>CM039673.1:93505223-94131247 GCA_022496015.1 Hordeum marinum | reverse complement strand
CATGTTTAAAAAAATTTAATATTGTCGTGTACCTAAACGAGATTGAACTAAATATTCGAATGTGAAGTTTCGTCAATATGTAACACGTTGCATATTGAGCTTCACTTTAATGTGTAGAATTTGATTGTTGTGATTTGTCATGCCTTGCATATTAAACCGGACATGCATCATATTGTTTTTGCATCGTGTCTTGCATATGTTGTGGTGTATCTTGTGTTGATTGTTTGTTTCGGATTGCTTCTTCTCGATAGAGTTCCGAAAGCGTTCGGAGTGTGAGGATTCGTTCGACTACGTTGGTTCGCCTTCCTCATGGACTCGGTCTTCTTCCGAGCGGGATCTCAGGCAAGATGACACATTTCTCTAGATACCATTACTATCATTGCCATGCTAGATGTCTCGTTTTCTATCGCTATGTCTCGCTACCTGCCACTTGTTTGATAAGCCTCCCAACATTGCCATGAAAAGCCTCTAACCCCTCCACATCCCAGCAAACCTTTGTTTGGCTATGTTACCGCTTGCTCAGCCCTTCTTATAGCGTTTCTAGCTGCAGGTGCAATTGCTTCCATGTGTCAACATGGACATTCCGTTGTTATATCACAATATTGTTGCTATTTAATTTAATGCACATATATACTTGGTAAAGGTGGAAGGCTTGGCCTTTTGCTTGGTGTTTTGTTCCACTCTTGCCGCCCCTAGTTACTTGTGAACCGGTGTTATGTTCCATAAATGAGCACTCCTAACATGCTCGGGGTTGTTATGGGGACCACCTTGATTTTCGTTTGGGGATAAAACTTGTCTGGCAAGGCCCAACATTGGTACTACATTTGCCTAATATATAATGAACTTGCATAGGGAGTAATTACCCCGTGGATAATTTAATCAACCCCCAGGCCAATGCTCCTCATGAGTGTTGGTCCAAACTAGAGCCGTGTGCGGGGCCAACCCGGGGCAACTCGGGAGATTTCTATCAAGCCACTGTACGCTGTGCTTATCCGTCGTGTCCTGAGAACGAGATACGCGGCTCCTATCGAGATCGTCGACACGTCGGGAGGCCTTGCTGGATTTTTTTTAGCTTTCTCGAACGTCTTGAGTGAGGAACTCTGATTTTCTTCGGGCTATCTCGAGGTGTTGGATTTCCTTTGGAATTGCCTAGGAAGATCACGAGATCCGTGGTTGAGGTTATTCCCGCTGAGTGTGGTTAATTTGTGATGGATGAGTTGGAGCACCCCTGCAGGGTTAACTCTTTTCGAGAAGTCGTGCCCGCGGTTATGTGGCAAACTTGGATACTTTGTTTAACACCCGGTCATAGCAAACTTGAAGTAAACTCTAATAAAATACATCAACTGTGTGCGTAACCGTGATTGTCTCTTCTCGTGAGTCCTTATCCGAAAGAGAACATGGTGGGGTTATGTTTGACGTAAGTAGGTGTTCAGGGTCAGTTAGTGATCATTTCTAGTTCACGTCTGTTATGCGTAGACCACCATACTTTACTTTCTGTACTCGTAAGTTAGCCACTCAAATAAATGCTTAGTCGCTTGCTGCAGCCTCACCACTTAACCATACCTCACCTATTAAGCTTTAATAGTCTTGATGCCCTTGGAAATGAGATTGCTGAGTCCCTGTGGCTCACAGATTACTACAACAACAGTTGTAGGTACAGGTAATGCGATGATATGACGTAAGCGTGTTGCTTGATTTGATTTGGAGTTCTTCTTCTTCTTCTTCATCAATCTTGGATGGGTTCCAGGCGATAGCCTGGGATAGCAAGGGTGGATGTCATTTTATCGTTTGATTTCGTCTGTAGTCGGACCCTGCTCTTATGTATGATGTTTGAGATGTTATTGTATTGATGTGAATCTGATGTAGCTTGTGGCGAGTGTAAGCCAATTCCATATACTCATCTCTTCTGTACATGTACTTGTAATGATATCCATTCTTGCGAACGCATCAAGATGCGCTTCTATCCCCGTCGAGGCCCTCATGCTAAAATGAGGATAGGACCGCATCTTGGGCGTGACAGGCCATTTTCATCAGCATGATCCATCAATGCACAGGTCGTGCCTCGTTTATACGGGATACATTTAATCATACGCGTGCAATGACACGCACATCTCAAGAAGCGGAGAGATTAACGACGTAGCAAAGGGAGGCCAAACAGTGATAAGCCTCATAAAAGGGAAAGAAAACCCCAAGGCCTAAGCACGCTTCCCATTCGCCTCCACTGCTTCCCCATTCTTCTGAGCCTCCAGAGCACAGATCCAGGTTTCCCACCACACTCCCTCCAAGCTTATCCATGGTGGGTTCCGGCTCCAACGGAAAGTGGGAGGATTCCACGGTCACCGACCGGGACATTTGGGATCATAGGGACGTCGGCTACCTCCCCGCAACCATCTTCCATTGCGCGCCGGAGAAGGGCTAGGTGATCCCCACTCCCAGGCCAGGAGAAAGGGTGGTCTTTATTCCCCACTTCATCCAGGGACTGAGCTTCCCGCTCCACCCCTTCATCAGGGGGCTCATGTTCTTCCACGACCTTGACTTCCACGACCTCCCGCTGAACTCCTTCATGCACATATAGGCATTCATCCTTGTATGCGAGGCCTTCTTGCAGGTCGAGCCACACTTCGGACTTTGGCTCAAGGTGTTTAACATCAAGCTGAAGTGTGTCGCAGGCGAACACGCAGACCACAATGGGGCTGTCATTAGCAAACTCCCCCGTGTCGGATGGCCATCCGGCACCTTCATCGACACCATCAAAATATGGCAGAAAGAGTGGTTTTGCATCACCGAGCCAAGGGAGGAACGCCGAGCTACACCAGCCAAATTCATATCCAGTCCCCCCACCAGATTGACCTCATGGCTTTGAAAGGGCCTCAACTAGGGGTCGAACAAGGAGGTGGACAACCTGCAGAATCGCATCGCCTCCATGGTTAGAAACGATATCGTGCAGACCAACGTGGTCCAGGTTATGCTTGTTGGGGAACGTTGCATGGGAAACAAAAAAATTCCTACGCACACGCAAACCTATCCATGGTGATGAGTATCTACGAGAGGGAGAGTGGATCTACATACCCTTGTAGATCGCTAAGCGGGAAGCGTTAAGAAACGCGGTTGGTGTAGACGAACGTCTTCGCGATCCAAATCGCGAGCGTCCCACGATCTAATCATGAACCGTCCCCCGATCTCGTCACAATCCATCCCGCGATCCAATCACGAACGTCCCGTGGCCTTGATCACGATCCTTCCGATCTAGTACCGAACGGACGACACCTCCGCGTTCAGCACACGTGCAGCTTGATGACGATCTCCACCGTCTTGATCCAGCAAGAAGAAGTGGAGAGGAGGAAGAGTTCACCGGCAGCGTGACGGCGCTCCGGCGATGGTGGTGGAGTGATTCCGGCAGGGCTTCGCCTAAGCACTGCGGAAACCGATCTAGAGGAGCACCGGTGGAACGGGTAGCACGTGGTCGTAAATTCTGTGCAAAAACCCTCTATTCCACCAGTATATATAGGAGTAGAGGAGAGGCAGCCTTGGCACAAGGGCAAGGCCCTCTAGGATCTGGCCGGCCAAGGTGGAGGAGTCCTACTCCTCCTCCAATCCTAGTAGGAGTAGGATTCACCCTTTTTTGCCTTTTTTCCACCTTTTTCTTTAGGCCTTTTTCCTCCTGGCGCCATGGGCCTTTTGTGGCTGTCACACCAGCCCACTAAGGGCTGGTTATTATTCTCCCACAGACCATGGACTCTCTAGGGTCGAAATACCCCTCCCGAAGGTCTCCCGGTACACTACCGGCACTCCCGGTACACTACCGATTAGCCCGAAACTTTTCCGGCGACCAAACTGGGACTTCCTATATATGAATCTTTACCTCCGGACCATTCCGGAGCTCCTCGTGACATCCAGGATCTCATCCAAGACTCCGAACAAACTTCGGTCACCACCACACATAACTCTATACTACCGAAATGTCACCAAACCTTAAGTGTGCAGACCCTACGGGTTCGAGAACTATGTAGACATGACCGAGACACCTCTACGGTCAATAACCAATGGCGGGACCTAGATGTCCACATTGGTTCCTACATATTCTACGAAGATCTTTATCGGTCGAACCTCTATGTCAAGGATTCAGTTAATCCCCTATGATGTTCCCTTTGTTCTTCGGTATGTTACTTGCCCGAGATTCGATCGTCGGTGTCTCCATACCTAGTTCAATCTCGTTACCGGAAAGTCTCTTTACTCGTTCCTTAATACAAGATCCCGCAACTAACAATTAGTCACATTGCTTGCAAGGCTCATTGTGATGTTGTATTACCGAGTGGTCCCTGAGATACCTCTCCGTCACACGGAGTAAGAAATCCCAGTCTCGATCCATGCCAACTCAACAGACACCTTCGGAGACACCTATAGAGCACCTTTATAGTCACCCAGTTACGTTGCGACGTTTGATACACACAAGGTACTCCTCCGATATCTGTGAGTTGCATGATCTCATGGTCATAGGAACATATGCTTGACATGCAGAAAACAGTAGCAATAAACTGACACGATCATAAGCTACGTTTGTAGTTTGGGTCTTGTCCATCACATCATTCTCCTAATGATGTGATCCCGTTATCAAATGACATCTCATGTCCATGGCTAGGAAACCTTAACCATCTTTCAATCAACGAGCTAGTTCACTAGAGGCATACTAGGGACATTGTGTTTGTCTATGTATCCACACATGTATCCATGTTTCCATTTAATACAATTATAGCATGGATAATAAACGATTATCATGAACAAGGAAATACAATAATAAACACTTTATTTATTGCCTCTAGGGCATATTTCCAACAATGCTCCGGCGGCGCATCCTCCCCTGCCAGCCTCGGGATTCTCCCTTGTGGGCTCGTCGGCTCGACGATGAGCCCACGATTCATCACATCAGGTCCAGGCTGTTGACGGAGATGCTCGTCAAGGCGCCTGCAAATAAGGAGAATAAGAAGAAACCAGGCCAAGAAGGCCTTCGCATCAGGGACTAGCCAAAGGCTGTGTCCAAGGAAACCCATGTCTCCTCGAACCAAGAGGAGCATGAGGATGAGGACGAAGACAAGGGGGAAGGTGATTCCCCCCTCGCAAGAAAGAGGGCAGCGTCATCGGATGCCATGGAGGACGTACCTCCTCCTACCCAGAAGAAAGCGCGTCGGACACAGGTAACCCAATCCGACGATAGTTCGGACTCGGATACCGAGTCCGATGACTTCGAGAGGGTTCCACGAAGGAACCTAAGGGTCAAGCCCCCAGCTCAAAGGTAAGGATCCGAAGACTTCCTCGACTATCAACGATAAGTCTTAAAGGTTACTAACATGGGATCACTTATTGATTTTGCAGCCCACTGCGCGTCCTCCCCACCGACCAGGTTTTGGACAGGGAGACCCCACCAGCCGATCTAGCGGAGGGCAGGAATGCGTCGCATTCCACTCCTCCGGGCACCATGAAGGACACCGCGGAGGCATCGTCCCAGCATGCTCCTATGGACCCGGGCACCAGCGATGGGGGAGATGACATCATGGTCGAGGCTAATGCCTCGGCCACCGACGACCAGGGGCGGAACCCCACCTGGATACTGAGGAGACCAGACGAGTGGACGTTCAGTCCCCTCCGAGGACATCTCCGGAGTGCACCATACCTCCGGAGGCACCGGTTCAATCCCCGGTCGGTGATCGGGTTGTCCGATCACCACTGGCACCACCGACCAATGGGAGGCCAGTGATGGGGGAGGCTCTATCGAGCACCTCCATCTCTGAGGAGCACCACACCCTTATGGGTGCGGTACTGCTGAGCATTCAGTCCGTCGACAATAGACTTAAAGAGGCCTTCAAGGGTCTCCTGACGGGCTTTCACGTGAGCCACACGATGCTCTACTTGTAAAATATTAATTTCTTTGTGACGGGCTTTGAAAAAACTCACCTAGGGGTCAGTCATGGATCATTGTCCGAACTATATACTAAACTATATGTTCGGAACGTTCTAACCAGCCCTTAAGAGGATCAGACATAGGATCAGATTGACGACGGTTTGGTAATTTTGAACCCATGTACACCGATAAGGATTTTCTTTTTACAGGCTTCATCATCGGCAGTGGCTATGAATGCCGCCGAGCTAGAAGAGCTGAATCGGAAGCTCAAAAGCTCCGAAGACGAGCTTGATGCTCTGAACAAGAGAATCGACGAGGTGCAAGGTAAGCTTAAGTCAATATCTGGAAACTTTCCACATCGTACTGTCGATGTGGTATTTATATTATTCATGCTTACACAACCTCGGAAAAACAGATAGAGAAGCTCAAGGCCGAGCTGCGGCATGCGAAGGAGGAGGCGGCGGTTGAGAGGGTGGTGGCCGAACAAGCGGCTACTGTACTTTCCTCCTTAAGAGACACCAGCGACAAGCATGAGGCTTTGGTAGAGGAGATCCAGCAAGAGCTCAAATACGCCAACCAAAAGTGTGAGGACCTTGAGCAAAAAAACAAGGAGCGTGTTGTCAAACTATGCACCCTGAAAACCGATCTCGAAAAGGAGCGGGTGGATAGGCGGTTTTTTGAGGCGCAAGTCCGCCAAGCGAAGATTATCATGGATGGTAAGCTGTACTTATTGCGGTGTGTCTTCGGGGATAGCAAGGTCGAGTTGATTACCCACGTGTGGCGTTCCTCAGGCGCCTGCTCCAACCTCCAGAAGAGTGCAGCGGACGTGAATCAGCTCTGTGCTTCGCATAGAGAAGGAGATGAATCTCGTCTATTCTGGTCGTAGTTTGAAGCCCCCGAGTGCTCTCCTCTCCTTATTGAGAATCTGAAGCAGCTGATGGAGCTTCACCGGATGGCGGAGCCGGCCATGAAGGATCTCTATATCCGGATAATGCCCAACGAGCCACTGTCGGGCGGTTACTTCGGACTGGTGCAGAAGCTAATCAACGCCTCGCCCCGGATCGATGCACTAAAGCGCTCCTCCTGCATCGAAGGAGATCAGATGGCCTTTGCAAAGGCAAAGGTGCACTAGCCGGGGCTTGATCTGATGAAGATAGCCACCACTCCTCCACCTCCTACAAAGGAACATAGGCACCCCGAGCTATATGCTACCTCTTGAACGTGTGTTGGTTTTCCCTTGAAGAGGAAAGGGTGATGCAGCGAACTAGATAAGTATTTCCCTCAGTTGATGAGAACCAAGGTATCAATCCAGTAGGAGGAACAAGCAAGTCACCATTGGATGCACCTACACAAACAATCAAACTCTTGCACCCAACGCTGTAAAGGGGTTGTCAATCCCTTGACGATTATTTGCAAGGATTAGATCTGATAGAGATAGATGTAAACAAGAACGGAAAGTAAAAGGTAAATAAATTGCAGCTAGGTATTTTTGGTATTTTTGGTTTATAGATCTGAAAGTAAATTATGGAAAGTAGACCCGGGGGCCATAGGTTTCACTAGAGGCTTCTCTCTCGAAGGAAAATATCATGGTGGGTAAACAAATTACTGTCAAGCAATTGATAGGAAAGCGAATAATAATGTAGTTATCCAAGGCAATGATCATGCATATAGGCATCACGTCCATATCAAGTAGACCATAACGATTCTGGATCTACTACTATTACCCCACACATCGACCGACTCCTGCTTGCATCTAGAGTATTAAGTTCATAAAGAACAGAGTAATGCATTAAGTAAGATGACATAATGTAGAGGGATAAACTCAAGAAATATGATGAAAACCCCATCTTGTTACCCTTGATGGCAACAATACAATACGTGCCTCGCTACCCCTACTATTTAACTGGTGAGGACACCGCAAGATTGAACCCAAACCCAAGCACTTCTCCCATTGCAAGAATTACCAATCTAGTTGGCCAAACCAAACCAATAACTCGAACAGTCTTGCAAGGATATGAAATCATGCAAATAAGAATTTAGAAGAGATTCAAACAAGATTCATGGATAATCTAAACATAAACTCACAATTCATCGGATCTTGACAAACACACCACAAAAGAGGATAATGTCGGATAGATCCCCTTGAAGATCATGAAGAACATGGTATTGAAGATCAAAGAGAGAGAAGAAGCCATTTAGCTACTAGCTATGGACCCGTAGGTCTGTGGCGGAATACTCACGCATCATCGGAGGGGCAATGGAGTAGATGTAGATGCCCTCCATGATCGAAACCCCCTCTGGCAGATTACCGAAAAAGTCTCCAAGATTGGATCTCTCAGGAACGGAGGCTTTTGGCGGTGGAAAAGTATGTGCATGGCTTGTTCTGATGTTGGGGGTATATTTGGGAATTTATAGGCCGGGAATTAGGGTTAGGAGACCTGTCGGGAGGCGACAAGCCTGCTAGGCACGGCCAGGGGCCCCACGCCTAGCAGGCTTGTGGCTCCCTGGCACGTCCCCTGCCGTGCACTCCAAGCTTGATCGATTTGTTTCCTTACAGAAAAAATCATTTCAAAGGTTTTATTCAGTTTGGACTCCGTTTAATATTCCATATCTACAAAACTCAAAAAAAAGGAAAAAGAGAAACTCACACTTGGCTCTAGATTAATAGGGTAGTCCCCAAAATAATATAAAATAGCATATTAATGCATATAAAACATCCAAAATAGATAATATAATAACATGCCATCATCAGAATTTATAGATACGTTGGAGACGTATCAGCATCCCCAAGCTTAATTCATGCTCGTCCTCGAGTAGGTAAATGATAAAAAACAAATTTTTTGATGTGGAGTGCTACCTAACATATTTATCCATCTAATATTCTTAATTGTGGCATGAATATTCAGATCTGTATGACTCAAAACAAAATATTAATATTGATATAAAAACAATAATATTTCAAGCATACTAGCAAAGCAATTGTATCTCTTCAAATTATAATGGCAAAAGAAAGTTATCCCTACAATATCATATGGTCTGGTTATGCTCCATCGTCCCCACACAAAGTATTTATATCATGGACAACCCCAATGAAAAGTCAAGCAATTGTTTTCACACCTTTATGTTCTCAAACTTTTTCAACTCTCACGCAATACATGAGCGTCAGCCATGGATATAGCACTATAGGTGGAATAGAATATGGTGGAGGTGTCAAGGAAAGGGAGAAGATAGTCTCACATCAACTAGGCATATCAACGGTCTAAGGAGATGCCCATTAGTAGGTATCAATGTGAGAGAGTAGGGATTGCCATGCAACGGATGCACTAGAGCTATAAGTGTATGAAAGCTCAAAAAGTAACTAAGTGGACGTGCATCATGAAGAACAAATCCACTAGCTATATGAAAGTGACAAAATAGGAGACTCTCTATCATGAAGATCATGGTGATAATTTGAAGCACAAGTGTGGAAAAAGGTAGTAGCAATGTCCCTTCTCTCTTTTCTCTCATTTTTTAATCTTTGTGGGCATCTAAGGCCTCTTTTATTGAATTTTTTATTTGGGCTTCACTGGTCTCTTTGCTTTTCATAAAGTCCGGAATCTCATCCCCACTTGTGAGGGAATCATAGCTTCCATCATCCTTTCCTAACCTTGGACATGCTCTATTAATGATAATCATCACACTTTTATTTACTTACAACTCAAAGGAAATTACAACTCGATACCTATGACAAAATATGACTCTATATGCAATATGGAAGTGATGGTGCTTGCCATAAAAGGAAACGGTAGAAGTTGCATGGCAATATATCTTGGAATGGCTATGGAAATTCCATAATAGGTATGTATGGTGGCTATTTTGAGGAAAGATATATGGTGGCTGTTTTTAGGAAGGTATATGGTAGCTGTTTTGAGGAAGGTATGTGGTATACCGGCGAAAGTTGCGCGGTAATAGGGAGGCTAGCAAAGGTCAAAGGGTGAGAGCGCGTATAATCCATGGAATCAACATTAGTCATAAAGAACTCACATACTTATTGCAAAAGTCTATTAGTCATTGAAGCAAAGTATTAAATGCATGCTCCTTGGGGGTAGGTTGGTAGGAGTTAAACATCGCGCGTCCCCAACCCTCACACAAAGGTCGACAATCTATAAACAAGTCATGCTCCGACTTCCTTACATAATGGTTCACCATACGTTCATGCTACGGGAATCACAAACCTTTACACAAGTATTTTTACCAAATCACAGTTACTTCCTACATGTCTCTTAACATTACCATCTTTATATCTCAAAACTTTGAGAAAGGAATCCAACTTCTCATAAATACTCAATGCACTTAATATGGAAGTTTTTATTATATCCCTTTCGGATGCCTATCATATTAGGACTAAATTAATAACCTAGACCAATTACCATGTTGTTTTAGAAACTCTAAAAATAATATAAGTGAGGTACGAGAGTAAAAGTATTTCTATAAAGTGCAAACACCACCGTGCTCTAAAAAAATATAAGTGAAGCATATAGAGCAAAATTGCCTAACTCAAAAGATATAAGTGAACCATATAGAGTATTCTAATAAATTCACGATTCATCGTGTGTCTCTCAAAAGATTTGTGCAGCAAGGATAACTGTGGAAAACCAATAAGCAAAGACTCATATCATACAAGACACTCCAAGCAAAATACATATCATGTGGTGAATAAAAATATAGCCTCAAGTAAATTTACCGATGGATTGAAGACGAAAGAGGGGATGCCTTCCGGGGCATCCCCAAGATTAGGCTATTTGTAGTAATTGAATATGACTTGGGGTGCCTTGGGCGTCCCAAAGCTTAGGCTCTTGCCACTCCTTATTACATAGTTCATCGAATCTTTACCCAAAACTTGAAAACTTCACAACACAAAACTTAACAGAAAACTCGTGAGATCCGTTAGTATAAGAAAATAAATCACCACTTTAGGTACTGTTATGAACTCATTCTTTATTTATATTGATGTTACAACTACTGTAATATAACTTCTCCATGGTTCATACCTCATGATACAACCCAATGATTCATCAAAATAGGCAAACAACTCAAAGAAAACAGAATCTCTAAAAAACATAACAGTCTGTAGTAATCTGGAAACTTCGTATACTTATGTAACTCAACAAATTCTGACAAATTAGTAAAACCTAGGAAATTTCTATATCAGTCTTGTGTAAAAATTTCAGACTCATTAGACGCTCTGAAATTTTTAGAAAAATCCTGGACTGAGTGCAAATGTTTCTGTTTTTCAGCAAGATCAAATCAACAACTACCATAGATCACCCCAAAGGTTTTACTTGGCTCAAACACTAATTAAAAAACCAAAACACAATTACTACAAAATTAATAATGTGGTAAACACTCAAAAACATAAGCAAAAACAGAACACAAAAATAAAATAGGGTCGCTTCCCAACAAGCGCTATTGTTTAACGCCCCTAGCTAGGCATAACGATTTCAATGATGCTCACATAAAAAGTAGTATTTGAAACATGCAAGAGAGCATCAAGAATCTCATGACAAGAACATTTAAGTCTAACCCACTTCCTATGCATAGGGATTTTGTGAGGAAACAATTTATGGGAGCAAGAATCAACTAGCATAGGAAGGCAAAACAAGCATAACTTCAAAACTTTGAACACATAGAGAGGAAACTTGATATTATTGCAATTCCTAATAGCATATGTTCCTCCCTAGTAATAGTTTCTAGTATCATAATGAAGGAATATCACAATATAACTATCACGTAAAGGATTCTATTCATGATCAATTATAGAATACATGTCATCACCAAAACTTGGGGAACAAAAAATATCATCTTCATCAAGCATAGCATCCCCAAGCTTATGGCTTTGCATATAATTAGCATCATGGATATTTAGAGAATTCATACTAGCAACATTGCAATCATGCTTTTCAATCAAGGATCTATCATGAATCACCTTATAATTTTCTTCTATCAACACTTCATCAAAAATTTCAGATTCATGATTTTCAAACAAAACTTCATAGAGATAATCAACTGCACTCAACTCACTAGCAATTGGTTCATCATAATTTGTCCTTTTGAAAAGATTAGCAAGCGGATGAGGATCCATATCAATAGATTTTTAGCAATAGAAGATGCAAGCAAATAGAAGGCACATGGCAACAGAAGCAAACATAGCTAACAAACAGGCGGACGAAAGAAGGGTGAATAAAAAGGCAAATCTTTTTGGTATTTTCTGAAAACTGTTTTAGAAGTGGGGGAGAGGAAAACAAGAGGCAAATGGAAAATGATGTAAATGATGGCAAGAGATGAGTTTGTGATGGGTACTTGGCAGGCTTGACGTGTATCTTCCCCGACAACGGCGCCAGAAATCCTTCTTGCTACCTCTTGAGCATGCGTTGGTTTTCCCTTGAAGAGGAAAGGGTGATGCAGCAAAGTAGATAAGCATTTCCCTCAGTTGATGAGAACCAAGGTATCAATCCAGTAGGAGGAAAAAGCAAGTCACCAATGGATGCACCTACACAAACAATCAAACTCTTGCACCCAACGCTATAAAGAGATAGATGTAAACAAGAACGGAAAGTAAAAGGTAAATAAATTGCAGCAAGGTATTTTTGGTATTTTTGTTTTATAGATCTGAAAGCATATTATGGAAAGTAGACCCGGGGGCCATAGGTTTCACTAGAGGCTTCTCTCTCGAAGGAAAATATCATGGTGGGTAAACAAATTATTGTCAAGCAATTGATAGAAAAGCGAATAATCATGTAGTTATCCAAGGCAATGATCATTCATATAGGCATCACGTCCATATCAAGTAGACCAAAACGATTCTGCATCTACTACTATTACTCCACACATCGACCGACTCCTGCCTGCATCTAGAGTATTAAATTCATGAAGAATAGAGTAATGCATTAAGTAAGATGACATGATGTAGAGGGATAAACTAAAGCAATATGATGAAAACTCCATCTTGTTGCCCTCAATGGCAACAATATAATACGTGCCTCACTACCGCTACTATGTCACTGGGTGAGGACACAACAAGATTGAACCCAAAACCAAGCAATTCTCCCATTACAATATTACCAATCTAGTTGGCCAAACCAAACCAATAACTTGAAGGGACTTGCAAGGATATGAAATCATGCAAATAAGAATTCAGAAGAGATTCAAATAAGATTCATGGATAATCTGAACATAAACTCACAATTCATCGGATCTTGACAAACACACCACAAAAGAGGATTACATGGGATAGATCCCCATGAAGATCATGAATAACATGGTATTGCAGATCAAAGAGAGAGAAGAAGCCATCTATCCACTAGCTATGGACCTGTAGGTCCGTAGTGGACTACTCATGCATCATCATAGGGGCAATGGAGTGATGTAGATGCCCTCCGTGATAGAAAACCCCTCCGTCGGATTTCCGGAAAAGGCTCCAAGATTGGATCTCTCGGGAATGGAGGCTTCTCACAGCGGAAAATTATTTGTGTGGCTCGTTCTGATGTTGGGGGAATATTTGGGAATTTATTGGCCAAGAATTAGGGTTAGGAGACCTACCGGGAGGCGACAAGCCTGCTAGGCATCGCTAGGGGGGCCGCGCCTAGCAGGCTTGTGGTTCCCTAGCACCTCCCCTGTCGTGCACTCCAAGCTTGATCGATTTGTTTCCTTCTAGAAAAATTACTTCTGAAGGTTTTATTCCCTTTGGACTCCGTTTAATATTCCATATCCGCAAAACTCAAAAACAAGGAAAAAATAGAAAGTGGCACTTGGCTCTAGATTAATAGGCTAGTCCCAAAAATAATATAAAAAAGCATATTAATGCATATATAAAACATCCAAAAAAGATAATATAATAGCATTCCATTATCAAAAATTATACATACGTTGGAGACGTATCACTATACTTCTTCGGAGTAATGGAGGGTGCTCGGGCGATAGAGTCGGAGTGTTCGAAAGAGAACATGTATGAGTAGATTGTAATGTGCCCGAAGACACTTTAACGTTTTAAGGTTATAATTTATCATGCTTTTTGCATTCCTTATAACTCCTGTGTGGCCATTGAAACTTAAAGTTGCGATTCGTCGGCTTCAGCCCCCATGTAGATACTATATGGGGTGTCTCTACCAATGCACTATGTCCCTTAGCCGAGCTATCAGAACCCGAAGGCGGTGGAGTGCGGCGGACCAGGCAATCAAACCATAATGATTTATTGCTTTCACTTAGCCATAGGGGCGCGAAAAGGACTGCGGGGGGCTGATGACTAGCCCCCGTTGTTTTGTGATGTTCGGATGAACCGCGACTGAAGCCAATATCACATGGTTTGTATGAAGAACAAACCCCTCGTATGACACGGAATATCCTCCGACGAGGATTTGAGTATAACACTTTAAGCTTGGATTCACACACCGGTTCTCGCATACTATGACAGTTAGTTATCGGCTTTCTCCCCTGAGGTGCTTGACCAGGCTAGCCAAAAACACAATCGCAGGGGTTCTCCCTTTGCCCTTTTAGCCGAACAAGCGGAACGTAAAGGGGCAAGCATAGGAGCCGGGCAACCCAACTATTGACCCAACACATAGTTCGAAACTAATGCATATAAAGCAAATTCCAAGACGTCGAACGCATAATCAATTGTACATAAGGCGATTTTTTAAAATACTTGAGCCCCCGGTCTATTAGCCGGTTGCATCGTCATATACCGAACAGTTTCGCGAGAAGAGGGAGAAAATAAAATATGTGCCAAAAAGGACAACGAGACAAACACGTATAGTGATGTTGTATTTTTCTCAACAACTCTTATTGCTCGGATTGCCGAAGCAACTGTTTACAAGTATTTGAAAAAAGAAATTTTACAGGAGTGGTTGTACCAGGGGTCTTCGATTGGTGACCTTATGTCCTCGATGTGCCCTGTCGCTTGTCTACTCCTGCATCTCCTAGGGAGTGGTGCACCTCAATGGGTGGTACTATTCGGCGAACGTATCTTGCAAACAAGGTCTTGAGAAGTCGCCAAAGTGTGGATGAGCTTTACGCCTTTGGTAGGCCCTTTGATGGCACCTGCATTGTGTCCGAAGACATTTTGATGGTAGTAGTTCGATTCAGCCGAACTCTTACCCTTTTTCCCCACCGCCGCCCATGGAATTTTAAGTGCAAAGTTGTGCCTCCTTGGCACGTACTTCGCTGGTCATAGGGTTGTGCGCTGGGGGTGAGTACCTATTTAAGGGGAGAGGAGGGTTCTGAGAGGTCGGGTTGAAGCTGTGCTCGCTTCCCAACCTTGTGTACCTTTACGGCAGATGTCGGCGTTTGCCGATCATCGTTGTAATTGAACTCGGTCGCCAGGGCCAACACATGTTCCTCAGTTCGGAGAGAGCGCTCTGTATTGCCGTTGACAGTATTGACCCCCTTGGGGCCGAGCATCTTGAGCTTGAGGTATGCATAGTGTGGGATGGCGTTAAAGTGAGCGAACGTTGTTCGGTCGAGCAGGGCATGATAGCCGATGCGGAAGGGTACAATGTCGAAGATCAAGTCTTCGCTTCGAAAGTTGTCGGGCGAGCCGAACACTATTTCCAGGCTTACGGAGCCCGTGCACTGGGCCTCAACGCCTAGGATCACTCCTTTAAAGGTAGTGTTGCTGGGTTTGATCCTTGATGGATCTATACCCATCTTTTTCACCGTGTCTAAGTAAATCGAGTTCAGGCTACTTCCTCCGTCCATTAGGACTTCTGTGAGGTGAAACCCGTCTATAATGGGGTATAGGATGAGGGCGGAGGAACCCCCATGACGGATACTGGTAGGGTGATCACGTCGATCAAAGGTGATCGGGTATGCCAACCATGGGTTATACTTCGGGGCTACAGGCTCTACAGCGTAGACCTCTCGAAGGGTGCGCTTCCTCTCCTTCTTGAGTATATGGGTGGTGTATATCATATTTACTGTTTTCACCTCTGGAGGGAATTTCTTCTGTCCGCCACCCATCGTACCCCGAGGCTCATCCTCATCCTCGCTGCGAGGGCTCTTGCCTTGATCCTCGGGCATGAGTTTGCCGACCTGTTTGAACACCCAACAGTTACGGTGCATGTGGTTGGCGGGCTTCTCTTGAGTGCCATGGATTTGACAAAGCCTTTCTGTGATCTTCTCCAGCGGTGTGGGTCCATCGCGATTGCCTTTAGAAGGCTTCTTCTGCTGCCCAGGTCAGGAATTGCAGAAGCCGGTGTTAACGGCCATGTCATCGGGATCACTATTGTTGTGCCGACGCTTGTTCTTGTTGCGCTTTGGTTTCCCATTGCCGTCCCAAACTTCGGAGGTTTCGGGATCTTCAGAGTTGTGGCTGCGTCTTGCTAGCCAGTTATCCTCGCCCGCACAAAAGCGGGTCATCAGTGATGTAAGGGCAGACATGATCCGAGGTTTACCCTGGCCAAGCTGGCAGGCCAACCATTCATTCCTAATATTGTGCCGGAAGGAGGCTATTGCCTCGGCGTCCGGGCAGTCAACAATCTGGTTTTTCTTGGTCAAGAACCGATTCCAGACTTGCCGCGCAGACTCTTCGGGCTTCTGAACGACGTTGTTTATGTCGGAGGAATCCGGTGGCCGAACATAGGTGACCTGGAAGTGAGATCGGAATGCATCCACTAGGTCTTCCCGGCATCCAATGGATTTTTGGGGGAGGCTGTTTAACCAGTGTCGAGCTTGCCCCTTGAGTTTTAGGGAGAGATAGTTGATGGCGTGGAGATCGTATCCTCGCGTCATGTGGATGTGGAGGAGGAAGTCCTCAATCCATACGTTTGGGTCAGTTGTCCCATTGTACTGCTCTATGTTCACGGGTTTAAACCCCTCTGGGAACTGATGTTGCATCACCTCGTTTGTGAAACACAGAGGGTGGGCGGCGCCTCTAACCCGAGCTATGTAGTGCCGGTATTCGGCGTCTGTTCTAGCCCGGTTGCGTTCTCGGCCTCTATTGTTGCGGTCGAGCCAGGTCATGTACCCGTCCCGTCTATCGGGTGAGTACCCTCTGGATCCATTGATGGATCTCGTATAACCTGCTCTGTAGTCCAGGTCATGTCATACATCAAACCTATCATCAGGCTCTAGTGGCTCCTTTCCTCGTCTTTGAGGCATCGCCGGCCTATAATTGGTGTCGTCAGCCGTCCTGTCTCGTCCTCGAGGAGGTCGGTCTGGCTTATCGTATGGGGTATGTTTGGGATATGGAGTATCAGTGAGCTCGTCATCGAATTACGGCAGCAACCTTCTGCATGGATAGCTCTTAGGTTGGTCTGACAGACCGGTACCGTATCCTTCCTCAGCTGAGACGACTCTCGCCCATCGATCATTGAGGTCATCTTGTTCGGCTTTATTTGCTGTTCTTTTGCTTTCAGGCTGCGGGCCATGGCTATGAGCTATTGCCTGAACAGTTCCTGATCTTCAAGATTATCAGGGATGTCGAAGTCATCGGTTTCCAAGATGTCCTCCTCCTCGACAGGGGGAGGTAGTTTTCGTCCTTGGAATCGTTGAGGACATCGGGGTTGTGTTGGTCTTCAGGCCTCTCCTCACCCTCTAGCGGGTTTTCGGGGATATCGGGATCACCGAGGTCTTCCAGGGTATCTTCGTCCCCGGTGCCGATGATAGCTTTCCTCCCCTTTTTGCCTTTTGAGCATTTATGCAGCTTCCGGCGCCTTGACGGCGCTTCGCCCGACTTGTCACCATCGTTTTTAGGCGTGTTCTCGCCATTAGCGGCAGGAGTGTCCACCATGTAGACATCGTATGTGGAGGTGGCGGCCCATCGCCTAGTGTTAATGGGGGTGGGAGCGTAATCCTCCTCATCCATGTATTGTGCCTCCTCGGAGGCATAGTACAACATTTCGGTTAAATCGTCGACTATGGCTACCAAGTGGGTGGTGGGTGGGACAAAAAAATCATCCTGACCCGCCCTGTAACCGATCTGAGCAAGGATCGGGGTTGGATCGTTGGTAATCTTCATCGACGAGATCTGATCTAGGGCCTCGTTGAGTGTTGAGAGCTCGATCGGGTCAACCTGCCCGGAGCCTTTGGAGTTGACCTCCGATGTGTCCAGGTGAGCAGAATGTTCGGCAAGAACAAACATCCGAACATCAGGCACTATGATCGGATCCGGACTAAGTGTCAGGTCATCTCCGGGGTTAATCCCGTGGGTGTGACCGAAAGAGGAGTATGAGGTTAAAGCTTCGGAGTCTTTAGGCATGGCAGGCGAGACTCCGATGCCAGCTAGTGATAGGTCGCCCCGAGAGTCTATGGAGAACTCTAGGTTCCCGAATATGACCTCTTGATCATGAGCAAAACTCCTGACACGGTCTAGATGGCCGACCGGGTCGGCCTGTAGCACGACGCTAGTGAAGGTGAAGACGAAAGTGTCCGTGTTGCGGACCTCTTCGTTGATGACAAGGCGAGCCATCGATTCCTTGGGCGATCACAGCGAAACTCCCAATCAAACCACCAATGTCGGTGTCAAAACCGGCGGATCTCGGCTAGGGGGTCCCGAGCTATGAGACTAGAATCGAGGGTAACAGGAGACGAAGGAGACGATGTTTATCCAGGTTTGGGCCCTCCTATGGAGGTAATACCCTACGTCGTGCTTGATTGTATTGATGATATGTGGGTTACAGAGTTGATCTACCTCTAGATCGAATAGCTAAACCATAAATGAGTTGTCCTCTGCCTATAACCTAAAACCCTCCGACTAATATAGACGCCGAGGATACCTAGGGTTTACACATGGTCGGTTACACGTCGAATGGATAAACATCCTATTCGCTACATCAAATGTGGAGGACAAGCCACGATTCCCGAAGCTTCCTTTCTGGAGACAGGGCCTTCGATCGATCCAATGCTCGACAAGCGGCCCATACAGTTCGGCCTCCCGAGGACCCCTAATCCAGGACTCCCTCACATGTCTTCCGAAAAGGATCCATTAATAATGTTGATTAAGTCTTATTAACAACCGTTTTCAATTAACATGCAATCGTAGAATTTTTGTATATAACTAGGTTACCTCAATAGAGATTTGCATCTCCCCAACCATAAGATAATAGTATTTATTCTTGGCAGTAGGTAGAGGTATTTGAAAACTTTCAATAATAACTGTGTCACTAAAATCAATGGCATTAATACTATGAACTAGGATTTGCTTCTTCAGAAAGTGCATGGTATGTTATTTGCCATTGATATGGAATGTGACCTTGCTTTTGTTACAATCAATAACAGCCCCTATAGTATTTAAGAAAGGTCTACCAAGGATGATCGACATATTGTCGTCCTTAGGGCATATCAACAATAACAAAGTTGGTCAAGATAGTAACATTTGCAGCTACAGCAGGAACATCCAGACAAATTTCAATAGGTAAAGCAATGGATTTATCAGCCATTTGCAAAGATATATCAGTAGGTGTAAGCTTACTAAAATAAGTCTTTTATATAAGGAGAAAGTCATAACACTAACACCAGCCCCTAAATCACATAGAGCAGTTTTAACATAATTACTTTTAATAGAGCAAGATATTGTGGGTATGCCAGGGTTTCCTAGTTTCTTAGATATCCCACCATCCAAAGAATAATTAGCAAGCATAGTAGCAATTTCAGTTTCAGGTATTTTTCTTTTGTTGGGGATCCTTCATATACTTAGAATAGGGAGACATTTTCAATATATCAATCAAGCAAGTGCAAAAAAATACAGGTCTAATCATTTCGTGTTGGCCTCTCTAGGGCGCACCCATAGCAACCGAGAACGCTGCCTGGTAGTGACTTCACGGATAGTGACTTAATTCTGTGAACCCTGTGAATTGTAGCAAGGCCCAACAACTTGTTCTAACGGAGATCTTCAGACTTAATTCTGTGATAGTGACTTCACGGTGATCTTGCATATAATCCAGGCCCAGGATAAGCTGCTCGGACACCGCAATCAACAGAACAATGTTGCCCACCTTTGTTTTGCTCCATACCCACAAAGCTTTGCCCAGACGAACAGGTTTCTGGTGCAGCACCCACATGGCATCCCCATGTAGCAATGGGGTGGACCATGAGTCAAGAACCAACTCAGTGCCCCTGAGCTTCAACCATTATTCCTCGAATAGGAACCCTCTGAAATCCGAACCATTATGCTTGGCTGGTTGATGGCTTTGTGAATTCAAAGTCGGACTAGGCTCGAGCCCCATCTTGAGCTCGGTTGATGCCTTTTCTTCGAAAAAGATTGGTGTTGCTCACCTGGGCAAAGAGCACCATGGCACGGTGATCGGAGGCAGAGGAGGAGATAAGATTCCAGTCAGCGGTGCACAAAACATGATCAATCTTCAACCTTGTTTGCGACTGACAGGTGCTGGCCCAAGTAAACCATGCAGCCAGAGTTTAGTGACCTCAGTTGCGCTGAGAACTTCCCTGAAATTGTTAATCAGTCTCCTGTTGATACTAGCATAGCTATAGTCCTCAGCTTTACATATGAGATTGAAGTGCCCGAGCAGCAGCCGAAAAAGGCAGCATGGAGGCATGTAGTTGTTTGATCTCTTGGATTTAGGCAAACTTATCTGCATCGGACTGAGGCCCGTAGATAGCAGTAATACTCCAGGAAGCAAGGGACGCACGCATGGTTACATTGAGGTAATACTGTTGGCCAGCGCGCTATCGAAGACGACGCCCAAGGTGTTCCCGTCAGCCTTGGCGCCACCTCGCATGCACCCGTCGGCCTTGACCCATGGCTGCTCGCCGGCCCGGTCGCGCCAACGCTGCAGGCAGACCGATCTCCACCCCCTCCTCTGTCTGTGCACTGGCTACCTCCACGCACGTCGACACCCACTGCCGAGGATGCCGGCCCGAGCCGTGCCCCCACGGCTATGCTCCTGTCCCGATGCACGGCTTCATGGACGATGATGCCACTCTTGGCTTCGCCTCAGCGCCCACCGGTGCCTCCGGTGTCGTCCGCCTCAGAGCGGGGATGGAGGGCGCCGTGGCTAACGCCCCTCCACTGCAGGAGATGAATGCGGGCTCGAGCAGCCGCGCAGAGCGACGCTTCGGCCGCCTCTTCGAGCGTGCCGTCACTGCCCTCGACCGCCGGCCCGGCCGCCGCGCTGGCTCGTGGGCTCCGGCGAGCCTAGGCCTCAGCCTAGGCCTTAGAGCCGCCTTCCATGACCCCGTCGTCGTCTTCTCCTCTTCTGACGAGGAGGGATCCTACCTGCTGTGCCAGTGATCACCGGAGATGCGTGGGAGGAGGAGGCCCTCACTCTGCTCGCCAGCTGCCGAACTCCTGGTCCTCGTGACCACGGGCGGTGGGGTGGACCGATGGTGTGCGGGGTAGGGGGAGGGGAAACCTTATCCCGTAACCGCTCCCTCCCCTCCTCTTAAGCGGTAGCACGAGTGGGCCGGCCAAAGGCTGTTGCGGGCCATGCTCAGGCGCCCGGCTGCCTCTCTGAAGGATTTTTTTTCTTTTCTCTGTTTAGCAGTACTAGTTAGTAGTAATTATTGTATATATAGTGTATTTTTAAACTATGTTTAGTACTATTTCTTACATTAGTCCAGTTCAGATTTACTCTAGGTTAGGACTTCTGTAATTATTAGTGTGTTTATATTATGCAATGGATTCATGATATAAATAAAGTATCGGATTTCATCTGGGAAGAGTCACATGTTCCATGTGTTTACCACATATCTCTTGAACATGTTTTTGCGATTGAGATCAGCTTCTCTCGCATATCAAACTTGCAAATTTTTGAATATTTCTTCCTCATCTTATTTGAAATCACAAGGTAATGAATTGTGATCTACTGCACATTTGCAGACTATCCTCTCTTACTGTGAGGTCTACGCTTTGTCAATCTCGACAAGCAATTACCTTCAACGTGTATTCCTTATATCTAAATTATAGCATACACAAGGTAATGGCCATGCATCCTATTACCGTGAGATCTAAGTGATCTTCAAAGTGTTATGTTCACACAATTGAGTTTGAGAATTTTTCAAGTTTACACTTGAGTATCAATTTTTTGCATTCTTATTACACAACCATGATGGTTTTTAATTTACCTTCCGTATATTAATTATCTCTGGTTCCCCATGTAGGCAAACATGACTGCCAAAGAGTTTGAGGAGCTTGCCCTCAATGGCCGCAACTACCCTACATGGGCAATGGACATCAAGATCGGTCTTGCGTCCTGTGGGATAGCGCGGGCAATACAGCCCCCGGAGACTCCTCTCCCGACTGGAGCCACGCCGCTGACAGAACAAAGGAACTATGCTACTTTATTCATCATAAGGCATCATATTCATCAAGATATCAAGTCTGAGTATTTACAGGAGGAATCTCCTAGTACTCTATTTCTGGCCCTCAAAATGAGGTACGAACAGCACAAGGCAGTAGTCCTGCCAGAAGCACTCCATGATTGGACTTATCTCCGCCTTCAGGATTTCAAATCCATTGGTGAGTACAATCATGTTGTTCATAAGATATGTTCCAAACTGCATTTTTGTGAGAACGAACCTACTAAGGGGGAGAAGATAGAGAAAACTTTATCTACTATGCTCCCTTTAGATAGGATCCTCCAACAACAATACCGTGCTCGTAACTACATTGTCTATTCCGAGCTTATTCACATGTTACTTCAGGCTGAAAAGCATGATGAGCTACTCGCTAAGAATGTCTCTCAGTGCCCAGTTGGGGCACAACCATTACCTGAAGTTCATCTGAATATCGCGAATAGATAGAAGTTTAATGGTACCTTTCGAGGTAAACATTCCAATTATGAGCACCAGCACAAGCGCAGTGGGAACAGAAAATTCAGAAACATGGGCAAGGGGAAAGGCACTGCAAAGCCAAGGTTTGATAAATCTAAGCTTTACAACAAGTGTGGATGCTACACGCATTTTACTGAAAAGTGCTCAATGCCCAAGCATCTGGTCATGTTGTACCAGCAATCTCAGGCATGCAAAGCACCTAAAGGGAAAAGGTTTGAAGCCAACTTCAACCTTCATCGCATGGTGCAAATGGAGCTGGTGCTTCGCACGATGTTCCTCCTGTTCCTAAAAGGAGGGGGAGTAGTATAGCCTCTAACCTGGAGTTAGCTTCTAGCAAGTGATAACCCACAAGTATAGGGGATCGTAACAGTTTTCGATGGTAGAGTATTCAACCCAAATTTATTGATTCAACACAAGGGGAGCCAAAGAATATTCTCGAGTATTAGCAGCTGAGTTGTCAATTCAACCACACCTAAATGACTTAGTATCTGCAGCAAAATATTTAGTAGCAAAGTAGTATGGAACTAACGGTAACGACGGCAAAAGTGACAGTAGCAGTTTTGTAGTGATTGTACTAGTACCAACGGAAAAGTAACTTAGCAAAGATCAATATATGAAAAGCTTGTAGGCAATGGATCAGTGATGGATAATTATGTCGGATGGTATTCATCATGCAACAGTTATAACCTAGGGTGACACAAAACTAGCTCCAATTCACCAATGTAATGTAGGCATGTATTCCATATATAGTCATACGTGCTTATGGAAAAGAACTTGCATGGCATCTTTTGTCCTACCCTCCCGTGGCAGGCGGGTCCTAATGGAAACTAAGGGATATTAAGGCCTACTTTTAATAGAGAACCGGACCAAAGCATTAGCACTTAGTGAATACATGAACTCCTCAAACTACGGTAATCATCGGAAAGAATCCTAGTTATTGTCACCGTGGGGGATGAAGATCATAACTCGTAATAGGTGTCTACAACTTGCAAGATAGGATCAAGAACACGTATATATTCCGGAAAATATAATGCGTTCAGATCTGAAATCATGGCACTCGGGCCCTAGTGACAAGCATTAAGCATAGCAAAGTCATATCAACATCAATCTCAGAACCTAGTGGATACTAGGGATCAAACCCTAACAAAACTAACTCGATTACATAATAAATCTCATCCAACCCATTACCGTCCAGCAAGCCTACAATGGTATTACTCATGAACGACAGATAGCATCATGGAATTGGTGATGAAGGATGGTTGGTGATGATGATGGCGTCAATTTCCCCTCTCCAAAGCCCAAAACGGACTCCAGATGAGGCCTCCCGAGGAAGAACGGGAGGTGGAGGCGGCTCTATATCGTGAAACGCGATGAACTCTTCTCTGTGATTTTTTCCATGAATAGAAATATATAGGATTGGAATTGAGGTCGGTGGAGCCACAGGGGGCCCATAAGCTTGCCAGGCACGGCCAGAGGGGTGGTCGCGCCTGGAAGACTTGTCACCTATGGGTGGCCCCCCTCCAGTTGATTCTTTTGCTAGTATATTATATTAATTTCAAAAATAATCGTCGTAAATTTTTAGGTCAATCCGAAAACTTTTATTTCTGCACAAAAATAACACCAAGGCAATTCTGCTAAAAACAGTATCAGTCCGGGTTAGTTCCATTCAAATCATGTAAATTAGAATCCAAAACAAAGGCAAAAGAGTTTGGAAAAATAGATACGATGAAGACGTATCAACTCCCCCAAGCTTAACACATTGCTTGTCCTCAAGCAATTCAGTTGATAAACTGAAAGTGATAAAGAAAAACTTTTACAAACTCTATTTGATCTTATTGTTGTAAATATGTCTAACTGATGTTCAGATTTTCAGCAAAGATTATAGACTAACCACGTTTAGAATAACATTTAGGTCTCACATTTACTCATATCAATGGCTTAATCAACTAGCGAGCAATAATAATAACTCTCGGATGACAATACTTTTATCGAAACAATCATGATACAATATGATATAATGGTATCTCGCTAGCCCTTTCTGAGACCGCAAAACATAAATGCAAGGCACCTCTAAAGAACAAGGACTGGCTAGACATTGTAATTCACGATAAAAGAGATCCATTCATACTCATACTCAATATCAATTAATAGCAAAACATACAAATGACGGTGGTGCTCTCTATCTGGTGCTTTATTATAAGAGGAGGATGACTCAACAATAAAGTAAATAGATAGGCCCTTCAAAGAGGGATGCATTGATTTGTAGAGGTGACATAGCTCGAGCTTTTAAAACATGGATGAATCACAATTCTGAGCGATATGCTTTCATTATCATTATAACGACCAAGAGATTTCAACATCTTCCATGCTAGATACATTATAGGCGGTTCCCAAACAGAATGATAAAGTTTTTACTCCCCCTCCATCAATCAATCACACTCCACGTCGAGCCGAATCCACGAGTACCATCCATACAAACACAATCCTGGGGGATATTTGTTTAATTATATTTTGATTTGATTTTGAGCATGGAAGTGGGCATTTCGAATACCAGCCACTTTCTCGTGAATGATAGTGAATCAACACATATCGTGAGAATAAACCACCTAGCATGGAAGATACTAACAGCCCCCAGTCGCTACATGAGCGATTTGGGCATACAAAGCAGAATATTTATTTGAAGGTTTAGAGTTTAGCACATGCTAATTTACTTGGAAAGGTAGGTAAATACCGCATATAGGTAGGTATGGTGGACTCATGTGGAACAACTTTGGTTTTGAGGAATGGATGCACAAGCATTATTCCCGCTTAGTACAAGTGAAGGCTAGCAAAAGACTGGGGAGCGACCAACTAGAGAGTGACACAGTCGTCAACATGCTTTGAGATTAACCAACATTGAATGCAAGCATGAGTAGGATATAAATCACTATGAACATGAATATCATAGGGGCTATGTTGATTTGTTTCAACTACATGCATGAACATGTGCCAAGTCAAGCCACTTGAATCATTAAGAGGAGGATATCATCCTATCATACTACATCACAACCATTTTAATATGCATGTTGGCACTCAAGACAAACCATTATCTAGTCTTAGCTAATTAAGCATGGCATGAGTAACTATAATCTCTAATTGTCATTGCAAATATGTTTCATCCATAATGAACTGAATTCGGAACGATGAGCCAATCATACCAGCTTTTCTCCATCCCAATCTTTTCATCATATATCGTCATTATTGCCTTTCACTTGCATGACCGAATGATGTGAATAATAATAAGAGTGTGCATGCATTGGACTAAGCTAGAATCTGCAAATAATAACTCAAAGGAGAATACAAGGTAATATGGGCTCTCTGATAGATAAACAATAATGCATATGAGAAACACTTAACATTTTCATTGTGGTCTTCTCCTTACGACCCAAAAAAATAAAATTCAAAATAAGAATGAGAAAAACTATACAAGGGAAAGCTCACAACAAGCAAAAAAGAAGAATGATAAATCTTTTTGGGTTTTCTTTTAATGTTATAACTAAACAGACTAGAAGGTAAAGCTATAACTTTTTTTGGATTTTCTCAAGGTTAATTAAAAACACAACAAGAAAGCGGAAAGAAGAAATAAACTACCATGCACTACAAGGAAACGGTTCCATTGCGACAAAATCGTTTGTTGCAATACATGTCGATTTGTGGCAATAAGTATCTATTGCCATGAAACGAGATTCGTTGGCAGCCATTGCGACTGGACGCATGGTAATAGGTTATTGCCACGAAAACGAAATCGTAGCAATAAAGTGTGCTATTGCAACATCCATGTGGGAAGTGGCCATATGTTCTCTCGTGGAAACAACCACCTGATGCCACAATTTGATTTGTGGAGATAGCCCTAATGCAACATGTAATGAATCATGATGACTGATAGCTTGTGGCAATAGACATTTGTGGCAACAACCTATGACAACGACGCTCGTTACATGGCACATTACTCTTTTGTCGCAATAGTCAATTGTGGCAATAAACTATGGCAATAATCCTTCTTGTCGTGGCATTAGGCATGTTGTGTCCAACCTCTACACTTGTGGCATTGACTTATGGCAACAAATATTCCAATCGTCATAACAAGAAATTACAACATATTTGTTTTGGTAGTGATAAATAGGTATCACAATGGGTAAAATGTTTTTAGCGAGAAACTATCGCACCAATTTAAACTTTTCAAGACGATACTCTATTTCAACAAAAGATAGTTTGGCGGCACCAAAAAGTTATCGCAACGGGCAAAATGTTTGTAGCGAGAAGCTACTGTGACAATGCAAACTTTAGTGGTGCTAACATATGGGAACCGTACAAATAACATGCATTCAATTACAATACTCAAAACCATACGTATAACATGTAGATTCATAAAATTCATAATTCTCGTAGCAAATATCCACCAAATGAAACTCAAATGTAATTTAGCCATCCTAATTAAGTGTGAAGACTAAATTGTCCGTGATATAGAGTCCAGTCCAACAAGTTCTTTGGATCCTGCAATCAAGAAATAAAAAAAAATCTAGTTTATTAGTCCAACATAACATATGTCATACAATTGTCATTGCTAAAACAAGATAACACATGTGGAAAAGGTTGTACACACTATCATACCTGCAATAATGAGTGGATGGTAGGGTGAATGTCGGACCACGTCCTCACTCCAATATTCAGCTTTTAGTTCATTCCTACTATACCACTCAATTTTCCAGAGAATTTAATATTCAGCTTTGCAGATCCATTAAAAAATGCGGCGATCATGGGATGACCATTCATCAAGGAACACATGTCATTAGCAGGCATTGGAATGTCAGATTGTTCTTGAGTTCCTGTAAAAGATTTACCAATCTTGAAGGCTTAGCAATTTAACCCACACCAGGATTTTATGCATTATAGAAAATGTTAAACAATTTACCAGATCTGGGTTGTCCACATTGGTTTATGTACCAGGAGAATCCTCCGTATAAGTCATCATTGTGCCCTTGTATAAGTAACATCAGAATTTGAGTCAACATAGGTTAGAAGCACAAACGCAGGGCTGCACCAGCATCGCATATCTCGCATAACAGGTCTGTAGAAACAACCGCAAGGATACAATAGCTACACCGGCAGAAAGCAATGCTTTCAGGTCCCTACTTTCTTCTTAATAATTAGTTCAACAAGATAGACCAACTAATTGTTTTATGACAGGTAGTGCTACTGCATCATCCTTCAAGCCTGCTAGAAATCAAAATAAGTGGCATGCTAATAGGCATGGCCACTTTATGGGGAAAATGCATATAATTATCCAAATAAAGTGTCCAGTCAAAATAAGAATTAAAGTGGAAATGAATAGACAAACTTCTGTTATATATTCATACTAATTATTGGGATATACTACACTCAAATGATGATACATCTACTAGAACCTTATCATGAAAAAACACTAATTATTACACCTACATTCCCTGTCAGCAAATAGATGTCTGTGCTGCTCTTAACAATCTCTACTACCCAATCTGATACGCGTAGTTTGTTGAATACAACACCAGGCAAAGGGGAAGCCTTTCCCGAAGTTATCACTCGGTAGACCTATTTAGCTGAACTAAAAAATCACACAATTATTCGGATATGTATGTGTACGTGCCAGTTTGAGAGTATTCAAGTATGTACGGACATGTGATGTGTATTCGGGTATGTACATCTCCACCACGAGAAGAACACCTACTACTATTATTGCTAGGAGAATCAATTAGCAGCAGGCATGTACCCTTGACGCTGGCCTCGCATCTTGCCCCTGTTTCCACTAGTACACATACAAGCAAGCAGCCTGTTGGATGGATTAGCGTGGAAGCTAGCTTACAAATGCATGGATTCCTCAAGGATGCTAGAAGAAGACGGGGACCGGTGGCTCCTATCGCGGGAGGCCTCTTCAATTCTTCACGGCCGCTGGAGGGAGGGATGCGTGCCGACGGCGCCTGCTAGATCTGCCCATGGCTCTGGAAGTTGCACGCTCCTCATGGCCGCTTACTCGGTCCTCCTGAAACCTGGTGGGAGGAGGGAACGGCCCCTGGGCCAGGTTTGCCTCGGCAGCCTACATAGGAACGGGCAAGCGGCGGCGACATGGCGCGCTCAGGCTAGCGGCGATGACTTGCGGCGTGATATACGGCGTCTTCGATGGCTAGGCGTGCGCATGAAGGGATAAGAAGAGGGCATCGTATCTCATGAATCCTGAACTTTTATGTATTCCTACATCCGAAATGTTTCAGTCCACCAGATTAAAATCCTAGCATTAAAAACGTTTTGACGGCACTTTTCTGAAAACATGCCCGCTGCCTCCCTAACTCAGCCATGCAAATTTGCACAAGCACCCCTACCAGCTCGGGTACACCATGCGCGTGAACCCTGTCATCTATTGTTTCCGACTTTGATCTCCATGGCGGCGCTCCGCAGCTAGAGACGGATAAGCCCTCGTGTGTCACAAACTTTGATGCGCACAAGATCCACAAAGTTGTTCGCCTCAGTCGGATCTTCCGACGCGGCTCTCCTGTCCTGTACTTTCCGACGAGGTACACACATCAGGCTGACTCGATATTCTTCTGATGCAAAATCGCAGAACTATCTCCACGTCCAAAGCTAGCTAACCTATCGACCAACAGCTGGCAGGCTACTGACCTACGGGCCCCTAACTGAATTGTACTTACGGAACACGCGGTCAATTGGCAAAGGATGGATTAGGATTCCGTATTTTATTGAGACTATGCAGGCTCTGTTTTATTCTAGCAGCACACAGAGGCATGCACTGAAAGGCATAAGCAGATCGGATTGGTGTAGCATTAGTTTAGCGCCAAAAATAAGACTTTACGTATACTGTACACATGTATTTCTTGTATCAAAGGCTTATCATGTACCTGTTTGTGCAGCAATAAGTAAATCTACCAATAGCATGGAATTACAGTTTAACGAGGAAGGATTTGGTACACCCATAAAGAAAGCAAGTGTTCCTCTCACTGTAAGTCAATTGCTTTCACAAACCATGGCTATATTCAGTTCAGTTAGTACTGGTGCTAACTGTTTCATTTTTTATGTCGAAGTGTTCGTTTTTTACACCCGAATGTGAAGAGAATTTGAAGCCTAAATTAGGGATGACATTTGAAGGACTGGAGGCTGTGGAAAAGTTCTACAAGTACTATGCACATGAATCCGGTTTCGGAGTTCGTGTTGGACAGCAGAAGAAGTTAGACAATAAGTTAGTCCGCACTAAACGATACATGTGTAATAGGGAAGGATTCAAGTCTGAGAGGGGTAAAGAGATTGTTGATCCGTCAAAGAAAAGGCGCAAGAACACGGCCACAAGATGTGGTTGTGATGCACATATCTTCGTAAAGTTGTGTGGTAATGACACCTACAATATAGAATCATGGGTTGAGCACCACAATCATGGTCTTGTGTCACCCGATAAGCGGCATTTGATCAGATCAAATCGACGAGTTAGTGAGAGGGCAAAGAATGCACTATACACATGCAACAAAGCAAGCATAGGCACCTGCCAGGCATATAGGCTTCTCCAAGTCAGCGAGGGTGGGATTGCCTATGTTGGATGCACAAAGAGGGACTTGCAAAACTACTATCGTGACCTCAGGTATAAAATCAGGGATGCAGATGCCCAAATGTTTGTTTCCCAGCTAGCGAGAAAGCAGGAAGTTAATTCAGCCTTTTTTTATGATTTTGTTGTGAGTGAGGAAGGAAATTTGATGTATGTGTTCTGGGCAGATGCCACAAGCAGGAAGAACTACAAACACTTCGGTCATGTGGTATCGTTTGATTCTACATACACTACTAATCAGTATGACATGATATTTGCACCATTTACGGGAGTTAATCATCACTTACAAAGTGTGTTTTTTGGTGCTGCATTCTTACTAAATGAGAAGGAGGAGTCATATGTTTGGCTGTTTAATACCTTCCTTAAAGCAATGGGAGGTGAAGCGCCGGGACTCATCATAACCGATGAAGCTTGCAGCATTAAGAATGCAATTGATGAAGTTTTCCAGGCATCGTGCACAGGTTGTGCATGTGGCATATAATGGATAAACTTCCAGAGAAGGTTGGGCCGGTGATCAGAGAAGAACCTGAATTTTGGAAGAGGATGAACGCATGTGTATGGGGTTCAGAAACTCCGACCGAGTTTGAGTCAGAGTGGAATTCTGTAATTTCAGATTTCGCTTTGGAGGATAATGAGTGGTTTACTAAAAGGTTCAGCCTTCGAGAGTCATGGATACCGGCTTACTTTATGGATATATCGTTGGCAGGCATTCTCCGAACAACTTCAAGGTCGGAAAGTGCAAATTCATTTTTTAATCGTTTCATTCATCGCAAGCTTACCCTTGTTGAGTTCTGGCTTAGGTTTGACATGGCTTTAGAATGCCAACGTCAAGAGGAGTTAATTGCGGACAACTCAAGCATACATAGGACCCCTCAATTAGTGACACCCTGGACAATAGAGAAACAAGGTAGTGAAATATTCACATATGAGGTGTTCGAGAAATTTCAAAAACAAATTATTGCTGCCAGAGATCATTGTTGTGTTCAAAGCATTACACACGATGAGGGAATAAAAAAAGTGACCTTCAGAACCGGTGCTAGTAGGGTAAGGGAAGTCCGTTGCGACACGACAACCATGATAGCTAATTGTTCGTGCAAGTTGTTTGAGTCCCATGGAATTCCATGTCGCCATATTATCCAAGTGCTGAGGATTGAAAATCAAGAAGAGCTTCCATCCTTCTATATTATGGAAAGATGGCATAAAAGGTGTAAAAGGTACAAAAATCAAAACCGACACTGTTCTTACTTTATAGCAAATCATATGGCTGACATTTACTTTTTTTGGTAGACAAAGTGTTTATGATGTACAAGGGAATATTCTGGAAGAGAAGCATGCTGACTCCTTGGATGCAGCTGCAAGGAAGAAGATTTCAACCGTGCACAACAAGTTGGAAGATCTAATTCAAACAGCAAAACAATCAGACGAAGGCATAGACTTTTTACTATCAAGTGTGTTGAGCATTGAGGAGCCTCTAAACCAAAAGGTTCCGGCCGTCAGGCACACTAGGCAAGAGGAATATGAGGCATTTATTGGTTGCAATATTCCTACTGAAGTCAGCATACACCCGCCAAATGATGTTCGTTCGGCAGGGAGAAGTAAAAGAATAAAGAGAGGAAAGGAGATGAACGGGGAAGAACAGAAAAAGAAGAAGAAAGAAGCCTAAGCAAAGGTCGCACGATTGTGCAAGACGTGCAACCAAGTAGGATTTCATGATACTCGCAATTGCCCAAGCAAGAATGGCCAAGAAAAAGGAGTCATGATTGTGCATGATATGCATACAGATTGTGTATCATGAAATCTGCAACTTGCAAGAAAAAGCATGACTTATCAATAATATTATTTTATTCGTTTTACAAAATGTTCTCATGTAATGGATCAGGAATTTTATTTTATCCAATTGTTTGTCTTGGTGGCGAAAAGATTCAATGAATTTCAGTTTTTTCTATCAGGTTTGGAAGCTTGCAGCAACAACATATTTCTGCAAGACTTGGTAAATTGTCATGAATCATTGATTGTAGTTTGCAGCGACAGCATGTTTCTGGACACTTTATCACAATACCTGTTCAAGTATTGTGAAAGCATGTCACCATAAACCTGAGTCTTTGGGTGTATTTTAGTTTTGAGTTCTTGCTTGAGAGCACACACTACAACATGTATCATTCATAATTTTGGATATTTACTCGTAGCAATCATTTGTCTGCGAACATAACAAAATGTATCTATGACCAGATTCAGTTATATTAAGTCACATAAGAACACCTCAAATTGCAAGTATGAACATGGAAACAAGAAATTGATTCTTCCTGAATTTCCATTCACAACAACTCATACAATTCTCTCTGGAGAAATCAATATTCACCAACGATGTGCATTCTCATTATAAACTCTCTAGCTACAGGCAGACCAATTGATAAGCTGCACCCAAGGAAGTACAGATACACCAGACACGAACAAGGAAATTCAGAGACATGGCCATCGTTGTACTGCAAGAAATCCCCTCTTGTGCTCTCAGCCCACGCGAGACAGATTTGAGTCTGTACTCTGTAGCCGGCCGGACAGGGGCGCAGTGTTGCAGTGTAAGCTGACCAACCGCAGGTTGCGGACACCGTCGGGCTTCGCATCAGGGATGGATGAGAAGAACGATGTGCGCTGAGGTGGCCACGAGCCGACCGGACGAAGGTTCGGACGCCGGCGGGCTTGGCACGAGGAGCCGGCAAGAAGGAGGACGTGCGCTAAGGTGGCCACGGACCTGCATGGTAGCCACGCCTGGGCCGTTGAATGGCATCTCAGTTCCGGCAACAGCGAGCGCGAATGAATTATTTTGGGGACGCGCCCTGAAGATTCCGTGCCGAGTTGGTCACCATCGCCGTCTCCTTTGGGAGAAGACGAGGGTTTGCGATATTATTCAGGTGGTGATGTTTTAAGATATTCATGGGTTAATTTGGAAAATAAACAACCCTGATGCGGGTGTTGCAGTGCATAAGTGTTTACGAGTGAGCAGACATGCAGGATTTTGATCGGGTGGACCGAAACGTTTCGGATGCAGGGATACAGGAAAGTTAAGGATTCATAAGATACGACCCCTAAGAAGAGAGAGACAAGATAAACGATAGGGCACCCACAGGGCCGCAGCCGTTGGATTTATGCGAATCCAACGGTTACACTGCGTGATCTGTGGGAGGGCTAGTCTGATCAATCAAAACACATAATATTTTTTAGAGAAATATTTTTACACTTGTCAAATAAAAATATTTTTCCTTTTCCTTTTCCTTTTCTTTTTCTGTCTTTTCTTATCTTTTGTTTTTTAATAGGGCATATGCACTAGTTAAACGATATAAATATGAAATTTTAACACAAAAAATGGCTAACATTTTAATACACTTAAAATAAAATTTGAATTGTATGTAATAAATGTAAAAAAGTATGCAATAAATGTATGATATCAATATAGCTCCGTACACCCCGTGTACGCATTGTACGTCACTGTTGGGATCCCCTTCAGAGTATAAAAGGAGAGCCAGGGCGATACGGTAGAGGACTTTTGACTTTTGGACTTTTGGGACTTTCTAGCACATACGCATGGCAGTTGCTTGTAGCGTCCCTGTAGCAAGAACCCTAAGAACACTCTCAATACCACCAAGCAGGAGTAGAGTTTTACGTATCCGTGCGCCCCGAACCTGGGTAAAGATCCCCGCATGCTTTTCATCAGATCGGCTCTTTGTACGAACCTGCCCCCCCCCCCCCCCCCGAACCGAAAGGGATCCCCATGATCCCATAGGCGTTCATTCCCACGACATCTTTGGCGTGCCAGGTAGGGGCGCTAGATGATGCGCACCCGTTCTGGTAATCAGCGCGCCAGTTCCTTCACGCTCATCATCGCCATGGCCCTCAAGAAGAAGGGCCTGACAGCAGTTGGCCCATCCACGTCCGTCATCCCTGTATCTGCGCAGACAGGAGAAGGCGTAGACGTGGGTGGAGGATAAGGAGGCAGAGGTTCGAAACTTCCGCAATGCTCCGGTGATCAAGGCCAAGCTAGAGGCGACGATCGCCGCGGAGACACCCATGGCGGTGGCGGGAACCCTCACGCCCATGGGTCTCAAGATGGAGTGGTACCGCCTGCAGGTGGTACGGTGAACTCCGAGGCGAAAGGGTATCATCCAGGACACCTACGCCGACGCCTATGCTGCGACCTTCTCAGGACGCGCAGGGAGAGCTGCGCCACGGCGCCCGCGATTCTGAGCGTCCCCACAGGAAAGCTCCTACACATCATTCCCAAGATGTGCGGGACCAGCATGCTCACCACACATGCAAGCGGGAGTGGCATGCCGACGCGGGACCGCGACGTACTCCTTCTAACACGGTTAGGAGTCAGAGCACCTCGCGTTCCTCGCGTCGTTCGCTATCGAACACGTCGGAGGAAGCGATGGCGCAGGCGCAGCTACTCCTAAACTTCCCTCCGGCTGCGGAGAAGGTCGACGAATGGAGAGCCACCATTCAGAGCCTCCTCAGCCTCGCGGATAAGTTTCAGTCCACTGAGACGGCTCATGCCAGTGGTGAGAGGGCCGGAGGCAGCGCAACCTCGGCTCACTCTCCTCCACAACAACGGTGTCGGTCACCGACTTGACGGACCGACGCTTACGATGGCTACGCGTTGTCTGACCCATGGACACGCCGCGATCAGCGTCAAGTTCTTCGAGAACGTGGCAAGGAAGATGCTCGAACTGCAATCGAGCGGCGGTGGGAAGCACGCCTCCAGTCTGATAGGCGCACGGAGCCCACTATAGACAAGTCTGCGCCAGGGTATCCTGTCAGCCTACCTTACGAGGTGGGTTGTCCAGGGTTTACCCATGAGCTGCGGCAAGTCCAGTGGCCCAACTCCCACACGTTTAAGCCAGAAGTCCTAGAGAAGTATGACGGCAAGACTCATCCGTCAGAATTCATGAGTATCTACACCATTGCGGTGCAAACTGCCGGGGGTCGCGACGACAAGATACTCGCCAACTACTTCCCGTTGGTGCTTAAGCCCAACGTCAGGTCGTGGTTGATGCACTTACCAGAGGGGTCCATCGCCTCCTGGGCAGACTTGTGCCATGAGTTTGTTGGCGCCTTCACAGGAGGTCATCAAGCTCCTGGCCAAGAAAGTGATCTACACATCATCCCTTAGAAGGAGGGTGAAACTTTACGCAAATACATCCAAAGGTACAGCCGTGTGCACCACAACATCCCAGATGTTCACCCTGCCGCTGTTATCAGTGTGTTCCATCAGAACGTGCGCAACCGCAGGATGGGGGAAGAGATGGCGATGAACAGAGTCAAGGACGTCGTCGAGCTTTATGCTTTGGCAGACAAATGAGCTCGAGATGAGGAAGGGAGGAGACTCCCCGACGAAGACGCCGGCGCAGGGGTCGACTCTGAAGTTGAAGATACCGCTACCGCGACAAGGAAGGTTCGGCAGCGGAACAAGAAGCACAAGGGAAAGATCGTACTTGCCGTCGAGGGATTCGGCAACCCCGACGCCGCTAAGAAGGGCAAGGTTGACGGCCCCGACAACAATGTTGCCGGGTGCACCTCTTGCCATGCCATGGCGGCTGGCGACAAGTCGGAAGGCTCCGGCAAGCAGTATTGCAAGATCCATCACACCAAGGGCCATGATCTCCATGACTGCCGGCAAGTTGAGCAGCTTGCCGAGAAGCAAAAAACCGACTATGATAGGCGAGACAAGGAGAAAGGCTAGGATGGTGCCGAGGGGTCCGGCAAGAAGTGTATCGGCCAAGGGGGTTGCCGCGGCAAGCCCAAGCAACTAAAAGACCGGCCAGCCCGTGGCCGCGACAAGCAAGAGGGAGATGATGACGATGTCGAGGAAGACGACGAGTCCAATGAGCATGAGTTTCAGAAGGATACAGAGACGATGTGCATAGAGGGAGGAGCCTTGTCGCATTCCCCTCACCGCCAACTCAAACAGTGGGCGCGCAAGGTTAATGCGTCAGAGCCCTCTATCGGCGCACAGAGACCTCTGAAGTGGTCCAACACTCCTATCATCTTCGACGTCGAGGATCACCCTAATCGCATAACTGCGGTCGGGTGCTTACCGTTGTTGGTTTCGCCAACAATCCGCAACCTCAAGGTGACGAAGATGTTAGTCAATAGTGGGGCCAGCCTGAACCTAATCTCGCTCGATGTTATTCAGAGGCTGAAAATCCCTGACAAAGATCTCAAGCCGACATGCGCTTTCCAAGGGGTCAATTCAGGAAGGACTCAGCCGAAAGGCAATGTCACACTACCGGTAACGTTTGACAGCGATATCAATTTCAGAACGGAGAAGATCGTTTTTGACGTCGCCAAGATCTCGTTGCCGTACAACAACATTCTTGGCCGCCCGACACTGGCCAAGTTCATGGCGGCCACCCATTTCGCTTACAACGTGCTGAAGATGCCCGCCGACCAACTCTACCGGGGTGCAGTCGCAGCACCTGCCGCTGAAACTCTGGGGGGAAGAAGACCGACAAGGCCTCTGGCGCACATTCCGCAAGTGCATCTCCTCAGAGTGTTGCGCTCCCATTGACGATATGCTAGAGAGCTCCACTGGCAAGAGCAAAAAGTCCAAGGCTGCTCTGCCAGAGACCAAGAAGGTGTCCGCCAAGGAGGACGACACGGGGGTACTTTCACTATAAGTTCCACTCTTGACGAAAAATAGGAAAGCGCGCTCGTCGCCTTCCTGCGGGCGAATGTCGATGTGTTTGCATGGCAACCATCTGATATCCCATGTGTTCCTAGGGAGGTGATTGGGCACCACCTTGCCGTCTGCCCACATGCGCGGCCCGTCAAGCAGAAGGTCCGGAAGCAAGCTTTGGAGCTGCAACAGTTCATTGCCGAAGAGATCAAGAAACTAGAAGCAGCTGGCTTGATCAGAGGAGTACTCCATCCGACATGGTTGGCCAACCCAGCTGTGGTGCGCAAGGCGAATGGCAAATGGAGGATGTGCATTGATTTCACAGACATCAACAAAGCCTGCCCCAAAGATCCTTTTCCCTCACGCATTGAACAAATTGTGGACTTCACTGCCGGTTGCGACTTGTTGTCTTTCCTTGACGCCTACTCCGGTTATCATCAGATTTTCATGGCCAAGGAAGACGAGGAAAAGACCACAGTTATCACCCCATGTGGTACATATTGCTTTTTGCGCATGCCTTTCGGGTTGAAAAATGCTGGTTCTACATTTGCAAGAGCAGTCCAAATTCGTTTTGAGCCCTAGCTACATAGAAATACGGAGGCTTATATGGATGACATAGTGGTCAAAACCAAGGACAAAGCTACGCTCATATTAGACCTAGAAGAAACATTTGCAAACATGCGTAAGATCAACATGAAGCTCAATCCTGAGAAGTGTGTGTTCGGCATCCCATCCAGCAAGCTTCTCGGGTTCTTTGTATCTCAACGAGGAATCGAAGCAAATACCGACAAGATCAAAGCAATTGAGCAAATTGAAGCACCAAGATGTGTCAAAGATGTACGTCGTCTTGTCGGCTGTGTTACTGCTCTGAGTAGGTTCATCTCAAAGTCTGCTAAGCGCGCCTTGCCCTTCTTCAAAATCTTGAAGAACGCTGGTCCAATGAAATGGATCCCGGAAGCGGAGGCAGCGCTGCAGGATTTGAAGAAGTACCTCTCCTCTCCGCCAGTCCTAGTTGCACCGAAACCACATGAGCCGTTGCTACTATATCTAGCGACAACAAAGCAAGTGGTGAGTGATGTGCTAGTGGCTGAAAGAGAAGCTGATGAGAAAGCGGCTGCAACGGCGGGACCGCCGAGCAACGAGTCAGGACAGTCCCCGGCAGAGTTTGGTGTCGACAAAGAAGGATCTCCACAGTTGAAAGAGATAGTCTAGAAGAAGAAAGTGGTGCAGCGACTAGTATATTTTTTTAGTTCCTTGTTGCAGGGGGCTCGGTCGAGATATTCTGCCGTGTAAAAATTGCTCTTCGGCCTTCTTATGGCCTCGAGGAAGTTGCGCCATTACTTCGAAGCACATGAGATCACCGTTGTGTAACATCCCAAAAAATAGAATTTTGGAATGTTAATTTTGAAGTAGGATTTGTGCAAAATTTGCTTGTGTTGCTTGCTCTTTGTTAAATTTTGACAAGGATTTAAACTTTTGGTGTTTACTTGAATATCAAATCGAGAGGGAATAAAAGGACTTCCCCAAGTTTTCGTTTGAATCTTATTTTGGATTTGAGAATTTTTAGAATATTTCCAATCCAAACATGAGAGAGGATGACATGACTCCCTAAAATAATAGTATTGGTGAAGTAATTGAATATTCTCTTGTTTGGATTTTGAATATTTAAAACAATTCTAACTTGAAAAATAAATAATGTGAGAGAAGGCAATATGACTCCTTCAATATAAAAAAGAGTTGGAAGTGTTTTAAATGTTATTTGCATTTATATTTGGAGTTCAGAAATATTTTGTTCTTGAAAAATGTTCACTGTTTTCTATAGTGGTGGTATGATTTTCTATATGTTCTAGTATTCGTAAAAGGTATTTTTTTTAGACAAAATAAAGTCTTGTTCGAAATTAATTGATTTAGCCATTTATATCAATGTTCACCTTTGGGCACACATGCATAGCCGCAGCCCAACTAGGCGTACACCAGCAGCAATACTGCTACACAGGCCGGCCCAGCACCGCAGACAGCCCACCCAGCAGCTCCCTAGCCCTTTTCATTTTTTTCCTCCTCTGTCCCGCTGACACTAGGACCCGCCAGGTCGTCTTCATCCTGGAGACGAACTCCCGCACGCGCATGAGTCCTTCACCGAAGCCGATCCAAATTTGCTCTATTCGCTCGAATCCTTGCCTCCCCCGCACGTATGGCTACCTATAAATAATCCTCTACCACTCCTCTACCGATTTTTGGCAAGACCTTGGACCCCCGTGCCCTGGAACGCCGCCCTGATCTCGCCGGAGTTTGCCATTGCCTGAAGCTGTCGCCGTTGATTCCAGCACCACCCAAGATCCCGGACCGTCCTTTTTGCTCCGGATTACTTCACATCAATCTCCTTTTCCAATTTAAATACTCAAACTGCAGAATCACCCTCGGATTCGAGCGCATGGACCTCGTCAGAGTTCCTCTCCTGAAGCTTCTACTGCCGAGGATTTCGTCACCACCAGAAGGTTTCCGCCCCTATACTTCCTTCTTACGTGACCTCATTGAGATCATATCTCTCCCTCAACTTCTGTTTTATGCACAGGAGGTCCATAGTGACTGCATCGACCTTACCCGAAGCTTCACGCCGGCAGCCACGCTCTAGCCGGTCGTCACCATCACAGGAGGAAGCCCAGATCGTTTTCTCCACCACCCACCACTCCGCCATGATGCTTCTCACCTTGTACCAACATCCTTGAACTCTAGGGACCTCCGGATACGTTGCCATGATCAAGACCCGAGCCGCCCAAGGTCATCTTCTTTGTCTCCGGCGCCAATGTCATCTTCCATTTCCGGTGAGTCACCTCGCACCGTCCGATCTCTCTCCGATGGTCAAGATTAGATCTATTTTATTTATTGATGCCAATCCATTTTCCCCTAATTAGCGGCCATCCGTCATATAAGCACAGCAACAAACACCTTCCCGCCATTCATGTCCAACGCCACAATGACAACATCATCAACTCAATATTTTGGAGAGGTTTTGTTCAAATTTTTGTTAGGCTATAACTTGAGATCCATGTGCCGGAACCATGAGTTGGTCGCGAGATCTTATGGGTTTCACCTCTAGCCTACCCCAACTTGTTTGGGACTAAAGGCTTTGTTGTTGTTGCTGTTGTATAACTTGAGATCCGTAACTCCAAATTCATCGATTCTTTTTCCTACATACTCGTATTGATCAATAGAATCTGGTAGAATCAAAATTTCACTCTTTTGAACTATTAAATTTAAATTAGTTTGAATTTGAATTTAACCTTCCGGAGGCCATATCTGTGAAACCGTTTACCTAATTCAGTTGATTCTTTTTGTGTTGTGTTCCAATTAGCATGTAGGTGATTTGTACCTACTGATATGATTCCGTTGTTTGGATTTTCATTTGATTGTTTGCTGTTTGGTGTTATTGAGTGATTGCTTATTTATCGATACTTTGTTTGAAACGTGTAGATTGTTCGGAGTGCGAATATTAACGTTGCCAGGATAGTGAGTGCGAATGACTACGACAACAATGTATAAGGCAAGTTACACCTTGATCATCCTTTACCTATTTTTTATGCATGTAGTTCTATACCACATTACTATATTATGCATGTGTAGGAATACTATGGTGGTATGTTGTTGCTATTGAGTTTCAGCTTAGTAGAGCCCTATGTTGATCGTGGTAGTGTATCCTTGCTATGCTACGTAGACGGGGATTGGTTCATGTATTCATTGAGATTATGTGAGGACTATGATATAACTTATGAACTTAATATATACAATTCACCTCTGGGTGGATGCGGTATTGCCGGGTGGTTTCAAGAATATCATGGTTTCGACCCTATGAATGTAAGTGGAATGCCGCCCAGGTTCAAAAAGATCACACAGTCTTAGTGACTAGTAGCTTCCATGTGCGACCACTGGCTATATGGGCTCTGGCTTAGTTGATCAGTTGTGGAAACCTTACCCGGATGTGCCAGCAGATGTAGTTATGATAGTTGGGATGGGCCTTCTGTGGGACTAGGTGATTGCTTCTGAAAGACTTCGTCTCAATCTTCGGGTTGGGTCCAGTGGGTAAAGTGTACTAAAGTCTGCAAAGTATTAAAACTAATCATGATTAGCCGTGTCCCCGGTTATGGGCAATTTAGAGCAGCTAGGCCATTACACTTGTTGGATGATCTTGACAGATGATAAATCTTAATGAAATTTGAGTGGGAAACTTAACGATGGGTATAGGTTGGAATTGGAGTGCCCAATTCAACCATATGTATTTAATTGTAGCAAGACAAAATAAAATTTGACTATTATGTAGTTATCAGGGAAAAATTAGCTTTCTGCAAAACAACCACATTCCTCTTGATATACCTTGCATGTAGATGTAGGTATGTTATATAATTCCTTGTGTGACTTGAGAGTACATTCAACGTACTGACCCTTTTGGCTGTAACTTATCATGTTGTAGATTTTATACGACAAGTGAGTGATACGATGTAGGGTTATGATGTCTATACTCGACATTTTCCTATGGTGTGGATGGATTCCATGAAGATTTTATTTGCTTTTCCGCTGTATTTTGTTTGTATGGTAGCCTTGATCTACGAGGTATGTAATATTGTTATTCTGGATCTACGAAGTAATATTATGACATGTGGTTTATTATTGATATTACATCATCTATTGTGTGTTCTAGCTATTGATCCAGGGACTAGCACAGTAAGCACAGAGACATCGGATCTTATCAGGTTCAGGTCGTTACATGTTGTCACCCACTTCCCGCTACAGCGGATCTTGTGGAACCCAGAAGCTACCGACAGGATTGTGGAGTGGGGCTTGGAACTATCAAGCTTTGGTCTCAAGTTTGAAAGCATTTCAATCATTCAAAGCAGGGCCTTGGCGGAGTTCATTGCAGAGTGGACCCCAACGCCCGATGAAGCAGTTCCAAAATCAACTCTTCCGGCAAGGAAACCAATCGAGAATGGATCACGTATTTTGATGGAGCTTTCTCGCTGCAAGGCGCCGGTGCCAGAGTGCTGCTTGTCGCACCCACCGGAGAGCACCTCAAATATGTGGTTCAGATGGACTTTCCCCGGAAAAGATCAACAAACAACACTGTCGAGTACGAAGGACTGCTTGCCGGTCTCAGGATCGCGCCAGACCTTGGGATTAAGAAACTTGTTGTCAGAGGTGATTCTCAACTTGTCGTCGGGCAACTGAATAAAGATTACTAGAGACCGTTGATGGAAGCTTATGTAGACGAAGTGAGGAAGTTGGAAGTGTTGGAAATATGCCCTAGAGGCAATAATAAAATGGTTATTATTGTATTTCCTTGTTCATGATAATTGTCTATTGTTCATGCTATAATTGTGTTAACCAGAAACCGTAATGCATGTGTGAATACATAGACCACAATAGGTCCCTAGTGAGCCTCTAGTTGATTAGCTCGTTGATCAATAGATGGTCAAGGTTTCCTGACCATGGACATTGGATGTCGCCGATAACGGGATCACATCATTAGGAGAATGATGTGATGGACAAGACCTAATCCTAAGCATAGCACAAGATCGTGTAGTTCATTTGCTAAAGCTTTTCAATGTCAAGTATCGTTTCCTTAGACCATGAGATTGTGCAACTCCCGGATGCCGTAGGAATTCTTTGGGTGTGCCAAACGTCACAACGTAACTGGGTGGCTATAAAGGTGCACTAAGGGTTTCTCCGAAAGTGTCTGTTGGGTTGGCACGAATCGAGATTGGGATTTGTCACTCCGTGTGACGGAGAGGTATCTTTGGGCCCACTCGGTAAGACATCATCATAATGAGCTCAATGTGACTAAGGAGTTAGCCACGGGATGATGTATTACAGAACGAGTAAAGAGACTTGTCGGTAACGAGACTGAACAAGGTATAGGGATATCGACGATCGAATCTCGGGCAAGTATCATACCGGTAGACAAAGGGAATTGTATACGAGATTGATTGAATCCCCGACATCGTGGTTTATCCGATGAGATCATCGTGGAGTACGTGGGAGCCAACATGGGTATCCAAATCCCTCTGTTGGTTATTGGCCGGAGAGATGTCTCGGTCATGTCTACGTGTCTCCCGAACCCGTAGGGTCTACACACTTAAGGTTCGATGACGCTAGGGTTATAGGGAAATGGTATGCGTGATTACCAAAGGTTGTTCAGAGTCCCAGATGAGATCCCAGACGTCACGAGGAGCTCCGGAATGGTCCGGAGGTAAAGATTGATATATAGGAAGTCCAGTTTTGGTCACCGAAAGTTTTCGGGCTCATCGGTAGTGTACCGGGAGTGCCGGGAGGGTGCCGGAGGACCCCGGGAGGGGTGTGACGACCAAAGGACTTTGTGGGCCCTTAGAGGAGGTGTGCCAGCCCATATTGGGCTGGCCAAGACCTTCTAGAAAGACCCATGCGGCTGGAGGAGTAGAGATAAGGGCAAAGGAGTTTGAAAAGGAGGAGATCCACCTCCCTTGTGGGAGGTGGACTCTCCCTTTGATTCGGCCGAAGCTCTCCTCCTTGGAGGAGAGTCCAAGCCAGCCCTCCCTCTCCCTCCTCCTATATATACATGAGGTTTTGGCCTTTTGAGAACAGATCTGAACTCTCTCTCTCTCACGGCGAAGCCCTACCTCTCTTCTTCCTCCTCCGAAGTGCTTAGGCGAAGCCTTGCCAGAATACCTTGCTACTCCACCACCACCACGCCGTTGTGCTGATGTTGGAGCCCTTTCCCAACCTCTCCTTCCTCCTTGCTAGATCAAGGCGTAGGAGACGTCACCGGGCTGCACGTGTGTTGAACGCGGAGGCACCGTTGTTCGGCGCTTAGATCGGAATCCACCGCGATCTGAATCGCTGCGTGTACGACTCCACCAACCGCGTTCTTGTAACGCTTCCGCTTAGAGATCTTCAAAGGTATGAAGATCCAATCTCTCCCCGCTCGTTTCTGTTTTCTCCATAGATAGATCTTGGTGAAACGTAGGAAATTTTTTGATTTACTACTACGTCTCCCAACAGTGGCATCATGAGCTAGGTATATGCGTAGAATCTATGCACGAGTAGAACACAAGTTGTTGTGGGCGTCGATTTTGTTAATTTGCTTACCGCTACTAGTCTTATCTTGATTCGGCGGTATTGTGGGATTAAGCGGCCCGGACCAACTTTACACGTACGCTTACGTGAGACCGGTTCCACCGCCTAACATGCACTAGTTGCATAAGGTGGCTAGCGGGTGTCTGTCTCTCCCACCTTAGTCGGATTGGATTCGATGAAAAGGGTCCTTATGAAGGGTAAATAGCAATTGGCATATTACATTGTGGTTTTGGCGTAGGTAAGAAACGTTCTTGCTAGTAACCTATAGCAGCCACGTAAAAGTTGCAACTACAAATTAGAGGACGTCTAACTTGTTTTTTGCAGCATGTGCCTTGTGATGTGATATGGCCAAAAGGATGTGATGTGATGCATTATGATGTATGAGATTGATCATGTTCTTGTAATATGATTCACGACTTGCATGTCGATGAGTATGACAACCGGCAGGAGCCATAGGAGTTGTCTTATTTTATTGTATGACCTGTGTGTCAATCATAAACGCCATGTAATTACTTTACTTTATTGCTAAGCGTTAGCCATAGTAGTAGAAGTAATAGTTGGTGAGACAACTTCATAAAGACACAATGATGGAGATCATGATGATGGAGATCATGGTGTCGTGCCGGTGACAGTGATGATCATGGTGCCCCGAAGATGGAGATCAAAGGAGCAATATGATATTGGCCATATCATGTCACTATATTGGTTGCATGTGATGTTTATCATGTTTACATCTTATTTGCTTAGAACGACGGTAGTAAATAAGATGATCTCTCAAATAAAATTTCAAGAAAGTGTTCACCCTAACTGTGCACCGTTGCTAAGGATCGTTGTTCCGAAGCACCACGTGATGATCGGGTGTGATAGGCTCTAACGTTCGCATACAACGAGTGTAAGCCAGATTTACACACGCGAAACACTTAGGTTGACTTGACGAGCCTAGCGTGTACAGACATGGCCTCGGAACACGGAAGACCCGAAAGGTCGAACATGATTCGTATAGAAGATACAATCAACATGGAGATGTTCACCATGGATGACTAGTCCGTCTCACGTGATGATCGGACACGGGCTAGTTGACATGGATCATGTATCACTTGGATGACTAGAGAGATGTCTATCTAAGTGGGAGTTCATTAAATAATTTGATTATGTGAACTTAATTATCATGAACTTAGTCTAAAATTGTCTTTACAATCTATATTGTAGATCCGATGGCCAACACGAATGTCACCCTCAATTTCAACGTGTTCCTAGAGAAAACTAAGTTGAAAGATGATGGAAGCAACTATGCGGACTGGGTCCGTGGCTTGAGGATCATCCTCATAGCTTCCAAGAGATTGTATGTCCTTGATGCACCGCTAGGTGACCCACCCGTTTTCCCAGCGGACCAAGACGTTACGAATGCTTGGCAGTCTCGCTGCAATGATTACTCCCTTGTTCAGTGCGGCATGCTTTACATTTTAGAATCGGGGCTCCAAAAGCGTTTTGAGCAACACGGAGCATATGAGATGTTCCAAGAGCTGAAACTGGTTTTCCAAGATCATGCCCGGGTCGAGAGATATCACATCTCTGACAAGTTCTTCAGCTGTAAGATGGAGGAGAACAGTTCTGTCAGTGAGCACATACTCAAGATGTCTGGTTTGCACAACCGCTTGACTCGGCTGGGAGTTAATCTCCCGGATGACTCGGTCATTGACAGAATCCTCCAGTTGCTTCCACCTAGATACAAGAGCTTTGTGATGAACTACAACATGCAAGGTATGGAGAAGTCCATTCCTGAGTTGTACTCGATGCTGAAATTAGCAGAGGTCGAGATCAAAAAGGAGCATCAAGTGTTGATGGTGAATAAGACCACTAGTTTCAAGAAAGGCAAGGGCAAGAAGAACTTCAAGAAGGATGGCAAAGCTGTTGCCCCATCCGGTAAGCAAGTTGCCGAGAAGAAGAAGAACAAGAATGGACCCAAGCCTGAGACTGAGTGTTTTTATTGCAAGGGTACCGGTCACTGGAAGCGGAACTGCCCCAAGTACTTAGCGGATAAGAAGGACGACAACGTTAAAGGTATATGTGATATACTTGTTATTGATGTATACCTAACCAGCGCTCATAGTAGCTCCTGGGTATTTGATACCGGTGCAGTTGCTCACATTTGTAACTCCAAGCAGGAGCTGCAGAATAAGCGGAGGCTCGCAAAGGACGAGGTGACGATGCGCGTCGGGAATGGTTCCAAGGTCGACGTGATCGCCATCGGCACGCTACCTCTACATCTACCTTCGGGATTAGTTTTAAACCTGAATAATTGTTATTTAGTACCAGCTTTGAGCATGAACATTATATCTGGATCTCGCTTGATGCGAGATGGCTACTCATTTAAATATGAGAATAATGGTTGTTCTATTTATATGAGAGAAATGTTTTATGGTCATGCCCCGCTAGTCATTGGTTTATTTTTGATGAATCTCGAACGTTATGTTACACATGTCCATAGTGTGAGTACCAAAAAGTGTAAGGTTGATAACGATAGTCCCACTTACATGTGGCACTGCCGGCTTGGTCATATTGGTGTCAAACGCATGAAGAAACTCCATACTGATGGACTTTTGGAGTCTCTTGATTTCGAATCATTTGACACGTGCGAACCATGCCTCATGGGCAATATGACCAAGACTTCGTTCTCCGGAACAATGGAGCGAGCAACTAACTTGTTGGAAATAATACATACCGATGTATGCGGTCCAATGAGGGTCGAGGCTCGCGGTGGCTACCGTTATGTTCTCACCCTCACTGATGACTTGAGTAGATATGGGTATGTCTACTTAATGAAACATAAGTCTGAAACCTTTGAAAGGTTCAAGGAATTTCAGAGTGAGGTAGAGAATCAACGTGACAGGAAAATAAAGTGCCTACGATCTAATCGTGGCGGAGAATATTTAAGTCACGAGTTTGGCACGCACCTAAGGAAATGTGGAATTGTTTCACAACTCACGCCACCTGGCACACCTCAGCGAAATGGTGTGTCTGAATGTCGTAATCGCACTCTATTAGATATGGTGCGGTCTATGATGTCTCTTACCGACTTACCGCTATCATTTTGGGGATATGCATTAGATACTGCCGCATTCACTTCAAATAGGGCACCGTCAAAATCCGTTGATACGACACCGTATGAACTATGGTTTGGAAAGAAACCTAAGCTGTCGTTTCTAAAGGTTTGGGGATGCGATGCTTATGTGAAGAAACTTCAACCTGAGAAGCTCGAACCCAAAGCGGAAAAGTGCGTCTTCATAGGATATCCCAAAGAGACTATTGTGAATACCTTCTACCTACGATCTGAGGGCAAAGTCTTTGTTGCCAAGAATGGATCCTTTCTCGAGAAAGAGTTTCTCTCGAAAGAAGTAAGTGGGAGGAATATAGAACTTGATGAGGTAATCGTACCTCCACTCGAACTGGAGAGTAGCGCACCATAGGAAGTTGTTTCTGTGGAGCCTACACCGGCTGGAGAGGAAGTTAATGATGATGATCATGAAACTTCAGATCAAGTTGCCATTGAACGTCGAAGGTCCACTAGGACACGTTTCGCACCAGAGTGGTACGACAACCCTGTCCTGGAGATCATGTTGTTGGACAACGGCGATCCTTCGAACTATGAAGAAGCGATGGCGGGCCCGGATTCCAACAAATGGCTTGAGGCCATGAAATCTGAGATAGGATCAATGTATGAGAACAAAGTATGGACTTTGGTGGACTTCCTTGATGATAAGCGAGCCATTGAGAATAAATGGATCTTTAAGAAGAAGACTAACGCAGATGGTAATGTGACCGTCTATAAGGCTCGGCTTGTCGCTAAGGGTTATCGACAAGTTCAAGGAGTTGACTACAATGAGACTTTCTCACCCGTAGCGATGCTGAAGTCTATCCGAATCATGTTAGCAATTGCTGCATTTTATGATTATGAGATCTGGAAAATGGATGTCAAAACTGCATTCCTTAATGGCTTCCTCAAGGAAGATTTGTATATGATGCAGCCGGAAGGTTTTGTCGATTCTAAATATGCTAACAAGGTATGCAAGCTCCAGCGCTCCATCTATGGGCCGGTGCAAGCATCTCGGAGTTGGAACATTCGCTTTAATGAGGTGATTAAAGCATTTGGGTTTATACAGGTTTATGGAGAACCCTGTATTTACAAGAAAGTGAGTGGGAGCTCTGTAGCATTTCTTATATTATATGTGGATGACATACTGATAATGGGAAATGATATAGAACTCTGGGAAAGTATAAAGGCCTACTTGAACAAGTGTTTTTCAATGAAGGACCTTGGAGAAGCTGCTTACATATTAGGTATTAAGATCTATAGAGATAGATCGAGACGCCTAATAGGTCTTTCACAAAGCACATACCTTGAAAAGATATTGAAGAAGTTCAATATGGATCAGTCCAAGAAGGGGTTCTTGCCTGTGTTACAGGGTGTGAGATTGAGTATGACTCAATGCCTGACCATGGCAAAAGATAGAGAAGAGATGAGTGTCATCCCCTATGCTTCAGCCATAGGCTCTATTGTGTATGCCATGATGTGTACCAGACCTGATGTGAACCTTGCCATAAGTTTGGTAGGGAGGTACCAAAGTGATCCCGGAGCGGAACACTGGACAGCGGTCAAGAATATCCTGAAGTACCTGAAAAGGACAAATGACATGTTTCTCGTATATGGAGGTGCCGAAGAGCTCGTCGTAAAGGGTTACGCTGATGCTAGCTTCGACACAGATCCGGATGACTCCAAGTCGCAAACCGGATACGTGTATATTTTGAACGGAGGGGCAGTCAGCTGGTGCTGCAGCAAGCAAAGCGTCGTGGCGGCATCTACATGTGAAGCGGAGTATATAGCTGCTTCGGAAGCAGCAAAGGAAGGAGTCTGGATGAAGGAGTTCATCACCGGCCTAGGAGTGATTCCCAATGCGTCGAGCCCGATGACTCTATTCTGTGATAACACTGGAGCTATTGCCCTTGCGAAGGAGCCCAGGTTTCACAAGAAGACAAGACACATCAAGCGCCGCTTCAACTCCATCTGTGATTACATTCAGGAGGGAGATATAGATATTTGTAAAGTGCATACGGATCTGAATGTCGCAGATCCGTTGACTAAACCTCTCTCATGAGCGAAACATGATCAACACCAGAATGCTATGGGTGTTCGATTCATCACAATGTAACTAGATTATTGACTCTAGTGCAAGTGGGAGACTATTGGAAATATGCCCTAGAGGCAATAATAAAATGGTTATTATTGTATTTCCTTGTTCATGATAATTGTCTATTGTTCATGCTATAATTGTGTTAACCAGAAACTATAATGCATGTGTGAATACATAGACCACAATAGGTCCCTAGTGAGCCTCTAGTTGACTAGCTCGTTGATCAATAGATGGTCAAGGTTTCATGACCATGGACATTGGATGTCGTTGATAACGGGATCACATCATTAGGAGAATGATGTGATGGACAGGACCTAATCCTAAGCATGGCACAAGATCGTGTAGTTCATTTGCTAAAGCTTTTCAATGTCAAGTATCGTTTCCTTAGACCATGAGATTGCGCAACTCCCGGATGCCATAGGAATGCTTTGGGTGTGCCAAACATCACAACGTAACTGGGTGGCTATAAAGGTGCACTACGGGTATCTCCGAAAGTGTCGGTTGGGTTGACACGAATCGAGATTGGGATTTGTCACTCCGTGTGACGGAGAGGTATCTCTGGGCCCACTAGGTAAGACATCATCATAATGAGCTCAATGTGACTAAGGAGTTAGCCACGGGATGATGTATTACAGAACGAGTAAATAGACTTGCCGGTAACGAGATTGAACAAGGTATATGGATACCGACTATCGAATCTCGGGCAAGTATCATACCGGTAGACAAAGGGAATTGTATACGGGATTGATTGAATCCCCGACATCGTGGTTCATCCGATGAGATCATCGTGGAGTACGTGGGAGCCAACATGGGTATCTAGATCCCGCTGTTGGTTATTGGCCGGAGAGATGTCTCGGTCATGTCTACTTGTCTCCCGAACCTGTATTGTCTACACACTTAAGGTTCTATGACGCTAGGGTTATAGGGAAATGGTATGCGTGATTACCGAAGGTTGTTTGGAGTCCCGAATGAGATCCCGGACGTCACGAGGAGCTCCGGAATGGTCCGGAGGTAAAGATTGATATATAGGAACTCCAGTTTTGGTCACCGGAAAGTTTTCGGGCTCATCGGTAGTGTACCGGGAGTGCCGGGAGGGTGCCGGAGGACCCCGGGAGGGGTGTGACGACCAAAGGACTTTGTGGGCCCTTAGAGGAGGTGTGCTAGCCCATATTGGGCTGGCCAAGACCTTCTAGAAAGGCCCATGCGGCTGGAGGAGTAGAGATAAGGGCAAAGGAGTTTGAAAAGGAGGAGATCCACCTCCCTTGTGGGAGGTGGACTCTCCCTTTGATTCGGCCAAAGCTCTCCTCCTTGGAGGAGAGTCCAAGCCAGACCTCCCTCTCCCTCCTCCTATATATAAATGAGGTTTTGGCCTTTTGAGAACAGATCTAAACTCTCTCTCTCACGGCGAAGCCCTACCTCTCTTCTTCCTCCTCCGTAGTGCTTAGGCGAAGCCCTGCCGGAATACCTTGCTACTCCAGCACCACCACGCCGTCGTGCTGCTGTTGGAGCCCTTCCCCAACCTCTCCTTACTCCTTGATGGATCAAGGCGTAGGAGACGTCACCAGGCTGCACGTGTGTTGAACGCAGAGGCGCCGTTATTCGGCGCTTAGATCGGAATCCACCGCGATCTGAATCGCTGCGAGTACGACTCCACCAACCGCGTTCTTGTAACGCTTCCGCTTAGCGATCTTCAAAGGTATGAAGATCCAATCTCTCCCCGCTCGTTGCTGGTTTCTCCATAGATAGATCTTGGTGACACGTAGGAATTTTTTTGATTTACTACTACGTCTCCCAACAGGAAGAACGTTTTGACGGCCTACAAATGGAGCACGTTCCACGCGTAGAGAATAGCGTTGTCGATGGCCTGTCAAAGTGTTCTGCCCTTAAGTTGCATATGGAACCAGGAACTTTCGTGCTCCAACTAACTCAACCCTCCGTGACACCATCAACTGGACAAGAGAAGAGAAGTAAGTTATGTTTCGGTAAGTATTTCCCGGCAGAGCTCCCCGAAGCCACCGGCGAGAAGGTTTCCAGAGGGAATGGCAGGCTTGACGATGAGTATTGTGCTCCGGAAGGGCCCCCGGATCTTGCCATAGAAGCACACGCTCCCTCTAGGCTTGTCGGGATGCAGCTCGCTCCGGAGGGCCCTCAGGCCCTTGCTGTCGAGGCAAATGCTACCCCGGCAGAGGATACACCTTTAGTCCTTGCTGTCGTGCCCCAGGCTCTAGCATGGGCACACCACATTGTCCATTTCCATCAGACAGGAGAACTTCCCGGGGAACAAGAAGAAGCAGAGAAAGTAGCCCGCTGGTCTAATATGTACCAGTTCGTAGATGACGTCCTGTACAGAAAAAGGCCGAACGGTGTGAAACTCAAATTTATTTCCCAGGAAGATGGACTGGAGCTTTTGGCACAGATACATGGAGGCATATGTGGCTCCCACATAGGATCAAGAGCATGTGCCGGGAAAGCCTTCCGGCAAGGCTTCTTTTGGCCCACTGCCCTACATGATGCAACAACATTAGTAACCAAGTGTGAGGCATGCCAGTTTCATTCGAATATACTGCATCAACCAACTCAAGCACTCCAAATGATCCCTCTCTCCTGGCCATTTCCGGTCTGGGGGCATGACATCTTGGGCCCCTTTCCCCGCACTGTCGGGGGCTTTGAGTACTTGTACGTTGCAATCGACAAGTTCACAAAGTGGCCAGAAGTGGAAGCAGTGAGGAAGGTGAGAACACAGTCAGCCATCAAGTTCTTCAAGGGACTAGTTTGCCGCTTTGGCGTTCCCAACAGGGTCATCACCGACAATGACACACAGTTCATGAGCCGCACCTTCATGCAGTATGTCCAAGACCTTGGTGGCAGAATCTGTTTTGCTTCCGTTGCCCACCCGAGGAGCAATGGCCAAGCGGAGAGGGCTAATGCTGAAGTGCTGTGAGGCCTCAAGGCAAGAACTTTCCACAGGCTGCACAAGTGCGGAAGGCATTGGATTGATGAGTTGCCGGTGGTTCTTTGGTCAATAAGAATGACACCAAATGGATCTACCGGCCAGACACCCTTCTCCCTCATCTATGGGGTGGAGGCAGTTCTCCCCACGAAACTCATATACGGATCACCTCGAGTGCTCGCTTATGATGAGCTCAAGCAAGAGCAGTTGCGGCAAGATGACGAGGCACTCCTTGAGGAAGACCATCTTCAGGATGCTATGAGAGCTGCACGCTACCAGCAAGTTGTGTGCCGTTACCATAGCCGCAAAGTTAATGCCATAAGTCTTGAGGAAGGCAGCCTTGTTCTTCGGCGAGTTCATTCCGCCAAGAATTCCAACAAGTTGACGCCAAAGTGGGAAGGCCCTTATCGGGTAGTACGAGTCACCAGGCCTGGCGCAATCCGCTTGGAGACCGAAGATGGCATCCCAGTGAGCAACTCCAGGAATATCGAACACCTTCGCAAGTTCTACCCATGAGGCGCAGTTGCCGGGCCTCCCGGCAACCACCTTTTGTACAAGTCTTACCGCTGAAGCATGTAATCATTGGTACAAAGCCAGGCTCAGACCCTGTGCGTAGTTGAATAAAGATAAGTGTTCTGCAATCCCAATCGATTCTCATGTTTACTTATGTGCATGTTTTTCTGAGGTGTTGCATTGCACTTAATCCCGGCAAGGACTAACGGACCGCCAAGGTTCCATATCCATATTTTCTCTTCTTTCTTTTTCTCAAAGGACAGATGGTCACCTCGCGTGCAGCTTTGCCAGGGGGGATGGTGGTACAAATACCTATGAGCGACGTCCCAAAAAAACCTTGCTGGAGGGAGCGTGGCGACAAAAATATAAGTTGCAAAAAACCCAAGTGAATTCTTGCCGTAAGGTTATTTTTCTTGGGCGATCTCAACTTCTGTATGGAAAACCTGCACGCGGAGGGGCCTTGTTGCGATTGGTTGCATCCCTATTCTGTTTCAAGTCCGCTCAGCAATCTAGGTAACTACACTCGAAGCACCGGGGTCTCTTGCCGGCTGTGATTTTGCCAGCAGGCTACTAAGGTCCCGCACATAGCGCTCGCGGCAGAGATGTACGCGTCGGCAAGTTTCCAATCAAGCGTAGAGCGAATACATACAGAGAGAAGTCAAGCAAGGAAGATAACATAACGATTGTTCAAAATGTAGTGAGCAATATTACATCGGCCTTGCCGAGGTTCTAACATAAAGCAAATTGTTTTTCACATTGGCGGCAGCGAGGAGTGAGGCAGCTAATCCCGGCGATCGCCCTCAACCCGCTTGACTTGGCTTACCCTCTCAACAATGGGCGCAACGAGTTCCTCGAGCGCCTTGACGTCAACATCCTTCGGAAAGTGGTCGAGGACGTTGGTGAGGTTGAGTTTGGGGTTCCTGTACGCCACCATGATGAGCACCTTGCGGAGGACGACCTCGCAGAGCTTGCACGATTCGCTGGCCAAGTGGGACGCCCAGTCGGAGTGAAGCTGCTCCAAGGCTCCAAGCAGGCTATCGAAGAACATGGTCACCTTGGCACTCGTGGACACCCTATCGTCGGGAGAATATGTGGGGCCTTCTAGGCCCATGGCGGTCAGTTTCTCGGCAAGCCTCTCCGCGACCTCGACGAGCTTTTCGGTTCAGATCTCCACTCCGTGCACATAATCATTGTGGGCGATGGCGGCGTTCTAGACCCACTCCCTCTCCTTGAGGAGATCTTTGGCCAGAGATTTCTCTTGGGTCCTAGCGGTCTCGAGGGTCTCAGTCAGCGTGTCCACCTTCAGGTTCAGGTCGTTGATGGACTCATTGGCCGAAAAGAGCTGCTTGGTCTTGCTAGAAATGGCGACCTGCGTCTCCATTAAGCTGGCGACGGCTTTGTCCCTTTCAGTCTCAAGCAACGAGACCCTCTTGCCAAGATCCTCAAGATTGGCCTCCAATTTCTTCACCTACTCCCCCTGTTAGTTCTTGGCGGCCTCGGCAACTTCAGCTGCGTCGACGGCCTCTTTTAGCTTGACGGCGTGGTCTGCTGTTAGGGCCTCGAGCATCTCCTTATGCTTCCGCTCCAGCTCCTGGGTCCGCCACGCGACGAGATCCTCGAGCTCCACTTCCTTGCCGTGGAGCTTCTTGGCAAGCACCTTCTCACGAGCGGCGAGGTACTCCTCATGGGCATCGAGCAAGACACGATGCTCCGTCAAGCGAGCATCCTCTGCGGCGGCCCGTTGCTTGGCCTCTTCCTGTGCCTGCTCAGTGTCGGACTGCTGCATGAAGAGTTGGTTCTAGCCTTGGCTCAACCGTGTCTGGCCAGTCTTCAGGTCCTGGGAAGCTTGGGCAAACCATGACCGAGTCTCTTCTATGCGCTCTTGCAAATTGGCCTCGGGCGCTTCCATCACCGCAGACCTGGAGTCCAGTTTCTCCTTTCGGGCATGATGAAGCACTTGGAGTTTTCAGAAGCTGTCGCCCATGGTCTGAAGGAGCTGCTCCTCTTGGGACTTGCTGCTGGCGCCTAGCTCGTCAATGATGTTGAGCCCAGCAGCAATGATGGCCTCCTCAACAAGAACTCCCCCTTCGGGTGGCTCCTCAATGCTTGTCGTGCCGGGGATGCTGACAAACAAGTTGTTGCCGACCTTGAAGTATCTTCTCAACAAAGGGGTTTCGGAAGGAGGCAGCTGGTCCTCGACGACCACCTCCCCGGCGGTTGGGGGATCAGTGGTCAGCGTAGCGCCTGGCGCTCCTGCGGCAGAGATGCCGCCAATGCGACCACTAGCCTCCTCGCCAACCTTCTCGGCAGACTTCTTGGGGGCCTCCTCCTTCTATGCAGCCTTGGCATCCTCAGCGCTGGCACACTCGGCGGTGGCGTTCTTGGCAGCCTCAACAGCGGCCTTCTTGGCGGCCTCAGCAGCAGCACTCTTGGTGGCCTCCTCGGTAGCGATCATGTCGGCCTCGGCGGCGGCATCCCTGGCGGTCTCCTCGCTGACAGTGTCGACGTCCATACCCTCCACCGAGGGAATGCCTGGAGGCCAAGGAAACAAGCCAGACAAATCTTAGATGGAAGTTCAAGAATACAAAAAATAGAGAGATGAACATAACAAAGGATACATGTGCCAACGACGGTTGCCGGCGAGGACTTGCCAATGCATGTGCTTGCTGGCTCCCCCTCGTCGTGGTAAAGCACACTGGAGGAGGTCCTTGCCAGGGACCCATCTCTAGGCGGCATAGATGATGGGGGCGGCGTGTCCAGGATGGTCGCTGGTGGTTCTCTTTCCCGTCATCCTCCGCCTGCACGTCCGATGATGTCAGCAGCAAAGATGCACACCCCGGCACTTGCCAGTGGAAAGTGTGTGATGGGCTCACACTAGGAGCTCTGCCGGGGACTGAGTCGAGGGTTGTGCCATGGGCTAGCCTCTGGGTTGACGATGGTCGTCCTTGGTGCGCTTGAGGTGCTTACCGACGACTCCTCGGTCGTCGAGGTCCCCGCCCTGTTCGTTACCCGTTGCACCAGTGTTTCCGCGTCCCTGCGGAGGCAAACCAAATGACTAAAGTAAAAACTAGAAATTTGAAAAAGTGAAAGGTATGGCAGGACCCTTACTCCTCATCTTCTTCTCCAGGGGATAAGGGCGGAAAGGTCGAAGGCGACCTATGTCGTGGTGCCCGTGGGAGGAGGTGGAGGGGTTCTCCTAGGTCGCTTGGCCGCGGCAGGCGTGGGTTGTCGATGGGTCTCTTGCCGCTGCATAGCCTTGCCGGCCGCCTCCTTGCCGGAGGCTGCACTGCTCGAAGGAGCTTGGCGGACGGGGAGCCCAGTGGCAGCGCTCCAGAGGACGCGCCTTTTCGCTTGCACAAGGGACGGGGCCTCCTCGGACTGCTCCTCCTCAGCTGCGCCTTAGGCAGAACAGCCCTGGGAGAACATGCCGCCTTGCTCCTCGGTGGTCCCGCCCTACCCGGCAAGGCCTTCGTCTGGAAGTGTTTCCCCTTCGCTGGCTTCATCTTCCAAGAAGCCAGCGCTGCCAGCCTCCGTGGCGAGATCTACTTCCTCCGCTCGGCTAGCGATGTACGCCAGCTCCTCCTCGATGGTGTCGCGTATGAGGCCCTCTTCCCCGGGGATGGTCCTTTCAACAAAATTGTTAAAGAATCCATGCACCTGCTGGGCGTGTGGCTCGATCCAAGATGCGTTGAGGCTATGGGTGTCGAACACCGGCATCTTGGCAATGAGCCTACCTAGGCCGACATTGTTGCACACGGGGACTATGCCTGCCGGCAGCTCGGGTACCGGAGCACTCTTGAACAGGTTCTAACAGAGGGCCCCGTGCTGCATGATGTCCAGATTGTGGTTCATCCCGGGGCGCAACCTCATGATGTCCGCCGCATTCTGGAAGTCCCAAGCTGGCCTCCCCTTATCCTGCAAGGGAGCGATGCGTCGGCGAAGGAAATCGGCACCTATCATCTCTACAGAAAGGCCGGCGTCCCTGAGGCGGAGGATCCTGGTGGTTGCGACTGTGAGTTTCCCATCCTTAGGGTCGACGCCACCTCAGTCCTGACCATGCACCATTTTGGCATGCCGCGACAAGCAGAAGGGCAAGACTTTCTCCTCCCGAATCCAACACCATTTCCCCCGCCACTCGTCCCACCTATCACAATAGCCCCCGTCATGGTAGACCTCCTTGGTTCCTGGCCGTGAGATCCAAGTGACGGCGCCAGAAAGGGCTCTGCCTGGTTGGATGCAAGGGGGAAAGTAGTGGCAAAAAAGAGAGGTGTTGGGGACTACTCCGACAAAGTTTTTGCAAAGATGTGCGAAAACCGCCATGGACATCATGGCATTCGGTGTGAAATTCAAGAGTTGGAAGCCGTAGGTGAACATGAGGTCGTTGAAGAAGTCCGAAAAAGGGGGACAAAGCCCGCAGTAAAAGTAGTTGGCAAAGAAAGGATATTTGCCCGGGCCATCCCCGGAGGGGCCTGGACTCACGCAGGTGGCCAGATGCGTCGTCATCCTCATTGCCCACATCCACCGGTACTGCTTCTTCAGGATGTCCATGCCAAGCCCTGGCGGAAAGACGACATGCTCCTTCCGCATTTTCACCATCTTGTTCTCCAAGACAACCTCTGCTACCTTGGCTTTGCTAGCTTTGGGCGGCATGGTGGTGGTGAGAGCGAGGACTGAGGACGGAGAGGGAGCAGTGGTGTGGATGGGTGGAACGGGCTCTGTTTCGGGCTCGAGGAGGAGGGCGATGGCGGTTATCAGATTGGGAAAGACGAGGGGTAAGTGAGCAGCACCTCTACAATTTCCCCTTTTATGGGGAAGGCGCGGGGCGGTCTCTTTACTAAAATAAGCTAACATAGAAACGCTTCGCGGGCGCGCTATTGTAACAGTTGCGTTGTGCATGTATCCCATGTCCCACATTCAATGGGCGTCGTGCGGAAGTGCAGCGAGCGCAATGATCACAATCGCAAGGCCCTGCCACGCATGCCCATGCACTGATTGGGCCTAGCACAACAGTGCCTCGCGACGTGTGTGGCCTAGGCCGGGGGGCTCCCGTTGGTGCACTAGAGTTTTGGGCTCTCTAGTGCCCCTTACTCGTGCACGGGCAGTAGTAGCCGCTCGGACAACGAGGCCCAGCATGGACTTGCCAGATACCAGCAAAGGAGACTCAAGACCACCGGCAAGGCCTTGCCGGGAGGTCTATCGATCCCCCAGAGAGAGAGCTAGGCCCCGGCAAGGCAAAGCCCCCGCAAGACCCCGCCAGCACACGGGCCAGGTGTCGATTCACCTGGATGCGTGTCATGGCATCAACGTCGAAGGGGGTTAAGCGGTGTCGATGGGACGGGCTCCCGTCCCGTCCCACTGACGGACAGAGATGCCTGACGGTGCATTAAATGCGCCTGCCATACTTCGTCGGTGTTAGGTATGATAGCACTCTAGCTTTGTACACCCCATGTACGCACTGTACGCCACTGTTGGGATCCTCTTCAGTGTATAAAAGGAGGCCCAGGGTGATACGGTAGAGGAGTTTTGACTGTTTACTTTTGGGACTTTCTAGCACACACACGTGGCAGTTGCTTGTAGCGTCCTTGTAGCAAGAACCCTAAGAAAACTCTCAATACCACCAAGTAGGAGTAGGGTTTAACGCATCTGTGCGGCCCGAACCTGGGTAAAGATCCCCGCGTGCTTTTCATCACACCTGCTCTTTGTACGAACCTGCCTCCCGCCGAACCAAAAGGGATCCCCATGATCCCATTGGTTTTTGTTCCCACGACACACCTGTAGTCACAACTCTAACAGAATGATCATTGTTCTTACTATTCATCTCATTAAGCAAATCATTATGTGCCTTAAGTACTTGTTCTACTTGAGTAGTTACCATGGAAGCATGTTTACTAATAAGCTTAAGATCATTAATACTTCTACTCATATAATCACCTAAGCGATCAAGCATGAAAGCATTATGTTTCCATTGTCTACTAACATAAGCATTAAAAATTTCTTGCTTAATAACAAAGTTATCAAACTCATCCAATCATTGGCTAGCAGACTTATTATAAGGAATATCGCCTTAATCAAATACACGGAAAGAATTTACCTCTACTACCTGTGTCGGGTTATCAAGACCATGTATTTCTTCAATAGGTGGTAGATTCTTGACATCTTCAGCTTTAATACCTTTTTCTTTCATAGATTTCTTTGCCTCTTGCATATCTTCAGGACTAAGAAATAGAATACCTCTTTTCTTTGGAGTTGGCTTCGAAGGTGGTTCGAGAATAGTCCAATCATTATCATTGCTCAATATATTATTCAATAGTAGCTCACCTTGTTCAACAGTTCGTTCCCTGAAAACACAACCAACACAACTATCTAGGTGGTCCCTAGAAGCATCGGTTAGCTCATTATTAAAATATATCAACTATTTCGTTTTTCTTGAGAGGATGATCAGGCAAAGCATTAAGTAATTGGAGAAGCCTCCCCCAAGCTTGTGGGAGACTCTCTTCTTCAATTTGCACAAAGTTAAATATTTCCTGCAAGGCAGCTTGTTTCTTATGGGCAGGAAAATATTTTTTGGAGAAGTAATATATCATATCCTGGGGACTACGCACACAACCACGAGCAAGATAGTTGAACCATAACTTAGCATCACCCTTTAATGAGAAAAGAAACAACTTAAGAATATAGTAATAACGAATTTTTTTCCTCATGAGCAAATAGGGTGGCTATATCATTCAATTTAGTAAGATGTGCCACAACAGTTTCAAATTCATAACCATGGAAAGGATCAGATTCACCAAAGTAATTAACCCAGGATCGACAGAGAATTCATAATTGTTATCAGTAACAAAGATAGGTGTGTTGGGAAATGACACCTATGGGATCGAAAGGATCCCTTTCGGTTCGGCGGGGAAGAAAGCTCGCATAGAGAGCAGGTATGATGAGCAACGCGCGGGATTTTTACCTAGGTTCGGGCTGCAAAGGTGTGTAAAACACTCTCCTGCTTGGTTGTAATGTTGGTGTTTTAGGGTTCCAGCTACAGGAGCGCTCCAAGGAGGTGCTATGCGCGTTAGCTAGGAGATGAGAGTCCCAAAAGTCGAAAAATCCTCCACCGTAACGCCCTGGGCCTCCTTTTATATGACCAAGGGGATCCCAACAATGGCATATGGTGCGTACACGGGGTGTACAGAGCTACAGTGCTATCATACCTAACAGTGATGGTGTAAGACAGACGCATTTAATGCACTGTCACGCATCTCTGACTGTCTACCGGACGGGATAGGAGCCCGTCCCATCGGCATCACTTAGCCCCTCCATCGCCAGCGCCACGACACATGCCCAGGTGGGGCGACACTTGGCCTCTGCGTTGGTGGGGTCTTGCTGGGGCCTCGCCTTGCTGGGGCTTTGGAAGCCATCTCGGCAAGGTCTTGCCGAGGGTCTTGACTGCTTGGATGTCTTCTCGATTCTTCTGTACTTGTAACTGACAGCTCCCCGCCGGGCCTTGCCACCAGGGTGGCTACCACTGCCCGTGCACGAGTAAGGGGCACTGGAGAACCCAAAACTCTAGTGCACCGACAGGAGCCCCTGGGCCTGTGCCACACACGGTGCGAGGCGTTGTTGGGCTAGGCCCAAGCAGTGCACGGGAATGCGTGGTAGGAGCTCGTTAGGGCCCGTGGACTTTCGCTTCGCTTCGCCTCCTCCCCCCTCCTTGTCCGCACAACGTTGGTCTTCTCCTCCGCGCAATGCTAGTCCAGGAGGGGCCAGGATCTCGTCGGAAGCCCCTCGCCATCTTTTTCTTATTGTAATCTGCCTCCTCCTCCCATCTTTTTCTCCTTGTAATCTCCCCTAGGGGAGAAAGTCAAATAAAGATGTACTTAGGAAGAGGCCACATCTCATGTAAATTTCACCCTATTTTGAATGACTGAATATTATCTTCCTTGTTAGACTACTTCTTTGCATGGAACTTCCGCTATGCCCTTTTCGGAAGAACTTTTCGGCATGTGTATCCCTACCGCGAGCGCTTTGAGGAACGGGTCCTTAGCAGCCTGCTGGCAGTGCCACTGCCAGCAAGATGCCTTGACACCCTCAGCGCAGCCGCTCAAGCTGTTGATCGTGCTCGAAACAGAATAAGGGTGCGAGCATGGCCACTTGAGTCGTTGAGCGGACTCGAAACGAGCAAGGGCATGGGCGCAGCCGCCTAAACTGTTGAGCGGACCCGGAACAGATGTAAGGGCGCAACTGATTATGGCAAGGTTCCCGTGCGTGCAGGTTTTCCATAAAAAGGTCGCAATCGTTCTTGGAGAATAAAAAAAAGAAGTTCATTTATGGTTTTGCAACTTATCTTTCTGTTGCGGTACTTCTTTTGGCAAGGTGTTTTTCTTGAATGTCGCCCATCGGTATCCATACCCCCCCAGCAAAGCTGCACGCGAGGGAACCTTCTGTCCTTTTGAGAAAAAGAACGAGGAGAAAATAGGGATATGGAACCTTGGCGGTCCGTTAGCTCTTGCCGGGAGTAAGCGCAATACAATATCTTAGACAAACATGTACATAAGTAAACATGAGAATCAACAAGATCTGCAGAACACTTAGCTTTATTCAACTGTGCACAGGGTCTGCGTCTCGCTTTGTACCAAGGATTACATGCTTCAGCGGCAAGACTTGTACAAAAGGTGCTTGTCGAGAGGCCCAGCAACCGCGCCTCATGGGTAGAACTAACGAAGGTGTTCGATGTTCCAGGAATTTCTCATTGGGATGCCATCTTCGGTCTCCAGGCAGACTACGCCAGGCCTGGTGACTAGCACTATCCGATAAGGGCCTTTCCACTTTGGTGTCAAGTTGTTGGAATTCTTGGCGGACTGTACATGCCGAAGAACAAGGTCTCCTTCCTCAAGACTTCGGGCATGAAAATTGCGGCTATGGTAGCGGCGCAAAGCTTTCTTGTAGCGTGCAGCTCTCACAGCAGCCTAAAGATGATCTTACTCAAGGAGCGTAGCGCTATCTTGCCACAACTGCTCTTGCTCAAGCTCATCATAAGCGAGCACTCGAGGTGACCCATATATGAGTTCCGTGGGGAGAACTGCTTCCGCCCCATATACTAGGGAGAAGGGTGTCTGGCCGGTAGCTTGGTTCGGTGTCGTCCTGATTGACCAAAGAACCACCGGCAACTCGTCAATCTTGTGCCTTCCGCACTTGCGCAACTTGTTGAAAGTTCTTGTCTTGAGGCCTCGCAACACTTCAGCATTAGCCCTTTCCGCCTAGTCGTTTCTCCTTGGGTGGGCAACAGAAGCAAAAGAGATCTTGCCTCCAAGGATGGACATACTGCATGAAGGTACGACTTGTGAACTGTGTGCCATTGTTAGTGATCATCCTATTGGGAACACCAAAGCGGCAGACTAGTCCTTTAAAGAACTTGATAGCTTAGTGTGATGTCACCTTTCTCATTGCTTCCACTTCTGGCCACTTTGTGAACTTGTCGATTCTGACGTACAAGTATTCAAAGCCCCCGGTAGCACGGGATAAGGGGCCCAAGATGTTGAGCCCCCTGACCGAGAATGGCCAGGAGAGAGGGATTTTCTGAAGGGCTTCAGTTGGTTGATGCAATTTCTTCGAATAAAACTGGCATGCTTCACACTTGGTTACTAGTGCAGTTGCATCCTGGAGGGCAGTGGGCCAAAAGAAACCTTGCTGGAATGCCTTACCGGAAAGTGCTCTTGATCCTATGTGGGAGCCACATATTCCTCCATGTATCTCTACCAACAGCTCCAGTCCATCTTCCCGAGTAATGCATTTGAGTTTCGCACCATTCGGCCTCTTTCTGTACAGGACGTTGTCCACGAACTGGTACATATTAGACCGACGGGCTACTTTCTTTGCTTCCTCTTGTTCTTCAGGGAGTTCTCCTGTTTGAAGGAAATGGACGATGGGTTGTGCCCATGTTGGAGCCTAGGGCTCGACAACAAGGACTAAAGGCATATCTTCTGTTGGGGATGCATTTATCTCAATGGCAAGGCCTCGAGGCCCTGCTAGAGCCTGTTGCCCCTCACCAAGCTTGGCGGGAGCATGTGCTTCCACGACGAGAGCCTGAGGTACTGTCGGAGCATGACGCTCACTAGCAAGCCTGGCGTCATTCCCGACAACTTTCTCGCCGATGGCTTCTGGGAGCTCTGTCGGGAAATACTTGCCGGAACTCAACTTTCTTCTTTTCCCTTGTGCAATTGATGGTGTCACAGATGGTTGAGTCAGTCGGAGCAGGAAAGTACCTGGCTCCATAGGGAACTTAAGAGAAGCACACTTTGACATGCTATCAGCAACGCTGTTCTCTACACGCGGAACATGCTCCATTTGCGTACCGTCAAAACGCTCTTCCAACTTTATCACTTCATCTACATAAGCTTACATCAACGGACTCTAATAATCCTTATTCACCTGTCTGACTACGAGCTGAGAATCACCTCTGAGAATGAGCTTCTTAATCCCAAGGTCTGCCGCGATCCTGAGACCGGCAAGCAGCCTTTCGTATTCAGCAGTATTGTTTGTTGACTTCTCCCGGTGAAAGTGCATCTGAATCACATATTTGAGGTGCTCTCCGGTGGGTGCGACAAGCAGCACTCCAGCATCGGTGCCTTGCAGCGAGAAAGCCCCATCAAAATACATGATCCACTCTTGATTTGTTTCCTTGCCGGGGAGAGTTGACTCTGGAACTTCTTCATATGGCGTCGGAGTCCATTCCACAATGAACTCCGCCAAGGCCCTGCTCTAGATGGTCGAAGTACTTCCAAACTTGAGGCCAAAGCTTGACAGTTCCAACGCCCACTCTACAATCCTGTCGGTAGCATCTGGGTTCCTCAAAATCTGCTGCAATGGGAAGCGAGTGATAAAGGTGATCTCATGTGCCTGGAAGTAACGGTGCAGCTTCCTCGAGGCCATAAGGATGCCGAAGAGAAAATTTTGCACGCCATAATAGACTGGGCGCTGCACCATGTTCTTCTTCTGAATTGCTCCATTCAACTGCACAGATTCTTCCTTGTCGGCACCAGACCCTGACGGGGAATATCCTGGCTTGTCACTTGGCGGTCCTGCCGTTCCTGTCGCTTCCTCATCAACTTATCTTTCGGCCACTAATGCAGCACTCACCACTTGATTTGTTGTCGCTAGATATAGCCACAATAGTTCTTGTGGTTTTGGCGCGACTAGGACTGGTGGAGAGGAGAGGTACTTCTTCAAATCCTGCAGTGTTGTCTCCGCTTCCGGAGTCCATTTCCTTGGACCTGCCTTTTTCAAGATTTTGAAAAAGGGCAGGGCGCGCTCAGCAGATTTTGAGATGAACCTACTCAGAGCAGCAACACAGCCGGCAAGACGACGCACATCCTTGACACGTCTTCGTGCTTCAATTTGCTCAATTTCTTTGATCTTCTCAGGATTTGCTTCAATTCCACGTTGAGATACAAAGAACCTGAGAAGCTTGCCGGATGGGACGCCAAACACACACTTCTCAGGATTGAGTTTCATGTTGATCTTGCGCAGGTTTGCAAATGTTTATTCTAGGTATGATATGAGCGTAGCTTTGTCCTTGGTTTTGACCACTATGTCATCCATATAAGCCTCCATATTTCTGTGTAGCTAGGGCTCAAAACGAATCTGGACTGCTCTTGCAAATGTAGAACCAGCACTTTTCAACCCGAAAGGCATGCGCAAAAAGCAATATGTACCACATGGGGTGATAAATGCGGTCTTCTCTTCGTCTTCCTTGGCCACGAAAATCTGATAATAACCAGAATAGGCGTCAAGGAAAGACAATAGGTCGCAGCCGGCGGTGGATTCCACAATTTGGTCGATGCGCGGCAAGGTAAAAGGATCTTTGGGGCATGCCTTATTGATATCTATGAACTCGATACATAGCCTCCATTCCCATTCGCCTTGCGCACTACAACTGGAATTGGCCAACCACGTTGGATGAAGTACCTCTCTGATCAAGCGAGCTGCCTCGAACTTCTTGACTTCTTTGGCAATAAACTATTGCCGCTCCAAAGCATGCTTCCTGACCATCTCCTTGACAGGCCGCACGTGTGGACAGACGGCAAGGTGGTGCTCAATCACCTTCCTGGGAACACCGGGGATATTAGATGGTTTCCATGCAAACACATCGACATTTGCCCGCAGGAAGGCGACAGGCACGCTTTCCTATTTGTCGTCAAGGGTGGAACTTATGGTGAAAGTTCCTCCCGTACTATCCTCCTTGGCGGGCACCTTCTTAGTCTCCGATGGAGCTACCTTGTACTTCTTGCTCTTACCGGTGGAGCTCTCTTGCACATCGTCAACGGTAGCGCAGCACCCCGAGGAGGCGCACTTTCCGGTATGTGCAGCAGAGGCCTTGCTGGTCTTCTTCCCCTTGGGAGCTTCAGCGGCAGGAGCAAGTGCCTTGGCGGCAGGTGCTGCAACTGCCTCCCGGTAGAGTTGGTTGGCGTAGATGAGTGTTCCCTTCTTGTGAGAGTTGATCATGATGACGCTCATTGGCCCGGGCATCTTCAACACAATGTAGGCGAAGTGGGTGGCCGCCATGAACTTGGACAGTGTTGGGCGACCAAGGATACCGTTGTATGGCAATAAGATCTTGGCGACGTCAAAAACAATCTTCTCTGTCCTGATATTTATGTCACTACCAAACATTACCGGCAGTGTGATCTTGCCCTTCGGCTGAGTCCTCCCTGAATTGATCCCTTGGAAAGTTCCTGTTGGCACGAGATCTTCATCAGGAATCTGCAGCCTCTAGATGACATCAGGCGATATTAGGTTCAGGCTGGCCCCACTATCGACTAGCATCTTCGTCAGAGGTTGAAAATTGTTGGCGAAACCAAAAATGGCAGGCACCTGACCGCGGTTGTGCGATCAGGGTGATCCTCGGCGTCAGAAATGATAGGAGTGTTGGACCACTTCAGAGGGCTCTGGGCACCGATAGACGGCTCTGCCGCGTTAACCTCGCGCGTCCACTGTTTAAGTTCACGGTGAGAGGAATGCGACGAGGCACCTCCCTTGATGCACATCATCTTTGTAGACCTCTGGAACTCATGCTCGTTGGACTCATTTTCCTCTTCAATGTCATCATCATCCCCCCTTTGCTTGTCACGGCCTCAATCGGGCCGGTCCTTCTATTGCTTGGCCTTCCCACGGCGACCTCCTGGGCCACCGCGCTTATTGCCGGACCCCTCCGCACCATCCTAGCCCTTCTCCTTGTCTCGCCTCTCGTACTCGGCCTTTTGCTTCTCAACAAGCTGCTCAACTTGTCGGTAGTCCTGGAGATCATGGCCCTTGGTGCGAAAGATCTTGCAATACTACTTGACGGAACCTTCCGGCTTGTCGGCAGCCGCCAAAGTCTGACAAGAGGTGCACCCGACAACATCTTGGCCGGGGTCATCCCCATTGGCTTACTTGGCGGTACCGGGGTTGCCGGATCCCTCCACAGCAAGCACGGCCTTGTTCTTGCGCTTCTTGTTACACCGCCGGCCCTTCCTTGTCGGGGCAGCGGTGTCCTCATGCTCAGAGTCGACCCCTACGCCAGTGTTCTTGTCGGGGAGCCTCCTCCCTTCTTTCGCCCGAGCACATTTATCTACCAAGGCATAGAGCTTGGCCAAATCCCCGACCTTGTTCATTGCCGGCTCTTCCCGCATCCCGCGGTTGCCCATGTTCTGAAGGAACGCGCTAATAACAGTGGCAGGATGAATGTCTCGTATATTGTGGTGTACGCGGTTGAACCTTTGGATGTACTTGCGCAAAGTCTCGCCCTCCTTCTTGGGAATGATGTGCAAATCACTTTCTTAACCAGGAGTTTGGTGGCCTCCGGTAAAGGCGCCAACAAACTTATGGCATAGGTCTACCCATGAGGTGATGGAATTCTCCAAAAAATGCATCAGCCACGACCTGACATTGGGCTTGAGCACCAACAGTAAGTAGTTGGCGAGTATCTTGTCGTCGCGAGCCCCGGCAGCTTGCACCGCAATGGTGTAGATGCTCAGGAACTCTAACAGGTGAGTCTTTCCGTCATATTTCTCCGGGACCTCTGGCTTGAACGTGCAAGAGTTAGGCCACCGGACTTGCCGCAGCTCACGAGTAAAAGCTGGACAACCCACCTCGTAAGGTAGAATGACAGGATACCCTGGCGTAGATTTGTCTACAGTGTGTCCCACGCACCTATCAGATTGAGGGCGCGTTTCCCGTTGCCGCTCGATTGTAGTCTGAGCGTCTTCCTTGCTACGTTCCCAAAGAACTTGACGCTGATCGTGGCACATCCATGGATCACACGATGTCGTCGAGTAACCATCGCAAGCGTCGGTCTGTCGAGTCGGTGACCAGCGTTGTTGCTATGGAGGAGAGTGTATTGTGGTCGCACCGCCTACGGCCTTCTCGCCACCGGTGGGGCCGGCTCGGAGGATCGAAACTTGTCAGCGAGGCTAAGGAGGCTCTAAATGGTGGCTCTCCACTCATCGAGCTTCTCCGCAGCAGGAGGGAAGTTTAGGAGCAGTTGCGCCCGTGCCATTGCTTCTTCCGACGTGGTCGGCAGCGAACGGCGCGAAGAACGGGAGGTGCTCTGACTTCTAAATGTGTTAGAAGGAGGTCTGTCGCGGTCTCGCGATCACATGCCACTCCCGCTAGCATGCTGGCGTGCATGTTGGTCCCGTGCATCTTGAGAGCGATGCGCGGGAGCTTTTCCGTGGGGACGTCGGGAACCAGCGACACCGCGGCATTGCTCTTCGTGCGCGTCCTCGGAAGGTCGTGGCGTATGCCCTGGTGTGGGCATCTTGGAAGGTACCCGTTCGTCTCCGGAGTTCACCGTACCGGCCGCAGGCGGTACAACTCTGTCCTGAGACCCAGAGGCGTGGGGGATTCCGCCGCCGCCATGAGCGTCTCCTTGGGGGGCGTCGCCGCTGCCTTGGCCTTGATCATATGAGCGTCGTGGATGCTCTAAGCCTTCGCCTCCTTCACCCGTGTCTACACCGTCGCATGTCTGCATAGCGATAGGGACAGCGGACGTGGATGGACCAACCGCCGTCAGACCCTTCCTCTTGGGGGCCATTGCGACGATGATGACGATGAAAGTGGCACGCTAATCACCGGACCAGGTCCACGTGACCTATCCCCTACCTAGCGTGCCAAAGATGTTGGGAAACGACACCTATGGGATCGTAAGGATCTCTTTCGGTTCGGTGGGGAAGAAGGCTCACACAGAGAGCAGGTCTAATGAGCAACGCACGGGATTTTTACCTAGGTTCGGGTCGCAAAGGTGCGTAAAACCCTACTCCTGCTTGGTTGTATTGTGGGTGTTTTAGGGTTCCAGCTATAGGAGTGCTCCAAGGAGTTGCTATGCGCGTGAGCTAGGAGATGAGAGTCCCAAAAGTCGAAAAATCCTCCACCATAACGCCATGGGCCTCCTTTTATATGACCAAGGGGATCCCAACAGTGGCGTACAGTGCGTACACAGGGTGTACAAAGCTACAGTGCTATCATACCTAACACTGATAGTGTAGGACAGGCGCATTTAATGCACCATCAGACATCTCTGACTGTCTACTGGATGGGACAGGAGCCCGTCCCATCGGCACAGCTTAGCCCCTCCATTGTCGGTGCCGCGACACGTGCCTAGGTGGGGCGACACCTGGCCTCTACACTAGTGGGGTCTTGCCGGGGCTTCGGAAACCATCCCGGCAAGGTCTTGCCGGGGGTCTTGACTGCTTGGATGTCTTGTCGATTCTTCTGTGCTTGTAACTGACAGCTCCCGCCGGGCCGTGTCGCGAGGGTGGCTACTACTGCCCGTGCACGAGTAAGGGGCACTAGAGAACCCAAAACTCTAGTGCACCGACAAGGTGAAGTAGCAAACTTAGGATCATATTTCATTCTAGCATTCAAGGATTTTTCTTTCCACTTGCACAACAATTTCTTAAGATCATCTCTATCCTTACAAATAAGAAAGTCCCTACCTACCTCTCCTTCCATAACATAACCCTCAGGTATATTAGGCAATTCATATCTAGGAGAACTAGGTCTAGCAGGTGTCTCATCAGTTTCAGAAGTATCATCAGTTTCAGCATTAACTCTAGCAATTTTTTCATCAAGAAATTCACCCAGTGTCATAGTATTATCAAGCAAAGTATCATCATAAGCATCATGCATAACAGAAGTGGCACCATCAATTACTTGCAACATAACAGAATTACTAGCAGGTGGTGGTGTCGCAAATTTATTCATAACAGAAGGTGAATCAAGTCTGCATATTAGAAGATGCAGCTACTCAGACGAAACTAAAGTCTGCATAATTCTGAAGAAAATTGGAGCAATCACACGAGAACAGCAGAAAATTTGCATCTTATTGTGAACACACTTAATCCCGAAATAACGTTCGTTGGCTCTCCTCTGGATGCATGCGCTTTCTGTATTCCACATTGTATGTGAGACCGTATTGCCAAAGTATTCCAGGGTGGGCCCCATGCATTAATTTGCTGCTCAATCACTACGTCGGACTGGTACACGATACTAGTGGATGGATCAGGTCTTTTCCTGGGCCTCCCTGTTCTGCTGCCTATTAGTGGACGCAGCAAACGGCCACATACCAGCTGGTGGGTTGATTGTTCAGATTAATTACACCTATAAATAGGGATAAATCTTCTCTTGCCCAAACCGACATGTGGTTGCATCCGCGCGGGTGCCTCTTCTCCTGGAACCGTCGCGTCCTCCAGAACCGATGCCTCTCTAGAGAATCGGGACTCTCCGGTATATATATATACTCCCTGTAACCATTGATGTAAACTACTCAATCACTTTGATTTGAAACACATTATTAGCATGTAGAACAGCCAGCGAGAGCGAGAGGAATAAGAGGGAACAGAGAAGGAAAGGGAGGGAAGGAGCACCTTGCCGCTAGTGAGATGTTACCCTCACCTCCCTCTTCTTAGGCCTCATCAACGAGGACAACCACCGGGACCACTTCCTTGCCCGTCGTCATCTTGCCGCCGCTGGACAGGGCCAGGACGTCACTAGACGCAGCCTGAGCGTAGCTGGACGCGGCCGGACCGCTCCTGCACATGGTCGGGGTGCCGCTGGACGCGGACCGCATGCCGCTAGTGGCGCCGCTCGGGGTGGTTACCATGACTGCGGACATGCTGTTGGTGGCCAGCGCGCCACCGAAGACGTCGCCCAGGGTGTTCCCGTTGGCCTTGGCGCCGCCACGCATGCACCCGCCGGCCTTGACCCGTGGCTGCTCATCGGCTCGGCTGCGCCAACGCAGCAGGCAAACCCATCTCCGCCCCCTCCTCCGTCGGCGCACTAGCTGCCTCCATGCACGCTGATGCCTGCTGCCGAGGATGCCGGACCGAGCCATGCCCCCCCTAGGCTATGCTCCTATCTCGATGCGTGCCTTCATGGACGAGGAGGCCGCTCTCGGCTTCGTCTCAGCGCCCACCGGTGTCGTCCGCCTCGAAGCAGGGATGGAGGGCGCCATGGCCAATGCCCCGCCACCAAAGGAGATGAACGTGGGCTCGAACAGCCACGCTGGCCTCTATCGTTGGCCTCTACCTCTCCTCCCCGCCACCACTGCCCTCTACTGCCGGCCCAGCCGCCGTGCTGTCTCGTGGGCTCCGGCGAGCCTAGGCCTCGGCCTTGGCCTCGGAGCTGCCTTCCATGACCCCGTTGTCGTCTCCTCCTCTTTTGAGGAGGAGGGATCCTCCGTGCTGCGCCGGTGATCATCGGAGATGTGTGGGAGGTAGCGGCCCTCACTCTGCTCACCGGCGGCCTAACTCATGGTCCTCGTGACCACGGGCGGTGGGGTGGACTGATGGTATGCGGGTGAGGGGGAGGGGAGACCTTATCCCGTAACAGCTCCCTCCCCTCCCCTCCTCTTAAGTGGTGGCAGGAGTGGTCCGGCCAAACGCCATGGCGGCCCACGCTCAAGCGCCTGGTTGCCTCTTTGCAGGATTTTTATATTATGTTTTCTCTTTTCTCCATTTAGTAGTACTAGTTAGTAGTAATTATTGTATATAATGTATTTTTAGACTATGTTTAGTACTATTTATTACATTAGTCTAGTTCTAGATTTACTCTAGGTTAGGACTTGTGTAATTGTTAGTGTGTTTATATTATGCAATGGATTGATGATATAAATAAAGTACTGGATTTCATCTGGGAAGAAACACATGTTCCATGTGTTTACCACATATCTCTTGAACATGTTTTTGCATTGAGATCAGCTTCTCTCGCATATCAAACTTGCAAAAATTTAATATTTCTCCCTCACCTTATTTGGAATCACAAGGTAATGACTTGTGATCTACTGCACATTTCCAGACTATCCTCTCTTACTGTGAGGTCTAAGCTTTGTCAATCTCGACAAGCAATTACCTTCAACGTGTATTCCTTATATCTAAATTGTAGCATACACAAGGTATGGCCATGCAGCCTATTACTGTGAGATCTAAGTGATTTTCAAAGTGCTATGTTCACACAATTTAGGTTGAGAATTTTTCAAGTTTACACTTGAGTATCAAATTTTTGCATTCTTATTACACAACCATGAAGGTCTTTGATTTACCGTCCAACAACTAATTATCTTTGGTTCCCCATGTAGGCAAAGATGACTGCCAAAGAGTTCGAGGAGCTTGCCCTCAATGGTCACAACTACCTACATGGTCTATGGACATCAAGATCACTCTTGCGTCCCGTGGGATAGCGCATGCAATACAACCCCCGAAGAACCCTCTCCCGACTAGAGCCACGCCACTGACAGAACACCAGAACTATGCTGCTTTATTCATCATAAGGCATCATATTCATCCAAATCTCAAGTCTGAGTATTTACAGGAGGAATCTCCTAGTACTCTGTTTTTGGCCCTCAAAACAAGGTATCGATAGCAAAAGGCAGTAGTCCTGCCAGAAGCACTCCATGATTGGACTCATCTCCGCCTTTAGGATTTCAAATGCATTGGTGAGTACAATCATGATGTTCATAAGATATGTTCCAAAATACGTTTTTTTTGTGAGAAGGAACCTACTGAGGGCGAGAAGATAGAGAAAACTTTATCTACTATGCTCCCTTCAGATAGGATCCTCCAACAACAATGTCATGCTCGTAACTACATTGTCTATTCTGAGCTTATTCACATGTTACTTCAGGATGAAAAGCATGAAGAGCTACTCGCTATGAATGGCTCTCAGCGCCTAGTTGGGGCACAACCATTACCTGAAGTTCATCTGAATGTCTCGAATAGACAAAAGTTTAATGGTACCTTTCGACGTAAGCATTCCAATTATGAGCACAAGCACAAGCGTAATGGGAACAGAAAATTCAAAAACATGGGCAAGGGGAAAGGCACTGCAAAGCCAAGGTTTGATAAATCTAAGCTTTGCAACAAATGTGGATGCCACACGCAGTCTACTAAAAAGTGCTCAATGCCCAAGCATCTAGTCATGTTGTACCAGCAATCTCAGGCACGCAAAGCACCTCAATGGGAAAGGTTTGAAGCCAACTTCAACCTTCATCCGCATGGCGCAAATGGGGCTGGTGCTTCGCACGATGTTCCTCCTGGGCCGAGCAACGCCATGATTCCTTATCCACTTGAGGACCCTGCTGAAACAGAGGCCATGTTGCTTGAGTACACCTCAAACGATGTGTTTGGCGCCTTTGACTAGTCCCTTGACCTCCTTAGTGATCTACTTAATTATGTCCATTTGTGATGATTGTAATAACAACATAAGTTTGTTGTTGTCTTTATATTATATTGTATCAACACATTTGATATAATAAGATTGTATTCTGTGTATTAACATAAGGTTTTCTTATTGAAAATTCTTTTGTTTTATATAGTTTCCTATGGGAACAATTCAATGGAAGAGGAATTATGCCTTGTGGACAGTGGTACCACAAACTCCATACTGAGGGAGATGAAATATTTCCAACTTTGAAAAAAATGAATGGAGATATTCTAACTATCGCTGGACGCGATACAGTGATTATTGGTAATGGAGGTGCCATATTCACCCTCACAAGTGGTACACAAGTGATGATTGAGTATGCTTTATTGTATCCCGACTCCTCACGTACCCTGATCAGTTATCGAGATATCTGTAAGAATGGTTTTCATATTGAAACCCATGAAGACAACAAAGAGGAGTATCTACTCTTTACTAAAGATCACGGATATGGCAAAAAGGTACATGAGAAAATTCCTTCTCTACCGTCTGGTTTGTACTATACTTACATCAAACCTGTGGAACTTGTTGCATTCCAGACCTCGCATGATCGCCAAGGCGGTCCTAGAATAGGGATGATGAGAAAAATTACTAGTAATTCCATTGGTCATAATTTGCTTGAGTCAAAATTTCCTCAATCTTCTGATTTTGTGTGCACATCTTGTGCCACGGGAATGCTAATTTTGAGGCCCTCGCACCTCAAAATACAAGCTGGACCACTTCAGTTCCTTGAATGTATTCAAGGAGACATTTGTGGTACCATTCAACCATTATCTAGACCTTTCAGGTATTTCATGGTTGTGATTGACACATCTACACAATGGTCACATGGGTGTCTTCTATCCACACAGAACCATGCATTTGCCAAGATAATGAGGCAAGTCATTAAGTTGCAAGCCCATTATCCTGAAAGTCGAATTAAGACAATTCGCATGGACAACGCTGCAGAATTCTCCTCAAGTGCTTTCAATGATTATTGCATGGCATTGGGGATTGAAGTTCAGCACTCTGTTCCATATGTCCATACACAAAATGGTTTGGCTGAAGCATTGATTAAGAGGATTAAACTCATTGCAAGACCTTCGTTGATGAATTGCAACTTGCCAACCTCTTGTTGGGGTCATGCCGTTTTACATGCTGCTGACTTGATACAATTGAGGCCAACTGCATATCACAGTTCTTCCCCTCTAGAATTGGTACTTGGAAATCCTCCAAGCATTTCCCATCTAATAAGTTCAGATGTGCTACATACATCCCAACCTCACCACCACAATGGATATTTACGGGCCCACACAAAAAGTTGGGGATCTATATGGGGTACAAATCGTCGTCGATTAACAAGTACCTGGAACCCCTAACTGGGGATCTATTCATAGCCCGTCACGCTAATTGCATATTTAATGATGAACATTTTCTGGCATTAGGGGGAGATTTCAAGTACCAGAAAGAATGCCCGGAAATTGATTGGCATGCTCATGCCCTTTCAGCCTCTGATCCACGTACCCATGAGACGGAATTCAAGTTCGGAAGATCATTCATTTGCAACATCTTGCAAATAATCTGCCAGATTCATTTACTGATCTAAAAGGTGTTACAAAATCCTTAAATCCGGCCAGGAACGCGCCATAAAGAGCGGAGGTACCAATAAAAACCACTTAACTCCTTGTTCCTAAAAAGAGGGGGAGTAGTATGGCCTCTGACCTAGAGTTAGCTTATAACAAGTGATAACCCACAAGTATAGGGGATCGCAATAGTTTTCGAGGGTAGATTATTCAACCCAAATTTATTGATTCGACACAAGGGTAGCCAAAGAATATTCTCGAGTCTTAGCTGCTAAGTTGTCAATTCAACCACACTTGAAAGACTTATTATCTGCAGCAAAGTATTTAGTAGCAAAGTAGTATGGAAGTAACGGTAACGATGGCAAAAGTGGCATTAGTAGTTTTGTAGTGATTGTACTAGTAGCAACGGAAAAGTAACTTAGCAAAGATCAATATGTGAAAAGCTCGTAGGCAATGGAGCAGTGATGGATAATTATGTCAGATGGCAGTCATCATGCAACAGTTATAAGCTAGGGTGACACAAAACTTTCCATATATAGTCATACGTGTTTATGGAAAAGAACTTGCATGATATCTTTTGTCCTACCCTCCCGTGGCAGCGGGGTCCTAATGGAAACTAAGGTATATTAAGGCCTCCTTTTAATAGAGAACCGGACCAAAGCATTAGCACTTAGTGAATACACAAACTCCTCAAACTACGGTAATTACCGGAAAGAATCCCAGTTATTGTCACCCTGGGGGTTGCGGATCATAACTCGTAATAGGTGTCTACAACTTGCAAGATAGGATCAAGAACACATATATATTCATGAAAACATAATGGGTTCAGATCTGAAATCATGGCACTCGTGCCCTAGTGACAAGCATTAAGCATAGAAAAGTCATAGCAACATCAATCTCAGAACATAGTGGATACTAGGGACCAAACCCTAACAAAACTAACTTGATTACATGATAAATCTCATCCAACCCATCACCGTCTAGCAACCCTATGATGGTATTACTCATGAACGGTGGAGAGCATCATGGAATTGGTGATGAAGGATGGTTGGTGATGACGATGGCGTCGATTTCCCCTCTTCGGAGCCCAAAGCGGACTCCAGATCTGGCCTCCCGAGGAAGAACAGGAGGTGGCGGCGGCTCCGTATTGTGAAACGCGACGAACCCTTCTCCCTGATTTTTTTCTCCATGAATAGGAATATATAGGATTGGAATTGAGGTCGGTGGAGCCATAGGGGGGCCACAAGCTTGCCAGGCGCGGTCAGGGGGTCGCCACGCCTGGTGGACTTGTCCCCTATGGGCGGCCCCCCTTCGGTTGATTCTTTTGCCAATATTTTTTATAAATTCCAAAAAAACTCTGTAAATTTTGAGGTCAATCCGAGAACTTTTATTTCTACACAAAAATAACACCAAGGCAATTCTGCTAAAAACAGCGTCAGTCCGGGTAAGTTCCATTCAAATCATGCAAATTAGAGTCCAAAACAAGGGAAAAAGAGTTTGGAAAAGCAGATACGATGGAGACGTATCAACTCCCCCAAGCTTAACCCATTGCTTGTCCTCAAGAAATTCAATTGATAAACTGAAAGTGATGAAGAAAAACGTTTACAAACTCTGTTTGATCTTGTTGTTGTAAATATGTCTAACTGATGTTCAGATTTTTAGCAAAGATTATAGACTTACCACGTTCACGATAACATTTAGGTCTCACATTTACTCATATCAATGGCTTAATCAACTAGTGAGCAATAATAATAACTCTCGGATGACAACACTTTTATCGAAACAATCATGATACAATATGATATAATGGTATCTCGCTAGCCCTTTCTGAGACAGCAAAACATAAAGCAGGGCACCTCTAAAGAACAAGGACTGACTAGACATTATAATTAATGGTAAAAGAGGTCCAGTCATACTCATTCTCAATATCAATTTATAGCAAAGCATACAAATGACAGTGGTGCTCTCTAATAGGTTCTTTATTATAAGAGAAGGATGACTCAACAATAAAGTAAATAGATAGGCCCTTCGTAGAGGGAAGCATTGATTTGTAGAGGTGCCAAAGCTCGAGCATTTAAAACATGGATGAATAACAATTTTGAGCATTATGCTTTCATTGTCATTATAACGACCAAGAGATTTCACCATCTTCCATGCTAGATACATTATAGGCGGTTCCCAAACAGAATGATAAAGTTTTTACTCCCCCTCCACCAATCAATCACACTCCACGGCGAGCTGAATCCACGGGTACCGTCCATAAAAACACAATCCTAGAGGAGTTTTGTTTAATTATATTTTGATTTGATTTTGAGCATGGAAGTGGGCATTTCGAATACCAGCCACTTTCTCGTGAATGATAGTGAATCAACACATATCGTGAGAATAACCCACCTAGCATGGAAGATACTGACATCCCCCAGTCGCTACATGAGAGATTTAGGCATACAAAACGGAATATTTATTTGAAGGTTTAGAGTTTGGCACATGCAAATTTACTTGGAACGGCGGGTAAATACCGCATATAGGTAGGTATGGTGGACTCATGTGGAACAATTTGGTTTTGAGGAATTGGATGCACAAGCAGTATTCCCGCTTAGTACAAGTGAAGGCTATCAAACGACTGGGGATAGACCAACTAGAGAGCAACACGGTCATCAACATGCTTTGAGATTAACCAACATTGAATGCAAGCATGAGTAGGATATAAATCACTATGAACATAAATATCGTAGAGGCTATGTTGATTTGTTTAAACTACATGCATGAACATGTGCCAAGTCAAGCCACTTGAATCATTCAGAGGAGGATACCATCCTATCATACTACATCACAACCATTTTAATATGCATGTTGGCACTCAAGACAAGCCATTATCCACTCTTAGCTAATTAAGCATGGCATGAGTAACTATAATCTCTAACTGTCATTGCAAATATGTTTCACCCATAATGAACTAAATTCGGAACGATGAGCCAATCATATTTACAAAAGCAAAATAGGTCGAGTTCATACCAGCTTTTCTCCATCTCAATTTTTTCATCGTATATTGTCATTATTGCCTTTCACTTGCACAACCCAACGGTGTGAATAATAATAAGAGGTCGCGTGCATTGGACTAAGCTGGAATATGCAAATAATAACTCAAAGGAGAAGACATGGTAATATGGGCTCTCTGATAGATAAACAATAATGCATATGGGATCCACTCAACATTTTCATTGTGGTCTTCTCCTTACGATCCAAAGAAAGAAAATTCAAAATAAGAACGAGAAAAACTATTTACACGGGAAAGCTCCCAACAAGCAAAAAGAAGAATGAGAAATCTTTTTGGGGTTTCTTTTAATGCTACAACTAAACAGACTAGAAGGTAAAGCTATAACTATTTTTTTGGATTTTCTCAAGGTTAATTAAACACACAACAAGAAAGAGGAAATAAGAAATAAACTACCATGGATGGTACAATGAAAAAGTATGAACACCGACTACTAAAATGAATGTGTGGACATGAATGTAATGTCGGTGAGAAATACGTACTCCCCCAAGCTTAAGCTTTTGGCCTAAGTTGGTCTAGAGCCATGGCTGGAAATAACCCTCTCCTGGATACTCTTGAGGGTCCTGAGGGTTCCACTGGTTGGCGAGCTCCTTTGGCTCCCACTGAAAAAACAGATCCGGATATGGATCAAGGGCTGGTGCTGGCTCAGGTGTTGCGGGTTGCGTCAAACCCCAATATATGTAAATATCCTCGGGCATAATAGTGTACCTGCCTGAATGAATATCAAACAAAGAAGAAGTAGACAGAGTAATAATCTCTTAAGTACCTTGACTAAAAACTAAGTTGTAAAGCAGCCTCCTATCATCATTCTTCCTCCGAATATGGACCCCCTCGAACGGTTTAAGTTCAACCGTTGGACCACCATAGCGCCCAGACTAAAGGTTCTATCAGCAAGTAAAGTGTGGCACAGAATGGCGAGGTCAGGAGCACTAAGACCTCCACTCTCCCCATGACCAACTAAACATCTCCCCGCAAATAATGAATAATAGCGTAGAACGAGGAAATGTAAACTAGCTGCTCTTGCCTTTGATACCTGTCGGTGTACTAAAGTTTGGGTCTTTTAGTACACCTTACTTGTGCACGGGCAGTTGTAGCCACACCCGCAGCAAGGCCCGCTAGGGGACCGCTGGATGCAAGCACAAGGGAGTCAAGAAAACATTCAAGCCGACAATCAAGACCGGAGGCCGAAGGCTGTGCCCCCGGAAAGATCTTGCCGTAGATGGCCTACGGAGCCCCGGCAAGCTGTGCACCCGGCAAGCCCCCGCCAGCGCAAAACCAAATGTCATCCCACTAGGGTACGTGTCAAGGCGCTGGCGATGGAGGAGGCTAAGCGGTGCTGATGGGACGGGCTCCAGTCCCGTCCCGTAGAAGGTCAAGGACGCCTGACGGAGCATTAAATGCATTTGTCTTACAATGTCAATGTTAGGTATGATAACATTGTAGCACTGTACACCTCGTGTACCTACTGTATGCTACTGTTGGGTACCCCTTAGTCATATAAAAGGAGGCCAAAGGTGTTACAGTGGAAGGATATTTTTCCAACCTTCCAGCTCACACGCGTAGCAGCTGTGCACTATCCTTCGCACAATGCTCCTGTAGCTGGAACCCTAATGCCCATAATACACAAAATCAAGAGTAGGGTTTTACGCTTATCAACGGCCCAAACCTAGGTACAAATTCCTCGCGTTGCCCGTTTGATCTGCTCTTTGTGCATACCTTCTCCCTGCCAAACCGAAAGGGACCCTTGTGATCTCATAGGTGTCGTCCCCTGACATATTTGGCGTGGTAGGTAGGGGAAAGGATGCGTGAACCTGATCTAACCGATCAGCGTGTTAGTTTCTTCATCATCTTCATCGCCATGGCGCCCAAGAAGAAGGGTTTTACGACGGTTGACCTATCCACGTCCGGTGTGCCTATCACTACTCGTACGGGCGGCAATGTAGATGCAGATGGAGGAGGCGAAGATCTCGAGCTTCCACGACACTCTGGTGATCAAGGCCAAGCGAGTGGCGTCGTTCGCAACGGCGACGGTGGCCCACACGCCGCTGAATCTCAGGACGGAGTTGCACTGCCTCTGGGCGGCGCGATGAACTCTAGGAACGTAAGGGCGCCTTCTAAGACACCCATGCCGGCGCATGCATTGCGGCCTTCTCAGGTCGCACACGATGAGCAGCGCCGTGACATCGGTGGTTCTAAACGTCCACATGGAAAGGCTCCTGAGCATCACCCTCGAGATGCGCGAGGCCAGCATGCACGCCAAAGTGCTGATGGAAGTGGCACACGATCGCGGGACCACAGTGGAGCTCCTTCTAACATAGTTAGGAGTCAGAGCACCTCATGCTCTTCACACCTTGCACTGCCAACTACATCAGCGGAAGCTTTGGCGCGAGCAAAGCTACTCCTGAATTTTCCTCCTGCTGTGGAGAAGCTTGATGAATGGAGAGCTACCATCCAGACTCTCGTCAGCTTTGCTGATAGAGATGGGCTACAGCGGGCAGAGCCTTCGCCGCGGCGGTCCATCGCGTCAGGGCGTACCAATGGAGACAAGGTCGGAGGCAGCATGACCACGGTGCACTCTCCTCCGCGGCAACAACGGTGATTACCGACTCGACAGGTTGGCGCCGACCATGGGGACGATTCAACGGCATCATCTGATCCACGGACTCGCCGCGATCAATGTCAAGTTCTTTGGGAGCGAAGCAAGGAAGACGCTCGGACTACCATCGAGTGGCGGCGGAAATGCTCAATCAATCTGATAAGCGCAGGGGCACTATAGACAAGCCCGTGCAAGGGTATCCTGACGACCTACCTTATGAGGTGGGTTGTCCAGCGTTTACCGTGAGCTGCGGCGATTCCAGTGGCCCAATTTCCGGACGTTCAAACCAGAGGTCCCGGACAAATACGACGGCAAGACTCGCCCGTCGGAGTTCTTGAGCATCTACACCATTGCGGTGCAGGCTGTCGGGACTCGTGATGACAAGATAGTCGCCAACTACTTCCCGTTGGTGCTCAAGCCCAACATCAGGTCGTGGTTGATGCATTTGCTAGAGAATACCATTTCTTGCTAGGCAGATATGCGCCATGAGTTTGTTGGCACCTATACCAGAGGCCACCAAACTCCTAGCCAAGCCAGTGATTTGCATCTCATCCCTTAGAAGGAAGGCGAGACCTTGCGCAAGTACATTCAGAGATTCAGCCGTATACATCACAACATCCCCGACGTTCATCTTGTTGCCATTATTAGCGTGTTTTATCAGAATGTGCACAACTGCAGGATGCGCGAAGAGCTGGCGATGAACAAGGTCAGAGACGTTGCCGAGCTCTATGCTCTGGCTGATAGATGTGTTCGAGCTAAAGAAGGGAGGAGGCTCCCCGGCGAGGATGCTGGCGCTGGAGCCGACTCTAAAGACGAGGACACCGCCGCCCCAGCAAGAAAAGGCCGACGACGGAACAAGAAACGCAAGGACAAGGCCGTGCTTGCCGTCGAGGAATCCGGCAGCCTCAAGGCCGCCAAGAAGACTAAGATTGACAGCCCCGGCAAGGAGGTTGTCAGGTGCGTCTCTTGTCAGGCCTTGGCGGCTACCGACAAGCCGGAGGGCTCTGACAAGCAGTACTGCAAGATTCATCGCACCAAGGGCCACGATCTCCAAAACTGCCAGCAAGTGGAGGAGCTTGTCGAGAGGTAGAAAGCCGAATATGTAAGGCGAGATAAGGATAAGGCCCGGGATGGTGGAGAAGGATCCGGCAAGAAGCGAGACAACCAAGGAGGTCACCGTGGCAAGGCCAAGCAGCAAGAGAGGCCCCCGCGAGACCGCTACAAGGAAAAGAGGGATGACGATGGCAACGAGGAGGAGGACGAGTCCAGCGAGCACGAATTTTAGAAAGCTACAGATGTCATGTGCATCGACGGAGGCGCCTCATTGCATTCTTCTCACCGCCAGCTTAAATAGTGGGCACGCGATATTAATGCAACAGAGTCGTCAGTCAAAGCCCAGAAGCCATTGAGATGGTCCCACACGCCTATCATTTTTGACACCGAGGATCACCCTGATCGCACAACTACGGCCGGGTGTCTCCCATTGTTGGTTTTGCCAACAATTCGCAACCTCAAGGTGATGAAAATGTTAGTGTCGGGTCGGTTTGAACTTGATCTCGCCTGATGCGATCAAAAGGTTGCAAATTCTTGATGAAGATCTCGAGGAGACGGGCACGTTTCAGGGGATCAATCCCGAAAGGATCCAGCCGAAGGGCAAGATCACACTACCGGTAACATTTGGTAGTGACATGAACTTCAGAACAGAGAAGATTGTTTTCGACGTCGCCAAGATTCCATTGCCATATAATGGGATCCTTGGCCGTCCAGCGCTTGCCAAGTTCATGGCAGCATCACATTATGCCTATAACATGTTGAAGATGCCCGGGCCGGTTAGCGTCATCGCGATCAACTATGACAAGAAGGATGCCCTTCGCCCCATCAACTAGCTTTATCGGGAGGCAGTTGCAGCACCTGCCGCCAAGGCACCAGCTCCTGCTGCTGAAGCTCCCGGGGGTAAGAGGACCGGAAAGGCCTCTGGTACACACTCCGGCAAGCGCACCTCTTTGGAGAGTTGCGCTCCCGTTGACGATGTGCCAGAGAGCTCCATCGGGAAGAACAAGAAATCCAAGGCAGCTCCACTAGAAAATAAAAAGATGTCTGTCAAGGAGGATGGCACGGGAGGAACTTTCACCATAAGTTCCACCCTCAATGACAAATAGGAAAGCGCGCTCGTTACCTTCCTACGGGCGAATGTCGATGTGTTTGCATGGAAACCATCTGACGTCCCTGGTGTTCCCATGGAGGTAATTGAGGACCATCTTGTTGTCCGTCCTCATGCACGGCCTGTCTAGCAGAAAGTTAGGAAGCAAGCTTTGGAGCGGCAAGAGTTTATTGCCGAGGAAATCAGGAAGTTGGAAGCGACAGGTTTGGTCAAAGGAGTTCTCCATCCAACATGGTTGGCCAATCCAGTTTTAGTGCGCAAGGCGAATGGAAAATGGAGGCTGTGTATTGACTATACGGATCTCAATAAAGCATGTCCAAAAGATCCTTTCCCCTTGTCGCGCATCGACCAGATTGTGGACTCCACTACAGGCTGCGATTTGCTGTCATTTATTGATGCTTATTTACGGTATCATCAGATCTTCATCTCTAAGGAAGACAAAGAGAAGGCCACATTTATCACCTCGTGTGGTACATACTGCTTTGTGCATATGCCTTTCGGGTTGAAAAGTGCTAGTTCAACATTCGCAAGAGCAGTCCAGATTGGTTTTGAACCTCAGCTACATAGGAATATGGAAGCTTATATGGATGACATAGTGGTTAAAACCTAGGACAAAGCAACACTCATACAAGATCTAGAAGAGATGTTTGCAAATCTGCGCAAGATCAATTTGAAGCTCAAACCTGAGAAGTGTGTGTTTGGTGTCCCGTCCGGCAAGCTTCTCAGGTTCTTAGTGTCTCAGTGTGGGATCAAAGTGAACCCCGACAAGATCAAGGCAATTGGGCAGATTGAGGCACCAAGACGCGTCAAGGACGTGCGTTGCCTTGTCGGTTGCGTTGCAACTCTGAGAAGGTTCATCTCCAAATCTGCTGAGCGCGCCCTACCCTTTTTCAAATCAAAAGTGTGAACACATGTCATCTTCCTTAACCTACAGGCATTCTGACTGGGAAGCGTCCTAGTTCGCATGTTCATCTCCAACGAACTCTTCAAAATAGTCCTGTTCTTCCATGCCTAGCCAATTAAATAACTAGTGGCAAGCCAATGAGTACTTTGAATGTACTCGCAAGCAACCCAAGAGTGGAACGAGGCAGCAATGAATGCATGATATAGCACTAAGTAGGTAAGTTTGCGGAAAGCCAATTTTATATGCATTTGACATGATCAAGTAAAATAGTAAGCATGCATCAACATCTTATCAAGTACTCGTGTGAACACATCGTAAATACCATCATGAGTATCTGTAGAACACATTATGTTAACGCTAAGTCATCGGACTTAGTTCATTTCTCATGCCAAGTCATCGGACTCAACACATGTGACCTCTTGTCATTAACACACCCATACTCACGCCAATGTTTCACGAAAACACCCGGACGTAGCTTAAGCAGCACCACCCAACTGTCCTTGACCGTGGACACGGCTATTCAAATAGTTTTACACTCTGCAAAGGTTGCACACTTTACTCACAAGACTCGGGGAACTTCCGTGTCATCCACGACTCGCGATATATAACATACCCGAGGTAAGCACCCGAACAATGCCTTTCCCCTGGCGATACTAAACAAAGAGTCCACTCGATTGGTACCCAGCCCTCATGATGTACATCACACGAGCCTCGATCTAATCGTACCATCCATGAGGGGACCAACGGTGTGCCTGGTGCCTTTGAAGACAACGCATGATCGTACATACCGGTACGACCCCGTATCGAGAGTGACCACGCCACTCCCGCCACTAGTAATGCAGCTTGTTTGCCAGTACCCACTAAGGTAGTCAACAAAGCCCTGTCCCATAAGGGGTATCGTGGTTGTGCATGTAAGGTTGGGATGGTCACCAAATCTTAAATCTAATCCGTTTTTGAAAACACACACACTCACTTGCTCCGGCACACCACTTCATTCTCAAGTGATCACCCATCTCATCATCATCTCCCTCGGGCATTAGTGGCACCCGAAGGGGTTTCCGAAAAGTCTTGAAATATTCACTTCCTTCCTTTCCATCACTATGCACAAGTCCCATCCCGCTTTGGGTAGCATCTATTTGCAACCTAACTACTCCCACCCGCACAACCCTCATAAGGTGGTAGGGTTATGCTCGATGCAAGTGTCAACGAAAAACTACCGGAGGCATCCCACCGAAGGGGATCACCACATCACATGATCAAATATGACGAAAGTAAAGTGCTATATGACATGCAATAAGAAATGGTTTCATGACATGGTCAAAGGGATGCTTGCCTGGCTCAACAAAGTCTCCGGGGTTTTCGAAGTCTTCGGGTCCAACTTCTTCGTCAAACGGCGCAATCTATCGTGGCGCAATCTATCGTTGCGAAATAACCGATAATAAATAACCAATCACATAAACAGAGTACTCAAATTTCTTAACAAAATTTTTGACCTACTCTGTTAAATACCTAGAGTCATACTAAAAATATATACAAACGTTTTGCTATGAAAACTATTTTGGAAACAATATAACAGAGGCTAAAAAGATGCCTTTAATAGGTTTTAAAATAAAGCAGTGTTAAAAACTTTTACAAACATTTTTACAAATGACATTATTAAATTCTACAGATTATTGCAAAATCCCACAAGAAACAGAAAAAGAAAAAGGCTCCAGATCCTGTGCCAGGGGCGGACAGGGAATGGGCTGGCCCATCTGGCCAGCCAGCCGGCCGCGCGCGCGGTCAGGTTCAAACCTAACGCACGGGGCCCGACTGCCAACGGCTCAGGCGAGAGGAGAGAGAGCGCGGGAGGGGGAGAGAGGCCGACAGGTGGGCTCCACCTGTCGGGTCCTTCTTCCTCCTCGCAACAGAGAGGAGGGGGGCTCACCGGCGACAAGGGGAGGCACGGCGAGGGGATCTGAGAGCGGGGATGGGCTCGGCGATGACCCGCCGGTCCTCTGGAGGTGGAGGGAGTGCCGGAGGTGGACGGAGTCACCAGCGGTGAGCTCTTGCGGCGGCGGTTGATTCGGGAGGGGCTACCAGAGACGCTCCAAGCTGCAAGGATGATGGGGAAGAGGGGGAATCAGGTCAGAGAGGAGAGGGAGGACCAAAGGGAGAGGAAAGGGGGCCGGAGGGGCTTCTCACCGAGAGATCGACGGCAGGGCTGCCGCGACGGCCCTCGGGTCGATCCCGACGACTGGGGCCCTGGGAGCTTGCGAGGGCAGAGTGAGAGCTCGATTGGGGTGAGAGAGAGACGATAGAGAGGGAGAAGAAGGTCCGGGGGGGGCTTTTATAGGCGGCCACCGGTCCACCGAGGGTGCTATGCGCCAGTGAGCATGGGGTGATCACCTTAGGCGACGGGAGGGAGAGGAGAGGCTCTAGGGGTGTTCCTGGGGTCAGCCTAGGCCAGGGGGAGGCGTGGCGTGGACATCGAGAGGGCCCAGATGGCGCCAGGGGGAGGCTCGAGGCGGCCAGGGCCATGCAGTGCCAGCAGCTACAGTGTTGGTCGGCACTGTAGCGCGCTCTAGAGCTCGGCTATTGCATGCCATGGCATGCCCTTGGCGCCTTCTGCGCGTCCACCCATGTCCAGGGGATCTAGGGGAATAAAAATAGCCCCTGGGAGGCATTGGATTCTCTGGAAAGCCTAAGGGCAAAAGAAAATGAGAAGAGGGAGGGAGAAAAGAGGCTGTCCAGGGGGTAAAAGTGAGGTTTTCACCCAGTTACCCATGGTGTCTTTTCTTGGGAAAGTTACTGGGGTTAGTTGGTGACTTGGAGGGGCTGTGGTAAAAAGGAGGAGGTAAGGGTAAAAGGTTAAGATGAGAAAATGCCACTTTTACAAATCAGCCAGAAAGTGTTTGATGGCATTTTGAGCAAGATAATGGACTTAGATGGCCATGAGATTTGATGGGGTCAAGAGGTGATGGAGAACAAGCATGATCACCAAGTTTGAGCTTAAGAGAAGAAAGTTCACAATGGGACTTAGGGAAAACCTAGAAATTGGAAGAATCTGATTTCAATAGATCCAATGATGTTTGGCCTTAACCCTTGATGCATCACTTAGTGTATCATCACTAATTGGTCACTAGAGCATGCCCACAAAGTTTGAGGCCGAGGGAAGATACTTCACAATGTAAAGTTGCTCAAATTTGACTCTAAACAGGAATGGTTTTGGGATGATTTGATGAGCCAAAATAACTTGGATTGAGATGAAACTTTGCAAGATCCTCACCTATGATAGTGTTGACTTGCTAGAATTTTCTTGGAATTTATTGAGAATATTTCTTATAGAAACATTCCAAAAGTTTGATCTGAATAGGAAGGGTTTTGAGGGGTTTTGCCCATGATATGATCAAGCCCTTGTGTTTAAACTCATATATATGGAAACTATATGTCCACTGAGTTTCCCTAAAGTTTCTCAAATATTTTTAAAGCATCTAAATAATTTTTCCTTAGGAAAAGCCATTTCTGGCCTTAAGAAAAAGCCTTTAAATAAAATATGAATATAATCTTTAAAAATAACATTTAGTGGATTTAAGAAGTAATATATATATAATAGGTCTCAAATAAATCATTTGGGAAGAAAGGATTCACCCAAATTGGGGACTTGTAGTACAAACCTCAATTCAGGGGGTTTTGTAAACTTAAATTGAATAAATCCTTTTTGGTGAAAAAATATTTTGACAAAAATAGTTTTGAGCTCTATTCACATGGCATGATCATTGGGCAAGGAATTTAGGTCAAGGAAGATGAGGGTGGAGAGGAGTAGAACTTAAGAGTGCCAGATACAAACATCCAAGCAATCAAACAAGCATTCATCCAAACAAGCATGCACTCAAAAAGTGTTAGTTGGTTCCAAATTTTATAAAACCAAACACAACAATGTGCTACAAACACAGGGTGTGACAGACCTTCCCCCCTTACAAGAATCTCGTCCTCGAGATTCCTAGGCTATGCGTTAAAAAGATAAGGGAACTCTCATCTAAGATAATCTTCACGCTCCCAAGTTGCTTCTGCTTCCGTGTGGTTGCTCCACTGGACCTTGAAATACTGGATGGTGCGGCTTCGGGTGCAGTGCTCGACTTCATCCAGAATACGGATTGGCCTCTCACGATAAGTGAGATCTGGCTGAAGGTCGATGGCTTTATGGTCGATGTCCTTGTAGAGGTCGGGGCGGTTGGGAACTTGCAGACACTTCCGGAGCTGTGACACGTGAAAGACGTTGTGCACATCCGATAGCTCGGGAGGTAGTTCCAATTGGTAGGAAACTTCTCCTCGCCTTGCAGCGATCTTGTAGGGGCCGATGAATCTTGGTGCGAGCTTCCCTTTGATGTGAAAACGCTTGGTTCCCTTGAGAGGCGTAACCCGGAGGTAGACATGGTCTCCGATGTCGAGATTCAGTTCCCGGCGGTGAGAGTCGGCATGGCTCTTCTATCTTGACTTGGCGGTCTCGAGGCGTTCTCGCACAAATTGAACTTGCTCTTCTGCTTGCGGAGGATATCCGGTCCAAATATTAATCCTTCTCCGGTCTCTGACCAGTTGAGGGGAGTACGACACTTGCGTCCATACAATACCTCAAATGGAGCCATCTGAAGACTCGACTGGTAGCTGTTGTTGTATGAGAACTCGGCAAAGGGTAAGCAATCTTCCCACTTGGCTCCATATGCCAAAACACAAGCGCGGAGCATGTCTTCGAGTATCTAGTTTACTCGTTCCGTTTGCCCACCGGTCTGGGGTGAAAAGTGGTGCTGAAGGAGAGCTTGGTTCCCATAGCTTCCTGAAACTTTTTCTAGAATCTTGAGGTGAATTGGGTTCCTCGATCTGACACAATCTCCTTAGGAACTCCGTGGAGGCTCACGATCTGCTTGATGTAGAGATTCGCAAGCTGGCTTCCATCGTAGGTGGTCTTGACGGGGATGAAGTGGGCTACCTTGGTCAGGTGATCAACAATGACCCAAATGGAGTCATGTCCTTTGCTTGACGTTGGTAAACTGGTGATGAAATCCATCCCGACTTTGTCCCACTTCCATTCAGGCACTATGAGGGGCTGCAGTAGCCCAGCGGGTTGCTAATGCTCAGCCTTGACCCTTTGGCATATGTCGCACTTGCCCACGAACGTGCCTATCTCCCGTTTCATGCCATGCCACCAGAATCTTGTCTTGAGGTCATGATACATCTTGGTCCCTCCAGGATGGATGGAGTAGGGAGTGTCATGAGATTCTTGCAAGATCAGGTTCTTGAGCTCCTCTTTGTTGGGTACGCAAATGCGATTCCCAAACCACACAACTCCTTGTTCATCCTCTGAGAATCCTGGGGCCTTGCCTGCCTTGATCTTCCTCTCAATGCCTTCAATGCTCTCGTGTCCCTTCTGGGCTTCTTTGATATCATCCATCAAGGTAGGCTTCACTTCAAGGTTGACGAGGAATCCTGGTGCGACTAGTTCCAAGCAGAAGCTCTCAAGTTCTCCATGCAGGGCAGGTAGCCTTTCCTTAATCATAGCATTCAAGGAACAAGCCTTTCTACTTAAGGCATCAGCTACCACATTGGCCTTTCCGGGGTGGTATTGAACACTGAGGTCATAATCCTTGATCAACTCCAACCATCTTCACTGCCTCATGTTCAACTCCCTTTGAGTGAAGATATACTTCAAACTCTTTTGGTCAGTGAATATCTCACATCGCTTCCCCAGAATATAATGCCGCCATGTCTTCAAGGCATGAACCACGGATGCCAACTTGAGATCGTGAGTTTCGTAGTTCTCTTCATGAGGATGTAGCTGTCTGGACAGATATGCTACGACTTTGCCTTCTTGCATCAGAACACCTCCAAGTCTGGTTCTTGATGCATCACAATAAATCACAAACTCCTTGTGAATATTAGGGGTGGCCAAAACAGGGGTTGTGCTCAATCTCTTCTTGAGCTCCTGGAAACTTTCCTCGCACTTAGCGGTCCATTCGAACTTCTTGTCCTTCTTCAGAAGCTGGGTCATTGGTCGGGCGATGTTTGAGAACCCTTCCATGAACTTGCGGTAATATCCCGCGAGTCCGAGGAAGCTCCTGACTTCCTTCACGGTGGTTGGGGTCTGCCATTCAGTCACGGCTTCAATCTTGGCGGGATCTACTAATAAACCTTCCGTAGACAACACATGACCCAAGAATCCAACTTCATGCAGCCAGAACTCACACTTGCTGAACTTGGCATAAAGCTGGTGCTCTTGAAGCTTCTCTAGGACCAACCTCAAGTGCTCTTCATGTTCCTCTTCAGACTTGGAGAAGACAAGGATGTCATCGATGAAGACAACAATGAACTTGTCCAAGTATTCCATGAAGACTTTATTCATGAGGTACATGAAGTAGGTCGGGGCATTAGTCAACCCGAACGACATGACCGTGTATTCATACAGGCCATACCGGGTTACAAATGCCGTCTTCGAGATGTCTTGGGGTCTGATCTTTAGCTGATAGTACCCAGACCTGAGATCAATCTTGGAGAACACCTTGGCTCCGTTCAACTGATCGAACAGGTCTTCAATCTTGGGGAGTGGGTACTTGTTCTTTATTGTGACCTCATTGAGAGAACGGTAATCGACACAAAGTCTGATAGTCCCGTCCCTCTTTGACACAAATAGAACATGCGATCCCCAAGGAGAGGCACTAGGGCGAATAAATCCTTTTCTGCGCTGTTCTGCCAGTTGCTTCTTCAACTCCGCCAACTCTTTGGATCCCATCCTATAGGCCTTCTTATAGATGGGCCTTGATCCGGGCATAAGCTCAATGATGAACTCAATGTCGCGGTCAGGAGGCATTCTGGGCAGCTCATCGGAAACATATCCGGGTATTCACATACCACCGGCACTTGATCCAACTCAACTCCCGACAGGCAGTTAACCTGAGGGACTTGAGTGGAGGCGGGGTTGGGGACATACTTGACTTCCACTCCCTAGCTGTTGGTCATGGTAACAATCCACTAGGCACAGTCTAACAAGCCTTGGTGCTTAGTCAACCAATTCATGCCAAGGATAACATCCAAGCCGGGTGAATCCAAAACTATAAGGTCTGCTAGGAAGTCTACCCCGTTGATGTCAATCTTTACTCCCTTACACTCTATCCCAGACTTCATAAATGAACCGGGGGTTTGTATCAGCATACGACTACCCAGGGGTGTAGGTTTCATGACACTCTCTAGTGCAAAATTTTGGGTGACAAAAGAATGCGAAGCTCCACAATCAAACAATACTGTTGCTGGGGTTGAGTTGACGAGGAACGTACCCAGTATGACGTCCGGGTCTTCTTGGGCTTCCTCTACGGTGACGTGATTCACACGACCCTTGCCATTGTTAGGCTGGTTGCGGGGAGCTGGGTTCCTTGGCAGTGCTCCACGGGCTTGACCTTGAGCTGGCGCACTGGGGCGTGGTGCATCTGGCTTCCTATTGGGACAAAGCCTAGAGATGTGTCCAGACTGACCACATCCAAAGCAAGTGACTTGCCCATGGTTGTTGTTGAAGTTTCTGCCACCATTGTTGTTATTGGGGTTGTTGTTGTAGGTTGGCCTGGGATTGGCATACTGCTGAGGCTGGTAGCTCGGACGAGGCGCAGGAGGTCTAGCCTGCTGTGGCTGATAGGTTGGCTTGGCTGGAGCTGGCTGCCATGGGCGAGGCTTCTGGTTGCTTGAGCATCCTTTGCTGATCATCTTGCGCTTGCGAGTGTCATCGATGGCACAACGCTTGTCTTCCAACATGAGGGCCTTGTTTACGAGGTCAAAGAAAGTGTGGCAGTCGCAGATGATGAGCTGATACTGCATAACTTGCTGAAGTCCTTCCATGAAGCGTTCCTTCTTGGCAGCCTCCGTGCTGACGTCTTCAGGTGCATACCTTGACAGCAGGTTGAACTTATGCAGGTACTCCTTGACAGAGCCACTTCCTTGCTTCAGCGCTCGGAATTCTCTCGTCTTGATAGCCATGATCCTAGATGGAATATGGGCAGTGTGGAATCCTTCCTTGAAGTCATTCCACGTGATCACACGCTCTCCCTGCATGACCTTGAATCCATCCCACCAAGATCGGGTGGTACCTCTGAGGCAATGAGAGGCATAAAGCACCTTCTCACGATCCTCATTGTAGTTGACCAGTGCAAGGAGGTCCTCGATGGTGCGGATCCAGTCATCAGCATCTAACGGCTCAGCAGTCTCAGTGAAGGTCGGGGGCGAGTTCCTCATGAACTCAGACAGTGTGGAGCGGCAATTGCCGTTCCTGCCTTGCTGCTGGTTGTTCACAAGAGCCTAAGCCATCTGCTGGACAGCAGCATTGTTGGCCTGGCGCTCCTCCCGGAGAACTTGGAGAAACTGATCTATGGTCATGTTCTCCGGCGGAGGTGGTGGCGGGGGAATGTCGCCTTGTGGCTGCTCCTGGTGTCCTCCAGCGTGTGCAGCCCCACCAGCTCCTTGTTGCTGGCTCGAGTTGCCGGCTTCGGGGTTGGTGAAGGAGTTGTTGCGTGTAGTAGTCACCATCCTATTTGGAGCATCCAAGTCAAATAACTGGGGTCGACGAGAGGGTAAGCAATAACGACAAAACGCGCCTAAGGGGGTTGGTCAAGTGCAAGTGTGTTGAAACAAAGGTCAAAAGACCAACAACTTATATTAAGATAGACGATGCAGTCGCTTACATGTTGCTTAGGGCAAAAGCGCGACTTGCATCGGAACACAAACAACGAAACAAACAACAAGCACACATGGTTTCATATGAACCATTGCACGGACTCGACTTCGCATGAGGGATACATGACTGATCCTACCCTAGGGGTTCTCGGACTCAGGTGGTGGAGTGCTCGGTCTCGTAGTCACGCTCCTCTGGGTCTTCTTCTGGCTCATCATCTGAACGAGCATCGTTCCCAGTCGAAGGGGTCGAGGAACGAGGAGGCCCATCCCGACGATGCTTTGCAGGCGGGTCGGTGAAGAGCTCACGGTACGCCTTCGCACTCATGCGACAACTACGTGTAGGTGCATCACTGGCTGGGGGTACTCCTCCTCGATAAGCGACAGCTGGTCGTCCCTCGGGGCTCCATCCTTGTTGATCTTGTCTGGCTTCGTCTTGGCTTGTCGAAGTAGCTCTCGGGTGTGGCGAAGTTCCTCGCGAAGCTTCACGAACTCCTTCATCAAGTTGTGAACCAGACTATCGGCAGAGAGGCTGAAGTAGGTGTGGAACCGGAGTGGTGCGCCATCTTCCTTGGTCGGAATCAGCGTCCAACTCTCGCCAAATTCATCCTTCTTGAAGGGAAGGTAGCGAGTAGCTGGCTCGTCAGCCATCTCTGGCATGATGTCTCGAAGGTGTAGGAGTGCCTTGCGTGCGGCTGTCTCGACGGCAAGTATCATGGTCTCCATCCGTGGTCCCTCAAAGAACCAACTAGTCGGGGAGTCGTTTGCCTTCACGACCACATCCATGTGGTACTCCTTTGTGATGGCATCAACCCAGTGCTCATGGTGAAGGTAAATGGGTGGTTGGCAAAACTGGCACTTCTCCAGGCTATCCCCAAGGAGTAAGGGAAAGCCGGATGTCAGGAAGGCTTCAGGTACGATGGCCATCTACAAAGGTTTGAAAGGAGGAGAGTCAGTAAAGTGTTGTGTGAAGCATAGGAGAGGTAAATAGTGCAGAATTTCCTAGTCCCAAGTCTAGGTGTAGTTTTGAAAACGGCTTTTATCCTAACTAACGTCCATGCTAACTAAGGTCTTCCTACAGTCAGGACTGTGGGGACCCCAACTCATAAGTCGAGATCATCGAATGCACGTGTACAGTGATCCCAGAGATCAATGCTCACTTAACACACAGAAGCTGAATAACAAGAGTCTTACATCCACACTTAATGTCTTACACAAATGGTGACCACAAAGGTCTTAGTCTTACATAGGTAGGGCTACACGACCAAATACTTAATCTAGAACAAACAGCGGAGGTCTTGATCGAAAGCGTGAACCCATGTCATCTGCCTTAACCTACAGGCATTCTGACTGGGAAGCGTCCTAGTTCGCATGTTCGTCTCCAACGAACTCTTCAACATACTCCTGCTCTTCCATGCCTGGTAAATTAAATAACCAGTGGCAAGCCAATGAGTACTTTGAATGTACTTGCAAGCAACCCAAGAGTGGAACGAGGCAGCAATGAATGCATGATATAGCACTAAGTAGGTAAGTTTGCGGAAAGCCAATTTTATATGCATTTGACATGCTCAAGTAAAATAGTAAGCATGCATCAGCATCTTATCAAGTACTCATGTGAACACATCGTAAATACCATCATGAGTATCTGTTGAACACATTATGTTCACGCTAAGTCATCGGACTTAGTTCATTTCTCATGCCAAGTCATCGGACTCAACACATGTGACCTCTTGTCATTAACACACCCATACTCACGCCAATGTTTCATGAAAACACCCGGACGTAGTTTAAGCAGCACCACCCAACTATCCTTGATCGTGGACACGGCTATTCGAATAGTTTTATACTCTGCAGAGGTTGCACACTTTACCCACAAGACTCGGGGAACTTCCGTGTCATCCACGACTCGCGGTATATAACATACCCGAGGTAAGCACCCGAACAATGCCTTTCCCCTGGCGATACAAAACAAAGAGTCCACTCGATTGGTACCCAGCCCTCATGATATCCATCACACGAGCCTCGCTCTAATCGTACCATCCATGAGGGGACCAACGGTGTGCCTGGTGCCTGTGAAGACAGCGCATGATCGTACATACCGGTACGACCCCATATCGAGAGTGACCATGCCACTCCCACCATTAGTAATGCAGCCTCTTTACCAGTACCCACCAAGGTAGTCAACAAAGCCCGTCCCATAAGGGGTATCGTGGTTGTGCATGTAAGGTTGGGACGGTCGACAAATCTTAAATCTAATCCGTTTTTGAAAACACACACACTCACTTGCTCCGGCACACCACTTCATTCTCAAGTGGTCACCCATGTCATCATCATCTCCCTCGGGCATTAGTGGCACCCGAAGTGGTTTCTAAAAAGTCTTGAAATATTCACTTCCTTCCTTACCATCACTATGCACAAATCTCATCCCGCTTTGCGTAGACACTATTTGCAACCTAACTACTCCCACCCGCACAACCCACATAAGGTGGTAGGGTTATGCTCAATGCAAGTGTCAACAAAAAAGTACCGGAGGCATCCCACTAAAGGGGATCACCACATCACATGATCAAATATGACGAAAGCAAAGTGCTATATGACATGCAATAAGAAATGGTTTCATGACATAGTCAAAGGGTTGCTTGCCTGGCTCAACAAAGTCTCCGGGGTCTTCGAAGTCTTCGGGTCCAACTTTTTCGTCAACGGCACAATCTATCGTCGCGAAATAACCGATAATAAATAAACAATCACACAAACAGAGTACTCAAATTGCTTAACAAAAATGTTCACCTACTCTGATAAATACATAGAGTCATACTAAAAATATCTACAAAAGTTTTGCTGTGAAAACTATTTTGGAAACAATATAACAGAGGCTAAAAAGATGCCTTTATTAGGTTTTAAAATAAAACAGTGTTAAAAACTTTTAAAAACATTTTTACAAATGACATTATTAAATTCTACAGATTATTCTCAGATTTATGGTGGAGAAAATATTTGCATTGGAAAAATATTTAATCCTGTGGGATTTTTGCAAAATCCCACAAGAAACAGAAAATGAAAAAGGCTCCACATCCTGTGCCACGGGCGGCCAGGGAATGGGCCGGCCCATCTGGCCAGCCAGCCGGCCGCACGCGCGGTCAGGTTCAAACCTGACGCGCGGGGCCCGGATTCCAGCGGCTCAGGTGAGAGGAGAGAGAGCGCGGGAGGGGGAGAGAGAGGCCGACAGGTGGGCTCCACCTGTCGGGTCCTTCTTCCTCCTCGCGAGAGAGAGGAGGGGGCTCACCGGCGACGAGGGGAGGCACGGCGAGGGGATCTGAGAGCGGAGATGGGCTCGGCGATGACCCCTCGGTCCTCTAGAGGTGGAGGGACCACTGGAGGTGGACGGAGTCGCCGGCGGCGAGCTGTTGCGACGGAGGTTGATTGAAGAGGGGCTACCAAAGCCGCTGCAAGCTGCAAGGACGACGGGGAATAGGGGGAATCGGGTCAGAGAGGCGAGGGAGGACCAAAGGGAGAGGAAAGGGGGCCGGGGGGCTTCTCACCGAGAGATCGACGGCAGGGCTGCCGCGGCGGCCCTCGGGTCGATCCCGACGAGTGGGCCCTGGGAGCTTGCCGGGGCAGAGTGGGAGCTCGATTGGGGTGAGAGAGAGACGACAAAGAGGGAGAAGGAGGTCCGGGGGGCCTTTTATATACGGCCACCGGTCCACCGAGGGCGCCGTGCGCTGGTGAGCATGGGGTGCTCACCTTAGGCCACGGGAGGCAGAGGGGAGGCTCTGGGGGTGTTCCTGGGGTCAGTCCAGGCCAGGGGAAGGGAGGAGAGAGGCAGGGGAGGTCGCACCTGCGGGCTCGAGGATTGGCCGCCTCGGGTGGCGCCGTGCGCAAGCGAGAGGAGGGAGGAGGAAGGGGATAAGGCCGGGCCGACAAGGGGACGTGGTGCGGACGTCGAGAGGGACCAGATGGAGCCGGGTGGAGGCTCGAGGCGGCCAGGGCCGTGAAGTGGCCAGCGGCTATAGTGCTGGTCAGCACTGTAGCGCGCTCTGGAGCGCGGCTATTGCATGCCATGGCATGCCCTTGGCACCTTCTGCGCGTCCACCCATGTCCAGGGGATCTAGGGGAATAAAAATAGCCCCTCGGAGGCATTGGATGCTCTGGAAAGCCTAAGGGCAAATGAAAATGAGAAGAGGGAGGGAGAAAAGAGGCTGTCCAGGGGGTAAAAGTGAGGTTTTCACCCAGTTACCCATGGAGTCTTTGCTTGGGAAAGTTATTGGGGTTAGCTGGTGACTTGGAGGGGCTGTGGTAAAAAGGAGGTAAGGGTAAAAGGTTAAGATGAGAAAATGCCACTTTTACAAATCAGCCAGAAAGTGTTTATGGCATTTTGAGCAAGATAATGGACTTAGATGGCCATGAGATTTGATAGGCTTAAGAGGTGATGGAAAACAAGCATGATCACCAAATTTGAGCTTAAGAGAAGAAAGTTCACAATGGGACTTAGGGAAAACCTAGAAATTGGCAGAATATGATTTCAATAGATCCAATGATGTTAGGCTTTAACCCTTGATGCACCACTTAGTGTATCATCACTAATTGGTCATTAGAGCATGACCACAAATTTTGAGGCCAAGGGAAGATACTTCACAATGTAAAGTTGCTCAAATTTGACTCTGAACAGGAATGGTTTTGGGATGATTTGATGAGCCAAAATAACTTGGATTGAGATGAAACTTTGCAAGATCCTCACCTATGATAGTCTTGACTTGCTAGAATTTTCTTCGAATTTATTGAGAATATTTATTATAGAAACTTTCCAAAAGTTTGATCTAAACAGGAAGGGTTTTGAGGGGTTTTGCCCATGATATGACAAGCCCTTGTGTTGAAACTCATATATATGGAAAATATATGTCCACTGAGTTTCCCTAAATTTTCTCAAATATTTTTAAAGCATCTAAATAATTTTTCCTTAGGAAAAGCCATTTCTGGCCTTAAGAAAAAGCCTTTAAATAAAATATGAAAATAATCTTTAAAAATAATATTTGGTGGATTTAAGAATTAATATATATAATAGGTCTCAAATAAAGCATTTGGGAAGAACGGATTCACCCAAATTGGGGACTTGTAATACAAACCTCAATTCAGGGTTTTTTGTAAACTTAAATTGAATAAATCCTTTTTGGTGAAAATAAATTTTGACAAAAATAGTTTTGAGCTCTATTCACATGGCATGATCATTGGGCAAGGAATTTGGGTCAAGGAAGATGAGGGTGGAGAGGAGTAGAACTTAAGAGTGCCAGATACAAACATCCAAGCAATCAAACAAGCATGCACTCAAAAAGTTTTAGTTGGTTCCAAATTTTATAAAACCAAACACAACAATGTGCTACAAACACAAGGTGTGACAGGAATGGACTCCAATGCCACACGAACAGATCCAAGAAACGGCTCTCCCCGGCAAGGAAACTAATCAAGAATGGATCATGTATTTTGATGGGGCTTTCTCCCTACAAGGGGCCGATGCTGGCGTGCTCCTTGTCGCACCCACCGGACATCACCTCAAATATGTGATTCAGATGCACTTTCCCCGGGAGAAGTCGATGAACAACACAGCAAAGTATGAAGGGCTACTTGCTGGTCTTAGGATCGTGGCGGACCTTGGAATCAAAAAGCTCATCGTCGGAGGTGACTCACAACTTGTCGTCAAGCAAGTTAACAAAGATTATCAGAGACCGTTGATGGAATCCTACGTAGATGAAGTGAGGAAGTTGGAGGAGCGCTTCGACGGTCTGCAAATAGAGCATGTTCCTCATGCAGAGAACAGCATTGCCGATGAACTATCAAAGCGCGCTGCTGCTACCTCTTGAGCGTGCGTTGGTTTTCCCTTGAAGAGGAAAGGGTGATGCAGCAAAGTAGATAAGAATTTCCCTTAGTTGATGAGAACCAAGGTATAAATCTAGTAGGAGGAACAAGCAAGTCAACGATGGATGCACCTACACAAACAATCAAACTCTTGAACCCAACGCTATAAAGGGGTTGTTAATCCCTTCACGATTATTTGCAAGGATTAGATCTGATAGAGATAGATGTAAACAAGCATAGAAAGTAAAAGGTAAATAAATTGCAGCAAGGTATTTTTGGTTTATAGATCTGAAAGTATATTATGGAAAGTAGACCCGGGGGCCATAGGTTTCACTAGAGGCTTCTCTCTCGAAGGAAAATATCATGGTCGGTAAACAAATTATTGTCAAGCAATTGATAGAAAAGCGAATAATCATGTAGTTATCCAAGGAAATGATCGTCCATATAGGCATCACGTCTGTATCAAGTAGACCAAAATGATTTTGCATCTACTACTATTACTCCACACATCGACCGACTCCCGCCTGCATCTAGAGTACTAAGTTCATGAAGAACAGAGTAATGCATTAAGTAAGATGACATGATGTAGAGGGATAAACTCAAGCAATATGATGAAAATACCATCTTGTTACCCTTGATGGAAACAATACAATACGTGCCTTGCTACCCCTACTATGTCACTGGGTGAGGACACCGCAAGATTGAACCCAAAACCAAGCACTTCTCCCATTGCAAGAATTACCAATCTAGTTGGCCAAACCAAACCAATAACTCAAAGAGACTTGCAAGGATATGAAATCATGCAAATAAGAATTCAGAAGAGATTCAAATAAGATTCATGGATAATATGAACATAAACTCACAATTCATCGGATCTTGACAAACACACTACAAAAGAGGATTACATCGGATAGATCTCCATGATCATGGAGAACATGATATTGAAGATCAAAGAGAGAGAAGAAGCCATCTAGATACTAGCTATGGACCCATAGGTCTGTGGTGGACTACTCACGCATCATCGGAGGGGCAATGGAGTTGATGTAGATGCCCTCCGTGATCGAAACCCCCTCCGGTAGATTACCGGAAAATGCTCCAAGATTGGATCTCTCGGGAACGGAGGCTTCTGGCGGCAGAAAAGTATTTGCCTGGCTCATTCTGATGTTGGGGGAATATTTTGGAATTTATAGGCAAAGAATTAGGGTTAGGAGACCTATTGGGAGGCGACAAGCCTGCTAGGCGTGGCCAGGGGCGCACCTAGTAGGCTTGTGGCTCCCTGGCACCTCCCCTGCCGTGCACTCCAACCTTGATCTATTTGTTTCCTTCTAGAAAAAATCCTTCGGAAGGTTTTATTCTGTTTGGACTCCATTTAATATTCCATATCTACAGAACTCAAAAACAAGGAAAACAGAAACTGGCACTTGGCTCTAGATTAATAGGTTAGTCCCAAAAATAATATAAAATAGCATATTAATGCATATAAAACATCCAAAACAGATAATATAATAGCTTGCCATCATCAAAAATTATAGATACATTGGATACGTATCAGCTACCCCCAAGTTACCTGTGGAACCAGGGACTATTGTGCTCAAATTGACTCAACCATTTGTAGCACCTTCAGTGAAGCAAAACAAGAGAGGAAAGTCGAATTCCGGCCAATACTTTCCCGTAGAACTCCTAGAGACTTCCGACAAGGAAGCTGCCGGGAACGACGCCAAGCTTGTCGGGGAGCAACAGGCTCCGGCAGGGCCTCAAGTCCTTGTCGTAGAGACAAATGATCTCGCGGCAGAAGACATGCCTTTTGTCCTTTGTCGTCGAGCCTCAGGCTCCAGCATGGGCACAACACATTGTTCAGTTCCTTCAAACAGGAGAATTCCCAGAGGAATAGGAAGAAGCAGAGAAAGTAGCCCGTCAGTCTAATATGTACCAGTTTGTGGACAATGTCCTATATAGAAAGAGATCGAATGGTGTGAAATTGAAGTGCATTCCTCGGGAGGACGGACTGGAGCTGTTGGTAGAGATACATGGAGGCATATGTAGTTCCCACATAGGATCAAGAGATCTTGCCGGGAAGGCATTCCGGCAAGGTTTCTTTTGGTCCACTACCCTCCAGGATGCAACTTCACTAGTAACAAGGTGTGAAGCGTGTCAGTCCCATTTAGGGAAGCTACATCAACCATCTCAAGCTCTTCAGACAATCCCTCTCTCCTGGCCATTTTTAGTCTGGGGGCTCGACATCTTGGGTCCCTTTCCTCGTGCTACCGGGGCTTTGAGTACTTGTATGTCGCGATCGACAAGTTCACGAAGTGGCGGCAAGTGGAAGCAGTGAGGAAGGTGATAGCGCATCAGCCGTCAAGTTCTTCAAAGGGGTAGTTTGTCATTTTGGTATACCAAACAGGGTCATCACTAACAATGACACACAGTTCACAAGCCACACCTTCATGCAATATGTCCAAGACATTGGCGGAAAGATCTGTTTTGCTTCTATTGCCCATCCAAGGAGCAATAGTCAAGCGGAAAGGACAAACGCTGAAGTGTTGCGAGGACTTAAGATAAGAACTTTCGTTAGGATGCACAAATGTGGAAGATGCTGAATTGATGAGTTGCAGGCGGTTCTTTGGTCAATCAGAACGACACCGAATCGAGCCACCGACCAGACACCCTTCTCCCTGGTATATGGGGCAGAAGCAATTCTCCCCATGGAACTCATATACGAGTCACCTCGAGTGCTCGCTTATGATGAGCTTGAGCAAGAGCAGTTGCGCCAAGATGACGTAGCGCTCCTTGAGGAAGATCGTCTTCAGGTTTTTATGCGAGCTGCATGCTACCAGCAAGCTTTGCGCCATTACCATAGCCGCCAAGTTCATGCCCGAAGTCTTGAGGAAGGCGACCTTGTTCTTCGACGCATTCAGTCGGCCAAGAATTCAAACAAGTTGACGTCAAAGTGGGAAGGCCCTTATCGGGTAGTACGAGTCACCAGGCCTGGCGCAGTCCGCCTGGTGACCGAAGATGGCGTCCTAGTGAGCAACTCCTGGAATATCGAACATCTTCGTAAATTCTATCCATAAGGCGTGGTTGATGGGCCTCCCGGCAGCTAGGCGCGGACCTTGTGCATAGTTGAATAAGATCAAGTGTTCTACAACTCTTGTCGATTTCCATGTTTTACTTATATGCATGTTTATCTGAGACTTTGCGTTATGCTTACTTCCAGCAAGTGCTAATGACCTGCCAAGGTTCCATATCTCTACTTTCTCTTCTTTCTTCTTCTTAAAGGATGGAAGGTTCTCTCGCGTACAAGTTTGCCAGGGGGTGAGATGGTATGGACACCAAACGGGCGACGTTCGAAGTTGACATCTTGTAAAAAGGAATATTGCAACGAAAAGGTAAGTTGAAAAACCCTGAGTAAAAGATTACTGTGAAGTTGTCTTCCTTGGACGATTTCAACTCTTTTATGGGAAACCTGCATTCGAAGGAACCTTTTCGCAATCGGTCGTGCCCTTACTCTGTTTCGAGTCTGTTCGACAGCTTAAGTGGTTGCACCGAAAACGTCAAGGTAACCTTGTCATGATTGGTCGCGCCCTTACTCTATTTTGAGTATACTCAATAGCTTAAGTGGCTGCACTGAAAATCTCAAGGTATCTTTCCGGTAGCAGCACCGCCAGCAGGATGCTCAGGATCCTCTCCTCAAAGCGCTCGCAGCAGGCCTACGTATGCTGGCAACTTTCCGATAAAGCGTAAGGAGTAAACCGTGCAGAGAGGAATCTAGCAAGAGGGATAGCAGCAAAACACAGCCAGTCATTCAAAGAGAGTGAAATTTACATGAGATGCATCTCTTCCTAAGTACATCTTTATTTCATTTTCTCCCCTAGGGGTAGATTACAAGAAAAAAAGATAGGAAGAGGCCCTCGACAGAAGCCCAACCTGACCCCTCTGACCAACACTGTGTGGAGGGGCGGGGCTTCTAGAAGGGAAGACGAAGCCGAAGTCCACGGTCCTGTTGGGAGATCCAACGGGAAGATGAGGCAGCGCCCGGGACAAGAACCCCTGGCAAGGTCGCTCCGCCGGGAGGAGGAGAGGCGTGAGCTGACGGTGATGGTGCGGCCACCGATCAATCAGAGCTCAGGTTGTCGTATTCCGACTTGATAGCCTGGAGCTCAGACTCGTCGACGTCGTCTTCACCGACGCCGTCCTCCTCGTCACTGTCGCTCAAGGAGGAGCTTTCGGCACGACTCGAGCTTTCTTCGCAGAAGCTAAGGCGGGCGCGTGAACGCCCATAAATTTTGACGGAGAGCAGATCGGCCTCCACCATCTTAAAGCGGAGAACGTGCCCATCCGGAGGTTGTGGGCGCGGGCGAAGGTTTTCCAGCCACGCCTAAAGAGCATGACGCGGCTCTCCGGATACTCAACATCCACCCGCGGGGCGCCATTACAACAGCCATGCGCCAGCAACCACAGAACGGGCGGCTTGTCAACCTCCATCACCCTGGCGAAAGGGTGAGGGAGGCGCGGATGGCTCTAGAGGGGACCGCGTAACTTGAGGACGAACTCCAGCGCCGTCCCCTCAGCATGGGTCTCTTCGAGAAGGGGGTCTGGTGCTAGAGGGAGGGGTGGAACGGTGCTCCGCCTCCCCCGACCACGGCCTCCATGTCGACCATGACCCCTCACCACTCTTTCGCCACGCGCGTTGCTACTTCTCTGCAACGTCACCAGAAATTGGCGAGTTGATGGGAGAGTTCTTGTCTTGCGTTGGTTTTTCCCTTGATGTGGAAAGGGTGATGCAGCAAGGTAGCGGTAAGTATTCCCTTAGTTTGAGAACCAAGGTATCAATCCAGTAGGAGTAACAAGATGGAGCAACAAGGAACCCGCACAAACACAAACAAACTTGCACCCAACGCGATAAAGAGGTTGTCAATCTCTTCACGATTGCTTGCAAAGTGAGATCTAATAGTAGTAATAGATAAGCGTAAATAAGTAAATAAAATTGCAGCAAAGTATTTTTGGTGTTTTTATGTTTAGATCTGAATATATAATATGTAAAATAGACCCGGGGGCCATAGTGTTCACTAGAGGCTTCTCTCATGAAAGCAAGTATTACGGTGGTGAACAAATTACTGTTGAGCAATTGATAGAAAAGCGCAAAGTCATGACGATATCTAAGGCAATGATCATACATATAGGCATCACGTCCGAGACAAGTAGACCGATACTTTCTGCATCTACTACTATTACTCCACACATCGACCGCTATCCAGCATGCATCTAGTGTATTAAGTTCATGATAAACGGAGTAACGCTTTAAGCAAGATGACATGATGTAGAGGGATAGATTCATGCGATATGATATAAACCCCATCTTTTTACCCTTGATGGCAACAACACGATACGTGCCTCGCTACCCCTTCTGTCACTAGGTGAGGACACCGCACGGTATGAACCCAAAACCAAGCACTTCTCCTATTGCAAGAACTATAGATCAACTGGGCCAAACTAAACCTATAACTCGAAGAGAATTACAAGGATATGAAATCATGCATATAAGAAATCAGAGGTGACTCAAATAATATTCATAGATAATCTGATCATAAATCCACAATTCATCGGATCTCAACAAACACACCGCAAAACAAGATTACATCGGATAGATCACCATGAAGATCATGGAGAACTTTGTATTGAGGATCAAAGAGAGAGAAGAAGCCATCTAGCTACTAGCTATGGACCCGTAGGTCTAAGGTGAACTACTCACGCATCATCGGAGAGGCAAGGGAGGCAATGGTTGTTGATGAAGATGGCCTCCGGCGATAAATTCCCCTCCGGCAGGATGCCGGAACGGTCTCCCGATTGGTTTTTGGTGGCTCTGGAGGTCTGCGGCAGCGGAACTTGCGATCTAGGTTTATTTCTGTGGGTTTCAGTATTTATAAGGCCGTCTAGAGTCGAGAACACATAAAGAGGTGCCACGAGGAGGTCACGAGCCCCCTAGCCGCGGCCAGGGGGCCCACGCCTCCCAGGCTCGTACTCCGTCGGGCCACCTCTCCGGTATTTTTTTCTTCAGGTATTTTTGATATTTTCCAAAAAAATCACGACAAAAGTTTTATTCCATTTGGACTCCGTTTGATATTCCTATCTGAAAAAGGTCAAAAACACGGTAAAAACAGGAACTTGCACTGGGCACTGGATTAGTAAGTTAGTCCCAATAATAATATAAAATAGCATATTCATGCATAGAAAATATCCAAGATTGATAATATAATAGCATGGAACGATAAAAAATTATAGATATGTTGGAGACGTATCAAGCATCCCCAAGCTTAACTCCTGCTCGTCCTCAAGTAGGGAAGTGATAAAGAACGAATTTTTGATGTGGAATGCTACCTAACATATTTGTTTTATGTAATCTCTCTATTGTGGCATGAATGTTCAGATCCGTAAGATTCAAAACAATAGTTTAGTATTGACATGAAAACGATAATACTTCAAGCATAATAGCAAAGCAATCATGAACTTTCGAAATAACAAGGCCAAAGAAAGTTATCCCTACAAAATCATATAGTCTGGCTATGCTCCATCATCCCCACACAATGAATTTAAAACATGAACAACCCCGGTATTGGCCAAGTAATTGTTTTCACACTCTTATTTTTTCAAACTTTTTCAATTCTCACGCAATACATGAGCGTGAGCCATGGATATAGCACTATAGGTGGAATAGAGTGTGGTGGAGGTTGTGAGGCAAAAAAGGAGGAGATGGTCACATTGACTCGGCGTATCAATAGGCTATGGAGATGCCCATCAATAGATATCAATGTGAATGAGTAGGGATTGCCATGTAAAGGATGCACTAGAGCTATAAGTGTATGAAAGCTCACAAATGAAAACTAGTGGGTGTGCACCCAACTTGCTTGCTCACGAAGACCTAGGGCAATTTGAGGAAGCCCATCATTGGAATATACAAGCCAAGTTATATAATGAAAATTTCCACTAGCATATGAAAGTGACAAAACAAGAGACTCTCTGTCATGAAGAACATGGTGCTATTTGAAGCACAAGTGTGGAAAAAGATAGTAGCATTGTCCCTTCAATCTTTTTCTCTCTTTTTTTTGTTGGGCTCTTTGGCCTCTTTTTATTTGGTGGGCATATTTGGCCTCTTTTATTTGGTGGGCATCTTTGGCCTCTTTTGTTTTATTTTTTAATTTTTTTCTCACATGGGACAATGCTCTAATAATGATGATCATCACACTTTTATTTACTTACAACTCGATACTTAGAACAGTAATGACTTCTATATAAATGAAAATGATGGCACGTGTCATGAGACGGAACAGTGAAAGTTGCATGGCAATATATCTCGGAATGGCTATGATAATGCCATAATAGGTAGGTATGGTGGCTGTTTTGAGGAAGGCATATGGTGGGTTTGTGCACCGATGAAAGTTGCACGGCACTAGAGAGGGTAGCAATGGTGGAAGGTGAATGTGCATCTATACCATGGACTCACATTAGTCATGAAGAACTCATATACTTATTGCAAAAGTTTTATTAGTAATCGAAACAAAGTGCTAAACACATACTCCTAGGGGAAGGGTTGGTAGGAGTTAACCATCGCGTGATCCCGGCCTCTACACAAAGGATGACAATCAACAAATCAATTATGCTCCGACTTCCTAACATAGCGGTTCACCATACGTGCATGCTACGGGAATCACTAACTTCAACACAAGTATTTCTAGATTCACAACACCCTACTAACATAACTCCTATATTATCATAACCATATCTCAAAACTAATTGCGAGGAATCAAATTTATCTTACTAAATCAATGCACTTGAATATGAAAGTTTTTATTATATCCTCTTTGGATGCCTATCATATTTAGGACTAATTTCATAACACACGCCAATTACCAAGTTACTTTAGATAGATCACTCTCAAAATGATATAAGTGAAGATTCGAGAGTTTGTATTTCTACAAAATATGACACCGCCGTGCTCTACAAAGATTTAAGTGAAGCACTAGAGAAAAATTATCTAGCTCAAAAGATATAAGTGAAGCTCATGGGAGAAAAATTACCAATCTCAAAAGATATAAGTGAAGCTCATGGGAGCAAAATTACCACGCTCAAGAGATATAAGTGAAGCACGTGTGAGCTAAATTTCCTAACTCAAAAGATATAAGTGAAGCTCGTTGAGTATTCTAACAAATTCACGATGAGTGCATGTATCTCTCAAAAGGTGTGCAGAAAGGATGATTGTGGCAAAATAGAAAGCAAATACTCTTATAATACACGACGCTCCAAGCAAAACACATATCATGTGGTGAATAAAAATATAGCTCCAAGTAACGTTACCGATGGATTGAAGACGAAAGAGGGGATGCCTTCCCGGGGCATCCCCAAGCTTAGGCTTTTTGGTGTCCTTGAATTTGGCTTGGGATGCCTTGGGCATCCCCAAGCTTAGTCTCTTGCCACTCTTTATTCCATTGTCCATAAGAACATCACCCAAAACTTGAAAACTTCACAACACAAAACTTAAACAGAAACTCGTGATAGCATTAGCATAAGAAAACAAACCACCAACTTTTTAGGTACTGTAGTAAACTTTAATTTACATTTAGATTGATGTTATATTACTGTATTCTCACTTCTCCATGGCTCGTACCCCCCGATACTACCCATAGATTCATCAAAATAAGCAATCAACACAACAAAGACAGAATCTGTCAAAAACAGAACAGTCTGTAGCAATCTATATATTTCGTATACCTATGTTAACTCAAAAATTCTGAAACAATTATGAAAATTACGGGAATTTGTATATCAATCATAATCAGAAAGAATCAACTCAAAAGATCTTTCTGTCTAGGAACAAAAAATAATTTCGTGAGCAGAAAGTTTCTGTCTTTTTCCAGCATGATTAAACAACTATCACCACAACTAATCATAAAGGTTCTACTTGGCACAAACACTAATTAAAACATAAAAAACACAATAATAACAGAATCATGATGGTGTTTACTCAACAAAACAGAATAATAACAGAATCATGATGGGTTAGACTAAAAAGCAAAAATAAACCTATTCATTGGGTTGCTTCCCAACATGCGCTATCGTTTAACGCCCCTAGCTAGGCATAACGATTTCAATGACGCTCACAATAAGAGTAGTAATTAACATATGCAAAAGAGCATCACGAATAGCATGAAAAACACATTTAAGTCTAACCCACTTCCTATGCATAGGGATTTTGTGAGCAAACAATTTATGGGAACAAGAATCACCTAGCATAGGAAGGCAAAATAAGCATAACTTCAAAACTTTGAACACATAGAGAGAAAACTTGATATTATTGCAATTCCTACAAGCATATGTTCCTACCTCATAATAATTTTCAGTAGAATCATGAAGGAATCTCACAATATAACTATCACATAAAGGATTCTTTTCATGATCAATTATAACATACGTGTCATCACGAAAACTTGGGGAACAAAAAATATCATCTTCATCAAGCATAGAATCCCCAAGCTTGTGGTTTTGCATATCATTAGCATCATGGATATTCAGAGAATACATACTAACAACATGCCAATCATGCTTTTCATTCAAGGAACTATCATAAATCTCCTTATAAATTTCTTCTATCAATACTTCATCAAAAATTCCAGATTCATGATTTTCAAACAAAACTTCATAGAGATAATCAAGTGCACTCAACTCACTAGCAATTGGTTCATCATAATTTGGTATTTTGAAAAGATTATAAAGTGGATTAGGATCCATATCAATAGATTTTTAGCAAGCGAAGATGCAAGCAAATAGAAGGCACATGGCAACACAAGCAAACATAACTACGAAAAGCCGAACGAAAGAGGAAAATATTTTTGTAATTTTTGTTTTTTAGAAGTGGGGGAGAGGAAAATGAGATGCAAATAATGTAAATGCAAGATATGGGTTTGTGATAGGTACTTGCAGATGCTTCACTTGAATGCTCCCCGGCAACGGCGCCAGAAATTCTTCCTGCTACTTCTCTGCAACGTCACCAGAAATTGGCGAGTTGATGGGAGAGTTCTTGTCTTGCGTTGGTTTTTCCCTTGAAGAGGAAAGGGTGATGCAGCAAGGTAGCGGTAAGTATTTCCCTCAGTTTGAGAACCAAGGTATCAATCTAGTAGGAGTAACAAGATGGAGCAACAAGGAACCTGCACAAACACAAACAAACTTGCACCCAACGCGATAAAGAGGTTGTCAATCTCTTCACGATTGCTTGCAAAGTGAGATCTAATAGTAGTAATAGATAAGCGTAAATAAGTAAATAAAATTGTAGCAAAGTATTTTTGGTGTTTTTATGTTTATATCTGAATATATAATATGTAAAATAGACCCGGGGGCCATAGTGTTCACTAGAGGCTTCTCTCATGAAAGCAAGTATTACGGTGGTGAACAAATTACTGTTGAGCAATTGATAGAAAAGCGCAAAGTCATGACGATATCTAAGGCAATGATCATACATATAGGCATCATGTTCGAGACAAGTAGACTGATACTTTCTGCATCTACTACTATTACTCCACACATCGACCGCTATCCAGCATGCATCTAGTGTATTAAGTTCATGATAAACGGAGTAACCCTTTAAACAAGATGACATGATGTAGAGGGATAGATTCATGCGATATGATATAAACCCCATCTTTTTACCCTTGATGGCAACAACACGATACGTGCCTCTCTACCCCTTCTGTCACTAGGTGAGGACACCGCACGGTATGAACCCAAAACCAAGCACTTCTCCTATTGCAAGAACTATAGATCAAGTTGGCCAAACTAAACCTATAACTCGAAGAGAATTACAAGGATATGAAATCATGCATCTAAGAAATCAGAGGTGGCTCAAATAATATTCATAGATAATCTGATCATAAATCCACAATTCATCTGATCTCAACAAACACACCGCAAAAGAAGATTACATCGGATAGATCACCATGAAGATCATGGAGAACTTTGTATTGAGGATCAAAGAGAGAGAACTTTGTATTGACGATCAAAGAGAGAGAATAAGCCATCTAGATACTAGCTATGGACCCGTAGGTCTGAGGTGAACTACTCACGCATCATCGGAGAGGCAAGGGAGGCAATGGTTGTTGATGAAGATGGCCTCCGGCGATGAATTCCCCTCCGGCGAGATGCCGGAATGGTATCCCGAATGGTTTTTGGTGGCTCTGGAGGTCTGCGGCGGCAGAACTTGCGATCTAGGTTTATTTCTGTGGGTTTCAGTATTTATAAGGCCGTCTGGAGTCGAGAACACGTAAAGAGGGGCCACGAGGAGGTCACGAGCCCCCTAGCCGCGGCCAGGGGGGCCCGCGCCTCCCAGGCTTGTGACTCCCTCGGGCCACCTCTCCGGTATTTTTGATGATGGCCACCCTCGCCCCCTATTCATGGCTAAGGGTGAGCACAACTCTAAGGTCAGGAAGGTGTAGAAGGGCAAGCTCTGGAGATTCACACTCGAGGAGGAAGGAATGATGAATGAGCATCGGCCTTGCTACCCCTCAATTTATAGGGAGAAGCACGGGGGCTGGCTCTCCCTCGCTCCAAGAGTCACCGCCCATATCCACCAATAGCATTGCCCATGATCACGGGATGAACATGTAACCGCCCCATTACTCCAATCCATGGTGTTTCGGCTTCTACCACGATCAAGACTTTAAGTCATGGGAGCCCATTGCCAACCCCCCCCCCCCACTATGCATGCGGTGCACGTGGCGAAAACGGTCGCTTCATGCACGTATCTGATGTCTATTATGCAACCTTCTCCTTGTAGATGTTGTTGGGCCTCCAAGTGCAGAGGTTTGTAGGACAGTAGCAATTTTCCCTTAAGTGGGTGACCTAAGGTTTATCAATCCGTAGGAGGCATAGGATGAAGATGGTATCTCTCAAGCAACCCTGCAACCAAATAACAAAGAGTCTCTTGTGTCCGCAACACACCCAATACAATGGTAAGTTGTATAGGTGCACTAGTTTGGCGAAGAGATGGTGATACAAGTGCAATATGGATAGTAGATATAGGTTTTTGTAATCTGAAAATATAAAAACAGCAAGGTAACTAATAGTAAAAGTGAGCACGAACGGTATTGCAATGCTTGGAAACAAGGCCTAGGGTTCATATTTTCACTAGTGGAAGTTCTCTCAACAATGATAACATAATTGGATCATATAACTAGCCCTCAACGGGCAACAAAGAGTCACTCCAAAGTAACTAATAGCGGAGAACAAACGAAGAGATTATTGTCGGGTACGAAACCACCACAAAGTTATTCTTTCTGATCGATCTATTCAAGAGTCCGTAGTAAAATAACGGGAAGCTATTCTTTCCGTTCAATCTATCCTAGAGTTCATACTAGAATAACACCTTAAGACACACATCAACCAAAACCCTAATGTCACCTAGATACTCCATTGTCACCTCAAGTATTCGTGGGCATGATTATACAATATGCATCACACAATGTCAGAATCATCTATTCAACCAACACAAAGAACTTCAAAGAGTGTCCCAAAGTTTCTACCGGAGAGTCAAAACGTGTGCCAACCCCTATGCATAGGTTCCCGAGGTCACGAAACCCGCAAGTTGATCACCAAAACATACATCAAGTACTCACATGAATATCCCATTGTCACCACAGATAGACACATGCAAGACATACATCAAGTGTTCTTAAAGACTCAATCCGAAGATAACTTCAAAGGGAAAACTCAATTTATTACAAGAAGGGAGAGGGGGAAGAACATCATAAGATCCAACTATAGTAGCAAAGCCCGCTGTACATAGAGATCAAGACATCTCAAGAACACAAGAGAGAGAGATCAAACACATAGCTACTGGTACATACCCTCAGCCACGAGGGTGAACTACTCCCTCCTTGTCATGGAGATCGCCGGGATGATGAAGATGGCCATCGGAGATGGATTCCCCCTCCGGCAGGGTGCCAGAACGGGCTCCTGTTTGGTTTTTGGTGGCTACATAGGCTTGCGGCGGCGGAACTCCGATCTAGGTTTATTTTTGGAGTTTTCTGTATTTATAAGACCAGATGGCGTCGAGAAAAAGTCAGGAGGACCCACGAGGGAGTCACAAGCCTCCCAGGCACGCCTCAGGGGGGTGGGCGCGCCTCCCAGGCTCGTGGCTTCCTCGGGACTCCTCTTCGATATCTTTTTCTTCTGGTATTTTTGATATTTTCCATAAAAAATCACGGCAAAAGTTTTATTCCGTTTGATATTCCTATCTGAAAAAGGTCAAAAACACGGAAAAAACAGGAACTGGCACTGGGCTTTAGGTCAATAGGTTAGTCCCAAAAATAATATTAAATAGCATATAAATGCATATAAAACATCCAAAGTTGATAACATAATAGCATGGAACAATCAAAAATTATAGATACATTGGAGACGTATCAGTATCCCACGCTGCACACTTAGCGCACGTCGTGGGGAGGCACGGTAAGCGGAATGATTACAACCGCAGACTCCTGCCACGCCTGCACATGTACTAAAAGACCCAACAACGTCTCGCGCCCATGTGTGGCCCAGGCCCGGGGGCTCCTGTCAGTGTACTAAAGTTTGAGTCTTTTAGTACACCTTACTTGTGCATGGGCAGTTGTAGCCACACCCGCGACAAGGCCCACCAGGGGACCGCTGGATGCAAGCACTAGGGAGTCAAGAAAACATTCAAGCCAACAATCAAGACCGGAGACCGAAGGTTGTGCCCACGGCAAGATTTTGTTGGGGATGGCCTACGAAGCCCCAGCAAGGTGTGCACCTGGCAAGCCCTTGCCAGCGCAAAGAACAGGTGGCATCCCACCAGGGTATGTGTCAAGGCGCTGGCGATGGAGGAGACTAAGCGATGCCGATGGGACGGGCTCCTATCCCGTCCCATAGAAGGTCAGGGACACCTAACAGAGCATTAAATGCATTTGTCTTACACTCTCAGTGTTAGGTATGATAACACTGTAGCAATGTACACCTCGTGTACGTACTATAAGCTACTATTGGGAACCCCTAGTCATATAAAAGGAGGCCCAAGGCGTCACAGTGGAAGGATCTTTTTTCCAACCTTCCGGCTCACACGCGTAGCAGCTCTGCACTATCCTTCACATAGCGCTCCTGTAGCTGGAACCCTAACGCCCATAATACACAAAAGCAGGAGTAGGGTTTTATACTTCTCAACGGACCAAACCTGGGTAAAAATTCCTCGCGTTGCCCATTTGATCTTCTCTTTGTGATACCTTCTCCCTGTCAAACCGAAAGGGACCCTCATGATCCCATAGGTGTCGTCCCCCGACAATATCCCTCTTTCTTCTCCTACCGTGAGTGCGCTAATAAAATCTTCCATGTCTCTAGGACGTGGTTCCTGATGCTACCCTCATCGTGTATTTTGCAAACAATGAAAAAAATGTAAAGGTTCATTTTCTTAGGCACATCATATAAATGAAATTCTACCGTAGGAGGGTCTTCCCTAAAATGAAAGTGAAAATTTTGCACAAAGGTATTAGTGAGCAAGACGTACTGGTCACACTTATCGTTGAGGAAGTCGTTGATGCATGCATTCTCTGCCAAATAATAGAAATCTTCATAAATTCCGGCCACCCTCAAGAATGTATCACTTGGCCATTCACACGATCGAACTTCTACGACGCGAGAAAGATTGTGCTTGGATTTCTTTTTCATCTCATTTTCATCTTCCTTAGATCCCCGGCTTGACAAGCCTCTTAACAATCTCCTCAACATTTCTTTTTCTGAAAAACTTCTGAAAATTTTAGTGACTCAAAATAAAGGTGAACAAAACTCCACAAAACTTATAGCAACTACTCCCACAAGTGCCTAGAGCCTATATCATGCATCAAAACTACTTGGGACCATACAAATTTGACATGAAAACTCAAGAACAAGGTCACCATAGCAGCAAAAATTTGCAATAAATAAAGCACTAGAATAAAAAGTTATTAGACCATTGGAGGAGTCACATACCGAAGATCAATCCCCTAAAATAGTTTTGTGAATGGAGCTTTGAACAAGGAGATCGAAATGGCAACAAAATGAGCTAGAACACGGGTTTGAGCAATGGAGTGATTTTTTCTGGAGGAAGACGGAGTGTATGGATGAGGGAATAAGTGAAGGGGACCTACGTGGGACCCACAAGCCACCTAGGCGCGGCCAGGGGGTGGCCGCGCCCTGTGGGCTTGTGACCCACTGGTGCAGCCCCTTGATGTGTGCTGAGTGCCAGATATTTATAAATATTCCAGAAAAAACCATACTATATTTTCAGGGCATTTGAGGAACTTCTATTTAAGTCATTTTTTCTATTGCACGGAAAACACAGAAAACAAAAGAATAGTAGCATTTTTACTTTATTTACTCTAACTAACAGAAAGTAAAAACTGGGTACAAGAAGTTGTGCTTTCTAAATTCATCATCTCATGCTCATCAAAAGGAATCCATCAATAAGGTTGATCAAGTCTTATTAACAAACTTCTTTCGAGTAACATGAAACCGGAGGATTTTCGAATAACACTAAGTTACCTCAATGGGGATTTGCATATCCCTAGCAATAAGTATATCATATTTCTTCTTGACAGTAGGAAGACGGAATTCAAAGTCTCCAATAATATTCGTTGAAAAAATTTCAATGGAGTTGATACTATGAACTTGAGGTTGTTTCTTCGGAAAGTGTATTGTATGCTCATTACCATTAATATGAAAAGTGACATTGCCCAATAACAGCCCCTGCAGTATTCAAAAAGGGTCTACCAAGGATGATCGACATACTATCGTCCTAGGGAATATCAAGAATAACAAAGTCTGTTAGGATAGTAGCATTTGCAACTACGACACGTACATCCTCACAAATACCAACACGTACAGCAGTTGATTTATCAGCCATTTGCAAAGAGATTTTAGTAGGTGTCAACTTATTCAAATCAAGTCTACAATATAAAGAGAAAGGCATAACACTAACACCAGCTCCCAAATCACATAAAGCAGTTTTAACATAATTCCATTTGATAGAGCATGGTATAGTTGGTATTCCTAGATCTCCTAATTTCTTTGGTACTCCACCCTTAAAAGTATAATTGGCAAGCATGGTGGAGATCTCACCTTCCGGTATCTTTCTTTTATTAGTCACAATATCTTTCATATACTTAGCATGAGGAGACATTTTCAGAATATCAGTCAAGCGCATACGCAAAAAGATAGGTCTAAGCATTTCAACAAAGCTCTCAAAATCCTCATCATCCTTTTTCTTGGATGGTTTAGGAGGAAAGGGCATGGGTTTCTGAACCCATGGTTCTCTTTCTTTACCGTGCTTCCTAGCAACAAAGTCTCTTTTGTCATAAATTTTATTCTTAGGTTGTGGGTTATCAAGATTAACAGTAGGTTCGATGTCCACATCATTATCATTACTAGGTTGAGCATCAACATGAACATCATCATTAATATTATCACTAGGTTCATGTTCATCACCAGATTGTGTCTCAGCATCAGAAACAGAAATATCATTTGGGTTTTCAGGTGTATCTATAATAGGTTCACTAGCAGCATGCAAAGTCCTATCATCGTCCTTTTTCCTCTTATCACTGGAACGACTAGGTGTATCAGTATTAATTCTTTGTGAATCTTGCTCAATTCTCTTAGGATGGCCCTTAGGATACAAAGGTTCCTGAGTCATTCTATCACCTCTAGTCACAACTCTAATAGAATGATCATTGTTCTTACTATTCATCTCATTAAGCAAATCATTTTGTGCCTTAAGTACTTGTTCTACTTGAGTAGTTACCATGGAAGCATGTTTACTAATAAGCTTAAGATCATTAATAGTTCTACTCATATAATCACCTAAGCGGTCAAGCATGAAAGCATTATGTTTCAATTGTCTACTAACATAAGCATTAAAATTTTCTTGCTTAATAACAAAGTTATCAAACTCATCCAAGCATTGGCTAGCCGACTTATTATAAGGTATATTGCCTTCATCAAATCTACGGAGAGAATTTACCTCTACTACCCGTGTCGGGTTATCAAGACCATGTATTTCTTCAATAGGTGGTAGATTCTTGACATCTTCACCTTTAATACCTTTTTCTTTCATATATTTCTTTGCCTCTTGCATATCTTCAGGACTGAGAAATAGAATACCTCTTTTCTTCGGAGTTGGCTTCGGAGGTGGTTCAGGAATACTCCAATTGCTCAATATATTATTCAATAGTAGCTCAACTTGTTCAATAGTTCGTTCCCTAAAAACACAACCAGCACAACTATCTAGGTGGTCCCTAGAAGCATCGGTTAGTCCATTATAAAAGATATCAAGTATTTCATTTTTCTTGAGAGGATGATCAGGCAAAGCATTAAGTAATTGGTGAAGCCTCCCCCAAGCTTGTGGGAGATTCTCTTCTTCAATTTTCACAAAGTTAAATATTTCCTGCAAGGCTGTTTGTTTCTTATGGGCAGGAAAATATTTTTCGGAGAAGTAATATATCATATCCTGGGGACTACGCACACAACCAGGAGCAAGAGAGTTGAATCATATCTTAGCATCACCCTTTAATGATAAAAGAAACAACTTAAGAATATAGTAATAACTATTTTTTTTCTCATGAGTAAATAGGGTGGCTATATCATTCAATTTAGTAAGATGTGTCACAACAGTTTCAGATTCATAACCATGGAAAGGATCAGATTCAACCAAAGTAATTAACTCGGGATAGATAGAGAATTCATAATCCTTATCAGTAAAAAAGATAGGTGAAGTAGCAAACTTAGGTTCATATTTCATTCTAGCATTCAAAGATTTTTCTTTCCACTTGCACAGCAATTTCTTAAGATCATCTCTATCCTTACAAGTAAGAAAGTCCCTAGCTACCTCTACTTCCATAACATAACCCTCGGGTATATTAGGCAATTCATATCTAGGAGAACTAGGTCTAGCAGGTGTCTCATAGTGTTCAGTTTCAATAATTTCATCAGTTTCAGAAGTATCATCAGTTTCAGCATTAACTCTAGCAATTTGTTCATCAAGAAATTCACCCAATGGCACAGTATTATCAAGCAAAGTATCATCGTAAGCATCATGCATAACAGAAGTGGCATCATCAATTACTTGCGACATATCAAAATTACTAGCATGTGGTGGTGTCGCAAATTTACTCATAACAGAAGGTGAATCAAGTGCAGAGCTAGATGACAGTTCCTTACCACCCCTCGTAGTAGAGGGATAGATCTTGGTTTTTGAGTCTTTCGGATTCTTCATAGTGATCAACATATATAAATCCCAAGTGACTCAGAGAATAGATCTATGCTCCCCGGCAACGGCGCCAGAAAAAGGTCTTGATAACCCACAAGTATAGAGGATCGCAACAGTTTTCGAGGGTAGAGTATTCAACCCAAATTTATTGATTCGACAAAAGGGGAGCCAAAGAATATTCTCGAGTATTAGCAGCTGAGTTGTCAATTCAACCACACCTGAAAGACTTAGTATCTGCAGCAAAGTATTTAGTAGCAAAGTAGTATGGAACTAACGGTAACGATGGAAAAAGTGACAGTAACAGTTTTGTAGTGATTGTAATAGTAGCAACGGAAAAGTAACTTAGCAAAGATCAATATGTGAAAAGCTCATAGGCAATGGATCAGTGATGGATAATTATGTCGGATGGCATTCATCATGCAACTGTTATAACCTAGGGTGACACAAAACTAGCTCCAATTCATCAATGTAATGTAGGCATGTATTCCCTATATAGTCATATGTGCTTATGGAAAAGAACTTGCATGACATGTTCTGTCCTGCCCTCCCAGGGCAGCGGGGTCCTAATGGAAACTAAGGGATATTAAGGCCTCCTTTTAATAGAGAACCGGACCAAAGCATTAGCACTTAGTGAATACATGAACTCCTCAAACTACAGTAATCACTGGAAAGAATCTCAATTATTGTCACCCAGGGGGATGCGGATCATAACTTGTAATAGGTGTCTACAACTTGCAAGATAGGATCAAGAACACACACACACACACACACACACACACACACACACATATATATATATATTCATGAAAACATAATGGGTTCAGATCTGAAATCATGGCACTCGGGCCCTAGTGACAAGCATTAAGCATAGCAAAGTCATAGCAACATCAATCTCAGAACATAGTGGCTACTAGGGATCAAACTCTAACAAAACTAACTCGATTACATGATAAATCTCATCCAACCCATCACCGTCCAGCAAGCCTATGATGGGATTACTCACGAACGGCGGAGAGCATCATGGAATTGGTGATGAAGCATGGTTGGTGATGACGATGGCGTCGATTTCCCCTCTCCGGAGCCCAAAACGGGCTCCAGATCTAGCCTGCCGAGGAAGAACATGAGGTGGCGGCGGCTCCGTATCGTGAAACGCGATGACTCTTCTCTTTGATTTTTTTTCTCCACGAATAGGAATATATAGGATTGGAATTAAGGTCGGTGGAGCCACAGGGGGCCCACAAGCTTGCCAGGCGCGGCCAGGGGGATGGTCGCGCCTGCTGGGCTTGTCACCTGTGGGTGGGCCCCTTGTTGGGGAACGTTGCATGGGAAACAAAAATTTTCCTCCGCACACGCAAGATCTATCCATGGTGATGAGCATCTACGAGAGGGAGAGTGGATCTACATACCCTTGTAGATCGCTAAGCGGGAAGCGTTAAGAAACACGGTTGGTGTAGTCAAACGTCTTCGCGATCCAAACCGCCGAGCGTCCCACGATCTCATCACGATCCGTCCCGCGATCCAATCATGATCCGTCCCGCGAACTCATCACGATCCGTCTCGCGATATTGATCACGGTCCTTCCGATCTAGCGCCGAACGGACGGCACCTCCACGTTTAGCACACGTACAGCTTGATGACGATCTCCGCCTTCTTGATCCAGCAAGAGGGAGCGGAGAGGTAGATGAGTTCTCCGGCAGCACGATGGCGTTGCGGCGATGGTGGTGGAGCAATTCCAGCAGGGCTTCGCCGCTGAAACCGATCTAGAGGAGAAACTACGAACTAGAGGAGAGGCAGCACGTGGCTTAGGGTTTCTTGATGTGTTCCAAGTGCTATCCTCGCCCCTCTATTTATATGCTAAGCCCTGGGGTCAAAACTTGGAGAAAAATCCTCCTCAAGGTTGGTTTGCCCACAAGGCAAGAGTCCTTCTCGGACTCCAGGACCAGACGCCAAGGTCCTCGGCGTCTGGCCCCAAACGCCAGGGTCCCTGGCGTCTGGCCCCTGGCCTCCGCAAAACAGCTTTTGCACCTTCCTAAAGCCTCATGGGCTTCACCCCTTGGCCCAAATAAAGTGTTCATGTACCCCGAACATTTCGGGAAACATCCGAAACTATTTCCGGTGAATTCCGGAACCCTTCCGGAGACCAAACACTATTACCCCATATATCAATCTTTACCTCCAGACCATTCCGGAGCTCCCCATGACATCCGGGATCTCATCCGGGACTCCGAACAAACTTCGGTCACCACCATACATAACTCTATACTACCGAAACGTCATCGAACCTTAAGTGTGCAGACCCTGCGGGTTCGAGAACTATGTAGACATGACCGAGACACCTCTACGGTCAATAACCAATAGCGGGACCTAGATGCCCATATTGGTTCCTACATATTCTACGAAGATCTTTATCGATCGAACCTCTATGTCAAGGATTCAGTTAATCCCATATGATGTTCCCTTTGTTCTTCGGTATGTTACTTGCCCGAGATTCGATCGTCGGTATCTCCATACCTAGTTCAACCTCGTTACTGGCAAGTCTCTTTACTCGTTCCGTAATACAAGATCCCGCAACTAACACTTAGTCACATTGCTTGCAAGGCTCATTGTGATGTTGTATTACCGAGTGGGCCCTGAGATACCTCTCCGTCACACGGAGTAACAAATCCCAGTCTTGATCCATGCCAACTCAACAGACACCCTCGGAGATACCTGTAGAGCACCTTTATAGTCACCCAGTTATGTTGCGACGTTTGATACACACAAGGCACTCCTCCGATGTCCGTGAGTTGCATGATCTCATGGTCATAGGAACACATACTTGACATGCAGAAAACAGTAGCAATAAACTGACACGATCATACGCTACGTTTTGAAGTTTGGGTCTTGTCCATCACACCATTCTCCTAATGATGTGATCCCGCTATCAAATGACATCTCATGTCCAGGGTTAGGAAACCTTAACCATCTTTTGATCAACGTGCTAGTCTATTAGAGGCATACTAGGGACACAGTTTTGTCTATGTATCCACACATGCATCTAAGTCTCCGATCAATACAATTATAGCATGGATAGTAAACGATTATCATGAACAAGGACATATGATAATAACTAATTTATTATTGCCTCTAGGGCATATTTCCAACAGTCTCCCACTTGCACTAGAGTCAATAATCTAGTTCACATCACTATGTGATTCGCATTGTTATGAATCTAACACCCAGTGAGTTCTAGGGCTCGATCACGCATTGCATGTGAGAGAGGTCTTATAGTCAACGGGTCTGTGACATTCAGATCCGTGTGTACTTTGCAAATCTCTATGTCAAACTGTAAACACTGCTACTACACTTCCACTCGGTACTATTCCAAATGGCTGCTCCACTATACGTATCCAGATTTCTACTACGAGTCATCCGGATTGGTGTTAAAGCTTGCATCGACGTAACTCTTTACGACGAACTCTTTATCACATCCATAATCGAGAAACATCTCCTTAGTCCTCTGGTTACTAAGGATAATCTTGACCGTTGTCTAGTGATCCACTCCTGGATCACTCTTGTACCCCTTGACGGACTCATGGCAAGGCACACACAGGTGCGTTACACAGCATGTCATACTATACAGAGCCTATGGCTAAGGCATAGGGGACGACGTTCGTCCTTTCTCTTTCTTCTGCCGTTGTCGAGCTTTGAGTCTCACTCAACTTCAGACCTTACAAATCAGGTGAGAACTCTTTCTCTGACTGATCCATTTTGAACTCTTTCAAAATCTTGTCAAGGTATGTACTCATTGAAAGTCTTATCAAGCATCTTGATCTATCTCTATAGATCTTGATACTCAACAATTAGGTAGCCTTATCCAGGTCTTCCTTCGAAAATCATTTTTCAAACAACCATTTAAGCTTTCTAGAAATTCTATATCATTTCCGATCAACAATATGTCATCCACATATACTTATCAGAAATTCTGTAGTGCTCCCACTCACTTTATTGTAAATACAAGTTTCTCGTAAACTTTGTATAAACTACAAACTTTGATCACCTCATCAAAGTGTATATTCCAACTCCGAGATGCTTGCTTCAGTCCACAGAAGGATCACTGAAGCTTGCTCACCTTTTAGCATCCTTAGGAGTGACAAAACCTTCTAGTTGTATCACATACAACCTTTCCTCAAGTAAACCGTTAAGGAAACGATGTTTTAACATCCATCTGCCAGATTTCATAATTGAAAAATGCAGCAACTGCTAACATAATTCCAACAGACTTTAGCATCGCTACGAGTGAGAAAGTCTCCTCGCAGTCAACTCCTTGAACTTGTCACAAACATCTTTGCAACAAGTCGAGCTTTACAAATGGTGACATTTACCATCTGCGTCTGTCTTCATTTTAAAGATCCATTTGTACTCACCGACTTGCCGTCCAACGAGCAAGTATACCAAAGTCTTATACTTGGTTTTCATACATGGATCCTATCTCGGATTTCATGGCCTTTAACCATTTGTCGGAATCCGGGCCCATCATCGCTTCTCCATAGTTCGTAGGTTCATCGTTGTCCAACAACATGACCTTTAAGACAGGGTTGCCGCACCACTCAGGAGCAGTACACGTCCTTGTCGACCTACGAGGTTCGATAGTAACTTGATCCGAAGCTTCATGATCATCATCATCAACTTCCTCTTCAACTAACGTAGGCTTCACAGAAACAACTTCCTGCGCTGCGCTACTCTCTGGTTGAAACAAAGGTTCAACAACCTCATCAAGTTCCATCTTCCTCCCACTCAATTCTTTCGAGAGAAACTCTTTCTCGAGAAAGGACCCAGTTTTAGCAATAAACATTTTATGCCTGGATCTGAGATAGAAGGTTCACCTAACTGTTCTTAGGTTATTCAATGAAGATGCATTTGTCCGCTTTGGGTTCGAGCTCATTAGGTGAAAACATTTTCCACACGAGCATCGCAGCCCCAAACATTAAGAAATGACAACTTAGGTTTCTATCAAACCAAAATTCAGACGGTGTCATCTCAACGGATTTAGATGTCGCCCTATTTTAAAGTGAATGAAGTAGTCTCTAATGCAAAACCCCAAAATTATACTAACAAAACGATAAGAGACATCATAGCACGCACCATATCCAATAGAGCACGACTATGACGTTCGGACACACCATCACACTATGGTGTTCCAGGTGGCGTGAGTTGTTAAACGACTTTCACATTGTCTAAAGTTGTATGCCAAACTCGTAACTCAGATATTCACTTCCACAATCATATCGCAGACATTTTTATCTTCTTGTCACGATGATCTTAAACTTCACTCTGAATTTGCTTGAACCTTTCAAACGATTCATACTTGTGTTTCATTAAGTAAATATACACTATATCTACTCAAATCATCAGTGAAGGTAAGAAAATAACGATATCCACCGCACGCTACAAAACTCATTGGATTGCATACATCAACATGTATCATTTCCAATAAATCACTTGCCCACTCCATCAATCCGGAAAACGGGGTCCTTAGTCATCTTGCCCAAGAGGCATGGTTCGCATGTCTCAACCGATTCGAAATTGAATGAGTCCAAAGATCCATCAGCATGGAGTTTCTTCATGTGCTTTATACCAATATGACATTTAGAGGCAGTGCCACAAGTATGTGGTACTATAATTATTAACTTTGTATCTTTTGTCATCAATATTATGAACATGTGTATTACTACGATCAAGGTTTCAACAAACCATTCTAACTGGGTGCATGACCATTGAAGGTATTATTCATGTAAACAGAATAACCATTATTCTCTAACTTAAATGAACAACCGTGTTGCAAAAACACGATCTAATCATGTTCATGCTCAACGCAAAACACCCAATAACATTTATTTAGGTTCGTCACTAATCCCGAAGGTAGAGAGAGCGTGCGATGTTGATCACATCAACTTTGGAAACACTTCCAACACACATCGTCACCTCACACTTAGCTAGTCTCCGTTTATTCCGTAGCTTTTACTTCGAGTTACTAACATTTAGCAACCGAACCGGTATCCAATACCCAGGTGCTACTAGGAGTACTAGCAAGGTACACATCAATAACACATATATCAAATATACTTCCGTCGACGTTGCCAGCCTTCTTTATCTACCAAGTATCTAGGGTTGTTCCGCTTTAGTGACTGCTCTCCTCATAATCGAAGCACTTAGTCTCGGGTTTGGGTTGAACTTCAGGTTGCTTCACTGGAGCAGCAACTAACTTGCCATCCATGAAGTTTCCCTCCTTGCCCTCGCCCTTCTCGAAACTAGTGGTTTTACTAACCATCAACACTTGACGCTCCTTCTTGATTTCTACCTTCGCGGTGTCTAACATCGCGAACAGCTCCGGAATCATTAAATATATCCCTGGCATTTTATAGTTCATCACCAAGTTCTAGCAGCTTAGTGACAGTGACTTCGAGAACTATATCAATCACTATCTTATCTAGAAGATCAACTCCCACTTGATTCAAGTGATTGTAGCACCCAGACAATCTGAGCACATGCTCAACGATTGATCTATTCTCTTTCATCTTGCAGGCAAAGAATCTTGTTGGAGATCTCATATCTCGCAACATGGGCACGAGCCTGAGATCCTAATTTCAGCTCTTAGAAACATCTCATATGTTCCATGATGTTCAAAATGTTTCGGAGCCTCAATTCTAAGCCGTAATGTATGACGCACTAAACTATCAAGTAGTCATCAGAACATGACTGTCAGATGTTCACAACATCTACAGACGACGCTAGAGGGGTTGGTGCACCGAGCGGTGCATTAAGGACATAAGCCTTCTGTGCAGCAATGAGGACAATCCTCCGATCACGGACCCACTCCGCAATATTGCTACCATTATCTTTCAACTCTATTTCTCTAGGAACATATAAAAATACAAGGGAGCTAAAGCGCAAGCTAGTAATCTACAACATAATTTGCAAAGGCACTACTGACTAAGTTCATGACAATGAGTTCAATTAATCATATTACTTAAGAACTCCCTCTCAAATTGACATCCCTCCGGTCATTCGAGTGATACATGATCCAAATTCACCAACTCAAGTCCGATCATCACGTGAGTTGAGGTGGTTTCAATGGTGAACATCATCATGTTGATCATATCTACTATATGACTCATGTTCGACCTTTCGGTCTCTTGTGTTCCGAGGCCATGTCTGTACATGCTAGGCTCGTCAAGTTTAACCCGAGTGTTCTGCATGTGCAACACTGGCTTGCACTCGTTGTATGTGAACGTAGAGTCTATCACACCCGATCATCACGTGGTGTCTCGACACGACGAACTTTCGCAACGGTGCACACTCGGGGAGAACACAATTTATCTTGAAATTAAGTGAGGGATCACCTTATAATGCTATCGTCGTCCTAAGCAAAACAAGGTGCATAAAAAGGATTAACATCACATGCAAATCATAAGTGACATGATATGGCCATGAACTTGTGCTTTTTATCTCCATCATGAAAGCATCGGCATGATCTCCATCGTCACCGGCATGACACCATGATCTCCATCATCTTGATCTCCATCAACATGTCGCCATCGGGGTTGTCGCGTCCATCATGCTTCTACTACTATTGATACCGTTTAGCGATAAAGTAAAGCATTACATAGCGCTTAATGATTGACACGCAGGTCATACAATAGTTAAAGACAACCCTATGGCTCCTGCCGGTTGCCGTACTCAACGACATGCAAGTCGTGATAATCTATACATCACATGATCATCTCATACATCACATATATCACATCATGTAATTGGCCATATCATATCACAACATACCCTGCAAAAACAAGTTAGACGTCCTCTAATTGTTGTTTCATGTTTTACGTGGCTGCTATGGGTATCTAGCAAGAACAATTCTCATCTACGCAAAAACCACAATGGTGATACACTAGTTGCTTTTCAACCTTCTCAAGGACCGCCTTTATCGAATCCGATCCAACTAAAGTGAGAAAAACCGTCACCCGCAAGCCATCTATGCAACAAGTTGCGGTTGAGGGAACCGGTCTCTCGTAAGCATACGAGTAATGTTGGTCCAGGCCGCTTCATCTCACAATACCGCTGAACCAAAATACGACAAAGGGAGGAAGCAATCTAAGCATCAACGCCCACAAACCCTTTGTGTTCTACTCGAGATGTCATCTACACATAGACCTAGCTCATGATGCCACTGTTGGGGAACGTTGCATGGGAAACAAAAAATTTCCTACGCACACGCAAGATCTATCCATGGTGATGAGCATCTACGAGAGGGAGAGTGGATCTACATACCCTTGTAGATCGCTAAGCGGGAAGCGTTAAGAAACGCGGTTGGTGTAGTCGAACATCTTCGCGATCCAAATCGCCGAGCATCCCGCGATCTCATCACGATCCGTCCCGCGATCCAATCACGATCCGTCCCGCGAACTCATCACGATCCGTCTCGCGATCTTGATCACGGTCCTTCTGATCTAGTGCCGAACGGACGGCACCTCCACATTCATCACACGTACAACTTGATGACGATCTCCGCCTTCTTGATCCAGCAAGAGGGAGTGGACAGGTAGACGAGTTCTCCGGTAGCGCGACGGCATTGTGGCGATGGTGATGGAGCAACTCCAGCAGGGCTTCGCCGCTGAAAACCGATCTAGAGGAGAAACTACGAACTAGAGGAGAGGCAACACGTGGCTTAGGGTTTCTTGATGTGTTCCAAGTGCTAGCCTCGCCCCTCTATTTATATGCTGAGCCCTGGGGTCGAAACTTGGAGAAAAATCCTCCTCAAGGTCGTTTTGCCCGCAAGGCAAGAGTCCTTCTCGGACTCCAGGACCAGACACCAAGGTCCTCGGCGTCTGGCCCCAGACGCCAGGGTCCCTAGCGTCTGGCCCCTGGCCTCCGCAAAACAGCTTTTGCACCTTCCTAAAGCCTCATGGGCTTTACCCCTTGGCCCAAATAAAGTGTTCATGTACCCTGAACATTTCGGGAAACATCCGAAACTATTTCCGGTGAATTCCGGAACCCTTCCGGAGACCAAACACTATTACCCCATATATCAATCTTTACCTCCAGACCATTCCGAAACTCCTCGTGACATCCGGGACTCCGAAAAAACTTCGGTCACCACCATACATAACTCTATACTACCGAAACGTCATCAAACCTTAAGTGTGCAGACCCTGCTGGTTCAAGAACTATGTAGACATGACCGAGACACCTCTATGGTCAATAACCAATAGCGGGACCTGGATTCCCATATTGGTTCCTACATATTCTACGAAGATCTTTATTGGTCGAACCTCTATGTCAAGGATTCAGTTAATCACGTATGATGTTCCCTTTGTTCTTCGGTATGTTACTTGCCCGAGATTCGATCGTCGGTATCTCCATACCTAGTTCAACCTCGTTACTGGCAAGTCTCTTTACTCGTTCCGTAATACAAGATCCCGCAACTAACACTTAGTCACATTGCTTGCAAGGCTCACTGTGATATTTGTATTACCGAGTGGGCCCTAAGATACCTCTCCATCACACGGAGTAACAAATCCTAGTCTTGATCCATGCCAACTCAACAGACACCCTCGGAGATACCTGTAGAGCATCTTTATAGTCACCCAGTTACGTTGCGACGTTTGATACACACAAGGCACTCCTCCGATGTCCGTGAGTTGCATGATCTCATGGTCATAGGAACACATACTTGACATGCAGAAAACAGTAGCAATAAACTGACACGATCATACGCTACGTTTTGAAGTTTGGGTCTTGTCCATCACACCATTCCCTAATGATGTGATCCCGTTATCAAATGGCATCTCATGTCCATGGTTAGGAAACCTTAACCATCTTTTGATCAACGAGCTAGTCTATTAGAGGCATACTAGGGACATGGTTTTGTCTATGTATCCACACATGCATCTAAGTCTCCGATCAATACAATTATAGCGTGGATAATAAACGATTATCATGAACAAGGAAATATGATAATAACTAATTTATTATTGCCTCTAGGGCATATTTCCAACACCCCTCTAGTTGATTCTTTTGTCGGTATTTTTTATTAATTCCAAAAATAATCTCCGTAAATTTTCAGGTCAACCCGAGAACTTTTATTTCTGCTCAAAAATAACACCAAGGCAGTTCTGCTGAAAACAGTGTCAGTCCAGGTTAGTTCCATTCAAATCATGCAAATTAGAGTCCAAAACAAGGGCAAAAGAGTTTGGAAAAGTAGATACGATGGAGACGTATGAGCAAGTAGCAAAGGAAATCGAGGAGAAAATCCTCAGATACAGTAAATGCAGGTCAACTCAACGTTGACAAACACCTTATGTGTAGTATACACCCAGTGGAAGGGCAACCTCCACAACCCAGCTCCAGTGTGCACAAACTGACTGGAACATCGAAACACCCAGACTCAATCGTATTGGGAAATCATGAAGAGTCTCTAGGGTTGCAGGAAATTTCCATCAACTATGTTGATTCTAGAGAATCATTTGACCGTAAGACTACGACTGTCAACATATATTTTGCTAAAAATATTGCAGATACCCTTCTCACAGATCATGATCCAAGGTCTATTGTCGAGTGCTAAAGGCTCTCTGACTGGCCTAAATGGAAGGATGCAATCCAAGCAAAAATTGGCTCGCTTAACAAAAGAAAGGTATTCACTGAAGCAATACCTACACCTCCCAATGTTTTCCCTATGGGATTCAAATGGGTTTTCCTCTGGAAACAGAATGAGAACAATGAGGTGGTGAGATATAAAGCGAAGCTCGTAGCACAAGGTTTCATGCAGAAGCCCGGCATTGATTTCAATGAGACATACTCTCCAGTAATGAGCGGAACCACTTTTCGATATCTTATATCTTTGGCAGTGCAAAATCGTCTATCCATGCAGTTGATGGACGTCGTGACCGCATATCTTTATGGGTCACTAGATTCAGACATATATATGAAGGTTCCTGACGGAATCTTTGTCCCGAATAACAGTGCAAAGCGCAACATGTATTGTGTAAACCTGAATAAGTCATTGTATGGCTTAAGACAGTTGGGGCGGATGTGATACAACCGACTCAGTGAGTTCCTTCTTCAGAAAGGTTACTCCAATAGCACTGATTGCCCATGTGTTTTTATCAAGAAATCATCTATAAGATTTTGCATCATTTCTGTGTACGTTGATGATCTCAACATCATTGTCAACACACCAGACATTGATGAAGCATGCAATCATCTAAAGATGGAATTTGAGATGAAGGATTTGGGTAAAACCAAATTTTGCTTAGGTATTCAACTTGAGTACCTTCCATCGGGAATCATGGTACACCAAGCTGCCTATATCCAGAAAAAATTGGAAAAAATTCAATATGGACAAATCCTATCCATCTAAATTCCTATGGTGGTTCGATCTCTAGACGTAGAGAAAGATCCATTCAGACCGAGGAATGATGGAGAAGAGATGTTGGGACCTGAAGTTCCATACCTCAGTGTCGTTGGAGCGCTTATGTATCTTGCAAATTGCACAAGACCTGATATTGCATTTGCAGTGAATCTACTTGCTAGACATAGCGCATCTCCCACCAAACTTCATTGGTCTGGATTGAAGAATATCTTTTGATATCTCCAAGGCACAAAGGATCTTGGCCTATTTTTCAAGTTCCGGAGAAATCAGGACTCTTATATGATTGGATATGTAGATGCCGGTTATTTGTCTGATCCCCATAATGTCAGATCTCAGACCGGCTTTGTGTTCCTACATGGTGGTACTGCTATATCATGGAAGTCTTCAAAACAGACTCTAGTGGCAACATCTACCAATCATTCTGAAATAATTTCATTATTTGAAGCATCATGTGAATGTGTATGGCTTCACAGAATGATAAACCACATACAACAGTCATGTGGAATTGGTTCGATAGAATCACCCACCATTATCTATGAGGATAATGCGGCATGTGTTGCACAGATGCAAACAGGATACATCAAGAGCAATATCGCTAAGCATATTTCTCCTAAATGGTTTTCCCTCATAATCGTCAGAAAAGCGGGGGAAATAAGCATCCTGCAAGTCAAATCATGCGACAACCTTGCTGATTTATTTACCAAGTCTTTATCAAGTTTTACATTCCAGAAATATGTTCATGGAATTGGTATGCGACGACTTAGGGACTTGTAGGCGTCAGGGGGAGTCTCTTCTTGAGATATCCTTGTTTTATGATATCACATTATGCTATCTTTTTGTGAGTTGATATTTCAGGTCCTCATCAAGTTTTCATGAAGAACTTTGGAGAAGAATCTTTTGAGATGACAGGGCTAACTGGATGATCGTGAGACGACTCTACATGGTCAAGTGTAGATTAGGGGGAGTGTTAAGATTAATTACACATGTAAATAGGGATACTAGTGGATCTACCCGCGCGGTTGCACCCGCGCGGGCGCCTCTTCTCCTGGAACCGTTGCGTCCTCCAGAATCGACGCCTCTCCAGAGAGTCGGACTCTTTGGGAAATATATATACTCCCTATAACCATTGATGTAAACTACTCAATTACTTTGATTTGAAACATTGATAAGTAATCGTAGGTTCCAACTACACCTGGGCATGGGCAGCCCGACCCGACGACCCAATCCGAACCCGGGCCGGGTCGGGCTTTGCCTTTGGGACGGGCTCGGGCCTGAAAACGCAGCCCGTTGCGTATGTCGGGCCGGGCTCGGGCCTACGAAATCACGCAGTTTACACGAAGGCTCGACCTGGCCCAGCTCGAAATTGCTCCATTTTGTCCGTTCGGGCCGGGCTCGGGCTTTTATATGTGGTTTTTTGTCTGGTCCGTGCCGGGCTCGGGCCTAGACTTTGCCCGTTGGGCTTTTACAAGCCCGGCCCGAAACCTGGTCCAGCCCGAGAAATGCCCAAGTTTAGTTCCCACCCCCTCCACACTCACAGCACACGCACACACCCCTCGGAGAAAAATCCATCCCCGCCGCCGCTACCAGATAGAGAGCCATGTCCGCCTCTGGTTCTTCTTCATCGTGCGCAGCCCGCATACACCCGCGTAAGCCAATTTGACAGGGAACAAGTGGAGCCAAATTAGTGCATCAACCAAACTAGTGCAACCGAATTTGACAGGGAACTAGTGCAGCCCACATAACCCCTTACCAGTAAAATTAGTGTAGCCGATGATGCTTGTTTACTTTTCAGTAACAGAGAGACACAAACTACAACAGTGTATGTATAGAGAATGATAACCAGCCAGGATACAAAAAGACACAAGATTCGGTAAACTCAACATTTTGTTTGGTTTCTTGCTCATTAAGAAAGACACAAGATTCAGTAAACTCAACATTTTGCTTGGTTTCTTACTCATTCAGAAAGACACAAAATTCCGAAAGTGTACAGAAAGACACAAGACTAAAACATAATGCCCATTCAGTAAACTCAACAGGATTACAAACTATTGCTTGGCTTCTTGCCTCCTGCTGTTTTGCTTGGAAGACTTGACCTGGCACAAAACGGAAATAGGTTGATTGTCAGTGAGATGAATAAGAATTGAGCATTGGCAGATGGTCGTTGGCATAATTGAAAATATTGTAGACAGATGGTCATGCTCACATATTTGAAGCCAGTTGGTAAATAATTACTTGTGCAAACCAAATTTAATTCGTGCATATGGTTTGGAGACCATTTCTTTTTCAGGATGTGAATTCAGAGATAATTCTATAGCTGGAAATCACCATATGAATGCTCGACTATACTATGTCTTCACAAAAGGCAGTTTAATCATCAGAAGAGTTTTGAATGAAGTATAACAGGTTCTTATATTTTAACTCGTGTATATTTTTTTTCTTGATCGTCTGTTGTATAATTTGAAAGGTTGCACTCGTTCTTGAAGAGAAAAGGATGTGTGGCTTAATACGACTACTTTTACCTAAAAAAGACTTCAACAAGTATGACTAAGATTGATATAGACACTTAAACTTCTCACATATTTACCTGTTAGGTGCGAAAAGCAATTAAGTTCAGAACACCAGTCTCCCCCTCAAGCCTCAAGTGACGGGCATTAGCAAGTACTGATTCCAATCTTACTATTTTCTAAGTTAGCTATCAGTTTGACAATTCCCGGCAGTTTTAAGAAGGCATAGAGAAAACTAGAGTAAGATACAAGATACAAATCTGATGTATGTTGTGCAAGTTCCCGAGCAATTGCAATGAAATGATCAAGGAAAGAGCAAGCTGTCAAGTTGTCCATTCGCGAACAATCAGCAAAGTTTACGGTCTGATCAGCTGTATAAATCTGCAATTGTTTTCGAATGGGGTGAAATGAGAGGAATTTTATGATAACTACCCCAAGTCCCCAACACGTTTGTATGCTTTTAGCACTGACTAGGCCCTATCAAAAGAATCTGAACAGTGCCCCGTAAAAGGATTCAAAGGTTTAGTTCTCACTGGGCTCAAAATACCAGCACCCTGGTTCTCACCGTTTCAAAGGTTCAGTTCTCACAAATCACCAATACTGCCTTGTTGATTTTTTTTTCTAAGACTTGTGACTGCAGCATAGTTCGTTTCTGTAAAAACAAGTTAGTCAAACAAGGTTGTTTTCTGAAAACTGACACTATATAGGCAATTCACAGTTGAGAAGTCAAGAGTACTTCCTCTGTTAACAAATATAAAACGTTCTAGACTGAACATACAAGTCTCTAAAAGTTTATATTTATGAACAGAGGGAGTAATTCTTAAGCAGGTAGTACTTGACAAAAGATAGGTATTTTCTCATTTGCTAAGGCATGTACATGTTACATCTTTGAGTGCCGTTTGAGGCTAAAGCATGTGTAATTGAATTGTTATTTTTAGGCCAATAGCATTTGAACAGTTCCATAATTCTTGTTGGAGTTGTGTCGAATAACGTGTATTAGATAGGTTACAGTTGGACTCTGAATTATATTGTATTTAGATAGGATATGAAGTCGTGTCCTAATAGGACACTTGTATCCTAGGCCTTTCATATATAGTGGGGCTAGACACATGATGTAACCTATGCCAACATAATAGCACAGGCACGCAGGGGGAGCCGGCGGCGTGTGCCGGTGCTCAGGACGGCCAGAGTGCGGTACTGTGACGGTGTCCAGGGAGGAGCATCCGTAGTCATATGCCCTGGGAATATAGACATATCGGTGAACCTCGTTAATAAATTCAGGTGTCGTGATCGTATGATTGCTTGGTCCTCGGTAGATCGACAGAACGCCTCGGATTATTCGAACAAGTGGTATCATGAGATAGGTTATCTAGAGGCTACGGATTGTTGATTTAGAGGAAGGATTGAGCTGAGATGCAGCCGGTAGCGGCGTGGTTCTCGCTGAGATTGGAAAAGTGCAATCGGAAGCAGGCATGTGTTCTGGGCGAAGCTGTCGGCAGATCGATCGCTTCCAGATCGATTGGTGCAGCGGCGGCGCACGCAGGCAGATAGCTCTTGGGCAGAGCAAGTCGATTAAGGCGTGGCGTCCAGGTGCAGCCAGTCTGCGCGTGCACTCTTGAGATTTGTTTGAAACAAAAGGAGGACCGAGTCCTCATGTGACACAGCGAGGCAGCAGGCAGATCAATTTGGCGAGGGAAAGAATTCATCACGTTGGACATCCATCAGATAATAGCAGGAGCGTTGGCAAAGCAAGCCAACAGCTAGCATTGGAATTAGTGTCAAGGGGGCTGCCCATCACGTGAATACCAGAAAGTTGTTTGGTTGGAATTTGCTAGTAGTACAAGATTGTGTACTTGGGCAACACGTGAGAGAGCTCGGTTAATTTTTCGAAGAATCAGCCATACAAAGAACTATAGCATGATCGAGTATCAGGTTTGAGGTGGAGAAGTTCGACGGAACTGAAACCTTGGGTTATGGCTGACAAGGATGAAAATTTTGTTGGCACAACGAGATGCTTGAAGGCGTTGTTGCAGGAAGTCAAGCCAGCTAAGATGGAAATCGTGTGATGGATGAAGATTCGCGAAAGATGATTTGCGAGTCTGGAGTGTGTCATGCAGTCGGATATATTCGGCTGGGTCGGACTGTCTGACAGATCGACGTGAGTCGGTTGGTACAGAAGACAGTGATGGGATCGGCGACGACGACACAGGGATGTGATGCTGATTGTGTCTGACTTCTGGGCATGGAAACACGTGGCACATGTCTGAGGCGTGTGTGGCTTCGACAAGACTATGGCACGAGGTTGATTCAAAACGGTGCGCACATGAGAGCTTGAAGTCGACAGGGCGTGGGGTGGACTAATCATCTACCATGGAGTCATGTTGAAGGTGGAGCTGGATTGAGTGGCTACGGTGTAAGGATCCAAAGAATCGAAGCCTATTCAATGAGGAAAAAGCGAGTGGCTCATAGTTCGCACTGGAGCCCAGTGGTGTGATGGAAACGTGAAACTCGTCATCGGTCGGTGATGATCGGTGGTACTCTGTAATGGGGGTTGAGTGGTGTGGGTTCGCGACCCTTGAGACTCGACCGGGACAGGGGAGGCTCGACGCGGTAATAGCGGTGAGGCGTGCGGTATGCATGGGACATGGAGACCGGCCAGGGCTCTAGTGGTCATACATGTGGTGAGACAACTGCGAATTTGACTTGAAATGATTACAAGCAATAGTGAAATTCCTTCAAGTTTCAGACAGGCGGTCAAGGAAGAGCGGTGATGTTGAGTTCAGGTAACTCTTATGTTTGACACCCAATATGTGAGTTGGTCGCTTTCACGCAGGTCAGTGATCGGTGTGTGATGGTGTTGGATACTCTGGAAGTTGAGAGCGCAAACAAGAGTAATGTGGAACTTAATTTTGTTCGAGCATTGACTGTGGTCAACAAAAAAAGGGACTACAAGTTGTAGGTGGAGTCACATGGAGTTTTTGGAGTAGCAGCGGTACTCATGGGATAAGCTCAAGTCCAATGTACAAGGAAGTTTGATGCATAGACAAATTCAAGATGGTGGAGAATATTCGCCAACGTGGAGTTTGTTGGAGTTGTGTCCAATAATGTGTACCAGATAGGTTACAGTTGGACTCTAAGTTGTATTGTGTTTAGATAGGATATGGAGTCATGTCCTAATAGGACACTTGTATCCTAGGCCTCTCGTATATAGCGAGGCTAGACACACGATGTAACCTATGTCAACATAATAGCACAGGCACGCAGGGGGAGCCGGCGGTATTGTGATGGTGTCATGAAGAGAAACGCCCGTAGTCATGCCTCGGGTGTAGCCATATCGGTGAACCTCGTTAACAAATCTAGATGTCGTGCTCGTGTGATTGCTTGGTCCTCGGTAGATCGATGGGACGCCTCGGATAATTCTAACAATTCTGATGGGAATACCTTGGTGAGAGTCTTGATGGGGCTTTTCCCTCTTACTTGCAGCTAGTTCCTTTTGGAGCCCTTGGTTGTTGACGGGGGCCTTGCGGATGTGGACGTCGGCGAACGACAAGTGCGTAGGAGGAGTCGACGCCCGGCCCCTCAACACCAATGGATCTGGCTGTTCCACGTCTGCAATCACCTCTCTCAGTGGAAACCTACAGCATGCTTCAAAAATCAAAGTCCGCTCGCGCCGCTGCAAGGCGAAAAGAACACAAGGACACGACATGGCAATTACATGTCAACCCGATCCATTAAAAACTCGAGTCCGCTGTCGGGCGGGAGGCGCCTTTTCCCACATTTTTTTGCCTTCCGCCGACGAGCTGGGAGGAAAAGGGACAGCAATTACTGACCCATGACGGTGTTGTTTTTGAGCCAACGGCGTCTACACCATCCTGATCTACCGCACAGTTTTTGCGAACGGACGACACGACCCGGCCACTCGGGGACGACCGTAGATCAATGTTCCTCGTCGTATTTTTGCGGTCGAACCCTTTCTTGGGACGCGTATCTGTTCTGACGGGTCCACTAGTTCAGATCTCTAGAGAAGGACCTACGACAAGGATTACGTGTCCAGATAGTCTACTTCTCAGTTACGCCTCTCTCCATATGTTCTCAAAGGGCATCGGACACTCCACTACAAGAGAGCATATAACATATCAAAAGACCGATAAGTGTCTGTAGAGGCCGAGCTCCACTGAGCTCTTTATTTTTTTTAGCGGAAATACCTTTTGCAATCTCAAAAAAATCTGAAAAAAAGTCTATGTGTACACATATATTTATAGTATACATGCATAAAATTTCATGAACATATATATTCATATGTGATGTACATAAAAAAGACAAATACACATGTTAAAATGGGCTTTTCCTTTGTTGTATTTGGGCTAGATATTTGTCTTTTTTGTGTAGCATGTAAATAATCAAATTAGTTCATGAATGTTTTTACATACTTCAAGGATATACATATGTGTTTGTAGAAAAAAAATGACATTTTTTGAAACATCTAAATATATTTTGGTTTTTTTTACACACCAAGCTCCATGGAGCTCGGTCTTTGCAACGCCATACTCATCAAAAGACAAGTGAGCAGATAACATATCAAAAGACAAGTCACTGGCACTGCCCGCAAGGCCAGGTTCTTAACAAGGTGGGCGCCCCGGTTGACCTTGGACACCTTGCGCCAAAGAGCTCAGCAAACATCACCGCATTTGCAGGATACACTCTGTCCTGCTCATACGCGAAATGAAAAAAGAAGGAAAGAAGAAGAGGGGGCCTGTCAAAGGGGATGACAGTGGTATCACAGATACAGCATCTTAAGAACAAGAGGTGAAAAGATGGTGTTGGCATCAGAAACGCAAAACCACCACCATTCACCAGCTTGCAAACGCAAGAACGGAAGGGGAAAAAACGCGGCATCAATAAAAGCGCTGCATCCACTCGGAAGATCTGTCAATTTTATTGGGACCAGGTTTTCATGCAAGTTAAGGACATGTAACTGATGGCATGCAAGCCGGCATTTCACACACACACTCTAATAAAGCATCGTTTTTTTCCTTTTTCTCTCCCCTTAAATACATCTTTCTTTGGAGCAAGATCTGACCAATAGGCGCCAATCACCACACAATTTTTATTCAGTCTGCCTCCAACTTTACATCTTCCAGGTCAAGCCGCTGACCTACAGGCAATGAAACAGGTCAAGGGTTTTAGTCGGTTAGCCAGCCTCCTTGTAACAGAATGGGGATCCAAGGAGGTAAGACCCACCTTTTAAGTTGTCCTTTCCTAGTTCAGGCTAGCGAGAGCTTCGACGAGGGAAGCGACGAAATGGATCTGGACCTCCTCGTCGACCGTCGAGAAGAGGGGCACGTGCACGAACAGAGACTTGATGCCGTGCTGCTCCGCGAACCGGAGCGAGTGGTAGTACACATAGTTGCACACGAACCGCCCGGCGTCATCCGAGGGCATCACATCGTAGCCTGTCTTTCGGAGTGACTTGGTTAATTCTTTCACTGGCAGTGTAGTCTGTGTCGACCATGGAAAGTTCACAGAAGCGTGGTTAATCATAAGAAGATCGGCAGAGCAGGGTTGCAATTTCTAGCTATTATAATTCATCAAGCACACATCGTGTATGAACAATTTGGCCTTTACCTCTCTTGTCCGTGAGATGCTTCCATCAGATGGCACAATAGGGACTCTCTGCGCGGAAACAACGAAGCTGGTAAAATGAAATGCAAAAGGAAGATCCATTCATATACAGAGAAAACGAAAGGTTTGAAATCAGACAACAACGCAACCTGAGGCTTCCACCCAAGCTCATCTGGGCAGCGGAAGGTGGCTTCATTCACAGCTTGATTCTCAAGAGCAAACCGTGATGCACCACTGTTGACCCCAAAGTGGACCTGACAAATGTTCCGTACAAAAAATGTCTTCAGTGACAATGAAAAACACACTAAAGTGAACTTCTCATATCTTTCAGAAAACATCACAACCACAGGATGGCGGGTATATGGCAAGTTGGCAACGCTTTGTAGTTCATGAACGAATAATATATGATCCAATGAAACTCAAGCAATATTATTCCCCATTCTCGTTTTCTGGAATGCATGTTTTTCACACATCTTGAAAGATGTAAGATGTAAGCATGGCAGAGCATCATTGTATGACCACATCATGTCAGCTATGAATCGTCACTACAATCAGCTGTAGCTTGCATACAGAACTGGGACTCCAACTAAAACACCAAGTACTCGCCAGTTATATGCAATCCTAAATTACTGACCAGTGACGAGCAAAAGCGTAAGAGGTCCAAGTGAAGTAAGTAACTTCTATATCCAAGAAATCTGATAAATTCAGAGTTCCGGTTGGCAAGGCAAGAAGAAGCTTTCAGTTGAAATATAGATGGCATTAATTTTAAACTCCAGGCTGAGAATATAAGAACACGTTGAACAATACAAATGCACATTTTAGATGAAATTTAGAGAAAGATCGAGTCATCTAGCATGATCCTTGAAACAAATTTACGACTCAAGAGTAAGGTGAGCACTGACCCAAATAATTTGCCCCTGAGCTGATGACCCGTTCTCTCTATCTGCAATGGCAGATTCTAAAACTTTATACAGTGTTCCAAGCGCCCCCTGCCCGGCTGTTTCGAGAATTTCGCAGCTTCCAAGTACAAGATTTTTTGGCAACCCTCTCTTTTCAATGAAGGATTTAATATTGGTCACAAGTTTCTCTGTCGGGTTCTCAGCAACACCATGGAACTTCTTAAATCCGGTAACATGGACAGTCACGATTGAAGGCCCTTCTGATCCCATTTACCCTTCTGAGAAACACAAAACAACAAGGCTTCTTAATCCAAAAGTGCAAAGGACCAACAGAATGCATAAATTTTAGGAAGGCGCACACTTTAACGGACACAACAATGCCTTTCAATACCATCCGTGTGAACTTAATAAATCCTAACACATGAAGTGGAATCAATTGCAGGCAGTTCCAACTGCCCCCGGGAGAACTACTAATCATGCATAAAACATGCAAGGAAGTTAAAATGCCCGCAGGAGAGCAAGGAAATGCAGTGAACAGTAAAAAAATAATGGACACTCCTGAAATAATCGACAGGTAAACTTTAAACAACAACCAGATGAGTAATTTTTGCAAGCGCCGTCTCCTAGATAGAAAACACAGACGGCCAGAAACTTCTGGATGATAAAGCAATCATTGCTCACACTTCTCTTCTCAATATTATATTGAGAAGCGAACAACCTTGCAGAACAAACAACAGCATCTCACGGAAAGCAGGAGATAAGTAGGAACCAGTAGGACCTAGCTAGCTCTTGATCGAAGTGTTGAGATGGGAACCTCATCCAGATTCCAAAGCGACTCCATCCAAACAAACGGAAGATGCAGCAACACAGACCACCGGACCAAGAACAAGAACAACAGTACCCCTGCCCTGTGCACATCCGAGTTAAAGCTCACAGAAACGACAGCGCATCGGCAGCTGTTAGCTCACGCAAGGCAACGCATCGGCTAAGCATCCTCAGCAGCTGCTGCTGTACAGTTGCATCCATGGGCGGGGAAATTGCACGCGCGGGCACAATCAAGCATGGCGAAATCCATGCGCACCCCAAGAAAACACACACCGCATCCCAAGAATACTAACGTAAAGGCACTCCTTTTGCTGAGCCTACTGCGGTGGCGTGAATACTGGTCAACTCTGGCGCAGCATAAAACGTCAAAATCACCCGGAACGAGGGAGCTCGGGGAGCCACACAGACCAACAAACCCCAATTCTCCACTCCCCGGCGCCAATCGGACGCCAGCCGTGAGCACGGAGGCCCGGCCGCAGCCGGAGCAGCGCCAGCAAACGAATCCGAGGAGAACCCGCCACCTTTGCGCCCGATCGCCTCGAATTCCCCCTCCCGAACTTGACCGCCCCGGAACGAAATCCAGCAAAGCGAGCCCCAATTTGGCGAGCGAGCGAGCTAGCAAGAGACGCCTGCGCAGAGAAGGGGAGGTGAAGCTGCGCGCTGCGGGGGCCTATCTATCCATCCACGGACACCATCGGCGCGCGCGCGCACACAGAGACACACGGACGGAGCAGGCGGAAATCGCCGGAGCGAGCGGAGAGCGGGGAACCCTCACCTCGGGGGGCGGTGACGACGGGGGAATCGGAGGCGGATTGATTCCTCCTGGCAGTGGTGGTGGTGGTGGGATTGTCGGGGCAGGGGAGGGGCGAGGAAAAAATTTGGGCTGGGAAGGGAGAGGATGGGGGTGAGTCGCCTGCCCGTCCTTTTAAAGCGCATCGCACCGCACCGCACCGCACCACGGGGAAGGAAGAACACTTGTTGAACTGCGCAAGGGATCAGGGTTAGGCCGAGGCGGGGCCCGCGTGGCGGCGACGGGCGGTGACGGCCTCGGTGGTTTGGCGTCGCTCCGTGCGGCTGGCTGGGTGGGTGTCACGGATCAGGCGCCAAATCTCCCCCGACGTGTGCCGTGGCCGAAGCAGTTACGACGGATTAAGCTCTCTTTCCAGATTGTCCCACAGGTGTGGCTGGCATGGCACAGGTGACGCACACTGGACTCTCTCTCTCCTTTTTTTCAAAAAAGTATTCTCTTAGAAAAAACTTTATCTTTTTTAAATAATACGAACACACGGACACACACTATGAGCGTCTCAGATAGACCGAGCAGCGTATCATTTTGAGATTGAGATTTACGAAGTCACTCGTCGTCGACGGAAAATCTTCTTCCACTGAATGTGCATCGTCGAAAATCTGGTGCTTGAACCCTGATGGGCTGAGAATACCGGTGTCCCTTTAACCATATAACCACACATTGGTTCACAGAAAAACTTTATTTGTTTCGATTGTACAAAGAACATCAGAAATGATAAAAATTACAATCAGATTTGTGCATCACCTAGCCACGACTACAAACACACGAGTAAGCTTAAGGCACACCTACGTCTTCTCTCCTTCCCTCGTCGGAGTCAAACAAACCTTGTGTAGAGTAGAAAGTGAGGAAATCGATGTGCTAAAGCCCCAGAGGACCAGTACATCAGAATAGCAATCATCATTGATGGACAGAACTTTAGATCGGAAGGATCAAATTTGTAGACACATGAACGAGATGATCGTAGACGAATCCAGTTGGATCCATCGGAGACGAATGGAAACTGGATCCAAACATATCCACCAAAGACCAACATCGATCGAAACCCATGAAATCCGTCGAAGTCATACCTTCACACGCCCTCCGACGATGCTAGACGCACCACCAATAATGTTGGAAATATGCCCTAGAGGCAATAAATAAAGTGTTTATTATTGCATTTCCTTGTTCATGATAATTGTCTATTATCCATGCTATAATTATATTAAATTGGAAACATGGATACATGTGTGGATACATAGACAAAACACTATGTCCCTGGTATGCCTCTAGTGAACTAGCTCGTTGATCAAAGGATGGTTAAGGTTTCCTAGCCATGGACATGAGATGTCATTTGATAACGGGATCACATCATTAGGAGAATGATGTGATGGACAAGACCCAAACTACAAACGTAGCATATGATCGTGTCAGTTTATTGCTACTGTTTTTCGCATGTCAAGTATATGTTCCTATGACCATGAGATCATGCAACTCACTGACACCGAAGGAATGCTTTGTGTGTATCAAACGTCGCAACGTAACTGGGTGACTATAAAGGTACTCTACAGGTATCTCCGAGGGTGTCTGTTGAGTTGGCATGGATCAAGACTGGGATTTGTTACTCCGTGTGACGGAGAGGTATCTCAGGGCCCACTCGGTAATACAACATCACAACAAGCCTTGCAAGCAATGTGACTAAGTGTTAGCCACGGGATCTTGTATTACGAAACGAGTAAAGAGACTTGCCAGTAACGAGGTTGAACTAGGTATGGAGATACCGACGATCGAATCTCGGGCAAGTAACATACCGAAGAACAAAGGGAACGTTATACGGGATTAACTGAATCCTTGACATAGAGGTTCGACCGATAAAGATATTCGTAGAATATGTAGGAACCAATGTGGACATCCAGGTTCCGCCATTGGTTATTGACCGTAGAGGTGTCTCGGTCATGTCTACATAGTTCTCGAAAGTAATAACCAACCCTTAGTGGGCTGGTGGAACAACCACAAGAGGCCCATGCGGCTGGGAGAAAAAGGCCCAAAGGAAAAAGGTGGAAAAAGGCTTAAAAGGAGGAATCCTAGTCCTACTAGGATTGGAGGAGGAGAGTCGTCCTCCACCTCCCACTTCGGCCGAAGCCTCCTTGGCTTGGAGGCTAGGCTGCCTCTCCTCCTCCCTTCCTCCTATATATACTAGTGGAATAGAGGGGTTTTGCACATAAATTACGGCCACGTGCTACCCGTTTCATCGGTGCTCCTCTAGATCGGTTTTCCGCAGTGCTTAGGCGAAGCCCTGCCGGAATTGCTCCACCACCATCGTCGGAGCGCCGTCACGTTGCCGGTGAACTCTTCCTCCTCTCCACTTCCTCTTGCTGGATCAAGACGGTGGAGATCGTCATCAAGCTGCACGTGTGCTGAACGCGGAGGTGCCGCCCGTTCGGTACTAGATCGGAAGGATCGTGATCAAGGCCACGAGACGACCGTGATTGGATCGCGAGACGGATCGTGACAAGATCATGGGACGGTTCGTGATTGGATCGCGGGACGGTTCGTGATTGGATCGCGGGACGCTCGGCGATTTGGATCGCGAAGAAGTTTGACTACACCAACCGCGTTTCTTAACGCTTCCTACTTAGCGATCTACAAGGGTATGTAGATCAACTCCCCCTCTCGTAGATGCTCATCACCATGGATAGGTTTTCGTGTGCGTAGGAAATTTTTTGTTTCCCATGCAACGTTCCCCAACAGTGGCATCATGAGCTAGGTTGATGGTTCGATGAGATCTCGAGTAGAACACAAAAGGTTTGTGGGCGTTGATGCTTAGATTGCTTCCTCCCTTGGTCGTATTTTGGTTCAGGGGTATTGTGAGATGAAGCGGCCCGGACCAACATTACTCGTACGCTTACGAGAGACCAGTTCCCTCGACGCAACTTGTTGTTTAGATGGCTTGCGAGTGGCAGTTTCTCTCATTTTAGTTGGATCGGATCCGACAAAGGCGGTCCTTGAGAAGGTTGAAAAGGAAACTAGTGTATCACCATTGTGGTTTATGCGTAGGTGAGAATTGTTCTTGCTAGATACCCGTAGCAGCCACGTAAAACTTGCAACAACAATTAGAGGACGTCTAACTTGTTTTTGCAGGGTATGTTGTGATGTGATATGGCCAGTTGCATGATGTGATATATGTGATGTATGAGATGATCATGTGATGTATAGAATTTCACGACTTGCACGTCGATGAGTACGGCAACCGGCAGGAGGCATAGGGTTGTCTTTAATTATAGTATGACCTGCGTGTCAATCATTAAGCGCTATGTAATGCTTTACTTTATCGCTAAACGGTAGCAATAGAAGTAGAAGCAGGGCTGGCGCCACAACCCCTATGGCAGCACATTGATGGAGATCAAGATGATAGAGATCATGGTGTCGTGCCGGTGACGATGAAGATCATGCCGGTGCTTTGAAGATGGAGATCTTAAGCACAAGTTCATGGCCATATCATGTCACTTATGAATTGCATGTGATCTTAATCCTTTTATGCACCTTGTTTTGCTTAGAACGGCGGTAGCATTATAAGGTGATCCCTCACTTAAATTTCGAGATGAATTGTGTTCTCCCCGAGTGTGCACCGTTGCAAAAGTTCATCATGTCGAGACGCCACATGATGATCGGGTGTGATAGAATCTACGTTCACATACAACGAGTGCAAGCCAGTGTTGCACATGCAGAACACTCGAGTTAAACTTGACGAGCCTAGCATGTACAGACATGGCATCGGAACACAAGAGACCGAAAGGTCGAGCATGAGTCATATAGTAGATATGATCAACATAATGATGTTCACCATTGAAGCTACCTGAACTCACGTGATGATCGGACTTGAGTTGGTGAATTTGGATCATGTGACACTCAGATGACCTGAGGGATGTCAATTTGAGGGGGTGCTTTAGTAATTTGATTAACTAAACTCATTATCCTGAACAATAGTCTTAGTAACCTTTGCATATTTATGTTGTAAATCAATGGCTCGCGCAGTAGCACCCCTGAATTTTAATGCGTTCCTAGAGAAAGCTAAGCTGAAAGATGATGGAAGTAACTTTTTTGACTGGGCCCGTAATCTGAGGATTATCCTCATGGCTTCCCAGAAATTATATGTCCTTGATGCACCGCTTGGTAACCAACCCGAAGACATGTCATCCGAAGACGTTAAGAACGCTTGGGAGGCACGTTCTGGAGATTACTCAATAGTTCAGTGTGCAATATTGTATGGCTTAGAATCGGGACTTCAAAGACGTTTTGAACGTCATGGAGCATATGAGATGTTCTAGGAGTTGAAGTTTATCTTTCAGAAGAATGCCCGGATCGAGAGGTATGAGATCTCCGATAAGTTCTATGCTTGCAAAATGGAGGAGAACGGGTATGTCAGTGAGCATATACTCAGAATGTCTGGGTATTCAACTCGTCTAGCGGAGTTGGGAATTGCCCTTCCGTCGGAGGCGATCACTGACAAAGTTCTTCAATCGCTGCCACCTAGTTACAAGAGCTTTGTGATGAACTATAACATGCACGGGATGAACAAGTCAGTCGCCGAGCTGTTTGCGGTGCTAAAGTCGCTGAGTCTGAAATCCAGAAAGAACATCAAGTGTTGATGGTCAATAAAACCACTAGTTTCAAGAAGAATGGCAAAGGCAAGGGCAAGGGCAAGAAGGGTAAAACCAAGAAGGATGGCAAAGCAGTTGCTACTCCTGTAAAGAAGCCTAAGCATGGACCTAAGCGAGAAACTGAGTGCTTTCATTGCAAGGGAACTGGTCACTGGAAGCGGAACTGCCCCAAGTACCTGGCTGACAAGAAGGCGGCCAACGACAAACAAGGTATATATGATATACATGTTATTGATGTGTACCTTACTAGCTCTCGTAGTAGTGCCTGGGTATTTGATACCGGTTTGGTTGCTCACATTTGCAACTCAAAACAGGAACTGCGGAATAAACGAAGGCTAGCAAAGGACGAAGTGACGATGCACTTGGAAAATGGTTCCAAGGTTGATGTGATCGCCGTCGGCACGCTCTCTCTTCGATTACCGTCGGGATTAGTGATGAACCTGAATAATTGTTATTTAGTGCCTGCGTTAAGCATGAACATTATATCTGGATCTTGTTTATTGCGAAATGGTTACTCATTTAAATCTGAGAATAAAGGTTGTTCTATTTATATGAGTAATATCTTTTATGGTCATGCACCCAATGTGAGGGGTTTATTCATATTAAATCTTGATAGTAATGACACACATGTTCATAACAGTGATGCCAAAAGATGTAAAGTTGATAATGATAGTACCACTTTCTTGTGGCACTGCCGTTTAGGTCATATTGGTGTAAAACGCATGAGGAAGCTCCATGCTGATGGACTTTTAGAGTCACTTGATTTTGAATCACTTGACACATGTGAACCATGCCTCATGGGCAAGATGACTAAAACACCGTTCTCTGGAATGATGGAACGGGCAAGTGACTTATTGGAAATCATACATACTGATGTGTACGGTCCAATGAATGTTACAGCGCGTGGTGGATATCGTTATTTTCTCACCTTCACTGATGACTTAAGTAGATATGGGTATATTTACTTAATGAAACACAAGTCTGAAACGTTTGAAAAGTTCAAGTAATTTCAGAGTGAAGTTGAGAATCATCATAACAAGAAGATTAAATTCCTGCGATCTGATCGAGGAGGTGAATATCTGAGTTATGAATTTGGCAGTCACTTAAGACAATGTGGAATTGTTTCACAGTTGACACCGCCCGGAACACCACAGCGTAATGGTGTGTCCGAACGTCGTAATCGGACCTTATTAGATATGGTGCGTTCTATGATGTCTCTTGCTGATTTGCCACTATCGTTTTGGGGATATGCATTAGAGACAGCTGCATTCACTTTAAATAGGGCACCATCAAAATCCGTTGAGACGATGCCATATGAACTATGGTTTGGCAAGAGGCCAAAGTTGTCGTTTCTTAAAGTTTGGGGATGTGATGCTTATGTCAAAAAGCTTCAGCCTGAAAAGCTGGAACCCAAAGCGGAGAAATGCGTCTTCATAGGATACCCAAAAGAGATGGTCGGGTATACCTTCTATCTCAGATCCGAGGGCAAAGTGTTTGTTGCTAAGAACGGAACATTTTCTTGAGAAAGAGTTTCTCTCGAAAGAATTGAGTGGGAGGAAAATAGAGCTTGATGAGGTTGTTGAACCTTTACTTCAACCAGAGAGTAGCGCAACGCAGAAAGATGTTTCTGTGGAGCCTACGACGGTTGAAGAGGAAGTTAATGATGATGATCATGAAGCTTTAGATCAAGCTTCTGTTGAACCTCGTAGGTCGACAAGGACGCGTACTACTCCTGAGTGGTACGGCAATCCTGTCTTGGAGGTCATGTTGTTAGACAACAATGAACCTACGAGCTATGAAGGAGCAGTGATGGGCCCGGATTCCGAAAAATGGTTAGAGGCCATGAAATTCGAGATGGGATCCATGTATGAAAACAAAGTGTGGACTTTGGAAGTATTACCTCAAGGAAGAAAGGCCATTCAGAATAAATGGATCTTTAAGAAGAAGACAGACGCGGACGGTAATGTCACCGTCTATAAAGCTCGACTTGTGGCAAAGGGTTTTTCACAAGTTCAAGGAGTTGACTACGATGAGACCTTCTCACCCGTAGAGATGCTTAAATCTGTCAGAATCATGTTAGCAATAGCTGCTTATTTTGACTATGAAATTTGGCAGATGGATGTCAAAAAAGCGTTCCTCAACGGTTTCCTTGAGGAAGAGTTGTATATGATGCAACCAGAAGGTTTTGTCGATCTAGAGAATGCTGACAAAGTTTGCAAACTCCAGCGATCCATTTATGTGCTGATGCAAGCATCTCGGAGTTGGAATAAGCATTTAGATGAGGTGATCAAAGCATTTGGGTTTATACAAGTTTATGGAGAAGCTTGTATTTACAAGAAAGTGAGTGGGAGCTCTATAGCGTTTCTAATATTATATGTGGACGACATATTGCTGATTGGAAACAATATAGAAATGTTGGAAAGCGTGAAGGAGTATTTGAACAAGAGTTTTTCAATGAAGGACCTGGGAGAAGCTGCTTTCATATTAGGCATTAAGATCTATAGAGATAGATCGAGACGCTTGATAGCACTTTCACACAGCACATACCTTGATAAAGTTCTGAAGAAGTTCAAAATGGATCAGTCCAAGAAGGGGTTCTTGCCTGTGTTACAAGGTGTGAAGTTGAGTAAGACTCAATGCCCAGTGACTCTAGAAGATAAAGAAAAGATGAGCGTCATCCCCTATGCTTCAGCCATAGGCTCTATCATGTATGCAATGCTGTGCACAAGACCCGATGTCAGCCTTGCCATAAGTATGGCTGGAAGGTTTCAAAGTGATCTTGGAATGGAGCACTGGCAAGCGGTCAACAATATCCTTAAGTACTTGAAAAGGACTAAGGAAATGTTTCTCGTTTATGGAGGTGTTGAAGAGCTCGTCGTAAAGGGTTACGTTGATGCAAGCTTTGACACTGATCCGGACGACTCTAAGTCGCAAACCGGATACGTATTTATTCTAAACGGGGGAGCGATAAGCTGGTGCAGTTCCAAGCAAAGCGTGATAGCTGATTCTATTGGAAATATGCCCTAGAGGCAATAATAAATTAGTTATTATCATATTTCCTTGTTCATGATAATCATTTATTATCCATGCTATAATTGTATTGATTGGAGACTTAGATGCATGTGTGGATACATAGACAAAACCATGTCCCTAGTATGCCTCTAATAGACTAGCTCGTTGATCAAAGATGGTTAAGGTTTCCTAGCCATTGACATGAGATGTCATTTGATAATGGGATCACATCATTAGGAGAATCATGGGATGGACAAGACCCAAACTACAAACGTAGCATATGATCGTGTCAGTTTAATGCTATTGTTTTCTGCATGTCAAGTATCTGTTCCTATGACCATGAGATCATGCAGCTCACTGACATCAGAGGAGTACCTTGTGTGTATCAAACATCGCAACGTAACTGGGTGACTATAAAGGTGCTCTACAGGTCTCTCCGAGGGTGTGTGTTGAGTTGGCATGGATCAAGACTGGGAGTTGTTACTCCGTGTGACGGAGAGGTATCTCAGGGCCCACTCGGTAATACAACATCACAATAAGCCTTGCAAGCAATGTGACTAAGTGTTAGTCATGGGATCTTGTATTACGGAACGAGTAAACAGACTTGCCGGTAACGAGGTTGAACTAGGTATGGAGAAACCGACGATCGAATCTCGGGCAAGTAACATACCGAAGAGCAAAGGGAACATCATATGGGATTAACTGAATCCTTGACATAGAGGTTCGACCGATAAAGATCTTCGTAGAATATGTAGGAACCAATGTGGACATCCAGCTCCCGCCATTGGTTATTGACCGTAGAGGTGTCTCGGTCATGTCTACATAGTTCTCGAACCCGCAGGGTCTGCACACTTAAGGTTTGGTGACTTTTGGTAGTATAGAGTTATGTATGGTGGTGACCGAAGGTTGTTCGGAGTTCTGGATGAGATCCTGGACGTCATGAGGAACTCCGGAATGGTCCAGAGGTAAATATTGATATATAGGAAGTCCCATTTTGGTCGCCGGAAAAGTTTCGGGCTAATCGGTAATGTACCGGGAGTGCCGGTAGTGTACCGGGAGACCACCGGGAGGGGTATTTCGACCCAAGAGGCTTCATGGGTTGTGGGAGAGTAAATATCAGCCTTTTTTGGGCTGGTGGAAGTCCCACACAAGGCCCATGCGGATGGGAGAAAAAGCCCAAAGGGAAAAAGGTGGAAAAATGCCAAAAAAAGGAGGAATCCTAGTCCTACTAGGATTGGAGGAGGAGTCCTCCTCTCCTCCCCACTTTGGTCGACCCAAGGCTGGATTTTTGGCATCCAAGACTCCTCCTCCTCTCCTCCTATATATACTATAGGATTTTAGGGTTTTGGCACAGAATTTTCAGCCACGTGCTACCCGTTCCTCTAGTGCATAGTTTCTCCTCTAGATCGGTTTTCTGCAGTGCTTAGGCGAAGCCCTGCCGGAATTGCTCCACCACCATCACCGGAGCGCCGTCACGCTGCCGGTGAACTCTTCTCCCTCTCCACTTCCTCTTGCTGGATCAAGACGGTGGAGATCGTCATCAAGCTGCACGTGTGCTGAACGCGGAGGTGTCGTCCGTTCGGCGCTAGATCGGAAGGACCGTGAACAAGATCGCGAGACGGTTCGTGATGATTTCACGGGACGGATCGTGATGAGATCGCGGGACGGATCATGATGAGATCGCGGGACAGATCGTGATGAGTTCGCGGGACGGATCATGATTGGATCGCGGGACGAATCGTGATGTGATCGCGGGACGCTCAGCGATTTGGATCGCGAAGATGTTCGAGTACACCAACCGCGTTTCTTAACGCTTCCCGCTTAGCGATCTACAAGGGTATGTAGATCCACTCTCCCTCTCATAGATTCTCATCACCATGGATAGATCTTGCGTGTGCGTAGGAAATTTTTTGTTTCCCATGCAACGTTCCCCAACAGTGGCATCATGAGCTAGGTCTATGTGTAGATGAGATCTCGAGTAGAACACAAAAGGTTTGTGGGCGTTGATGCTTAGATTGCTTCCTCCCTTGGTCGGATTTTGGTTCAGCGGTATTGTGAGATGAAGCGGCCCGGACCAACATTACTCGTACGCTTACGAGAGACCGGTTCCCTCGACGCAACTTGTTGCCTAGATGGCTTGCGGGTGGCAGTTTCTCTCACTTTAGTTGGATCGGATTCAACAAAGGTGGTCCTTGAGAAGGTTGAAAAGCAAATTATGTATCACCGTTGTGGTTTATGCGTAGGTGAGAATCATTCTTGCTAGAAACCCGTAGCATCCACGTAAAACATGCAACAACAATTAGAGGACGTCTAACTTGTTTTTGCAGGGTATGTTGTGATGTGATATGGCCAATTACATGATGTGATATATGTGATGTATGAGATGATCATGTGATGTATAGAATTTCACGACTTGCATGTCGATGAGTACGGCAACCGGCAGGAGCCATAGGGTTGTCTTTAATTATTGTATGACATGCATGTCAATCATTAAGCGCTATGTAATGCTTTACTTTATCGCTAAACGGTAGCAATAGTAGTAGAAGCATGCAGGGTGTGACAACCCCGATGGAGACACGTTGATGGAGATCAAGATGATGGAGATCATGGTGTCGTGCCGGTGACGATGGAGATCATGTCGGTGCTTTCAAGAGGGAGATCTAAAGCACAAGTTCATGGCCATATCATGTCACTTATGAATTGCATGTGATGTTAATCCTTTTATGCACCTTATTTTGCTTAGTACGACGGTAGCATTATAAGGTGATCCCTCACTTAAATTTCAACATAAATTGTGTTCTCCCCGAGTGTGCACCGTTGCGAAAGTTCGTCATGTTGAGACACCACGTGATGATCGGGTGTGATAGACTCTACGTTCACATACAACGGGTGCAAGCCAGTGTTGCACGCGCAGAACACTCGGGTTAAACTTGACGAGCCTAGCATGTACAGACATGGCCTTGGAACACAAGAGACCGAAAGGTCGAACATGAGTCATATAGTAGATATGATCAACATGATGATGTTCACCATTGTAACCACCTCAACTCACGTGATGATCGGACTTGAGTTGGTGAATTTGGATCATGTATCACTCGGATGACCGGAGGGATGTCAATTTGAGTGGGAGTTCTTAAGTAATATGATTAATTGAACTCATTATCATGAACATAGTCAATAGTGTCTTTGCAAATTATGTTGTAGATTACTAGCTCGCGCTGTAGCTCCCTTAATTTTTTTATGTTCCTAGAGAAATAGATTTGAAAGATGATGGTAGCAATATTGCGGACTGGGTCCGTGATCTGAGGATTGTCCTCATTGCTGCACAGAAAGCTTATGTCCTTAATGCACCGCTCGGTGCGCCAACCCCTCTAGCGTCGTCTGTAGATGTTGTGAACATCTGATAGGCACGTTCTGATGAATACTTGATAGTTTAGTGCATCATGCATTACGGCTTAGAATTGAGGCTCCAAAACATTTTGAACATCACGGAACATATGAGATGTTTCTAAGAGCTGAAATTAGGATCTCAGGCTCGTGCCCGTGTTGCGAGATATGAGATCTCCAACAAGATTCTTTGCCTGCAAGATGAAAGAGAATAGCTCAATCATTGAGCATGTGCTCAGATTGTCTGGGTGCTACAATCGCTTGAATCAAGTGGGAGTTGATCTTCCAGATAAGATAGTGATTGATATAGTTCTCCAAGTCACTGTCACTAAAGCTACTAGAACTTAGTGATGAACTATAAAACGCCAGGGATAGAAATATTGATCCCCGAGCTGTTCGCGATGTTTGACACCGCGAAGGTAGAAATCAAGAAGGAGCATCAAGTGTTGATGGTTAATCAAACCACTAGTTTCGAGAAGGGCAAGAGCAAGGAGGGAAACTTCATGGATAGCAAGTCAGTTGCTGCTCCAGTGAAACAGTCCAAAGTTGAACTCAAACCCGAGACTAAGTGCTTCTGTTATGAGGTGAGCGGTCGCTGAAGCGGAACAACCCTAGAAACTTGGTAGATAAGAAGGCTGGCAACATCGACAGAAGTATATTTGATATAACGAGTTATTGATGTGTACCTTGCTAGTACTCCTAGTAGCACCTGGGTATTGGATACCGGTTCGGTTGCTAAATGTTAGTAACTCGAAATAAAAGCTACGGAATAAACGGAGAACTAGCTAAGGGTGAGGTGACGATATGTGTTGGAAATGTTTCCAAGGTTGATGAGATCAACATCGCACGCTCTCTCTGCCTTCAGGATTAGGGACGAACCTAAATGAATGTTATTTGGTGTTTTGCGTTGAGCATGAACATGATTAGATCATGTTTATTGCAATACGGTTATTCATTTAAGTTAGAGAATAATGATTATTCTGTTTACATGAATAATACCTTCAATGGTCATGCACCCAGTGAGAATGGTTTGTTGAAATCTTGATCGTAGTAATACACATGTTCATAACATTGATGTCAAAGGATACAAAGTTAATAATGATAGTACCACATACTTGTGGCACTGCCGCTAAATGTCATATTGGTATAAAGCGCATGAAGAAACTCCATGTTGATGGATCTTTGGACTCATTCGATTTCAAATCAGTTGAGACATGCGAACCATGCCTCTTGGGCAAGATGACTAAAAAAAACCGTTGGATGGAGCGGGCAAGTGATTCATTGGAAATGATACATGTTGATGTATGCAATCCAGTGAGTCTTGTAGCATGCAGTGGATATCGTTATTTTCTTACCTTCACTGATGATTTAAGTAGATATAGTGTATATTTACTTAATGAAACACAAGTCTGAATCGTTTGAAAAGTTCACACAAATTCAGAGTGAAGTTTAAGATCATCGTGACAAGAAGATAAAAGTATCTGCGATATGATCGTGGAGGTGAATATCTGAGTTACGAGTTTGGCATACAACTTTAGACAATGTGAAAGTTGTTTCACAACACACGCCACCTGGAACACCATAGTGTGATGGTATGTCCGAATGCCATAGTCATGCTCTATTGGATATGGTGCATGTTATGATGTCTCTTATCATTTTGCTACTACAATTTTGGGGTTGTGCATTAGAGACAACTACATTCACTTTAAATAGGGCACCATCTAAATCCGTTGAGATGACATCGTGTGAACTATGGTTTGATAGAAACCTAAGCTGTCATTTCTTAATGTTTGGGGTTGTGACGCTTGTGTGGAAAATGTTTTCACCTAATGAGCTCGAACCCAAAGCGGACAAATGCATCTTCATAGAATACCCTAAGAACAGTTTGGGGAACCTTCTATCTCAGATCCAAGCATAAAATGTTTGTTGCTAAAACTGGGTTCTTTCTCGAGAAAGGGTTTCTCTTGAAAGAATTGAGTGGGAGGAGGATAGAACTTGATGAGGTTATTGAACCTCTGCTTCAACCAGAAAGTAGCGCAGCGCAGAAAGATGTTTCTGTGAAGCCTACGTTAGTTGAAGAGGAAGTTAATGATGATGATCATGAAGCTTCGGATCAAGTTACTATCGACCTACGAGGAAAATAGATCTTGATAAGGTTATTGAACCTTTACTTCAACCAGAGAGTGGCGCAGCGCAGAAAGTTGTTTCTGTGAAGCCTACGTCAGTTGAAGAGGAAGTTAATGATGATGATCATGAAGCTTCGGATCAAGTTACTATCGAACTTCGTAGGTCGACAAGGATGTGTACTGCTACTGAGCGGTACGACAACCCTGTCTTGGAGGTCATGCTGTTGGACAACGATGAACCTACGAACTATGAAGAAGCGATGATGGGCCCGGAAACCAACAAATGGTTAGAGGCATGAAATCCGAGAAAGGATCCATGTATGAAAACCAAGTATAGACTTTGGTGGACTTGCTCGTTGGACGGCAGGTCGTTAAGTACAAATGGATCTTTAAAATGAAGACAAACGCTGATGGTAAATGTTACCATTTGTAAAGCTCGACTTGTTGCAAAGTAGTTTACGACAAGTTCAAAGAGTTGACTGCGATGAGACTTTCTCACTCGTAGCAATGACAAAAGTCTGTTGGAATCATGTTAGCAGTTGCTGCATTTTTCAATTATGAAATCTGGCAGATGGATGCCAAAACATCGTTTCCTTCCTTAAGGAAAGGTTGTATGAGATACAACCAGAAGGTTTTGTCAACCCTAAGGATGCTAAAAGGTGTGCAAGCTTCAGTGATTCTTCTATGAACTGAAGCAAGCATCTCGGAGTTGGAACATACACTTTGATGAGGTGATTAAAGTTTTTGAGTCTATACAAAGTTTACGAGAAACTTGTATTTACAATAAAGTGAGTGGGAGCACTGTAGAGTTTCTGATAAGCATATGTGGTTACATATTGTTGATCGGAAATGATATAGAATTTCTGGAAAGCATAAAGGGTTGTTTGAAAAGAGTTTTTCAAAGGAAGACCTGGATAAAGCTACCTAATTGTTGAGCATCAAGATCTATAGAGATAGATCAAGATACTTGATGAGACTTTCAATGAGTACATACCTTGACAAGATTTTGAAGTAGTTCAAAATGGATCAGTCAGAGAAAGAGTTCTTGCCTGATTTGTAAGGTATAAAGTTGAGTAAGACTCAATGCCCAGTGACTACAAAATATAGAGAAAAGATAAGTGTCATCCCCTATGCTTCAGCCATAGGCTCTATCATGTATGCAATGCTGCGCACAAGACCCGATGTCAGCCTTGCCATGAGTAGGGCCGAAAGGTTTCAAAGTGATTCTGGAATGGAGCACTGGACAGCGGTTAAGATTATCCTTAGTAACTAAAAGACTAAGGAGATGTTTCTCGATTATGGAGGTGATAAAGAGTTCGTCGTAAAGAGTCATGTCGATGCAAGCTTTAACACTAATCTGGATGACTCGTAGTAGCAATCTGGATACGTATAGTGGAGCAGACATTTGGAATAGTACCAAGTGGAGTGTGGTAGCAGTGTTTACGGTTTGACATAGAAATTTGCAAAGTACACATGGATCTGAATGTCGCAAACCCGTTGACTATAAGACCTCTCTCACATGCAAAGCATGATCGAGCCCCAGAACTCATTGGGTGTTAGATTCATAACAATGCAAATCACATGGTGATGTGAACTAGATTATTGACTCTAGTGCAAGTGGGAGACTGTTGGAAATATGCCCTAGAGGCAATAATAAATTAGTTATTATCATATTTCCTTGTTCATGATAATCGTTTATTATCCATGCTATAATTGTATTGATCGGAGACTTAGATGCATGTGTGGATACATAGACAAAACCATGTCCCTAGTATGCCTCTAATAGACTAGCTCGTTGATCAAAGATGGTTAAGGTTTCCTAGCCATTGACATGAGATGTCATTTGATAACGGGATCACATCATTAGGAGAATGATGGGATGGACAAGACCCAAACTACAAACGTAGCATATGATCGTGTCAGTTTAATGCTATTGTTTTCTGCATGTCAAGTATCTATTCCTATGACCATGAGATCATGCAGCTCACTGACATCGGAGGAGTACCTTGTGTGTATCAAACGTCGCAACGTAACTGGGTGACTATAAAGGTGCTCTACAGGTCTCTCCGAGGGTGTGTGTTGAGTTGGCATGGATCAAGACTGGGATTTGTTACTCCGTGTGACGGAGAGGTATCTCAGGGCCCACTCGGTAATACAACATCACAATAAGCCTTGCAAGCAATGTGACTAAGTGTTAGTCATGGGATCTTGTATTACGGAACGAGTAAACAGACTTGCCGTTAACGAGGTTGAACTAGGTATGGAGATACCGACGATCGAATCTCGGGCAAGTAACATACCGAAGAGCAAAGGGAACATCATACGGGATTAACTGAATCCTTGACACAGAGGTTCGACCGATAAAGATCTTCGTAGAATATGTAGGAACCAATGTGGACATCCAGCTCCCGCCATTGGTTATTGACCGTAGAGGTGTCTCGGTCATGTCTACATAGTTCTCGAACCCGCAGGATCTGCACACTTAAGGTTTGGTGACGTTTCGATAGTATAGAGTTATGTATGGTGGTGACCGAAGGTTGTTCGGAGTCTCGGATGAGATCCTGGACATCACGAGGAGCTCCGGAATGGTCCGGAGGTAAAGATTGATATATAGGAAGTCCCATTTTGGTCGCCGGAAAAGTTTCGGGCTAATCGACAATGTACCGGGAGTGTACCGGGAGACCACCGGGAGGGGTATTTCGACACAAGAGGCTTCATGGGTTGTGGGAGAGTAAATATCAGCCTTTTGTGGGCTGGTGGAAGTCCCACACAAGGCCCATGCGGCTGGGAGAAAAAGCCCAAAGGGAAAAAGGTGGAAAAAGGACAAAAAAAAGGAGGAATCCTAGTCCTACTAGGATTAGAGGAGGAGTCCTCCTCTCCTCCCCACTTTGGTCGACCCAAGGGCTGGCTTTTTGGCAGCCAAGACTCCTCCTCCTCTCCTCCTATATATACTAGAGTATTTTAGGGTTTTGGCACAGAATTTTCAGCCACGTGCTACCCGTTCCTCTAGTGCATATTTTCTCCTCTAGATCGGTTTTCCGCAGTGCTTAGGCGAAGCCCTGCCGGAATTGCTCCACCACCATCACCGGAGCGCCATCACGCTGCCGGTGAACTCTTCTCCCTCTTCACTTCCTCTTGCTGGATCAAGACGGTGGAGATCGTCATCAAGCTGCATGTGTGTTGAACACGGAGGTGCCGTCCGTTAGGCGCTAGATCGGAAGGACCGTGAACAAGATCGCGAGACGGTTCGTGATGAGTTCACGGGAAAGATCGTGATGAGATCACGGGACGGATCGTGATGAGTTCACAGGACGGATCGTGATTGGATCGCGGGACGGATCGTGATGTGATCGCGGGACGCTCGGCGATTTGGATCGCGAAGATGTTCGACTACACCAACCGCGTTTCTTAACGCTTCCCGCTTAGCGATCTACAAGGATATGTAGATCCACTCTCCCTCTCGTAGATGCTCATCACCATGGATAGATCTTGTGTGTGCGTAGGAAATTTTTTGTTTCCCATGCAACGTCCCCTACAGATTCTACGTGCGAAGCGGAGTACATCACAGCCTCGAAGGCAGCGAAGGAAGGTGTCTGGATGAAGCAGTTCATGATAGATCTTGGAGTAGTGCCCAGTGCACTGGATCCAATGAGGCTGTTCTGTGACAACACTGGTGCAATTGCTCTAGCCAAGGAACCAAGGTTTCACAAGAGGACCAGACATATAAAGCGACGCTTCAACTCCATCCGATATTACATCGAGGAGAAGGACATAAATATTTGTAAAGTGCACACGGATCTGAATGTTGCAGACCCGTTGACTAAACCTCTTCCAAGAGCTAAACATTATCAACACCAGAACTGCATGGGTGTTCGATTCATAACAATGTAAATCACATAGTGAAGTGAGCTAGATTATTGGCTCTAGTGCAAGTGGGAGACTGTTGGAAATATGCCCTAGAGGCAATAAATAAAGTGTTTATTATTGCATTTCCTTGTTCATGATAATTTTATATTATCCATGCTATAATTGTATTAAATTGGGAACATGGATACATGTGTGGATACATAGACAGAACACTATGTCCCTGGTATGCCTCTAGTGAACTAGCTCGTTGATCAAAGGATGGTTAAGGTTTCCTAGACATGGACATTAGATGTCATTTGATAACGGGATCACATCATTAGGAGAATGATGTGATGGACAAGACCCAAACTAAAAATGTAGCATATGATCATGTCAGTTTATTGCTACTGTTTTCCGCATGTCAAGTATATGTTCCTATGACCATGAGATCATGCAACTCACTGACACCGGAGGAATGCTTTGTGTGTATCAAACGTCACAACGTAAAAAGGTACTCTACAGGTATCTCCGAGGGTGTATGTTGAGTTGGCATGGATCAAGACTGGGATTTGTTACTCCTTGTGACGGAGAGGTATCTCAGGGCCCACTCGGTAATACAAACATCACAACAAGCCTTGCAAGCAATGTGACTAAGTGTTAGCCACGGGATCTTGTATTACGGAACGAGTAAAGAGACTTGCCGGTAACGAGGTTGAACTAGGTATGGAGATATCGACGATCGAATCTCGGGCAAGTAACATACCGAAGAACAAAGGGAACGTTATACGGGATTAACTGAATCCTTGACATAGAGGTTCGACCGATAAGGATCTTCGTAGAATATGTAGGAACCAATGTGGACATCCAGGTCCCGCCATTGGTTATTGACCGTAGAGGTGTCTCGGTCATGTCTACATAGTTCTCGAACCTGTAGGGTCTGCACACTTAAGGTTTGGTGACGTTTCGGTAGTATAGAGTTATGTATGGTGGTGACCGAAGGTTGTTCGGAGTCCGGAATGAGATCTCGGACGTCATGAGGGGCTCTAGAATGGCCCGGAGGTAAATATTCATATATAGGAAGTCCCAGTTTGGTCGCTGGAAAAGTTTCGGGCTCATCGGTAGTATACCGGGAGTGCCGGTAGTGTACCGGGAGACCTCCGGGAGGGGTATTTCAACCCAAGAGGCTTCATGGGCTGTGGGAAATTAATAACCAGCCCTTAGTGGGCTGGTGGAACAACCACAAGAGGCCCATGCGGCTGGGAGAAAAAAGGCCCAAAGGAAAAAGGTGAAAAAAGGCTTAAAAGGAGGAATCCTAGTCCTACTAGGATTGGAGGAGGAGAGTCCTCCTCCACCTCCCACTTCGGCCGAAGCCTCCTTGGCTTGGAGGCTAGGCTGCCTCTCCTCCTCCCTTCCTCCTATATATACTAGTGGAATAGAGGGTTTTTGCACAGAAATTACGGCCACGTGCTACCCGTTTCACCGGTGCTCCTCTAGATCGGTTTTCCGCAGTGCTTAGGCGAAGCCCTGCCGGAATTGCTCCACCACCATCGCCGGAGCGCCGTCACGCTGCCGGTGAACTCTTCCTCCTCTCCACTTCCTCTTGCTGGATCAAGACGGTGGAGATCGTCATCAAGCTGCACGTGTGCTGAGCGAGGAGGTGTCGTCCGTTCGGTACTAGATCGGAAGGATCGTGATCAAGGCCACGAGACGATCGTGATTGGATCGCGGGATGGATCGTGACGAGATCGCAGGACGGTTCGTGATTGGATCGCGGGACGGTTCGTGATTGGATCGCGGGACGGATCGTTATTGGATCGCGGGACGCTCGGCGATTTGGATCGCGAAGAAGTTCGACTACACCAACCGCGTTTCTTAACGCTTCCCGCTTAGCGATCTACGAGGGTATGTAGATCAACTCCCCCTTTCGTAGATGCTCATCACCATGGATAGGTTTGCGTGTGCGTAGGAATTTTTTTGTTTCCCATGCAACATTCCCTAACAAATAAAGGATTGAAACTGTGTAGGAAGGACATTATTCCATCTTTAGATAGCCGTCTGTCTCGCATGGTTTTAAATAGCGGCCGCTACCTCCGCTATTGCGGCCGCAATAGCGGTAGCGCACCCCAGCCGCTATCCTTTTTAGGTTGCGTTCTTAAATAGCGGGTTTGTCACAATCTGGCCACTATTGCGGCTGTCAGACCGCTATAGCGGTGTTGTTGCGGCCGCTATTTGGTCTGTAGTAGTGTGATTGCGGTCTAATGCGTGTCTTTTTCTCTCTCAAACGCACGGACTATTCATTGCTTATCCTGCCACATGTGGGTTCAGCTGCAACATATAAGTTCTGCTCCTTTCCATCCTTTTGTGCATAGAACTTAGTGACACATGTCTTATACAAATGATAATTCTGCAACATAAATGTTATTTTTATTATCAATTGCATAAAAATATACACAAAAATCTTAATCCCTGCGTATTTTTACAAATCCGCTATGCGGACATAGCGTCCGCAATCCGCATTCCGCTATACCGACCCTAATCCGCTACCAATACGCTATCCGCTATTTAAAACCTTGGTCTCGCCTCCCTAAGTAGGGCAAAAGCCCTAACCAAACTCAAAACTCGGACTAAAAATAAAATAGGATCCCTTCCCTCGGCGAGGATCGGGATCCACCCCGCATCCATGGCCCTAAGGCCGTCGAAGACGAAGCGGACGGGCTACAGTGTCAATGGGAGTCAGGGAAAACCCTAGTTGCCTTGTTCGTGCGAGAGATACGAGATGAAGGGGTAACTGCCATAATAGTTGGGGACCTTTTCAATAGATCTTCATGTGTATTAATAATATGCAATAGCAATACAAATATTCCTAGAAATAACAAAAATATATAACCAAAATCATGGGTCACCTAGCAACGACCACAAGCACCAGACAAACTTTGTTGTAGTAGACAACACATGAGTCGTTGTGCTAAGGCCCACATAATCAGCGCACTAAGATAGTAGATGTCGTCGATGAAGAGAATCGTAGACCAAAAGAGACATATCTAACGCACCGACTAAAGTAATGCCATGTTGACTCCAGACGAATGCATCGAACATCGACCGGATCCAACAATACAAACCCAACAATGCACGCGAGACACGCATCCACACGTCCTTCATCGATGCTATGCACGCGAGAAGGACATATCCTAGCCCTGGGTTGTCGTCGCCGCCTCACTATCCCAACCCAACAAGACACTAAAATTATCTTCTTTTTAAGTGCTCTAAAACAACCTAAAGTAAGGACAAGATCCCTCGATCGATGGAGGATGGGATCCGTCACACCTCCAAGGTCCGAGGGTCACCGAAGGCGAAAACATGTCGGCATTGGCAAGAGGATGAAACCCCTAATATCTCGCGACTCGTCCGTTGCTAATTGCACACTGTCAGACCACATATTCATGTTTCATCTGCTTTGAATGAAGATAAGTTGAGTCCATGTTCCAGTTAGTTTATCCAAAAGTTCAAGACCATTGGGAAGATTTTGAAGCCAACAACTCATGTAGCAAGTGGCCGTCCCTTTGTACATCATCCCAACGGAAATAAAGGAGATGGATTCAGAAGCGCGTCACAGGGGTCAGTGGTGAACTCACGGCCCCGCTCAATGATTGCATCACACACCCGTCTGGTTTTTTTTGTTTTTTTTTTGCGATCACACCCGTCTGGTTGCACTGATCCAGAAGCAACCGATGGGAAGAGTCCAAGAGATTAGAGGCTGAGATCCATCCAGGAGACGGAAGCACGCTTGGTCTCAACGTCTTGTTATTAATTGTTTTCCGGTCAGATCAGCCCCAACCACAAAACCACGGGCCGAGAACCGGAAGCAACCAGTGGTTACGAAGAATCAAGCGTGTATAGTGATAAACTAAAGCTATTAACAGCTCCCTAATCATGCATGCTATAATGGAGCATCTGATGCACCTTCTCATTTGCAAATTTTGTGAATGCTTTCATCACTTTTCGCGGATAAGATCGAGCCGCCGTGTGCCCGAACAGGTGTCTTCTAATTAATTATTACTCATATTATACTGCGTCATGTTTCTTTAACATCATAAGGATCGTAATGATGATGGCAATCATGCACGCTACTAGTAGTATACTGGTGTTTCGGGTAATCTGTTGATTGGAAGTCTGAGCCATGGCCATTTTGCTAGATCCTTTTCAAAACCATTCTAGTAAAAAGAAACGAATAATAATGCTGATCGCAATCATGCACGCTACGCTACCGCCGTTTTCGAGTAATCTGTCGAGTGTACGCCGTTGGCAAGCTTGGCGTGGTACCGTGGCCGCTTCTCATTGTCCTGAAATGGAAATGGAGCTGCTCCATGGAAGGTGCCACTAGCACCGGTGACACACGACCGAGGTGGACTGAGACTGTGACAGATCAAGCTTGGCTAGCTATACTGAACTGAAAATAAAGCTCCTCTATATATATAGGAGGGGTACCAGTAATTAACACCGATGAAGCACGAGGCGGATGGGGGATTCTTCTTGGTTAAATTAACTGCTTGATGATCGGACCATCCACGCACTGCCACATGACCGGATCACTTCGTCGGAACCTTCGTGTGTAGTGAAACACGAGTTGTCGACGGAATGTTTAATCCCGTAAGCTGTGGTAGCCAGTCCTTCCAATTGCACGTGCTTCATGTGCAAGTGCAACGATCATCTGGCTTGCTTCAACCATATGCTGGCGTAAACAATCTTGCCAATGCTAATAATCAAGCTGATAGCCTCTAAAAAAATCAAGCTAATAGTAATTATAAACTACACATAGGCTGCGTCCATCGGTCGATGCAAAGACCAAGGGCTACCATCCTTTTTGGAAGAAAAAAAAGGCAGGCAGTGTGACTGCTGGCGTGTGCCTAGACTTTTTCACCTGATGGTGCGTACACAAGTAAAACGCCATGGGGGCACGGCACTAAACTAAACGTCTAAACCTGCTTTCCTCCCACCCTCTTCCAAATACGCGTCACTAATGCAAGCGACTGACGCAGCAGCCCAAAACGGCAGGTAGGATGCCCCCAAGCAATATTATAACGAGCAACCTGTTTTTAATGTATCTTTGCACTCGAAGCAAGCAAGCAGATTAATAATTGAAACAAAAACAAAAGAGAGTGGTATGAGTAGTATGCGATGGACGGATTTGGACGGCCATCTTGTTTCCTTTCTGGAACGCGGCCGCGGGTCCGCTCGGTTCGCGTAGAGCCGCATCACGCGCACGGCGGGCCGGGATCGCTGATCGCCGGTCGCTTTCTGGGCAACGGAACCCGGCGGCGGCAGCGGTGTGCGCGCTCCGGATACCGGCGCCGTTTCGCCGCTGTCTTATCCCGAGCGTGCTGACGTGCGTGCATGCGTAATGGTCTGCTGGGCCGCGGCACGTTGAGTTGCATCCATCGACCCACCGAGAGACGGCGAGCAAAAAACTGTAGGCCCGTCGTCAGCGGCACTTATCGTGACTCGTGAGGGGCAGATAGATAGAGGAGAACTGGCTCGGTACTCGTGTGGACCATTTGTCCTCTTCTTCTATGTAGAACTTACCCTGCCTGTCAAAAGTTCAGTCCAGTCATTCACGGGGCTCCGGCTCCACGGATCGATCTCGCCGGAATTTCACCAGGACGATACGGATATGGACGAGCCCAGCCCAACACATTGTTCTTTTTTTTTTCGCATCGATGCCAGCCAGACTCGGGCCATCGGTGTCGAAATCCAAATGGAGTTGGGTCCCCTCCCCTTGCTTATCCTGGGGGAGAAAAGCGTACCTGTTGACGGACGGTGTTCGACCGACCGACCGCCCAGCTCTGCATGGACGCTCCTTTTCTTCTCGCCCTGTCCACCGCTCTGTTCAGCACCACCGTCTTCGTACTGGTGCTTGCATTTATTTTTGAATTTATTTCAGGATTTTTGACGATACATATTCAGTGAAAGGAGACGTTTTCGTTGATAACGAGGCACCTACGGTGATTTTATAAATCTCAGGATGATATGCCGGTTCAGTCTATCTAAGGTGTTCATAAGGATAGGGTATACGTGTATGCGTTCATATGGGCAAATGTATGTGTGTATATGACTATATGTGAGCACTTGCGTTTGTACTGTGTTAAAAAAAACTAAATCATGTATTACATATATAGTAGAAACATCTACGGACATAGCTAATACTATTCAGACAGAAATAAACAGGAATGGGATAAAAAAAATTACCTTACGGTAGCCCAGTTGGCCGGAGTGGCGGCGACAGCGTCCTTGGCCACCTTCTTGTCGGCTTCGAGTTTCTTAGTAGCGACACGGTTGACTTTGTTGGGGCTGGCCACGATGGTGACGAAGGCGACGCAGATGTAGACGATGCAGTGGACGTGAACGAACGACGACGAGTAGTTGCGTAGGAGACGCTCCCTAAAAACCTAATCATCCATCTTTCGTATAGGGCTTGGAGAGGCGGGGTTTCCGAGGCCTGCTCTCCGGTCACCGCGTAAGCGACAAACAGGGTGGGATCATTGGTGGCGGCAGCAACAACAAAAGGAACAACAAGGGGCGGTGCACGTGGAGGCAAAGCAGATGTGATCTATTCTTCTGGTGATGGCTAGGGTTGTTGACGGACTCTCTGTTTCTAACCAAACGACGACAAAAATAAGCACATAGCTATGAACTCGGGTCGGCTCATCTTCTGACGGAGGAGGAGCGTGCGAGAACCACTTCTCTTCTCAAGTTTCAATAGCATGGGAAAGAGAAACACTTATAAAAAGGTCCAACTCCTTCACTAACGTGGTGGAACTAAACTTTCCATCATTCCCTTGTCACGGCACCTACGTAGGTTTTTAGAGATTGTTCTGAAATTTTTGGATGTGCCTAATGCCCACCCCATGTTTCAACAATTCATGAGCTGACTGCATGAAAGTAAACTAGGAAAATCCTATATGACGCATGTTGCATGTTGCGTTAAGCTGTCGAGGCTTTGCACCGGCTTCACGAGCAAGGGACGCGATCTAAGCCGGCCCGTTAATGGTTGCAGCAATCCCGGTTCTAGGAACCTTCTAGAGGTTCCTAGACGGTTTTTCGGTTTTGGAATCTTCTAGGAGGTTCCTGAACTATTTTTTCTGCTTCTGTTTTTCTATTCTTTCCTGTTTCTTTTTTTTTGCTTTTCTCTCCTTTTTCTGCTTTTTTGTTTTTTATTTTATTTTCCGTTTTCTTTTCGTTCCTTTTCCAATTGTTTATTTATATGTTCGTATTATAAAAAAATCATCGTAAATGTCTAAAAATATTCGCGTTACCAAAAATAGTCCATGTTTTCAAATTTATTTCGGAATTTCAAAAGCTGTTCATGTTTGCAAAAATGTTCTTGTTTTCACAAACTGTTCGCAATTTTTAAAACATGTTCGGGGATTTCAAAAAATGTTCGTCGTTTGATTTTTAGATATTTCATTAAGTTCCATTTTAATTTTTTTGTTCATAAATTCAAAAACTGTCAGTAGTTTCATTTTTTTGCTAATTTTATCAAACGTTCCATTTTTCAAATATTTATTCAGAAATTCAACAATGATTGTGGTTTAAAAATTTGTTCAGAATTTCAAATTTTGTTCACAATTTCAAAAAAGCGTTCAAGTTCTTCAGAAACATTTTTTACAGTTTCAATTTTTTTGTTAGCATATGCAAAAAAATGTTCACAAATTTCAAAAAATATTTGTTTTTTTGACCTTTGTTCGGGAGTTTCATGTTCGCCTTTCCAACTTTGATTTGGAATTTCAAAAAATGTTCCCTTTAAAAAGAGTTCATCGTTTTAAAAAAAATGTTCCATTTCAAAAATATTTGTTGATCATTTAAAAAATTTGTTTTCAAAACAATTATAAAAATGTACATATTTTCACTAAAAAATCAGGAGTTTGTAAAATGTTTCCGTTTCGAAATTGTTTGCAAATTTGAAAAATATTCGATTTTTCAAAAAAAATTCATGAGTTTAAAAAGATACCGAAAGTTTGTATGTTTCAAATTTAGTTTGGTAATTTCTAAAAAATATACATCTTTTTCGGGAAATTGTTCCCATTAAGAAAATAAGTTTCGAAAAAGGTCTGTGCTTTTGGAAAATTGTTTGAGTTTTTAGAAAAAAATCAAAAATTTGCAATGCGATCGATTTTCATAAAGCAATCACTTTTTTCAAATAAATATTGGGTCCAAAATATTGAAAATATTCGAATCTGGTGTTGATTCTTATTCTTTTATGTTGTTACTTACTCATATTTTCTTGTGAGCTCAACTGGTTGTACCTCCGCGTTTGTAGCAGGAGATCCTGGGTTCAAAAGACCTGAAGCACGCGTTTTTTTAGCATTAGACGCTCGCGTTACAGTACCAGTTCGCTAGCGTTCATGGACTGGCCCACTCAGAGTACCGCTTGTGCATGCGTCAGAAATTTTGTCAGAAAGAGCGGCATATAGGAGCTCCGAGTAAACTGTGCACTATGCTCACGTTTTCTCTTCATGGTTTACTGTACTTCTATAGCACTCCTTTTGCCCCACAATATAAAAACTTTTTTCAAGCTATGATGGGGGAGTAGGTTTTTCTATTCTACAGAATGCATTTTTATAGATGGATTTTTGCGTATTGAACAAATGCAATTCCCATATGGTCCATCGGGATGCATTGGAAATATTGGGCCTAGCTCATTTACTTTTTACATTAACTTATTTTTATGGAAGTTGGAGAGGCCCCATACGATTCATGCATGGCAAAAAGGAGCGAGGAAGTCTAGTATCACCCACTAGTAGGCACATCAGTGTGTGCATTCGGTTTTTTCTGGTTGATTCGGTCCATTTTATATGGTTTTTGGTTTTATATGGTTTTTATATTTCATTTTATATGGTTTTATACATCATACGGTTTGGTTTTGGTAATAACCAAAATTGACGTGAATTTTGAAGCTACATGTAATTTTATCTCCAAGAAAATTGATGTAATAATGTTGATGCCTCAAAGTAATGGTACTAAACTAATAGTTACCGCCAGGGATGTACGTGAATGTAAAATTAAAGCTAGACTACATGTGTACCTGCGTTAAACCATTAAAAATTAAGACCATCGATAGTCACATGATCTGATGATTATAGTGCATACGATCGCCTACATGTATAGTTTTTTTAGAAGAATACACACTTGTGCTAAACTTAATTCCTAAAAAAAAGGACCTCATCGCAAAAGCAAGCCGGCATGCGTAGAACTGGAGCTAGCCCATTACTTTTCAAGCCCACTCAAACTTTAGTGGAATGAGTGGCAGCCAGCCCAACACATGAATATCTACAGCCGTTGTTGTCTGTTGGTGAGGTGCGTGAGCTCCGTGAGGATAATCCCACCTCCATAATCCCATCGCGCTAGTTGAGCAAGCACACAACCAGCTAGCTTGTTATATAATGTAGCGGCTTCACTGTAGACGGAAGCGCACATTGCTACGGCTCTATCTGATTTGATGGCTCTTTTTTTCTCCCAAACATCGGTTAATTCGGTTTAACCAAAAGGTTTTTGGTTTTGTAACCGAAAAAACTGAGGTTCAAATGGTTTATGAATTTCAAAACTGAAACCTAAACCAAAAACTAAAAACATAAATATTTTAATTTCTTTTTTTTGTTTTGTTTTTCGTTTCTGTTTGGTTTTGTACATGACTAGGCACATGCGTGCTCATCCTTCTCCTCCGCGTTCGTCTAGCCTACATGTTGTGGCTGAGACCGACTAGGACCTATGTCGCGTCTAGCCTGCATGTTGTGGTTGAGACCCGATTAGGACCTATGTCATGTGTGTGTTCTTTTATTTTACCATGCGTGACAAAACACAAACCATTTTGGCACTGTCGTAGCTAGCCGAAAATCACTAGAGGGGCAAAACACAAATCATTAGAGTTTGAGGGAGACAAATGCTAAAAAATATAATCTAAGCCTCTTTAAAAATGTTCTTCAAAAATTGATACAAGGCTTGGGGCAACGACCCCTTGGCCCCAGCATAGCTCTACCACTGCATTTTGGACTAGTGGAAATGGGAACGATTCCAACCCATAATGGAGAGGTGTACGAAGAGATGCCTGAACTGGTGATGAGTATGGGGGTGTTTAGGATGACAAAAGGTTTTTGCAAGAACTATGAAAAACTTGTTGGTGACTTCTGGCGGGGAGACGAGGAGGGACACAGAAAGGTCCAGTGGTTGGCAAGGGAGGAGATGACCAAACCGAAAAAAAGGAGGGGGAATGGGATTTAGGGACATGCATTTGTTTAACCAAGCTTTGCTAGCAAGACAAGGTTGGCGAATTCTTCAAAGGCCGGAGAGCCTTTGTGCCAGATTACTCAAGTCCAAGTTTTTTCCTAACAGTGATTCTTGACATCGTGTTTGCATCAGATGCTTCTTTGGCTTGGAGGGGTATTGAATTCAGACTTGAGCAGTTGAAGGAGGGTCTCATTTGGAGAGTATGTGATGGGAGGAAAATTCGCATCGATAGGGATAACGGATACCGAGGCAAGTAGGGCTTAAGGCGGTGAAGTTCACTAGGCGCTCCAAATTACGTTGGGTGAACCCGCTCATTCACTCTGACAAGAACGAATGGAAAGTTGAGTTGATTAACCAAATATTTCCAGCTTTTGACGCGGACGAAATTCGAAGAACAAATCTTCCTACTAGAAAGATAGAGGATTGCATTGCATGGCGTGCAGAGAGACCCAGAATTTTCTCGACGAAAAGTGCTTACCGGGTGGTAACACAGATAAAACAACGAGATAATCCCTTGGCTTCTAGCTCTTCGTGCGCAGCTGATGAAAGGAGCATTTGGAACCTAATTTGGAAGTCCAATGTCCCTCAAAAGGTTAAGGTCATGGGGTGGAGGATCGCCACGGAATCACTTGCGAAAAAACAAAATAGAATGCATAGAACCTTGGAGAAGATGGCCAGATGCTCCATCTGTGTGGTGGAGGATGAGAATGAATATCATGCAGTAATTGCTTGTACCAAAGCAATAGTGCTCAGGTATGAAATACGCAAATTATGGCACCTTACGCCAGAGAATAGGTTTGCTACACATGGAATGATTGGCTCCTTGTACTGTCAGATGCATGTGATGATACTACGAGGGCCTGAATCCTCTTTCTGATTTGGAGAGTTTAGCACCTTTGAAACATTTTGTGTGCACGAGGGAGGAAAAGCTTCAATTTTAGTCTCGGCAGATTTCCTGATTAAGTATGAACAAGGACCGAGTCAGTGCATGGCAGTGAAGGAGTGCATGTATGGCAAAGATACCCTATTCCAGGAACTAGGACCATGGGGCGATCAAATCAAAAAAAGCCATTCACTGGGAGCCCCCTCGAAGTAGATGGTGGAAATTGAACACCGATGCTTCATTCAGAAATGATGAGGGTAGAGCCACATCTGGTTGTGTGGTAAGTGGATGGTGGAAATTGAACACCGATGCTTCATTCAGAAATGATGAGGGCAGTGGCGGAGCTACACAAAAACTATTAGGGGGCCAACCGTAAATGATACATATCTGGGGGCAGAAGCTATTTTTCCTTTCATCTAGGTCCTTCAAAAAAAATCTTCAGACTTTTCTCCAAGGCTGGAGGGGAAGACCCCCCCGGCCTCAACATAGCTGACGAGGATATGTACCTAGTGTAGGGTCTTGGACCTGACCTAGACACCCTACCCAAGGTCACCGCATCAGAGGACTTAAAGATCACAGGAAAGATTCCGACCGGATTCTTCATAGATCTCAAGTCACTTGACAAACAATCCATTCGTAAGCTTCTTCCTCCACTCGACAGTCGCCTGTCACTCGGAAGATCTCACTTCCAGTTGACGCCAGAAGACCATAAGCCATCCCCGGAGGCCAACATGCAGGCGCTAGGCCAGTCGTCATTAGTGGCATTTATGATGTACGTTACCAGTAACGCTAGTCTTTATACCCACGATCGAACCTTTGGATGCCTGGCAATTATGAGGGGCAGCAAACTCTATATAAGCCGCCCCTCCCCTCTGGCACAAGGGTTCGCAATCATTGTAATCACTATTCACCACACGACAAAGCTCCAGAGCACTGAGACGTAGGGTTGTTACCTTCATGAGAGGGGCCTGAACTCATACATCTGTGTGTACATCCTCGCTGTAGCTAGGACTCTACCCTCTCCCTTCGTACCCCTACCTTCTATTGTCAGGCTTGTTCCCACGATAGTTGACGCCTACCGCGGGGCAGGCGTCTAAGCGACTTCCGGCGAGGTTGCGTTTTTCACCATTCGTCTTGTCTTCCGGCGGTGTTTTCGCTCTGGGCCACGAGATCTGTTTCGGGGCGCTCATCTTCATCGCCGACGATTTGGCATGGCTTCAGGAAGCGCCTCTCGACGTCGAGGCGCTACTAGTCTACGGGGCCACGCATTTCCGTGCGAGCTCCTGTGGCATGTTGCTGCATCAGCCGTCGACTCCGTATTCTTTAGCTTTGCCCGCTGTTCGTTGTTGCAAGCGATTCGGTCGCTCACGACTCCAACACTAGGTCAAGCATGGAGCAGCTCACCAGTTTTCTTCTCCGCAGATTACGGCGATCGAGCCCGCCGCCGGTCCCTCCATGGCGTATTCGAGTCAGACTCCGATCAGTCCGATGTTCCTTCCGAGTGCGAGAGCTGCAATCCCGTAGCAGAGGTCTTGATGGCTAGCTCTCATCAAAGCCTGCCACCGGGGTTCGCCCACGACAGGTGGGAAGTTGGAGGACCATCGAGTGAGAAGCCGCGTCCCGATGGTTACTCCCATCGTCGGCACGACCGCCGAGGCCCATGCCTTGGAGGCCACGCGCATACAACTTGAAGAGCTTTAGAGAAAACTCGACGAGCGTGCTTGCCAGCGTCCACCAGTTTCCGGTCAACGTCAGCGACAGCTGTTTCCGACTGGGCCTCACAATAATGTTGAGGTATACTGTACTCCTGTGTTAAATGTTGCGGCTATGGCTAGGATAGCAGATTCCATTCAGCCATCGCGGTCCGAGGTTGGTAGAGGATTGATGCAGATCAGAGCATTGCTAGATGCAGCACAGCGTCAGAATTCTGTTGTCTCATAGTCACGCAACAGGATACAAAGTAACTCACCCAGGGCAGAGACTGTTCAGTCGGCACCATAGCCCTGGGTCTCCCTTGCATCGAAGGGGCGAAGGTTTTCGTGAAGATCAGCTCAGAGATCAGTTTCACCGCGGTGACCACCGTCGAGTGCCCACTCCCCCGCAGGGTGGTTTGCACGTGCCCCGGCACCAGGATGAAAGGCGCTCGTTCGGTGATGAGCGGAATGCAGGGTTTGATGCTCGTGATCTCCTCACTTAGAGGCGGATCGATAGAGGCAGAGCCCATAGAGATGGTTTGGACAGAGATTTTCCGAGTGGCAGCGTAGCTGTTATTTCTGGCCCTGAGTGCTTCAGCAGGGCCATACGTTCTGTAGAGATTCCCCCCAACTTGAGGTTGGCAGCTGGGATTGGGAAGTTTTCTGGCGAATCAAAGCTAGAGACTTGGTTAGATGATTATCGAGTCGCAGTCCAGATTGGTGGTGGCAATGATAATGTCGCAATGAAACATTTTTCCTTGATGTTGGATGGTTCAGCTCGTGCATGGCTGAATCGCTTGGCCCCATCCAGTATATATTGCTGGGAAGACCCCACCCGATTGTTCTTCAGAACTTTCGAGGGCACTTGCAAGCGTCCTGCCGGGCTGGTTGACTTGCAGCATTATGTTCAAAAGCCCAATGAGACCTTGAGGGATTACATTCAGCGCTGGTCATCATACAATGGAAAATGTTTCCGAACACCAGGTTGTTTGTGCTTTCAAGGCTGGTGTGAAAAACAGAGAGCTTTACTTGAAGTTCGGTCGAACTGGCGATATATCGCTGAGCAAGATGATGGAAATCGCCACTCGGTACACCAACGGTGAAGAGGAAGACCACCTCTGCAGCGGCAAAGGAAAGGCAGTCGACAACGAAGCCGATGGCAATTCTAGTCGGAAGCAGAAGCGGAAGGCTGAAGGCCCTGCTCAGGCAGAGGCGACTGCTCTGGCGGCCCAAGGAAAGAACAAGGGGAAGGCTAAAAGTCAGTTTGCCCCTAAGAAAGGAAAAAATAAGTCAGGAACTGATGTCCTGGATTTGCCGGGTGCAATTCACACAAGGAAAGATGACGAGGGCAACTTGTTTTTCCCAAGCATACCACTCGACAGTGTCGACTGCTCATTCAGCAGTTCAAGGAGACTCCGTCTAGTGAGAAGACTCCTGAAAAGGATGATGAAGACAAGGAAACGTTCCCAGATGTCACCGCTACACTAATGATTTTTGCTGATGTCGAAAGCAAGAGTCGACTAAAGGTCATCAACATGGCTGTCCCTACCACTCCCACCTACCTCAAGTGGTTGCAGTATGCTGTCACGTTTGACCAAACAGATCATCCAGCTCACGTGGCCAATCCCGGCCGACAGGCTTTGGTGGTAGATCCGGTTGTGGGAGTCACTCGGCTCCGAATGGTCCTCATGGACGGTGGCAGTGGCCTGAACATCCTCTATGCCGATACCCTTAAAGGAATGGGCATTCCGATGTCCCAACTGAGTGAGAGCAACATGCAATTTCACGGAGTCATTCCTGGGAAGAAGGCCAAGTCAGTCGGCCAAATTGCATTGGATGTCACATTCAGAACAGATAGAAATTTTCGAAAGGAAAAGTTGACGTTTGAAGTCGTGGATTTCCAAAGCGCTTATCATGCCATTCTGGGTCGGCCCGCGTATGTTCATTTCATAGCCCGTTCATGTTACGTGAATCTCAAGTTGAAGATGCCAGGTCCTAAAGGTGTGATCACGGTCACTGGCAATCAACAGCGGGCTGAAGAGTGCCTCCAGCAAGGCTCCAAGATTGTTGATCATCAGATGGCCATGGTTGAGCTGGAAGAATACAAGAAGAGCGCTAACCCTGCTGATTTGTTGCGCGTTAAGAAGCCTGCTTCCGAGTCGGCATTTCAGTCGACAGGAGAAGTGAAGAAAGTGCACATTCACCCGACAGATCCAACTGCAGCTCTAATGAACATATCATCAACACTCGACAGCAAATAGGAAGCTGAGCTCATCCAGTTCCTTCGTGAGAACTGGGATATCTTCGCATGGAAGCCTGTTGACACGCCAGGGGTTCCCAAGGAGCTGGCTGAGCACCGACTGAGAGTTGATCCGAAGGCCAAACCTGTCAAGGAGCATTTGCATCGATCGATGTCAAAAAAGTGTAAAGCAATCGGTGAAGAGGTGGCTCGTCACTTGCAAGCCAAGTTCATTCGGGAGATTCGCCACTCCGAGTGGCTCTCGAATGTTCCCATGGTTCCCAAGAAGGACAAGTCGCTAAGTATGTGTATTGACTTCAAGCATATCAATCGGGTCTGCCCGAAGGATCATTTTCCGCTCCCCCGCATAGATCAAATTGTTGACTCGACTGTGGGATGCGAGCGTTTATCGTTTCAAGATGCTTACTCTGGGTACCATCAGATCCGTCTGTTTGGCCCAGATGAAATAAAAACAGCCTTCATCACCCCATTCGGGTGTTTTTGCTACATCACTATGCCATTCGGTTTGAAAAATGCTGGTGCTACTTTCATGCGCATGATTCAGAAGTGTTTACTCGACCAGATCCCTCGGAATGTCGAGGCGTACATGGATGATATCATTGTCAAGTCCCGCAAAGGTTCCAACTTGCTGGCTGACTTGGCCGAAAAAACGCCAATCCGAGGAGATATGATATAAAGTTGAATCCGGCTAAATGTACTTTTGGTGTCCCTGGCGGCAAGTTACTCGGTTTCCTTGTTTCCGAATGGGGGATCGATGTCAACCCTGAGAAAATCAGCGCCATTACCCGAATGAAGACTCCCGTGCGAGTGCACAATGTACAGAAGCTCACAGGTTGCTTGGCAACATTGAGTCGATTCATTTCTCGTCTCGATGAGAAGGCGTTGCCTTTGTATCGTCTGATGAAGAAGTCTGATACGTTCGAGTGGACTCCAGAGGCCGAAGCAGTGTTTGTCGAGCTCAAAACCTTGCTCTCCACCCAGCCGGTGCTTGCTGCTCCTCGCAGCAAACAACCATTGCTCCTGTACATTGCGGCCACTAATGAGGTCGTCAATACAGTGTTAACCGTCGAGCGGGAAGAGGAGGGCAAGGCTTACAAAATCCAACGCCCAGTCTATTATGTGTCTGAAGTATTGACTCCTTCGAAGCAAAGATACCCTCACTATCAGAAGCTAGTTTACGGTATTTACCTGTCAGCAAAGAAGGTGGCACATTATTTTCAAGACCACTCGATTTCAGCCGTGAGTGATGCACCGTTATTTGAGATCCTCAACAATCGGGACACAACTGGTCGAGTGGCTAAATGGGCAATCGAACCCCTATACTTTGACATCAAGTTTGAAGCCAAGAAAGCGATCAAGTCTTAGGCACTGGCAGATTTTATGGCCGAGTGGATTGAACAACAACAACTAATCCAGGTTCAATCGGCACACTAGACCATGTTCTTTGACGGCTCTAAAATGTTGAATGGGTCTGGTGCTGGTGTTGTCTTGATATCTCCGAAGAGCGACAAACTCAGTTACGTCTTGCAAATCCACTTCGATTCCTCCAACAATGAAGCAGAATATGAAGCACTCTTGTATGGGTTGTGCATGGCTATATCACTCGGTGTCAAACGCCTGATGGTTTATGGCGACTTAGATTTGGTGGTCAATCAAGTGATGAAGGAGTGGGACATTCAAAACCCCACCATGACTGGATACTGCAGTGCTGTTAGGAAGCTTGAGAAGAAGTTTGAAGGTCTGGAACTTCATCATGTTCCCCCAGTGAAGAATCAAGCAGCTGATGAGCTAGCAAAGATTGGATCCACTCGATGACCTGTTCCCAGCAATGTGTTTTTAGAGCATCTTCATACTCCGTCGGTACAGGAAGATCCTTTCATCAAAGAGCCCCCGCAAGCTATGAGCTCCACCGATCCGATTGAAGTCGATGTCCCGGCAATAGTTGATTTAGTTATGGAGATTCTGGTCATCATTCCCGATTGGACGGTGCCCTATATTGCATATATCCTAAGACAAGAACTCCCTGAAGATGAGACAAAAGCACGACAGATTTTGCACAGGTCGAAAGCTTTTACTGTTATAGGGGATTAGTTGTTCAGAGAAAGCGCGACTGGCGTAACGCAGCGTTGCATTTCCCCCGAAGAAGGTCGAGTGATTCTGTATGAAATTCACTCGCGAACTTGTGGCCATCATGCGTCCTCATGGACGATCGTTGCTAAAGCATACCGAGCTGGTTTTTTCTGGCCGCGGGCCAATGAGATGGCCAAAGATATCGTCGATCATTGTGAGGGGTGCCAGTTTTATGCAAACTTATCCCACAAGTCGGCGTCTGCTCTGAAGACAATCCCACTTTTCTGGTCGTTTGCTGTCTGGGGCCTAGACATGTTCAGTCCCCTTCGGAGTGGAAAAGGTGGATTCACTCATTTGCTGGTCGCAGTCGACAAATTTATGAAGTGGATAGAGGCCAAGCCGATAAAGAAGTTGAACTCCCGCACGGCGGTCACATTCATGAGGGAAATAATTTTCTGATACGGCGTTCCTCACATCATCACGGATAATGACACCAACTGTGACTCAGAAGAATTCAGAAACTTCTGCACCTCTCAAGGCACTCGGGTGGATTATGCGTCTGTTGCACATCCTCAAACCAATGGACAAGTTGAGCGAGCTAATGGCCTCATCTTGCAAGGTCTGAAGCCTCGTCTCATGCGCGACTTAGATCATGCCGCTAGAGCCTGGGTGACTGAGCTGCCGTCTGTTTTGTGGGGCCTGAGAATAGTGCCTAATCGGTCAACTGGACGGACTCCTTTTTTCCTGGTCTATGGAGCTGAAGTTCTCCTGCCGAGTGATTTGTTTCACAACTCTCCCCGAGTGGAACTTTATTCCGAAGCTGAAGCTGAACAAGCCAGACAAGATGGCGTCGACCTCCTAGAGGAAGAGCGAGAGATGGCTCTGATCCAGACCGCAACTTATCAGCAAGACCTACGACGCTTCCATGCAAAGAATTTCAAGAGTCGGTCGTTTCATGAGGAAGATTTGGTGCTCCGAGTGGATCAACAGCGTCCTCACAAGCTTGCTCCTGCCTGGGAGGGTCCCTTCATAGTCACAAAGGTGTTGAACAACAGAGCTTATCACTTGTACAACCTCAAGAAGCAGATGGACGAACCGCGAGCCTGGAACACAGATCTGCTCTGACATTTCTATACTTAGGAACCGAGTGGTTTTGATGTAATAAAGATATTTCAGAACATGTCATGTATGCAAATGTGGCCTCTGCAGCCTTTTCGTCAACTCCGGTCAAGTAATTTTTCGTTTGGGGTCACTCCGAGTGATGAGCAATCCTCACACTTGGGTGCTTAGCTGCGAACATGCTTTCGCCTAAGCTAAAAACCCTGCCGAGTGGATATCACTCCATCCACTCGGCGACTTAGTTACGAACCAGTCTTCGCCTAAGTTCAAAACTACTCCGAGTGTTGAGCTATCCTCACACTCGGGGGCTTAGCTGCAAACATGCTTTCGCCTAAGTTAAAAACTCCGCTGAGTGGATAGTAGTCCATCCACTCGACGTCCTAGCTGCGAATCAGTCTTCGCCTAGGTTCGAAAATTACTCTGAGTGTTGAGCAATCCTCACACTCGGGGGCTTAGCTGCGAACATGCTTTCGCCTAAGTTAAAAACCTTGCCGAGTGGATAGTAGTCCATCCACTCGACGTCCTAGCTGCGAATCAGTCTTCGCCTAGGTTCAAAAATACTCTGAGTGTTGAGCAATCCTCACACCCGGGGGCTTAGCTGCGAACCAGTTTTTGCCTAAGTCAAAAAACAAATTCAGTCGAACAAACCATTGAAAGCAAAATGCAGATAAATTCAAAAGTTCCATCACGGGTCAATGTTTCGCGAGAAAACAAACGTGCTCAAGCTTAAGACCTGAATGAAGTTTTAAAGCTGATACAATTCCACTCGGCATACCGAGGCAAATAAAGTTTTTCTCAAAGATCAAGTTTCTCAAGCACCCGACGGGTTGGCTGGCTCGACGAACGTGTCTAAGTCTATTCCGTCTGTGATCCTAGTGGCTGCGTTGATGAAGGTCTCCATGAAATATTCAAACTGAAGTTTCTTCGTATTCACCACTCGGAGTTCCTTCAATTTTTCTTCCCTTGATTCCTTGCAATTTACCCTTACAAGGGAGAGCGCCACGTCAGCTCCGCAGCGGGCAACAGATTTCTTCCAGGCCTGTACTCGACTGGGAAGGTCATTAAGGTGTGCCATCATGGATGTAAGGTCAAGCTGAAGAGTGTCTTCGGGACACAGTTCCTTGTCGATCCTCTCCATCGTAGTTTCAGTCGGAGGACATATGCCTGGACGCCTTGGAGCCTGACGTTGAGCCGGAACATGTTCATGGCCACTGCATCTCCAACAGGTGACTTGGTGGGATCCAAATTGGGCTCAATCTCTTCAGTTTCTTTTTCAAAATCTTGGCAGAATTCTATTGGGTAGAAGAAATGGGAGGAGAATTCATGAGTTACAGTCGTCAAAGATTTTATGAAGTTCGGTCGACAGAGATACTCACCGACGAGCATGATGTACATCTTCCTCGCAAATTCCCCCAAGTGCTTCTCCAAACCGTTGCTCCTCTTGGTTAGCTGCTCAGTTTTCTTGATAAGCTCCACCCGCTCCTGCTTCAGCTTAGAGTTTTCCACCTCCTTTTTCTTGGCGGCGCCAGCTTTTGATCAGCCGTCTCAGTTTTCTCCTTCGCCACCTGTCATGGATTTATCACGGCAGATGTCCGGGTGAACGGACTTGGATTCGAGGCCATCACTAATGTGGTAGGCTCAAAGGGGTTGGTTGGGACGAAGGACACGAGGTTACCCAGGTTCGGCCCCTCAAGGTGAGGTAACAGCCTACGTCCTGCTTGTGTTTGTTATTGCTTGTTGTATCGATTACAAGGGAGCTAAAGCTTGACCTAGTTCTCGATAACCTTGATCTCTAAGTCGCCCTGGGTCTTGCCCTTATATAGGGGGTCAAGACCACAGGTCATACAAGTTTGTGACCAACTCTCATTACATGTCCGAGTCTGCCTCTATCTTCTCTTATCTATCCTGTCCGAGCCGTCCCCGGGCGGCTTACACGCCCGGGTCTTCTCATCCGGGCCACCTCGCGGCCCATCCTACGAGCCGCTATTCTTGTTGGGACCTCCAGTCATGACGGCTCACTCTTGGGATGTTTATGAGCCATCCAGTTTAACCCGGAGCCTACCAAGGCGGGTCTCACCATGGGGTTACATCCCCAACATTAGGCCCCAGGTTGATTTGAGCTTGCTCACTTCATCCTCCTCTTCTGTTTCTTGGTGAGTCACCCGGTGATGACCCGCCGTGACATCGCGTGGGCCTTGCAAAAAAGATCTGCTGATGTACCAACAAATCGCGTATTAAATGGTCAGCCTGATAATCGAGGCGTCCGCCTCGGCCGAACGATTTCTGTCGCCTGGATTTTCGCGCCTGCCCGTTTTTCCTTTTAAATAGGGCCACCACGAACATCATTTCCTTCTTCCCGCTCGCGCTTCCATGTTCCTTCTCTCCGATGCTTCCGCTCCTGCTCCGGCGACGTCCACGTCTTGCCGTCGACTGGCCGCTGCATCACCCTGTTGCGAACCAGAGCTCGTCTCGTGCTCGTTACTCCGTCGCCGGTGAGTCCTCTTCGTGTAGATCCATAACCGTCTCCGGTAGGGATCCTATGGCACTTCACCGCCGCCGTCGTTTTCAGGGCTCGCACTCCATTGCCGTCGGTCGCGCCTTAGCGTACGGACTCTGGACCGTCACTCATCTTCACGGTGCCGCTATGTAATAAGCGGTAAACAAGAACACATGGATTGATCCTCGCCCCGCTTGACATTTGGGTTCCATCCGCTTTGCCTGTTTGTCCTTAGGTCTGCAAATAAAGGCATTTATCCTGTTTTTGTAGATCCATTATTTTAGCTGAGCTTTGCGAAATCTGTTTCCTGGGACTTAGCCGATTTTTGCTCCTCCCCTTTTCTTTGTTGACCCGCCAGGCCTCTCCGGCTCTCATCAGCCGGCCCATGGCATATCCTTTGCAGAACCTTTAAATTTGTAAGCCGTCATAGATACTTATTTTGCACCTGACTCGCCATACTTTTAACTTGCACAGTCTTTTAAGCCGCCAGCATGTCTCACGCCTCCAACTCGTGCAACTGGGTCGGGTCTTGCATCACAAAGGAGTTTTTATTGGATTTTGTTCACGCGGGTACTCTTCCTCCCAAGGAAGTCATTAATTGGCGGGTCCCGGGTGATGAAACACGGCCCACTCCTCAAGAAGGCGAAGTGGTGGTTTTCTCTGACCATATCGAACGAGGATTCGTGCCTCCCGGCTCAAAGTTATTTCGTGACATCCTTCACCGTTACAAGCTTCACCCCCAAGCTTGCCCCCCAACTCCATCTCAAATATATGCAATTTCCAAGTGCTCTGTGAAGCCTATCTGCAAGCCAGGCCGTCCGTGGGGTTATTTCGAGAGTTTTTCTACGCCAACCGGCAAACTGAAGTGAAAGTCGGTTCGAGTCTAGAGCTTGGCGGTATCTCCATCCAATGGCGTAGAGATATTATCTTTCCAGCCACGTAGATGCCGAGTCACCCAAAGGACTGGAACAAGACTTGGTTCTATTGCAAGGACACCTCTCCTGAGAATGAGCGTCCATTGCCGGGTTATCGTCCTTCCCATCTCAAAACAACTTCAGAGCTTCCAGGCCGGTTGTCAGCTTCAGAGCGTGCAAGATACGAGCCGGCTCATGCCAAGATCAAGGCCCTCATGGCTAATGGTTTAACCGGGCTGGACTTGATCCGCTGCTGGATTTCTTGGCGGATTATGCCCTTAAGTCATAGAAGCCGGCTCATGTGTGAGTATGAAGGCAAGTATGACAGCTCATTATGCTTCAGCCGATCCACACTGACGGAAGATGACATTACCACCGTCATCCAGAGCCTTGTCCATGAAGCTTCCGGATCATGCAGCGCCATTGGCCTGGCGCCTTTTAACGCCAAAAATCCAGCTCCAGATGTAAGGCGACTCTTCCCCTCTTTTTACTTATGCTTTTCTGATTCATTACCGTTTAACCGGTTTGCTTTTCCAGGCCAACTCTGATTTCTAGAAGAAAGAGCATGTTCCTCCCTTGAAGAAGCCCAAGAAGAAAACTCTGGCTAAGAAGTCTAAGAAGACCGCCCCACAAGAAGAATGGTTTGAATCGCCGCAGTCATCCGACTCAGAGGTAAACTTTGGCTGCTTTCTGCCATTTTGTTATCTCATTTTACTTACCCTTGTTTTACTCACATGATAATGTTGAAACAAGCCACGCCAACGCCCTTGAGGTAATCTATATTTCTTCCGGCTCAGAATATTTTGTCCCCCGGAAGCCACGACGGGTTATTAAAAAGGTTCCTCTTTCTCATCCTCTCGCTTATCTGGCTCCCAATTTTATTTTGAAGAAGCAACAACACACCGAGCATCGCCAGACCCGGAGCGCCGGTTCTTCTGAACTGATGTCCGGCTTGCCAAACTCGCCAGCTTCGAAGAAACGCCCCGCAGAGGTATGTATCCTCGTTTAGTTAATTTCACTTTGCATCCTTGATGCCGTCTCATCTTTTCTTTGCCTTGTCTCTCAGAAATCACCCTCTTCCGATGACTCTTTAGCGACCGCTCTGCCGCCTTCCAAGATTAACCCGCTGTAAGTATTTTCCACTATGACCTTCGGCTTTTTAAGCCGCCATAGCATCCTTTGGATTCTAATCCTCACACTTTCCAGTGCTCAAGCCAAGCGCCAGAAAACCAATAGGTTCTCCCCCGGCCCTGCTGTCCCAGAGCCAGAGCATTCGAAGCCGGATGAGTCGCGGTCGGCTGAAGATATCCCAGCCGCTTCTGCAGAACCGGCCACTGACGACATTGTCCCAAACAGTCCATTGAAGAGTCCTGCTAAACCGCCGAGCCCTGCCCAGGTAGCTAAGGACACGACTAGCCCCGAAGTTGAAATCACTAGCGCCGGGTTGCATTCTCCCCTGGCTCACGTGCTGGCCAAGCAGGGTGAAACAGCTGAAGCTTCCAGGAAGCTTGATTTTGAACCTTCTGCCTTGGAGAAGATGTCAGCTGAGGAGCTTCATGCTAGCTATATGACCCGCCTATCCACCAGCCGGGACCTGGAGCTCCAACTGGTTAACCTCATGAAGCGGAAGTATGATGTATTCTTTTCCTCCTTATATACCTACATAGCCCCCAAGTGTCGGTTTAATCATATTGAACCGGGGCTTTGCTTGGCTGCTTTTTAGATAAAATTATTCTGTAGAAGGTAATCAGAAGAGCCGACAGTAGCCCCCTGTTAGTGCATCTAGTGCCCCTTAGTGATTTTGGTGTATTGAAGACTTATAGGTTAAGGCACTAATGATTTTGTGAGTGTACACAAGCTCTATAAGTCGATGAGGAGTTTGATATATTCGGAGATTATCGACCCCTAAAAATGTATGTCTTCAAGTGAAGACTTTGCTTAAGACTTTCTAAAGACTTTGGTGAAGACTTTGTGAAGACTTTGAAAATGAAGAAGTTGGTGTGACCTTGAAGATATGAATGAGGAATATGAAGCGTGAAGACTTTTGTTTTCGTAGTTTCATTTCCTTTATTTGATTCATAGGAAACACCGTACTGTTAAAGGGGGCCGAGGTAATACTAAGGAAAATTTCAAACTGATGCTCAACTCCAAAAACCTCAACCCATACAATTCTTCGAGTGAAGCCTTTGGAAATCTCTTACGGTTCAGACAAGTTTTTCAGTGACAGAGACGAAGGTCTTCTGGTCTATGAGGAAATTGATCTAACTAAGGAGTTAGGATTTCGCCAGTGCGAATTGCCTACAAGTGAGGATCATGATAAGCTGAGGACTTTCATAGTTCGAAATTCCAACCGTTGCTGTGCTTAGCGCCAGCTATCCCCAATCGTTCTTATCCACATAACGGTCATATCATTGGGGGCATTTATGTCTTATCATGTTAGGTTGCACCCTGGCTATAAATAGCCGACCCCCACAACCACTAGCTGGTTGGCTGCTCCGAGAGAGAACTAACACTTGTCATTTGAGAGCAACCCATCCTCTGAGGACTTTGAGTGAAAATCATCAGTGAGGAAAAACCCACAACCAAACCATAAAACCCATAGTGATTGAGCATCACTGAAGAAATTCCTGTGTGGAACTGACGCTTGTTACCTTTGAGGATTGTGCATCCTCCAGACGGTTAGGCGTCATGGTCTAGTGCTCCTGTAGTCAATTGGGGACCATGAAGTGACCTTGGTCTAGAGCATCCAGCAGTAAATTGTGGATCGCCGGGTGACCAGTTTGTGAGGGTTTTGGAAGTCTACCCTGAAGACTTACCACGAGTGTTGGGCGAGATATGTGACCTTAGCTCAAGGAGAATACGGTAAGGACTGTGTGTCCTGGGACTGTGTGTCCTCTGGTTTAAATACCAGGCCGCTCCAAACCAGACGTACGACTGTCACAACAGTTGGAACTAGGTCATCAAACCATTGTCTTCATCAAGCTATCTGGTTCTATTTCCTCAACCCCTCTATTCCTCATATATCTGTTGATGAAATTGATTGTTATAGTTTGAAGAATTTGACTGAAGACTTTCACAAATTCCTCACGTCAAATTCTTCAAGTTACCTTGTTCATTACTGCTTATCCTATATCATGCTACCCTCTATTTGTGCATGTTTCATTTCATCATGAAGACTATGCTGTCACTATGTTCCTCATGCACTTGAGTACTTATTCCGCTGCTAGTTATTCATCACATTTCAAATTCCTCAAAGTTGAAATTCCTCAAATGATGAATTTGTAAAAATCGCCTATTCACCCCCCTCTAGCCGATATAACGCACTTTCAATTGGTATCAGAGCAGGTACTCCCTCGCTCTGTGTGATTTTGGTTTAACCACCTGGAGTTCTAGTTATGTCGACTGCAGGTATGATCAAGGTTTCCACGGGATGTCCTACTTTCGATGGGACAGACTACCCCTGCTAGAAGAACAAGATGCGTATGCACCTTGAAGCTATTGACAACGATCTCTGGTACGTTGTGGAAAATGGTGTGCTCTTTGTCGCTCCCACTGCTACAGCTGCTGATGTGAAGAGATTCAAGCAACTCGATTATCAAGCGAAGAATATCATCTGTGGTCATCTGAGCAAAGGTCAGTATGGCAGAGTGAGTGCTTTGGAATCTGCTAAGCTTATCTAGGATAGGCTGTCCAAAGTCAACGAAGGTGTTTCCACTCAACGTGACTCTCGTGTTGATGTCTTCACAATCTCTTCAACCGCTTCAAGAGACTTGACAATGAAAATGTTCAACAAACATTTGATCGCCTCACTGATATATCCAATGAACTTCAAGCACTGGGTGCCACTGATATCACTGACCATGAAGTGGTGAAGAAACTGCTACGATCTCTCGATTCCTCAATTGATACTCTAGTTTTGATGATTCAAGAACGTGGAGACTACAAAGCTCTTGATCCCGTTGATATTCTTGAGAGACTCAATACTCATGAATTCCAACAAGCTGAGAAAAGATACCTCTACGGGCCAAGCTATGGAAGATCTCGTGCTCTGAAGGCAAAAGCAATTTCCTCATCTGAAGAAGAAGATTCTGACAGCAGCCTTGGTGATCCTGAAGAACTAAGTCAGGAACTGGCTATGCTTGTGAGGAAATTCCAGAAGTTCTCAAGACGAGGTGGATTTGGAAAGTCATCAAAAAGTGGCTTGAGGAAATCAAATTCCTCAGAAGATTACAAAAGGAGAACATGTCATCGCTGCAAGAAGCCTGGCCACTTTATCTCTGATTGTCCTCTTTGGGAAAAAGACTCAAAGAAGAAGAAGAAATACAAAGATGATAGTTCTGATGACTCAAAGAAAAAGAAGAAATCTTCAAAGTCCTCATCTGCAAAGTCCTCATCTTCAAAGTCCTCAAAGCACAAGAAGAATGGTTCCAGGAAGGCTCGAGCATTCATCGACAAGGAAATGGATTCCGAGGAAGAATCTAAAGAATATGAAGAAGAGGAAGAATCTGAGGAGGAATCAGAATCTGGTGTCGCTAGCCTTGCTCTCGCTACTGCGTTCGTCAGCAAGTCCATCTTCAACAATGAAGAATATGAACACTCCAACGACTCTGACGTCAGCAATGATGATTATGCTCCCACTTATTGCTTTATGGCAAAAGGCTCAAAGGTACACAAACATCATTGCTCATCTGAATCAAGTGAAGGTGAATCTGATGAATATGTGAAACCTAGCTATGCTAAAATTGTTAAAATTGCCACTAAGCAACAAAGTGCACTTGAAAAGCTTCAGAAAATGCTAGACAAAAGCGATGATCTGTTAAATCGTGAAGTGGATCGGACTCAAACTCTGTCTGTTGATCTTAAAAGTCTTCAGACAAAGTATGATAACCTTTAGAGTCATCATAACAACCTCTTAGCCGATCATGAGAAGCTTTCATATGAATTTCTTCAAAGAAAGCAAGATCTTGAAAAGCTGAGGGTGTCAAATGAGGATCTCCAAAGGGAAAACGATTCCTTACTGGCTCAACAGATCAGTACCGCTCAGGAAGAATTTGTTGCACCTTGTTTGAAATGCATCGAACGTGAAACTGCTAACTCTTCACCTGAATGTTCAAATGCTTTTATTGCTGCAATTTCTTCAACTATTCCCGTGGTCTTAGATTCCTCATCTGAGGATACCACTAGTATCACTGATGACAATGCAGGGTTGAAGGAATTGTATGTGACAGGCATATACAAAAGTCTCAAAGGGCATCAAACCCTTTATGATGTCCTCAAGAAGCAGATTCTGAACAGGAACCCTAGGAAAGAGGGTATTGCTTTTGTGAGGAAACTCAACGCTGATGGATCCTACTAGACACCTGAGGAGTACCCCAAAACCACATGGGTTGCTGCAAAAGGATCTCATGTGGATCCATCCACTTTATCTGGCTTTACTTGTGAAACCTCAGATTCCTCTGTTGAGTCACTTGACTCCAATTACAGATTCTTCAAAAATAAGTCAAGTGAAGTATTTGCTAGATATGTTGGAACTAACTGCAGGAACGGTTCTCCTATGAAGAAAATCTGGGTTCCCAAGAGCTACCTACAAAATCTTCAAGTGAATGTCCTTACGACACCACTCATGAAGAATCGGAACCCCAGATCAAATTCCTCATATGGACCAAAGTCCTCACTTGGACCAAATTCCTCAAATGCTCAAAATCATCATTCTCATGCTAATGCCTTTGTTTCGCAGGGAAAACCTAAGAGTTATGAATATGTGCATTATTCTTCAATCCATTATGTTCATAAGGCCTCGAAGAATTTCTCTGCTTATTCATTTGAATACTCTAACCCTTGCCCTGTGAAACGAAGCGCACTTGCTTCAATGCCTCCCTTCTCACATGGTGCTCGCAGAATGATGAATTCTTTGCCACCCCTCCAGATGTGGGTGGTGAAGAAAACAAACTGACATCTTATGTAGGGTTAGGTCTCTAGATGAATTTGAACATCTGATGAATTTGCTGGAGACCTGAGGAAATGCTTGAAAGGACGCAAGTTAACCATGATGAAATGAATTCTTCATTTCTCACATCCTCATTCTACTTGCTTACTATCTTGTGTGATGAAATTCTATCTGATGAAATTGATATCATATTCTTCACTCTGAAGCATATGAGTTCATAAGTTGTACTAATTCATCTGCAGTATGATACTCTAAAAGCTACCGAGTGGGTTCTCGATAGTGGATGCACAAACCACATGACGGGTGACAAGAATCTACTGATGAATTTGCCACTCACTCCATCTCCTCTGAAGCATATCACCTACGCAGACAAAGGAAAAAGCAAGGTATTGGGACTTGGTAAGGTTGCTATCTCAAAGGACCGAACCATGGACAAGGTGATTCTTGTTGAATCCCTCAGGTTCAACCTTATGTCTGTCTCAATGCTTTGTGATCTTGATATGGTTGTCGTATTTGGAAAATATCGTTGTGTTGTCATCATGGAATCTGACAATTCCAAAGTCTTCGAAGGCTTTAGGAGAGGAGACTTGTACATTGTTGATTTCTCTACAGGTCCTCAACCTGCCACTTGCTTACTTGCAAAGTCTTCAGAAGGCTGGTTGTGGCATCGATGACTTGGACATGTTGGTATGAGGAATCTGCACACACTCGTGAAGAAAAAGCACGTCATTGGCATCGAGGGTGTCAAATTCCTCAAGGACCACCTTTGTGGTGCATGTGAATCTGGGAAGATGACCAGATCCAAGCATCCCTCGAAGACAATCATGACCACTACGCGACCTTTTGAATTGCTTCATATTGATCTCTTTGGTCCCACTCACTACTCCGTACTAACAAATTCTTCAAGTTTGTATGGATTTTTCATTGTTGATGATTACTCTCGTTATACATGGGTGCATATCATTCTGTACAAAAATGAAGTGCAGGATGTCTTTAGACGATTTGCTTCAAGGGCCTCCACCAACTTTGGCGTCAAGATCAAGCATATTAGGAGTGATAATGGGACTGAATTCAAGAACACTAACCTTGATGAATATCTTGATGAACTTGGTATTACTCATGAGTTATCTGCTCCTTACACTCCTCAGTAGAATGGCATCGTGGAGTGCAAGAACAAGACTCTTGTTGAGATGGCTCGAACCATGCTTAACAAATACAAAACCCCTCATCGCTTCTGGCCTGAAGCAATTGATACTGCATGCCACATCATCAACAGGGTATATCTTCACAAATTCCTCAAGAAGACTTCATATGAGCTCATGACAGGCAAGAAACCCAATGTAAGTTATCTCAAAGTCTTCGGTGCAAAATGTTGGATCAGAGATCCTCACCATAGTTCTAAGTTTGCACCGAAAGCACATGAAGGTTTTATGCTTGGTTATGGAAAGGACTCGCACACCTACAAAGTCTTCAACACCTACCATCACAAGGTGGTTGAAACTGTAGATGTGCGGTTCGATGAAACTAATGGCTCGCAAAGAGAGCACCTGCCTTCTGTGTTAGATGAACAATCTCCTGAGGAATCCATCAAGCTGAAGGCAACTGAAGATGTCATACCCACTGAGGAAATCATTCCAACAAATGAAGACTCTCATGCTGATATACCTGAAGAAAATGGTGCTGATGAAACTCCTCAGCCTCGTCAACCTGCTCATCCAAGAGTAGCAAATGAAGTGCAGATTGACAAAATCATCGATGACATCAATGCACCAGGTCCTCTCACATGCTCAAAAGCTTCACATCTAACTAACTTTTGTGGGCACTTTGCCTTTGTCTCTATCTTAGAGCCCACCAAAGTTGATGAAGCATTCAAGGAGCCCGAATGGATTCAGGCTATGCAAGAGGAATTGCATCAGTTCAAGCTCAACAACGTGTGGGAATTTGTCAAGCGGCCAGATCCTCGCAAGCATAACATCATAGGTACCAAGTGGATCTACCACAACAAGCAAGATGAAAATGGTCTTGTGGTGAGGAATAAGGCTCGACTTGTAGCTCAAGGCTATACACAGGTTGAGGGAATTGATTTTGATGAAACTTTTGCACCTGTTGCTAGACTTGAAGCTATTCGCATATTACTGGCTTACGCTAACCACCATAATATCATCTTATATCAAATGGATGTGAAAAGTTTATTCCTCCATGGTAAGCTTGAGGAAGAAGTATATGTTGCTCAACCCCCAGGTTTTGAAGATCCTAAGCATCCTGACAAAGTCTTCAGACTAAACAAGGCCACTTGAGCATCAAAGGGGGCTCCTCAGGAGCCTTACTGGTCATAATTAGGGATGGCAATGGGTACCCATTACCCACGTACCCTGCGGGTAAATACCCTATTAGCATAAGGGTATGGGAGACAAATTTACCCATGGGTATATAAATAGGAAAATCTTAAACCCATCGGGTAGAGGAGGTACGGGCCTGGGATCATATAACCCATAGCCACATACCCATGTACCCATATAAAATCTATGTAAACCAAAAATTATCTCTACAATCTACACTATGTGAAGAATTTGTGAACTGGAAATGTATTCATTTTGTGTTGTTGTTTAAGACTATATGATGTTGTTTATAAGTATATGTTGTTGTTATAATCTATATTTGTAAACTACATTATATGATGCAGTTTATGGCTATAAGTTGTTCAAATTGATGCTTTGCAAATATGGGTCGTCTACCCTGTCGGGTAACGGGTATGGGCCAAAATTGTACCCGTTGATGGGTATGGGCAAGGGTGATGGGTAAGCTCAAGCACGACCGGAAGGATATGAGGAGAATCCACCCGTACCCATACCCTGCGGGTGCCATCCCTAGTCGTAATGCCACTCGACCCCCTGATGTCATCCTTGGTATCCGATCAGCGTCAGGACTGTCGGGGCGTCGCCCTGTGTGGTGCGTCCTTGGTTTCTGATCGTACAAAACGGTGGTGGGGAAATATGAATTTGCCTATATGATGAGTGAAGAATATCAAATGTCTATGATGGGAGAGTTGAAATTCTTCTTAGGTCTTCAAATTCGTCAACAAGACAATGGCATCTTCATCTCACAAGAGAAATACCTCAAAGATGTTTTGAGGAAATTCGACATGCAAGTTTGCAAAGGCGTCAAAACTCCAATGCCTTCAAAAGGCCATCTCTGCACTGATGAAAATGGTAAAGATTTCAATCAGAAGGTATACCGCTCCATGATTGGCTCCTTATTGTACCTATGTGCATCTAGGCCTGATATAATGCTAAGTGTCTGCATGTGTGCTCGATTCCAAGCAACACCGAAGGAATCACACCATAAGGCTGTGAAACATATTCTTCGATACTTAGCTCACACACCAACACTTGGATTGAATTATCCCAAGGGCTCAAATCTTCACCTCGTCGGATACTCTAATGCTGATTATGCTGGAGATCGTGTGGATCGCAAGTCAACCTCAGGCACATGTCATTTCCTCGGACGATCCTTAGTCTGTTGGTCCTCGAAGAAGCAGAACTGTGTTTCACTCTCTACTGCAGAAGCTGAGTACATTCCTGCTGGCTCATGTTGTACTCAGTTACTATGGATGAAGCAAACCCTCAAGGACTACGACATCAAGCTGAAGAATGTGCCTCTTTACTACGATAACGAGAGTGCCATCAAGATTGCGTACAACCCTATTCAACACTCCAAGACCAAGCACATCCAGATTCGCATCACTTTCTTCGAGATCATGTACTCAAGGGCGACATCTGCATCAATCACATTCCTACTGAAGAACAACTGGCCGATATCTTCACAAAGCCCTTGGATGAAAAGAGGTTTTGCAAGTTGCGGTGTGAGCTAAATATCTTAGAATCTCCGAATGTTCTTTGATGAATAACACACATCCTAACACGTATGCAAAATTGATGACTTAGATGTGCAACACACGAAGTAACGTTTTTCTTCAATCAATGAAGAATAACTCTCTAAGTATGAAGAAATTAATGAAGAATTTTATTCTCAGAACTCTACGACAATTGTAAGCGGTATCTGAAATCATCATCCTTATACGGTGGGTTACGCCACCAACCAAAAGTTGAGGTTCTTCAAAATTGAGAACTGTTGCAAATTCTTCAAATTATCAAATTCCTCAAGTCTTCAAATTCATCAAATTTTCAAATTCTTCAAAAAATTTGAGACTCATATTCTTCATTGACTATATATATATTTATATATTTGAGTTTTTTTATGTCCTCAACAGCATTCACTTATTGCTAATTCTTCAAGTTGATTTTCATCTAAGTGAATGTGATCGGACCCTTTCCTCGTCTATGCTGAACTCAACCCAGTCTGTTCACAAATTCCTCATATGCGTTCTACTTTGAAACTTGTTCAAAGTCTTCATTGTGTCCTTGACAGCTGAAGAATTTGCGAACGAAAACTTTGAAATCTTCACTACCAAAATTTTCGGCGGTTCCCGCTCAAACTGTTCCGATTCCCATGCCTAGATAACCCACGATCCTCCACAATCTTCACTACCCAGATCGTGGGTGACACCTGTCGCGTGGAGAGCAAGGGTCAGGGGCAATCCTGTCCAAAATCTTCGGGAGGATCGGTTTTCACTTCATCTATAAATGCCCCCTTCCCATCTACTATGCTAAGTTACTCCGCATCTCATCTCTCTCCCGAGCTCCAACCAAGCGCCGCCGCTAAAGTCATCATCACCGGTGAGGAAGAGCTTTGCTGCCTCAATCTCGTCGTCGCCTGACTCGCATTGGCCGCGGAAATCTTCATCCCGCTGCTGCTGTAGCTGTCTCCTTCTGCCAAGCTAGGGCGTGGGAGATCTGACCGAACGAACTTCCTCATTTCATCTCTGTGTTCGTCGTGTTCTTCACCAGGGTAATTAAAATTTATTTTTACTGCCCCTATTTGATCCTCAACTACAACTACTATTCCTCAATACGTGTTTATACGTTATAAATCAAATACACAAGCACCTTACATCTCCTCATACTTGATACTTGATGATTTCCCTAAGTAATGACTTTCTTCAAGATTCCACAATTGTGCGAATTCTCAAATTTGCACAACTCTGGAACCTAAGGCTAAGAACACTTAGTAAAATTCCTCACACCTATCTCTCTTAAATTTTTTGAGAACGCATATGACCTCTTGAAATTCTCTGCACCTATACTCTATTCACAGGTACAACATGTTCGCTGATGAATCACTAGGTTCTCATCAACTTAACTCATTTGCAGTGCTACTTGAAGAAAAACTGTGTACCTCTTCAGAATCTTCAAGAGTTCATATTCCTCAAGTGAAGAAAATGTCTGATGAAAGAAACCTCAAAAAGGAGGGAAAAAGTCAGATGTGCACACTGCATTTGAGATCCCCGAGGATCTGTATGATGAATATTGCACACCTGACGAAGAAACTCATGGAAAGGAGACGACCAAGCAGAGGAAGATCTGTCTGCAAAAGATTGAGAGGAGATGGGCCAAAGAATGGAGAGAATATCGTTATGTAACTCCAAAATACATGATGAAATTCGTTGTGAGACCACCTTGCAGTAGGCCTCCTCTTGCTCCTAACCAAATTGCTGACCCTTTTAGCCTCAAAACTGGTGAGGACTTTCCTGCCATGTGGGAAGAGCAACAAGCCAAGTTGGCGAGGAAAGCCAAAGAGGCAGTGAAGAAATTCAACGAGGATTCTGCTGCTGTTGCCTCTACCAAAGCTTCTGCTAGTGCTCCGAAGAAGATGGTAAAGAAATCTGCTCTGAAAATTGGCTCTTCAAAATCCTCAGTGCAAATTCCTCAAGGTCAAAGGCCCCAGCCCAGAAAATCTTCAGCACCTGGAACTATTGTTGCTCAGTCATCTGCAACAGCCAAAAAGTCCTCAACCCCAGTGCATCTGGCAACATGCAAAAGGACTGAGGGTTTCACGATGGTTCCGAAGCTCATTGCAAGCCCCTCCACTACTGCAAAGTCTTCAACCACTCCCTCTGCACTTAAACTGAAGAAGACAGCTGGACATGGTCAAAGACCAAGCTCTCACAACAGCAAGGCTCTGGTTACAGTCCCCTCAGATTCTTCAGAGGATAATGATGCTGATGCTGATGATGCTGATGATGAGGAATTGGTAGAAATCATCAGACAGAGTCAGCACAGGGCTGCTAAAGCAAAGGGTAGCTCTATTCCTCTCATGCTGGATCCCAAGATGATCCTAAACTTCATAGATATATGGCATGAGGACCCAAGCACTCCACTTTCCTCACTAAATCTGCCTCCTGAAGTGGATCATGTCCTCACCCACTTCATCTCTGAAGAACAATGGAAAAGAGAGCAAGCTCAGAGAGCTAAGAGGAACAAGACTCGCAAAGAAAAGTTTCTGCGCGAAAATGTGATGAACTTGACCCCAAATCAACTCGTCACAGTTCAGTCCGAGATTCGCACTCTCTGGATCAACAGAGATATGATGCTGAATGGAAGGGCACCAAGGTCAGACTTGTCAGGGCTGCTCATGCAGTTGTAAAGGATCACAACACCAGGGTTGCAGCTCGATCGCAACCACACAAGACTCAGTCTGAAGAAATTGCTCAGACTGAATATGAAATTCCTCAAGCTGCTGATGAAAATGCTCAGCCTGAAGAAACTGCTGAAGAACGTGCTTTTGCACCAAAAGCAACTGCCAGTGCTGCTGAGGAAACTCAGATCACTAAAGAACATGTTAGGACAACCCCCAATGTTGTGCCTGAAGAATCTGTTAGGCCAGCTGAAGAATCCGCTGTGACACAAGAAACTGAACCACCCAGGGCGGCTGCGTTAGTCGTTCCTAAAGAAACTGCTCCTGCTGAGGAAAATCCCCTCAAAAGAAAGGCATCAACTTCCGAAGCTCCTGTGTTGAAGAAGTTGAAAACTTAGACAAGTTCCTCAGCTACACCACTTGATGCAACTCCAATGTCCTCGGCACCAGCCTATGCTATTGTGCCAATTGAGGAAGCATATGACATTCCTCACGAAGAAGAGAATCATTCGGATGCTTCCTCAGATCCTCTTGATGAGGAAATTGTCATTGATGACACTGCATCTACTCCCAAGGTATCATCGCCCCAGCTTCTGCTAACTGCTGGCGCTGAAGAAATTGATGAAGAAGTTGACATTGGTGACACTACTCCAATCATCAATGATGAATATTGGGAATCTACACATCCCAACTCACCTGTGGCAACTCCTCTGATGCTGATTCCTCAGTCACCTGCACAAACTAAGGAAATACCTGAAGATTCTGAACACTTGTACCTTCCAGACTCTGAAGAAATTCCAGCTGCAACAGCTGAGGAAATTGATGCTCCGGCCACTACTGAGGAACCTGTTCTACAAATCACTCAGCCTGTTGTTCCTCGCATGCCAACTAAGATCAAGGGGCGTAGTCGACCAAATCTTCAACCTAAGCAAAGAATGCCATTCAAAGGTTCGGTCCGCCCCAAATTCCTCAGGACAAATTTCTTCAATGAACACATGTTCTTCACAGGACCAAATCCATATGATTCTGCTCGGACTGGTCGCACAAGGTTCTGGACTCCCACGCAAATGAACTACTATGCCTCTGTTCTATGTGACAAGAAGAAAATCTTCGAGCACCATAATATTCCTCATGTGGACATGGAGTCTATTCCATCATTCATGCCGGTGCTCCAAGTTCTTCATGATGCTAGGCTTCTTCCCTTCTGTGTAGATGTCTGTGACTGGAACAAGGAGTTGATTCTTCAATTCTATGCCACTCTATACATTAGTGGAAATTCCTTAGACATCAACTCCTGGGTCTTGGACTGGATGACCGAAACAACTCATTTCACTGCAAGCTCTTCTGAATTGCTTCAGTCTGTCCCAGTTCCAATTCCTTCAGATGAAGCCCGCTGCCTGTTCAATGATCCACCACTACCGAATCAGATGATGAATGTGCTGATGAAGAAATTAGCGCCTGGAAAGCCTCAAAGGACAACCTTTCTTGTGAAAGATTTGCTATATGTACCAAGAACAGTCTATCGCATACTCACTCATACCCTATGTCCTCAGAAGGGCCACAACTCTGAAGAAGAAGAAGTGGAAGTACTCATGAAGAATATGCTTTTCAACATCATTCATGGGATTCCCATCAACTTTCACGATTTCTTCATGAGGACTCTGGCCGATGCTGCTATGTAACCATTTGAGTTGAAGCCCTTTGCTCCCTGGATTATGCATTTCCTCAGAACAAAGTCTACAATTCACTTTAAGGCTGACTTCCAGAATCATTTTAGTTTTCTGCCCCCGATTGAAGTTCTCAAAAGCACAATTGATGTAGGAAAAGGCAAGGATGTCATTTATCAAGGCACTCGTCCATTGGATGGTCAGTTTCGTCAAGCAGCATCCTACTCCAGCAATGACAACTCTGCCATGCAGGACTCCTCTGCCAAAACCTCTACACAAAAGCCTCATGCAACTGCTCCTCGTGTGATGACTGATCGTGTGCTTCTCTTAAGTCTTCATCAGAAGGTCGATCGAAATCACAAGTGGGTCAAGCGTCAACTTGGGTATATTGTGCGAAATATGACTGTGACGCAGAACGCTGTCAAGAGGAACCACTACTATGCTCATGAAAACCTCAAGCGCTCTCGGGCTGTGCTAAATCACATCATGTCTTCTAAAGAATTGGATGAGCTAAACTTTGAAGAATATCCTGACTTTGCTCGCTGTCCTCAGAAGAAGTTCAAGAAAGTCCAAGTTCCTCTGATGGTCACCAGTTCCTATTCTTCATCTCGCGAGCGCGATGAAGATGAAGACATTGACGATACTGCTGCTGGACCTGCATCAACAATCGACCCCGACAACGCTGGTGCTCCTTCTTCACCAACAAGATGAAATTCCTCATGGGGCGTTAGTCATCATATTTTCTTCCCTTTTGGTCCTCGATGACAAAGGGGGAGAAAATTTGAATTAGTCTTCAAGCGGGTCTACAAATATATGGGCTATTTTTGTTTAAGTTACAACTCTTGCTCTTCTGAAGTTTTTGGTTATTGAGTTGTAAACTTAAGTCCGATGGTGGTCTGACACTTTTGTACTATTTCCTTGCATGTTTATTTCCTCAAACACCTTAATGCATGCATGCTGAATTTCGTCAGACACCATTTTCCTCACGCATTTCAAATTCTTCATTTCATATATTCAAATGCGTGTATGAATTATAAGATATAGGGGGAGTTCTTCATGTTTTGAACCTGCCATGTGCATTTGCAGCCCAAAGCAAATTCCTCAAATATGCACATCTTCAGGGGGAGCTCTTCTTTATCTTGCAATCAGATTCCTCAAAATTTGTACTTTCACTTCATATGTTTATCCCCGTTGAAAACTTAACCGATTTGTCATCAATCACCAAAAAGGGGGAGATTGTTAGTGCATCTAGTGCCCCTTAGTGATTTTGGTGTATTGAAGACTTATAGGTTAAGGCACTAATGAGTTTGTGAGTGTACACATGCTCTATAAGTCGATGAGGAGTTTGATATATTTGGAGATTATCGACCCCTAAAAATGTATGTCTTCAAGTGAAGACTTTGGTGAAGACTTTCTGAAGACTTTGGTGAAGACTTTGTCAAGACTTTGAAAATGAAGAAGTTGGTGTGACCTTGAAGATATGAATGAGGAATATGAAGCATGAAGACTTTTGTTTTCGTAGTTTCTTTTCCTTTATTTGAGTCATAGGAAACACCGTACTGTTAAAGGGGGTTGAGGTAAAACTAAGGAAAATTTCCAACCGATCTCAACTCCAAAATCCTGAACCCATACAATTCTTCGAGTGAAGCCTTTGGAAATCTCTTACGGTTCAGACAAATTTTTCAGTGACAGAGACAAAGGTCTTCTGGTCTGTGAGGAAATCGATCTGACTGAGGAGTTAGGATTTCGCCAGTGCGAATTGCCTACAAGTGAGGATCATGATAAGCTAAGGACTTTCATAGTTCGAAATTCCGACCATTGCTGTGCTTAGCGCCAGCTATCCCCAATCGTTCTTATCCACATAACGGTCATATCATTGGGGGCATTTATGTCTTATCATGTCAGGTTGCACCCTGGCTATAAATAGCCGACCCCCACAACCACTAGTTGGTTGGCTGCTGTGAGAGAGAACTGACACTTGTCATTTGAGAGCAACCCATCCTCTAAGGACTTTGAGAGAAAATCATCAGTGAGGAAAACCCCACAAACCAAACCACAAAACCCATAGTGATTGAGCATCACTGAATAAATTCCTGTGTGGAACCGACGCTTGTTACCTTTGAGGACTGTGTATCCTCCAGACGGTTAGGCATCATGGTCTAGTGCTCCTGTAGTCAATTGGGGACCACAAAGTGACCTTGGTCTAGAGCATCCAACAGTAAATTGTGGATCGCCAGGTGACCAATTTGTGAGGGTTTTGGAAGTCTACCCTGAAGACTTACCACGAGTGTTGGGCGAGGACTGTGTGACCTTAGCTCAAGGAGAATACGGTAAGGACTGTGCGTCCTGGGACTGTGTGTCCTCTGGTTTAAATACCAGGCCGCTCCAAACCAGACGTACGACTGTCACAACAGTTGGAACTGGGTCATCAAACCATTGTCTTCATCAAGCTATCTGGTTCTATTTCCTCAACCCCTCTATTCCTCATATATCTGTTGATGAAATTGATTGTTATAGTTTGAAGAATTGGACTGAAGACTTTCACAAATTCCTCACCTCAAATTCTTCAAGTTACCTTGTTCATCACCGCTTATCCTGTATCACGCTACTCTCTATTTGTGCATATTTCATTTCATCATGAAGACTATGCTGTCACTATGTGCCTCATGCACTTGAGTACTTATTCCACTGCTAGTTATTCATCACATTTCAAATTCCTCAAAGTTGAAATTCCTCAATTGATGAATTCGTAAAAATCGCCTATTCACCCCCCTCTAGCCGATATAACGCACTTTCAAAAGGACGCAAGTTAACCATGATGAAATGAATTCTTCATTTCGCACGTCCTCACTCTACTTGCTTACTATCTTGTGTGATGAAATTCTGTCTGATGAAATTGATATCATATTCTTCACTCTGAAGCATATGAGTTCGTAAGTTGTACTAATTCATCTGCCGGATGATACACTCAAAGCTACTGAGTGGGTTCTCGATAGTGGATGCACAAACCACATGACGGGTGACAAGAATCTACTGATGAATTTGCCACTCACTCCATCTCCTCTGAAGAATATCACCTACACAGACAAAGGAAAAAAGAAAGGTATTGGGACTTGGTAAGGTTGCTATCTCAAAGGACCGAACCATGGACAACTCTTCGAAGGCTTTAGGAGAGGAGACTTGTATATTGTTGATTTCTCTACAGGTCCTCAACCTGCCACTTGCTTACTTACAAAAGCTTCAAAAGGCTGGTTGTGGCATCGACGACTTGGACATGCTGGTATGAGGAATCTACACACACTCGTGAAGAAAAAGCACATCATTGGCATCGAGGGTGTCAAATTCCTCAAGGACCACCTTTGTGGTGCATGTGAATCTGGGAAGATGACCAGATCCAAGCATCCCTCAAAGACAATCATGACCACTACGCGACCTCTTGAATTGCTTCATATGGATCTCTTTGGTCCCACTCACTACTACGTACTAACAAATTCTTCAAGTTTGTATGGATTTGTCATTGTTGATGATTACTCTCGTTACACATGGGTGCATATCATTCTGTACAAAAATGAAGTGAAGGATGTCTTCAGACGATTTGCTTCAAGGGCCTCCACCAACTTTGGCGTCAAGATCAAGCATATCAGGAGTGATAATGGGACTGAATTCAAGAACACTAACCTAGATGAATATCTTGATGAACTTGGTATTACTCATGAGTTATCTACTCCTTACACTCCTCAGCAGAATGGCATCATGGAGCGCAAGAACAGGACTCTTGTTGAGATGGCTCGAACCATGCTTGACGAATACAAAACCCCTCGTCGCTTCTGGCCTGAAGCAATTGATACTGCATGCCACATCATCAACAGGGTATATCTTCACAAATTCCTCAAGAAGACTTCATATGAGCTCATGACAGGCAAGAAACCCAATGTAAGTTATCTCAAAGTCTTCGGTGCAAAATGCTGGATCATAGATCCTCACCATAGTTCTAAGTTTGCACCGAAAGCACGTGAAGGTTTTATGCTTGGTTATGGAAAGGACTCACACACCTACAAAGTCTTCAACACCTACCATCACAAGGTGGTTGAAATTGTAGATGTGCGGTTCGATGAAACTAATGGCTCGCAAAGAGAGCACCTGCCTTCTGTGTTAGATGAACAATCTCCTGAGGAATCCATCAAGCTGAAGGCAACTGAAGATGTCATACCCACTGAGGAAATCATTCCAACAAATGAAGACTCTCATGCTGATATACCTGAAGAAAATGGTGCTGATGAAACTCCTCAGCCTCGTCAACCTGCTCATCCAAGAGTAGCAAATGAAGTGCAGATTGACAAAATCATCGATGACATCAATGCACCAGGTCCTCTCACACGCTCAAAAGCTTCACATCTAACTAACTTTTGTGGGCACTTTGCCTTTGTCTCTATCTTAGAGCCCACCAAAGTTGATGAAGCATTCAAGGAGCCCGAATGGATTCAGGCTATGCAATAGGAATTGCATCAGTTCAAGATCAACAACGTTTGGGAACTTGTAAAGCGGCCAGATCCTCGCAAGCATAACATCATTGGTACCAAGTGGATCTACCGCAACAAGAAAGATGAAAATGGTCTTGTGGTGAGCAATAAGGCTCGACTTGTAGCTCAAGGCTATACACAGGTTGAGGGAATTGACTTTGATGAAACTTTTGCACCTGTTGCTAGACTTGAAGCTATTCGCATATTACTGGCTTACGCTAACCATCATAATATCATCTTATATCAAATGGATGTGAAATGTGCATTCCTTAATGGTAAGCTTGAGGAAGAAGTATATGTTGCTCAACCCCCAGGTTTTCAAGATCCTAAGCATACTGACAAAGTCTTCAGACTAAACAAGGCCTTGTATGGCCTCAAGCAGGCCCCTCGGGCGTGGTACGACACTCTGAAGGAATTCCTCATGAAGAAAGGCTTCAAACCCGGTTCACTCGACCCTACTCTTTTCACGAAATCCTATGACAATGAACTGTTCATATGCCAAATATATGTTGATGCTATTATCTTTGGATGTACTGACAAATGTTAGAGTGATGAATTTGCCTATATGATGAGTGAAGAATATCAAATGTCTATGATGGGAGAGTTGAAATTCTTCTTAGGTCTTCAAATTCGTCAACAAGACAATGGCATCTTCATCTCACAAGAGAAATACCTCAAAGATGTTTTGAGGAAATTCGACATGCAAGTTTGCAAAGGCGTCAAAACTCCAATGCCTTCAAAAGGCCATCTCTGCACTGATGAAAATGGTAAAGATTTCAATCAGAAGGTATACCGCTCCATGATTGGCTCCTTATTGTACCTATGTGCATCTAGGCCTGATATAATGCTAAGTGTCTGCATGTGTGCTCGATTCCAAGCAACACCGAAGGAATCACACCATAAGGCTGTGAAACATATTCTTCGATACTTAGCTCACACACCAACACGTGGATTGAATTATCCCAAGGGCTCAAATCTTCACCTCGTCGGATACTCTAATGCTGATTATGCTGGAGATCGTGTGGATCGCAAGTCAACCTCAGGCACATGTCATTTCCTCGGACGATCCTTAGTCTGTTGGTCCTCGAAGAAGCAGAACTGTGTTTCACTCTCTACTGCAGAAGCTGAGTACATTCCTGCTGGCTCATGTTGTACTCAGTTACTATGGATGAAGCAAACCCTCAAGGACTACGACATCAAGCTGAAGAATGTGCCTCTTTACTACGATAACGAGAGTGCCATCAAGATTGCGTACAACCCTATTCAACACTCCAAGACCAAGCACATCCAAATTCGCATCACTTTCTTCGAGATCATGTACTCAAGGGCGACATCTGCATCAATCACATTCCTACTGAAGAACAACTGGCCGATATCTTCACAAAGCCCTTGGATGAGAAGAGGTTTTGCAAGTTGCAGTGTGAGCTAAATATCTTAGAATCTTCGAATGTTCTTTGATGAAGAACACACATCCTAACACGTATGCAAAATTGATGACTTAGATGTGCAACACACGAAGTAATGTTTTTTCTTTAATCAATGAAAAATAAATCTCTAAGTGTGAAGAAATTAACGAAGAATTTGATTCTGAGAACTCTACAACAACTGTAAGCGGTGTCTTAAATCATCATTCTTATACGATGGGTTACGCCACCAACCAAAAGTTGAAATTCTTCAAACTTGAGCACTGTTGCAAATTCTTCAAATTATCCAATTCCTCAAATTTGCAAATTCCTCAAGTCTTCAAATTCATCAAATTTTCAAATTCTTCAAAACTTTTAAGAGTCATATTCTTCATTGACTATATATATATATATATATATATATATATATATATATATATTTGAGTTTTTCAATGTCCTCAACAGCATTCACTTATTGCTAATTCTTCAAGTTGATTTTCATCTAAGTGAATGTGATCGGACGCTTTCCCCGTCTATGCTAAACTCAACCCAGTCTGTTCACAAATTCCTCATATGCGTTCTATTTTGAAACTTGTTCAAAGTCTTCACAATGTCCTTGACAGCTGAAGAATTTGCGAATGAAAACTTTGAAATCTTCACTACCAAAATTTTTGGCGGTTCCCGCTCAAACTGTTCCGATTCCCGCGCCTGGATAACCCACGATCCTCCACAATCTCCACTACCCAGATCATGGGTGACACCTGTCGTGTGGAGAGCAAGGGTCAGGGGCAATCCTGTCCAAAATCTTCGGGAGGATCAGTTTTCACTTCCTCTATAAATGCCCCCTTCCCATCAACTGTGCTCGGTTACTCTGCATCTCATCCCTCTCCCGAGCTCCAACATAGCGCTGCTGCTAAAGTCATCGTCGCCGGTGAGGAAGAGCTTCGCTGCCTCAACCTTGTCGTCGCCGTACTCGCATCGGCCGCGGAAATCTTCATCCCGCCGCCACTTTAGCTATCTCCTTCTGCCAAGCTAGGGCGTGGGAGATCTGAACGGACGAACCTCCTCATTTCATCTCTGTGTTCGTCGTGTTCTTCACCAGGGTAATTAAAATTTATTTTTACTGCCCCTGTTTGATCCTCAACTACAACTACTATCCCTCAATAGGTGTTTATACGCTATAAATCAAATACACAAGCACCTTAAATCTCCTCATACTTGATACTTCATGATTTTCCCTAAGTAATGACTTTCTTCAAGATTCCACAATTGTGTAAATTCTCAAATTTGCACAACTCTGGAACCTAAAGGCTAAGAACACTTAGTAAAATTCCTCAAGACATCCATGGTCAAATTCCTCACACCTATCTCTCTTAAAATTTCTGAGAACGCATATGACCTCTTCAAATTCTTCGCACCTATACTCTATTCACAGGTACAACATGTCCGCTGATGAATCACTAGGTTCTCATCAACTTAACTCATTTGCAACGCTACTTGGAGAAAAACTGTGTACCTCTTTAGAATCTTCAAGAGTTCAGATTCCTCAAGTGAAGAAAATGTCTGATGGAAAGAAACCTCAAAAAGGAGGGAAAAAGCCAGATGTACACACTGCATTTGAGATCCCTGAGGATCTGTATGATGAATATTGCACACCTGACGAAGAAACTCATGGAAAGGAGACGACCAAGCAGAGGAAGATCCGTCTGTAAAAGGTTGAGAGGAGATGGGCCAAATAATGGAGAGAATATCGTTATGTAACTCCAAAATACATGATGAAATTCACTGTGAAACCACCTTGCAGCAGGCCTCCTCTTGCTCCAAACCAAACTGCTGATCCTACTAGCCTCAAAACTGGTGAGGACTTTCTGACATGTGGGAGAAGCAACAAGCCAAGTTGGCAAGGAAAGCGAAAGAGGCAGTGAAGAAATTCAACGAGGATTCTACTGCTGCTGCCTCTGCTGAAGCTTCTGCTAGTGCTCCGAAGAAGATGGTAAAGAAATCTGCTTTGAAAATTGGCTCTTCAAAATCCTCAGTTCAAATTCCTCAAGGTCAAAGGCCTCAGCCCAGAAAACCTTCAGCACCTAGAACTTTTGCTGCTCAGTCATCTGCAATAGCCAAAAAGTCCTCAACCCCAGTGCATCTGGCAACATGCAAAAGGACTGAGGGTTTCACGATCGTTCCGAAGCTCACTGCAAGCCCCTCCACTACTGCAAAGTTTTCAACCAGTCCCTCTGTGCTTAAACTGAAGAATACAGTTGGACGTGGTCAAAGACCAAGCTCTCACACCAGCAAAGCACTGGTTACAGTCCCCTCAGATTCTTCAGAGGGTAATGATGATGCTGATGCTGATGCTGATGATGAGGAATTGGTAGAAATCATCAGACAAAGTCAGCACAGGGCTGCTAAAGCAAAGGGTAGCTCTGTTCCTCTCATGTTGGATCCCAAGTTGATCCTCAACTTCATTGATATATGGTATGAGGACCCAAGCACTCCACTTTCCTCACTAAATCTGCCTCCTGAAGTGGATCATGTCCTCACCCACTTCATCTCTAAAGAACAATGGAAAAGAGAGCAAGCTCAGAGAGCTAAGAGGAACAAGACTCGCAAAGAAAAGTTTCTGCACGAAAATGTGATGAACTTGACCCCAAATCAACTCGTCACAGTTCAGTCCGAGATTCGCACTCTCTCTTTGGATCAACAGAGATATGATGCTGAATGGAGGGGCACCAAGGTCAGACTCGTCAAGGCTGCTCAAGCAGCTGTAAAGGATCACAACACCAGGGTTGCAGCTCGATCGCAACCACAAATGACTCAGTCTGAAGAAATTGCTCGGACTGCAGATGAAATTCCTCAGGCAGCTGATGAAAATGCTTAGCCTGATGAAACTATAGTAAGAAATGCTTCTACCCTAGAAGCAACTGCCAGTGCTGCTGAGGAAACTCGGACCATTGATGAGCATGCCAGGGCAACCTCCAAGGTTGTGCCTGAAGAAACTGAACCAACCAGGACGGCTTCATCAGTCATTCCTGAAGTAACTGCTCCTGTTGAGGAAAATCCCCTCAAAAGAAAAGCATCAACTTCTAAAGCCCCTGTGTTGAAGAAGTTCAAAACTTTGACAAGTTCCTCAGCAACACCACTTGATGCAACTCCAATTTCCTCTGCACCAGCCTATGCTATTGTGCAAATTGGGGAAGCATATGACATTCCTCACGAAGAAGGGAATCATTCGGCTGCTTCCTCAGAGCCTCTTGATGAGGAAATTGTCATTGATGACACTGCATCAACTCCCAAGGTATCATCGCCCCAGCTTCTGCTAACTGCTGGCGCTGAAGAAATTGATGAAGAAGTTGACATTGGTGACACTACTCCCGTCATCAATGATGAATATTGGGAATGCGCACATCCCAATTCACCAATGGCAACACCTCTGAAGCTGATTCCTCAGTCACCTGCACAGACTGAAGAAATACCTGAAGACTCTGAACACCCGTACCTTCCAGACCCTAAAGAAATTCCAGCTGCAACAGCTGAGGAAATTGATGCTCCGGCCACTACTGAGGAACCAGCTCTACAAATCACTCAATCTGCTGTTCCTTCCATGCCAACGGAGATCAAGGGGCGTACACGAACAAATCTTCCACCCAAGCCAAGACTGCCTTTCAAAGGCACTGTTCGTTCCAAATTCCTCAAGAGGAATTTCTTCAATGAACACTTATTCTTCTCTGGACCTAACCCCTATGACTCTGCAAGGGTTGGTCAAAATAGGTTCTGGACTGCAACTCAACTGAATTACTATGGTTCAGTACTCTATGAAAAGAAGAAAGTCTTCGAGCACCATCATATTCCTCACGCTGACATGGAAAGTCTTCCATCATTTACTCCTGTGCTTCAAGTTCTATATGATGCCGGACTCCTTCCATTTTCTGTTGACATCTGCGATTGGAATGAGAAAATCATTCTTCAATTCTATGCCACGTTGCATATCAGCGGAGATTCCTCAGACATCAACTCTTGGATATTGGACTAGATGACTGGCACAACACACTTCACTGCTCAAGCTTCTGAATTGCTTCGGTATGTCCCAGTCCAAATTCCCTCAGAAGAAGCTCGCAAGTTGTTTGATGAACCTCCTCTACCCAATCAACTGATGAATGTGCTAATGAAGACATTGTCATCTGGAAAGCCTCAATGCAAAGTCTTCTTAGTGAAGGATCTGCTCTATGTGCCTCACACAGTCTATCGCATATTGACAAACACACTATGTCCTTAGAAGGGTCACAACTCTGAAGAAGAAGAAGTTGAAGGAATCATGAAGAATATGCTCTTCAACGTCATCCATGGTATTCCCATTAACTTGCATGATTTCTTCATGAGGACTTTGGCCAGTGCTGCTGTCGCTCCATTTGAGCAGAAACCATATGATCCCTGGATTATGAAATTCATCACGGATAAATCCTTAGTGCACTACACGGCTGATTTCCAGAATCACTTCAGTTTCCTGCCACCCATTGAAGTCACCAAGAGTACAATTTCATCAGTTGAAGGGAAAGGCAAGTCTGTTATTGATGAAGGAACACGTCCCCTGGATGGACAGTTTCGCAAGGCCGCTTCCTTCTCCACAAATGATGACACTGCCACACAAGACTCTGATGCAAAGGCCATAGCTCCCAAAGAGTGTGCCCCTCGATTGATGACTGACCGCGAGCTTCTTATAAGTCTTCATCAGAAGATCGATCGCAATCATAAGTGGGTAAAGTGTCAACTTGGGTATATTGTGCAGAATATGACTGTGACGCAGAACACTGTCAAGAGGAACCACTACTATGCTCTTGAAAACCTCAAGCGTTCTTGGGCTGTGCTAAATCACATCATGTCTTCTGAAGAAATGGATGAGCTAAACTTTGAAGAATATCCTGACTTCGCTCGCTGTCCTCAGAAGAAGTTCAAGAAAGTCCAAGTTCCTCTGATGGTCGCCAGTTCCTATTCTTCATCTCGTGAGCGCGATGAAGATGAAGACATTGACGATACTGCTGCTGGACCTGCATCAACAATCGACCCCGACAACGCTGGCTCTCCTTCTTCACCAACAAGATGAAATTCCTCATGGGGCGTTAGTAATAACTTTTTCTTCCCTTTTGGTCCTTGATGACAAAGGGGGAGAAAATTTGAGTTAGTCTTCAAGCGGGTCTACATATATATGGGCTATTTTTGTTTAAGTTACAACTCTCGCTCTTCTGAAGTTTTCTGTTATTGAGTTGTAAACTTAAGTCCGATGGTGGTCTGACACTTTTGAACTATTTCCTCGCATGTTTATTTCCTCAAATACCTTAATGCATGCATGCTGAATTTTGTCAAACACCATTTTCCTCACGCATTTCAAATTCTTCATTTCATATATTCAAATGTGTGTATGAATTACAAGATATAGGGGGAGTTCTCCATGTTTTGAACCTGCCAAGTGCAATTGCAACCCAAAGCAAATTCCTCAAATATGCACATATTCAGGGGGAGCTCTTCTTTATCTTGCAATCAAATTCCTCAAAATCTGTACTTTCACTTCATATGTTTATCCCCGTTGAAATCTTAACCTATTTGTCATCAATCACCAAAAAGGGGGAGATTGTTAGTGCATCTAGTGCCCCTTAGTGATTTTGGTGTATTGAAGACTTATAGGTTAAGGCACTAATGATTTTGTGAGTGTAAACAGACTCTATAAGTTGATGAGGAGTTTGATATATTCGGAGATTATCGACCCGTAAAAATGTATGTCTTCAAGTGAAGACTTTGCTAAAGACTTTCTGAAGACTTTGGTGAAGACTTTGTGAAAACTTTGAAAATGAAGAATTTGGTGTGACCTTGAAGTTATGAATGAGGAATATGAAGCGTGAAGACTTTTGTTTTCATAGTTTCATTTCCTTTATTTGAGTCAGAGGAAACACCGTACTGTTAAAGGGCGCCGAGGTAATACTAAGGAAAATTTCAAACTGATGCTCAACTCCAAAAACCTCAACCCATACAATTCTTCGAGTTAAGCCTTTGGAAATCTCTTATGGTTCGGTCAAGTTTTTCAGTGACGGAGATGAAGGTCTTCTGGTCTCTAAGGAAATTGATCTGACTGAGGAGTTAGGATTTCGCCTGTGTGAATTGCCTACAAGTGAGGATCATGATAAGCTGAGGACTTTCATAGTTCGAAATTCTGACCATTGTTGTGCTTAGCGCCAACTATCCCCAATCGTTCTTATCCACATAACGGTCATATCATTGGGGGCATTTATGTCTTATCATGTCAGGTTGCACCCTGGCTATAAATAGCCGACCCCCACAACCACTAGCTGGTTGGCTGCTCCGAGAGAGAACTGACACTTGTCATTTGAGAGCAAACCATCCTCTGAGGACTTTGAGAGAAAATCATCAGTGAGGAAAAACCCACAACCAAACTATAAAACCCATAGTGATTGAGCATCACTGAAGAAATTCTTGTGTGGAACTGACGCTTGTTACCTTTGAGGACTGTGCATCCTCCAGACGGTTAGGCGTCATGGTCTAGTGCTTCTGCAGTCAATTGGGGACCACGAAGTGACCTTGGTCTAGAGCATCCAACAGTAAATTGTGGATCGTCGGGTGACCAGTTTGTGAGGGTTTGGAAGTCTACCCTGAAGACTTACCACGAGTGTTGGGTGAGGACTGTGTGACCTTAGCTCAAGGAGAATACGGTAAGGACTGTGTGTCCTCTGGTTTAAATACCAGGCCGCTCCAAACCAGACGTACGACTGTCACAGCAGTTTGAACTGGGTCATCAAACCATTGTCTTCATCAAGCTATCTGGTTCTATTTCCTCAACCCCTCTATTCCTCATATATCTGTTGATGAAATTGATTGTTACAGTTTGAAGAATTTGACTGAAGACTTTCACAAATTCCTCACCTCAAATTCTTCAAGTTACCTTGTTCATTACTGCTTATCCTATATCACGCTACCCTCTATTTGTGCATGTTTCATTTCATCATGAAGACTATGCTGTCACTATGTTCCTCATGCACTTGAGTACTTATTCCGCTGCTAGTTATTCATCACATTTCAAATTCCTCAAAGTTGAAATTTCTCGAATGATGAATTTGTAAAAATCGCCTATTCACCCCCCTCTAGCCGATATAACGCACTTTCATCCCCAAGGCCTGGCTCAAACTTGTCTTTGAGTCGGGACTCCTGAGAAGATAATTTTGTAAAGAGCTAAATAGTAGCCCCCAAGGGCCAGCTCAAACTTGTTCAAAGTTGAGTCGGGGCTTCTCAGAAGATATTTTGAAGAGAGCTTAATAGTAGCCCCCAAGGGCCAGCTCAAACTTGTTCAAACTTGAGTCGGGGCTTCTCAGAAGATATTTTGTAAAGAGCTAAATAGTATCCCCCAAGGGCCGGCTCAAACTTGTTCGAAGTTGTGTCGATACTTCTGAAAAGCATTAGCCCCCAAGTGTCATGCATATTACTTGCAATCTGTTTGAGACTTGTCCGTCTTATTCTCTGCTTTGAAACGTTTGCAGGAATCCTTGACTGAAGCCGGGTCACAGCTGGCCGGCTTAAGGACCAACTTTGCTGATCAACAGGCTGCTCGTAGCGCCACCGATGAGAGATGTCGGCTCTTGACCGAAGAGTTGGTTAAAGTTAAGGCGGAGTTCGCTGCTTTCAAAGAGCCCGCCATGTCTGAGAAGGCCACACTTACCAAATGGGCGGATGATGCTGACCAGCGGTTGATGATCGTCTCTGACGAGTTGCAGTCCTTGAAACGTCACATCACCAAGATGACAGCCGCCCTCTTCGGTGAGCTCTTTGATAAGTTTTCCTTAATTGTTGTTATTGCATCTGAACTGGTGACTTATCACGAAAACCTCCGGCTCATACAGGTCCTAGAAGCCGTCAACTGGCGTCTGATAGCCTATTGCCTCTGAAAGCTATCTACACCCTGGCGGAGCAGCTCTACTGCGGTGCAATATTTACCATCAAATCTATACAGTACAAGGACAAAATCCCTTCAAATCTCAAAGGGATCTTGGAACTTTTCTCCACCATGCCTAAGCAGATTGCTGAGTTGAAGAAATCAGCCGCCCGCCAGGGGGCGATCGCAGGCATAAGCCGGGCTCTAGCCTTTGCGCCGGAGCTTACTCCAGGTGACATGATGGAAGGCTTTCCCTCCAAGAGGGATGACGGCTCTAAATTCACAGAAGCTGACTACATCCGGTGCGTCAAGGACTCCAGATTTCTAGCCTCCGTCTTAGCGGAAGAGGTTGACTTGAACACTTACCAGGCGGCTTATGATGCTGACCAGAAGAGGATTCGTGGCCCGCTCTATGAATGGAAGGACTTGACACCCGCCCGCGGTAAGGACCTCTTCGCTTTTGTTCTTGACACGTCTCCCTTCTTTGAGGAAGGAACTATTGCAGCTCTAGCTGACTGCAACTAGAACATGGATAACCTTCAGATCCAAGCATCCAAAGAGCCGGAGCAAGATGAGCCGGAGGCCAGTTGACTTGCTCCACTTTGTAATAGCCAGCTCTCCTTTAACTCATAGTAGAGAACTTGAAAAACTTGATCCACACTTTTGTAATATACATGTCCTGTGATATTTGCTGTGTTGATCTTGAGAAAAATCCCGGCTTTCAAAATGCCATCTTCTTTTTCCGGTTAATGATTTCCATCGGTTGTCTCTTCTTCTTGGGTTGAGAGTCGGCCAAAAGACTTCATGCTTTCTGTCCGCGGCTAATAATGTCAACCGGAGCTTTATAGCATAAGGCCAGTTTACAAACATTATGAGTTGTACCCGAAGGTAATAATACAACGTAAACGCTGGCAGATAGGCGTTTAGAAGCTATACCCGAAGGTAAGAAGCCGCCCTCGCCGCGGCTAATTTCTTTAGCCGGATTTTGTGCCAGAAGCCGGCTCATAAACATTATGAGCTATACTCGGAGGTAATAATACAGCGTAAACGCTGGCGGATAGGCGTTAGAAGCTATACCCGAAGGTAAGAAGCCACCCTCACCGGGTCATGAGGTGTTAATTACCCGTCGGTAAAAAACCTCACAACCGCGGCTAAACATGTTAGCCGGAAATTTGGCATAAAGCCGTCGGATAGGGTGTTAGAAGCGATACCCGTCGGTAAGAAGCCCCCTTCAGCAATACGGCGTATGATGCCGGCGGGTAGGCATTAGAAGCTGTACCCGAAGGTAAGAAGCCGCCCTTGCCACGACTCATTTTCCTGAGCCGGTTTTTACAGTGTTCGACACCGGCGGATAGGCATTAGAAGCTGTACCGGCTAAAGGTAGGAAGCCACTCTTGCCATGGCTCATTTTCCTGAGCCGATTTGTATGGCGTACGACGCCGGCGGATAGGCGTTAGAAGTTGTACCCGAAGGTAGGAAGCCGCCCTCGCCACGACTCATTTTCGTGAGCCGGTTTTTACGGTGTTCGACACCGGCGGATAGGCGTTAGAAGCTGACCCGTCGCACCCAAGGATGGGCCAACTCGTTCTCCTGTTGGACACAGTGATCAAGATCCACAATGGTCATAGGCTGCTTGCACGTCCCTTGAAAGTTTTTAATGAACCGGGCCCGGAGCTCCGCCCATGAATTGATAGTATTAGGTGGTAACCCCTTTAGCCACGTGCGAGCCGGGCCTTCAAGCATCATGATGAAATACTTGGCATAAACCGCCTCACTGACATCCAGCATCTCCATGGCCAGTTCATAACTCTCCACCCAGGCCTCCGGGGGTAAATCAGCGGTATAATTTGGGACCTTGCGGGGCCCTTTGAAGTCTTTTGGCAGCCATTCGTTCCGCAGAGCCGATGACAGACATGGCAGCCTTGCCGTCCTGGAGTTCACACCTGCCCCTACCGAAGCGGAAGGCACAGGCTCCTGGTGAGCCGGCCTAGCTGGCGCCTCTTGCGGGCTTCCCGCATGGTTTACAAACGCTGACGTGTCTCTACCCGGCCGGTGACCCATCGGAATCTCTCTGTACCAGTTGCTGCTAGAACCCGCTGGCGATTCGTAGCGCCGGTTGAAGCTGCGGCTAGGGACAGGGGTTGAATGAACACGGCTCCGGCTGCAGGTGTATTTTTCCTACTAGGCGACGGCCATCTGCAGGTACCCGATGGCGTTCTGCACTTCCTCTACAAAGGGCGCTTCATCCGGGATAGGAATGGTCTCAAGTCGGGTGACCGCCGCCACCATATTCTCGGCCGGGTTGGAATAATGACCCGCTGGCGTTGGAAAACCACCAGGTGAAGCTTGGTTAAGCCGGGCCGTATGAGTCGCTGGTCGCTCCGTCCGGCGGCTTTCGGGCGCGTCCGTTACTCGCCTCGCGCTAGGAGTATTGTAGAGGTTCCTTGCTTCATAGCGCTCTGGTAGATAGGATTGATGCCTCATCCAATGTACCGCTGCTGCTGATATCTGCTCTAGCCCTAGCCAGAAAGCATCTGCCTTGATGTGCTCCGCCTCTTCCTCCATTTGGATTTTTAATTCAGCCATCCTCTGTTGTTCCTCTGTCATCCGGCCCTTGATCCTGGCGATCTCTAAATTTCGAGCTGCTTGGTTATCGGGTGTGATCTCAACGGCCATTAAACCCGCGAGCTCGTCCAACAGCTCCACAAGAACTTGAGCCGGCGGCGGCGAGTTATCACCCGAGGTGGCGGCTCCCGCGGCCGTAGTACTCGTGCCTGGGGCTGACCCAGCCATGAACACGGAAGCATGAACCAGAAGCTCAAGCTCATCCGACTCAGAGCGAGATGACTCAAGGTAGGAGTTGCCATAGCCCCCAAGGGTACCATTGCGGAGCTGGTACACCGATTCCGTTTCTCCACTTGAAGATTCGCCCTCTGAATAGACGAAAGTTTCCTGCGACCCGGAAGCTTCCAGATCCGTCGCTTGAGTGAAGCCTACGAAGACATGCTTCTGATCCGGATTAGCACGGACATGATGCATGTTACGCGCAGGTTGCAGACGCCGAGCCGGCTCGATGACGTCGTTGCTGACATCCGTCCCGGGTGTGGATCCATCAACCCTTCCGACGAAGACATGGATCCCGCCGAACGGAACCCGGAATCCATACTCCACCGACTCAGCATCAAGCTCCCAGTCGGCATCGTTGATGTAGAGCCGGCCACGACAACTGTTGTTGATCCTTCCGACCACGTATCCTTCAAGCCCCGGGAGAGAGCCCTTCGAGAACTCAACACCACCAAGCGTCAGCCCCACGGTGGGCACCAACTGTCGTGGATTTATCACGGTAGATGTCCGGGTGAACGGACTTGGATTCGAGGCCATCGCTAACGTGGTAGGCTCAAAGGGGTTGGTTGGGACGAAGGACACAAGGTTACCCAGGTTTGGCCCCTCAAGGTGAGGTAACAGCCTACGTCCTGCTTGTGTTTGTTATTGCTTGTTGTATCGATTACAAGGGAGCTAAAGCTTGACCTAGTTCTCGATAACCTTGATCTCTAAGTCACCCCGGGTCTTGCCCTTATATAGGGGGTCAAGACCACGAGTCATACAAGTTTGTGACCGACTCTCATTACATGTCCGAGTCTGCCTCTATCTTCTCTTATCTATCCTATCCGAGCCGTCCCCGGGCGGCTTACACGCCCGAGTCTTCTCATCCGGGCCACCTCGCGGTCCATCCTGCGAGCTAGTATTCTTGTTGGGCCCTCCAGTCATGACAGCTCACTCTTGGGCTGTTTATGAGCCGTCCAGTTTAACACGGAGCCTACCAAGGAGGGTCTCACCGTGGGGTTACATCCCCAACACCACCCATTGAGCATCAGCAAGTGCTTTGTCCTTGTCCTCCAGCGCCTTCTTCATGGTATCTTAAGAAACAACATTATTGAGTCACGCTTGGAGTCATCGATTTTCAGCGCGTACATCTGTTCGAGTGAAAGCACTCGGTTCAAAGCATGGACAGTGAGGATAACAATGTGTCGGGTCAATAGAAGTTACCTCCCAGAGTTTTCAGTTCGGTTCGCACTCGCTCCAAAGTGTTGTTGGAGACCTCCAAGTCCACACGCAGCTGGTTCCTTTCATCTTCAAGGTCCTTGTACTGCGCTCTTAGTTCGCAAGCTCTCTGAAATCAACAAAGAAAGAAATTCAATCGACAAGAAATACCTCCATTCCCAAGTGCAGAAGGTCAAAAATAGTCGGCTGGGTGGCGCCCCCGGCCCCACTACCCTGAAGTAGCGTCATATCATGGTTGATGAAATGATGTCCATGAAACCTGCGTTCAGGGGAAGAGGAATTCAAGCAAAAGTCCACCCGACATGTCGAGTGGCACGTGTACTCCGCGTATCGTAAACAACCCAGAGTTAAAAATGGTTCCTATCAGACCCCCGCCAGTGCAGGCACTTGACGGCGGTCTCGGGGACTACACCCAGTGGGTGCACTCAGAGTGTCCCCACTGGAATTGCTAACGATCGATCCGTCGAGTGACCCGATGACCCCACGCTGCTCCTTTGTAGCGTCATATCATGGTTGACAAAATGATATCCATGAAACCTACAAGGTAGCCTCGGTGTGTGAACGGTTAAGAAAAATAAAGTACACTCGGCATGTCAAGTGAGAATCGTACTCCGTGTGCGGCAGAAGTCCTGAGTTCAAGTTTTTAAGACTACTGCTCATCGTCTATGATCAACAGTAGCCTCGGGGACTACACCCAGTGGGTGCACTCAGCGTGCCCCTGTTGGTTCATAAAACATTCGACAAGGTTTGTCCTGTCTGAGCATTCGGCGGTCTCTATCAGACCCCTGCCAGTGCAAGCACTCGACGGCGGTCTCGGGGACTACACCCAGTGGGTGCACTCAGCGTGCCCCCATTGGATCTGCTAACTCTCGATCTATCGAGCGGCAGGGAAATAAAAAAAATGTGCGCAAGCATATAAATACCATCTCTTCAAAGACCCCTGCCAATGGAAGCACTCGACAGCGGTCTCGGGGACTACACCCAGTGGGTGCACTTAGAGTGCCCCCACTGGAACTGCTAAAGCCCGATCCGTCGAGTGATCCGCCTGTTGGAAATATGCCCTAGAGGCAATAATAAAATGGTTATTATTGTATTTCCTTGTTCATGATAATTTTCTCTTGTTCATGCTTTTATTGTATTAACCGAAAACCGTAATGCATATGTGAATACATAGACCACAACATGTCCCTAGTGAGCCTCTAGTTATCTAGCTCGTTGATCAATAGATGGTCACGGTTTCATGACCATGGACATTGGATGTCGTTGATGATGGGATCACATCATTAGGAGAATGATGTGATGGACAAGACCCAATCCTAAGCATAGCACAAGATCGTGTAGTTCGTCTGCTAAAGCTTTTCCAATGTCAAGTATTGTTTCCTTAGACCATGAGATTGTGCAACTCCCGAATACCGTAGGAATGCTTTGGGTGTGCCAAACGTCACAACATAACTGGGTGGCTATAAAGGTGCACTACGGGTATCTCCAAAAGTGTCTGTTGGGTTGGCACGAATCGAGACTGGGATTTGTCACTCCTTGTGACGGAGAGGTATCTCTGGGTCCACTCGATAAGACATCATCATAATGAGCTCAATGTGACTAAGGGCTTATGTCATGCCCAAAATGCGCGCCTATCCATTTTTAGACACGAGGGCCTCGCAAGGGATAGAGGCGCATTTTGCCGTTAGCAAGTATAGTAACATTGCATCATACATTACAGAAGAGATGAGTATACAAGTTGGCTTACACTTGCCACATGCTAAATTACAATTCCACTCAGATTTCAATCATCAAGATGAAAACAGGGTCCGGCTACGGACGAAATCAAACGATAAAACAGATGCAAATGAAACCATCTCACTGCCCCAAAGATCACGACCAGGTCCTCTACTCATCTGGATACGTCACGTACATCCTACCTCTTTCCTCATCATACTCCCATTGGAGCTGGGTAAGATCATCCTGCACGTACTCATCTGAACCTGTACCTGGAGTGTTGTAGTAAACTGTGAGCCACAGAGGACTCAACTATCATGTGCCCGGGTACCGAGACTACTCAAGCTTAAAGGTTGGGAAGGGGTAGTGTTTAGTTTGCAGCAGCACTAAGCATATTTGGTGGCTAGCTTACGCAACATGAAATAAGTATGAGTGGCCTATGAAGAACGATCGAATCTAGTATGATCTCTATGAGATCCTGAACACTTACTTACGTCAATCATAACCCCACCGTGTTCTCTCTCGGTTCATGTTCACGAGCAGAGACGATCACGGTTACTCACACAGTTGGTGTATTTAATTAGAGTTTACTTCATGTTTACTATAACCGGGTGTTAAACAAATATCCAAGTTGCCACATAATCGCGGGCATGGCTTTTCGAAAGATTTAACCCTGCAGGGGTGCTCCAACTAATCCATTACAAAATTAACCACACTCCGTGGGAATGCCTCGACCGCGGATCTCGCGATCATCATAGGTAATTCCAAAGGAATTCCAACACCTCGAGTAAACTCGAAGAAAGTCAGACTCCACACGCAAGACACGATAAAGGTAAAACAAATCCAGCAAGACCACCCGACGTGTTGACGAACCCGATAAGAGCCGCGTATCTCGTTCTCAGGACACGACGGATAATCAGAGCGTATGGTGGCCTGATAGAAATCTCCCAAGTTGCCCCCGGGTTGGCCCCGCACATGGCTCTAGTTTGGACCAACACTCATGAGGAGTACCGGCCCGGGGGTTGATTAAATTATCCACGGGTTTGCAAGACCCTATGCAATTTTATTAAGTTGTTAAGCAAATATAGTACCAATGATGGGTCTTGCCAGACAAGTTTTAATCTCAACCGAATAAACAAGGGGGTTCCCATAACAACCCCGAGCATGTTAGGAGCGCAAAGTATGGAAAACATAACACCGGTAACAAGGATCTAATGGCGGTAATAGCGGAACAAATCACTTAGCAAAAGGCCAAGCCTTCCACCAATACCAATATATATGTGTGCATTAAATTAAATAACATAATTTATTGTGATATCCAAATCCATGTTATCACATGGAACAACCTGCACATGCAACTAAAATGCTATAAGAGGGGCTGAGCAGCGGTAACTTAGCCAATCAAAGGTTTGCTAGGATGTGGAGGTTAGAGGCTGCCATGTAAACATGGGGGCTGATATCATGTGGTAGGTAGCGCAATTGAAATGATAAGAGTGATAAACTAGCAAGCAAAAATAGTATCGGGATCCGGGTACGATCATCTTGCCTGTTGGTTCTTCAGTGAAACAAGTAGCGGGATCCTCGTAGTGGTACTCTCCTGGTTCCTCGTACTCAGTATCAACACTCATGTCTACCCAAGAGAAACAGAAACAATAAACATCCAACCAAGATGCAATGCACAATCAAGATGATGCATGATCATTTATGAAGATTTCTAACATGGCAATCCAAAACTAGTCAGGTTTCACATGCAAAGTTGTTTATTAATGAATCTGGACAGAACCTCATGTTAAGTTATTTAGACATGCATGAAGATGGAAAATATGGATGCATCATGCAAAATCGATAGAAATGCATATAAAGATCGCAAGAAACAGAGTTACGGTTCTCACGATACGCTCACGACAAGGTACGGAGGCAAAATCACAAGACCACCAAGCCATGGGCTGATTCTTGGCATTACAAGGCAGCCACTGGATAGGTGATGAAAATTAAAGCACAATAGACTCAAGAATCAATCAATTCCATGGAGCATAGCTCCCACAAACCACAAAACAATAAAACAATAAATCTGCCACTAAACAGCAACATAGCAACTTCTACAGCTCACAAGTTGAGCTACAGGAACCCTACAGTCACAAACAAGAGACTTACAGGATCTACTCAACACACACATCAATTCATCCTATTACACCACCAGCAAAGGAGCCACACATCAATAAGCAAGAAGCAATCAAGTTGACATGATGAAACAGTTTTTCTGGGACTTTGTGAAAATTCCAGTTTTCTGGAATCTGAGATTATAAAGTAGTAAGTTGACAGCACTGGTTAAATATGCTAGAGAGCTCCTATTGACTTGAAAATTAACAGCATGGTAGAAGGCAATATCTACTACAATTAATTAGCACTGAGCATGAGCAAAATCGAAACATATCACTAGATACAACCCACTCTTCATGGCATAACAGTAACTACAAATTCCCAGACTTGGCCATATTTCAGGTTGGCAGGAAACAACATCATCATAGCAATTTAACAACAAGGTACCCACTGACCTGGTGACTTAGTATATATAATAAAAATACTGGGACATTCCCAGCAACTTTAACTACCACTTCCATGTTGGCAAGAACTTAAAACCAAACATAGATTAAATCATATTAAATGGACAAAAGGGCATCACAGCATAAAAATGCAGTTTTGTGAAGTTGCCCGAAAGCCAAATCTGACTTCACAGATGCAGTCCTAGGTTGATTCTACCCCAAATGCATTACTCATACCCCTATACTTGCTTGGAGCAAGAGGGAGATAAGGGGGGTCGAAATTTGATCTCCTAATGCAAGGGTGACTTATGTCACTTGCACACACTTATGTAAGAGGCCAAAAATGGCATGCCCTCTATTGGACACTTGATGTAAAAGGTAAAGAGGCATGAATAAGGTACTTAGTCATAGCATAGCATCAAGAACAAGAAAAGAAAACAAGCTAGGAGAGTTATACATGCACATATACACATGAGAGCTCTCACATACACATAGATCTACACATGCACAAGGTCTAGCATCCACTCACTTACTCATCTACACTAAACATGGCAGCAACATGCAAGAAGAAACCCCACACACCTATACATGCATATCTACACATTGCCATCTACTCACATGCACATGTGTGTGTATAGGCACACATGCACTTCCATACATGGATGCCCACATACACATACACACACCTACACACTACACTCACTCACACACCCACAAGAACACACACATGTATGGTGTGCAAAGAGCACACACACACATGTGTCATGCATGGTGCACCAAACACCCACATGCACACACACACACACTCACAACTCACAACCATTGCACACAACACTCACATGAGCAACCTAAAAGAAACACGCACACACACTGATGTGTGTATGCATAGCATAGACACACGTACACATGTGCACCCATGCATATGTGCATACACACATGAGCACTCTACACCCACATGACAAAGGAAAACAACACACACACACATGCTAGAAATGCACACACACACACATACATAGCAAGAGAGAAAGAAAAACAAAGAAGAAAAGAAAACACAAGAAAAAGAAAAAGAGGAGGGTTCGGGGGTCGAACCCCTGACCTCCTGGTCATCCACACACGTGCCACACCACTACGCTACGCTGTAGTTGCTTAACAGAGGAGGGGATCGATCTGTTTTATACACACACCGAACCGAGCACTCTGACGAAACTGAAGACAGAGCAAGCCACCGGCGACAGGGAACGGCGGCGACCACTCCGACCACTACAGGGGATCTCCGGCGACAGGAACGGGCGGAATCGAAAGGGGGCACTATGGGGAATCCATCCCTCGTCTCATCTTGCGATGAGGGGGACCTGAGGCAAGATCAAGCTCGGGACTTTCGAGCGGCGACGACGATGCCCACGGCGGCGCTTCTGCGAATTACGGCGAGGAGAGGGGACAACGGGGACGGGCTGCTCACCGAGGGCCTCTCGGAGACATGGGGGCATGAGCGACGGCGACGAAGAGGAAGAAGGCTCGGCGACGCTCCGACGATGAGGAGGAAGAAGAAGGCGCCCCTGGAGCCTCCCACAGCACTTTAACGCCGGGAACGGAGCGCGGGTACGCTCCACGTCCGCCACATCACCCTGGACACGGAGGAGACCCACCCTGGATACGACGACGCCGGCGAGCACCACCTCTGCACTCTCTGAACTCCTCACCTCTTTGAACCCGAGAAGAAGAAGAAGCAAGAGGGAGAGGAAGGAGGAGGAAGAAAGGGAGAGCGGCGGAGTGAAGGAGGAAGAAAACCCTAGGACTCCGCGCTTTAAAAAGGGGACGACCCTCGACGTTCGTGACCTTGATGGCGACGGCGTTCACTCACGCGCTCTCTGCTCTCTCTCGCACTACACGCTCTGCCTGACGGAGGTGGGAGACGGGGCAGGTGGCCGTTCTGCACAGCTGGGCTGGGCCACGGCCCACTCTTCTCTCTCTCACTCTCTCTCAAATAAAACAGAGAAAAGCAAAAGGGTTTTACTTTTATAAAACCAGCCTCAAAACAAAATAAACCCCTGAGAAAAGAAAAAGGGTTTTGGAGAAAGAAAAATATATTTTGTGGAAGAAATAAAGAGCCATATTTAATAAAAATCTTAAGTTGATTTAAAGAGAAGGTAATTTATTTAATATATAAAATGCAGCTCCTGTTTAATTTAAATCACAAATACAAATAACCCCGAATAATAAAAGAGCATCACTCTAAATTAATAACATGACCAGGGCTACCTCTTAAACATTTTAAACAAATTTTAAAACAACTTGAATCTGATGATAATAATAATAGGAGGAAGAGAGGGGGGTTTTGGAAGGGGATGTTGCAAAGGAAAAGAGAGGGAAAGAAGAGGAGGAGGTGCCACATGGATCCAACCACACACAAACATCTCACACATACAAACCAACACACTCACCACCATCACAACAAACAAGACACATGGAAACCAACAAGCATGCAAAATGAATGTATGATGGATGAGATGATGCATGAATGCAACACACATGAATGACAAGGAGCAAACAAACATCTCATAAGCTCATGACACAAGGTTCATACATGGGGTTACATGCCAAATAAGGTAGGGACATCACTTGGGTTGTCACAACTCTCCCACACTACAAGAGGATCTCGACCCGAGATCTAGGAACGAAAGAAGTCTGGAAATTCGGAACGGAGAAGGTCCTCGCGTTCCCAAGTAGCTTCTTTGTTGGAATGATGAGACAACTTCACCTTGAGGAACTTGATAGACTTGTTGCGAGTCTTACGCTTAGTTTCTTCAAGAATAGTAACTGGATGCTCACGATAAGATAGGTCTTCTTGGAGATCGATGTCTTGGAGGTCAATGGTCCGCTCAGGAGTCTTGAAACATTTCTGGAGCTGAGAAACATGGAAGACATCGTGCACATTTGCGAAATTTGGAGGAAGCTCTAGTTGATATGCAAGACCACCTCTCTTGCCAACAACTTTGAAAGGACCAACAAAACGAGGAGCTAGCTTCCCTTTAATTCCAAACCGCTGAGTGCCTTTCATGGGAGAGACTCTGAGATAGACTAGTTCACCCACTTGGAAAGAAACATCCCGATGTTTGTTATCATAATAACTCTTCTGTCGGGACTGAGCTGCTTTGAGGTTCTCATGAATGGCATGGCACATTTCTTCTGCTTCAGTGATCATGTCATTGCCCAATATGTAACGCTCACCGGTTTCAGACCAGTTAAGCGGGGTACAACACTTTCTGCCGTAGAGAATCTCTAAAGGGGCCTTGCCTGAGCTAGCTTGAAAGCTATTGTTGTATGAGAATTCAGCATATGGAAGGTAGTCTTCCCACTTCATGCCGAACGAAATCACACAGGCTCTGAGCATATCTTCAAGGATCTGATTGACTCTCTCAACTTGACCACTTGTCTGCGGATGGAACATTGTGTTGAAACGGATCTTGGTACCCATAGCAGTCTGGAAGGACTCCCAAAACTTGGAAGTAAAGAGACTTCCATGGTCAGAAGGGATGAGCTGAGGAATACCATGCAAAGACACTATCCTTGACATATACAACTCTGTAAGCTGAGTTGCCGAGATAGATTCTTTGACTGGCAGGAAATGAGCAACTTTTGACAACTTGTCGATAACCACAAAGATGGCATCGTTGCCTCTCTTGAACTTGGGAAACCCAGTAACGTAATCCATCTCAACATGATCGAATTTCCACTCTGGGATAGGTAAAGGCTGAAGAAGACCTGCTGGACGTTGATGTTCCGCCTTCACTCGTTCATGAACTGAGCAATTTCATGTTTCATGCGAGTCCACCAGAAGGTTTGCTTGAGATCCTGATACATCTTTGAATTGCCTGGATGAATGGATAGCAGAGAATTATGTGCTTCGTCCATGATAACCTTTCTGAGATCACCTTTTGGAACCACATGTAATGACCCGACCTGAAAGGTCAAGTCTCCGGTGTTTCCGTACCATCCCAAGATCATGCTGGTACACACACGGTACATCAATGTATATATCAAAGGGAAATCACACAGCAAATATATTAATCGAAATCTCATTTCGAGTCCTTTATTACAATAAAAATTACAATAAAGTGGCTAAAAGCCAACTCATGAGAATATCTAAATCTTGCGGAAGCGTCGAAGGTAGATGAGTCCATCTGACTCCAAGGGCATCTCACTGAGCATAGAACGTGTCCTCACTCCTGGTCGGAAAAGTACTCTGCAACATGATACGTTGCAGCCATGTAGGGCAGCATATGGAATATGCAGGCAAAGTCACAAGAGAGGGGTGAAAAGATAATCATCTAGTCTATATGCATATATGGCAGGTGGGGTGGTAAGTTTTTGCGTAAAGCCAATTTTTCCTACATCAAGAGAGGGATAAGCAAAAATATTACTAAGTTGGTTCCACCAACCAATTCTCATTCCCAAATTATTAATACCCACATCCTCATTATTAATTGTGTTGAGAGTTCCGGAAGTTTCAGTTCCTTTGGCTCAAGTCGTCCATGACCGTGGACACGGCTAATCGATTAGCTTTGAGTACTCTGCAGAGTTTTGCACACGTTCCCCACAAGATTTGGTCGCCTCCGTTTGATTTCTCGCACTTCAGGGTGTTTGAGAAACGGATGACCAAAACATGGTCTTCCAAAGGGTTTCCCTGCGACTCTGTCGGTGCCCATCCTTTCCTACCGTTCTTCTACCTCTCGTAGCACCGCCTGTCCAGGGTCACCACGATATCCAACCAAGCCAGAGCCCATAATGACTTGTGGCTGTGTAGGTAAGCCTTGGGTTTTAAAGCATCCATCCATCTCTTTGTGCCTGGGTGGACCTTTCCGCGTGAATACTGGCCATCTCCAGCATCACCTAGGCAAATCCACTGGTTTCTCCAGGGTGCCGTTCAACCATCATCCACCCAGAGGTATGTTGAAAACTCGGAGTCTTAAATCTTGATCATTATGTAGGTCTTGAAATTATTAACTCTCTCAACTCTCATGAATCACACAACCAACCCCGTCTACTAATAGCATAGCAAAAAGTAAAACAACGTTTCCCGGGGCCAATGTGTCAAAGAGTTTGAGGGGGGTACCTACCACATGATACTACTACAATGTAACCAAGTTTCCAACTAACCTATCTTGCATGCAATTTGGGGAGATGGTAAAACTAATGCATATAAAACATGGGTAATCATGGTCAAAGTGACTTGCCTGATTGATGATCTTCGTACGTGAGTGACTCTAAGTAACAAGCTTCGCACTCCGGATAATCTAACGAAGCAAACAAGAGCACTCAAATAAGCATACAACCAAAATATTGTAACTCACAAACACCAACCAAGAACTAGTAAAAAAAATCAAGACAAAACAATGCACAATTCACAAGTAAGTGAAACACACAAAGTTTTGCTTACTAGGAGATGATTGATACAACACTACTACATAATAAAACTATTTTGAAATAACAAAACAATTGTTGACAGCAAGGAAACAATAGAATATTTTATTAATAAACAGAATAAAATCAATTTAAGTTTGTTGGGAAAAGTTTAGTAAAGTTTATAAAAGTTTTGATAAGCACTATATGAATCAACTATAGTTATACTAACAAAAAGAATGAAAAACTAAACTTATTATTTATTAGCAAAACATGTTCTTAATAGAAAATAATTTACAATTAAACCTGTCTTAGAAAGCAGAATTAAATTATATAAAACTTTGTTTGAAAGCAAAACTATTACTAGTTAGTTGTTTTAATCAAATTATGCCTATTTGAAAAGAAGTTGCGATTCCTATGTTAAATAAAATTAAACTAAGCAAATTTATATTTTTATTAACAGTGAGTGAAAACACTAAATGTTTACTAACAGAACCTAATAAACAAATAAAACCAAATTCTAAATTTAAACTAATTAAAACTAAGTATATAAAACTATATTATAATACTAGGCAGATTCTGTTTTTGGTTAAAACACTAATCAAATATATCCTGAAAATCCTCAAACTAAACATGAAGATAGTCCTAAATAATACCAAACAGTAGCAAAAAGATTCATATCAAAATCTATTTTCAAACTCTAGTTATTCAGATTTGAAGATTTTGAGCAAATTTGATTAAATTCAAATTTTATAGTTCAAATTTGAAATTTAAAAGTACAGGGTGAAACTACATGAAAAATGTGAGCTATTGCAAAAAGAATCAACTCAAAACACTAAATAGATTAAAAGATATAGCTAAACCAAATTTTGAAATCATTCTGTTAATTAAAGCAAAAACAGAAAAGGAAAAATTGATTTGCGACGGTCAGGGGGCTACGTGGCAGCACGCGAGTGGCTAAGGGGGGTGTGCGCGAGAGGGTTACGGGCGGGCGACCGGTCGATAGAGGATACCGGTTCGGATTTAAATCCGTTCTAATCTGGATCGTCAGATCCAGATCGAACGAGTGGGGATGCTCACAGTGTTAAGAGGTCGCCGGCGAGGGATCTCCGGCGAGTCTGGAAGCGGCGAAGACGATGGCGAGGTGCTCCGGTGGTCAAGGGAGGCAGCGAAATGGTCCGGGCGACGGCGACGGGTCTCCGGAGTCGACTGGTGGCAACGGTGGGGCGAGCGGTGGACGGAATCGGTGGCTACGGTCGACAGGAGCTCCGGTGGAGGTGGGAATTCCGGCGAGGAATTGCGCCGCGTCTAGGCGAGGGACAGAGGGGGCTCGGGGGGAAAATGGATGCGGGGAGTGGCCGGCTTATATAGGAGTGCGGGGAGCGAGAGGGAGTTAAGAGAGGAGAGAGATCCGGGGTGGGGTGAAACTGCCGGCGAGGTCCGGAGCGTGCGGGAGGAAGAGGGCGACCGCGCGGGAGAAACGGTCGGTCGGGGTGGGGTCCAGCGTCAGTGAGAGAGAAGGTGTCCGTTGCGCGTCGGTCGGCCGGTCGGTAATAAATGCGCGAATAACTGCCGTGGGCCGGCCCGTTTAATACTAACCGTTACCGTTTTTCCTTTAATGATTTTCCAGAGACATTCAAAAGCTTTTAAAGCATTCAAACCGTTTATAAATATAGGGGTATTATATATCAAAATTTACAGAATAATAAATTCTATTTAATGAACATTTTTATTCTGTCATTTGAACACTTTGAAAAAAATTAATATTTTCAGAAATTGCCTAATTGTTTTTAAACCCTTTTTGCAAATATTTTCAAAATAACTCCTGGTTATTTTTGTTCAAATAGGTCACCAATTTGTCCCTGGTGTGGAGTGTCATGTTACTCCCCTCTTATTTTGAACATTTAACCAAAATTTCCAATAGGTGAAAGCAACATAGGGAAAAGTAGAAGGGACTTTCAGAAATTTAGAGAAGGCATTTCAACAAACACATACATTCAAGAAATGATGAGGATAGATGCATAGCTATATCATAACATTCCAAAATGGAATTTTGGGATGTTACAAACCTACCCACCTTAAGATGAATCTCGCCCTCGAGATTCGGGTTGGCTAGAAAATAGGTGCGGGTGGTCTCTACGAAGATCTTCTTCGCGTTCCCAGGTGGCTTCTTCCTCGGTGTGATGACTCCACAAAACCTTACAGAACTTGATGATCCTGCTGCGGGTAACTCTGTTGGCTGTCTCGAGGATTCTGACAGGCTTCTCCTCGTAGGTCAGATCATTGTCAAGTTGTATCGCCTCTAGGGGCACTGTATCTCTCAAAGGGATATCAGCCATCTCAGCATGACATTTCTTCAGCTGGGACACGTGGAACACATTATGAACTTCGGATAATCCTTCCGGCAATTCCAGTTTGTATGCAACTTCGCCTCTACGTTCAAGAATTTTGTAGGGGCCTATGAATCTGGGTGCTAACTTTCCTTTAACACCAAACCTCTTGATTCCTCGAAGCGGGGACACACGAAGATATGCTCGGTCTCCCACTTCATACGTTACTTCTTTACATTTGCTGTCAGCATAACTCTTCTGTCGAGACTGAGCTATCTTGAGTCTATCGCGAATCAACCTGACTTTCTCTTCAGAATCTTGGATAAGGTCGGAACCAAAAAGTTGTCGGTCTCCAACACCATCCCATGTCAACGGTGTTCTACACCTCCTTCCGTATAAAGCTTCGAAAGGGGCCATCTTCAGACTGGTCTGATAACTGTTGTTGTACGAAAATTCTGCGTAAGGTAAGTTGTCATCCCAACTAGATCCATAATCTAGCGCACAAGCTCTCAACATGTCTTCCAGAATCTGGTTGACTATCTCAGTGTGTCCATCGGTCTGCGGACGAAAAGCTGTACTGAACTCTAACCTCGTACCCAAAGTTTCATGTAACTGATGCCAAAACTTTGAGGTAAATTGTGTTCCTCTATCTGACATGATACTCCTCGGAACTCCATGCAGACATACGATCCTGGTCATATATATCTTGGCTAGCTTAGCACTGGTATAGGTGATTTTCACTGGAATGAAATGAGCTACCTTGGTCAAGCGATCTACCACTACCCAGATGGAATCATAACCTGAACGGGTCCTGGGTAATCCTGTGATGAAGTCCATACCAAGCTTTTCCCATTTCCACTCGGGTATTGGCAAAGGTTGGAGTAACCCTGCTGGTTTCTGATGTTCAGACTTTACTCGCTAACAAATATCACATATTGCAACATGTTCCGCAATATCTTTCTTCATACCTGTCCACCAATAACTTTCCTTTAAATCCAGATACATCTTGGTATTGCCTGGGTGTATCGAGTAAGGTGAATCATGGGCTTCCTGAAGTATCAACTTCCTGAGCTCTGGGTCATTGGGCACATAGATTCGGTTCTCAAACCACAAAGTTCCGTGTTCATCCTCACGAAAACCTTTAGCTTTACCATCTTCCATTCTCTGATTTATCTCAGCTATCTCCTTGTCTGATTTCTGGGCTTCACGAATTCTTTCGGTCAAGGTGGACTGGATCTCTAGTGTACCAACGTATCCTCTTGGAACTATCTCTAGCTTGAGCTCTCTAAGATCATCGACTAACTCTTGGGGTAATCCTCCCGCTGTGAGGGTGTTTACATAAGTTTTCCGACTCAAGGCATCGGCTACAACATTGGCCTTACCTGGATGGTAATGTAATCTCATGTTATAGTCCTTGATTAACTCTAACCATGTCCTCTGTCTGAGGTTCAACTCCTTCTGAGTGAAAATATATTTCAGGCTCTTATGGTCGGTGTAAACATCACAACTATTTCTGATAAGAAAATGTCTCCAGGTCTTGAGTGTGTGCACTACGGCTGCTAGTTCCAAATCATGGGTGGCATAATTCAACTCATGAGGTCGTAGTTGTCTGGATCCATAAGCTACAACCTTTCCATCTTGCATGAGTACTCCTCCAAGTCCTTGACGTGAAGCATCACAATAAACCTGGAAGTCCTTTCGAATATTGGGCAAAATCAACACTGGGGCTGTGACCAAACGTTTCTTCAACTCCTGGAAACTGGCTTCACATTCCTCAGTCCAAACATACTTGGATTCTTTCTTCAACAACTCTGTCATGGGCTTGGCAATCTTTGAGAAATTCTCAATGAACCTCCGGTAATATCCGGCAAGTCCGAGGAAACTGCGGATCTCCTTAACAGAGGTGGGTGACTTCCACTCGGTGACGGCTTCAACCTTAGCGGGGTCCACTGCTATTCCATCTCCGAAAATAACATGTCCAAGGAATCCGACTTCCGTCAACCAAAATTCACATTTGCTGAACTTGGCATATAGCTAGTGCTCTCTTAGCTTCTCCAGAACTAAACGCAGATGTTCCTTATGCTCTTCCTCGTTCTTGGAGAATATCAGAATGTCATCGATGAACACCACAACAAACTTGTCTAGGTATTCCATGAATACTTTGTTCATCAAATTCATGAAGTAGGCAGGAGCATTAGTCAAACCAAAGGACATGACAGTATACTCATACAAACCATACCTTGTGGTGAAAGCTGTTTTGGGTATATCCTGTTCACGAATCTTCAATTGGTGATACCCTGATCGAAGATCGATCTTAGAGAATACTTTGGCGCCTACTAGCTGATCAAACAAGTCATTAATCATCGGCAGAGGGTACTTGTTCTTGATAGTCACCTCGTTCAAGGCACGATAATCGACTACCATTCTCAAGGTTTTATCCTTCTTCTCCACCAAAAGAACTGGGGCTCCCCAAGGTGAAGAACTTGGGCGTATATAACCTTTGTCCAATAACTCCTTAATTTGCTTCTTGATTTCCAACAGATCATTTGCGGGCATCCGATAGGGTCTCTTGGAAATTGGTGCTGTCCCTGGCTGTAACTCTATTAGGAACTCAATCTCCCAATCTGGTGGCATGCCTGGTAATTCTTCCGGAAATACATCCAGAAAATCTTTTACCACAGGTACTTCCTCCTGAACAACTCCTGTGAGGGCATTTAACCGAGCACTCATACGTGTGCGTCGGGATACATACTTAATCCTCTTGTTCTCCGGGGTGGTGAGTGAAACAGACTTGCTGAGGCAATCAAGATTTCCTTCATACTTGGTCATCCAATCCATGCCTAGGATTACATCCAATCCTTGTGACTCTAAGACGATGAGGTCGGTGGGAAAAACATGTTTTCCTATATTGAGTTTCAAGGCATGGCATCCTATCCCTGCCATCATCATACCTCTTGGGGAACTGATCTGAATAGGCTGGCTAAGGGTTTTGGTGGGCAAACCATATTTTTCCACAACTACCCTTGATATGAATGAATGAGTTGCACCGGAATCAAAAAGTACTGTAACATGACGTGAATGCAATAAAAACTTACCAACCACAATCTCGGGTTGATCATAGACTTCTTTCACATCAATGTGGTTCACTTGAGCACGGGGAAATGGATTGGGCTTCTTAACTGCTGCATTGCCGTTGTTGTTGCCGTTTCCATTGCCTTGCTTGCTCTGGGGACACTCAGTAGCATAGTGCCCTGTCTTCTGACACTTGAAACAGGTAATGTGACTCAGATCCTTCTGAGCAGTAGCGTGACGGTGCTGGTTGTTGTTCCCATTCCCATTGTCACTCTTGAAGTTACCATGGTCGGGACGGTTGTTCCCATTTCCTCCATGATGGTGGCCTCCATGGTTGTGCACAGCATGAGTGTGCTTTCCAAACTTACTATTTCCTGATCCGGTATTCCCTGAGTACGGGGAGTAGCAAAGCTTCTGATGAGCTCCAGAGTTGAACTTCCCCTGAGTGTACTTTCGCTTGCGGTTCTCAATCTGCTGTTGTTTACCTTCCAAAATGAGGGCCTTATCCACCAGCTCTTGGTAGTTGTTGAAAGTAGCCACTACCAGCTGTATGCTCAACTCGTCGTTGAGTCCTTCCAGAAACTTTTCTTGCTTGGCCACATCATCGGCCACATCTCCTAGTGCATAACGGGCCAACATGCTGAACTCTTCCACATATTGGGCCACGGAGCGATGTCCCTGGCGCAAGTTGCGAAACTCGCGCTTCTTCAGACTCATGGCTCTAGCTGAGACATGAGCGGTGCGGAAAGCAAGCTTGAACTGCTCCCAAGTCACATCTGCAATGGGATAAGTGGTGGTGTAGTTCTCCCACCATGAAGCTGCTGGTCCTTCCAGTTGATGTGCGGCAAATCGCACCTTCTCAGCGTCAGTGCATCCAGCGGTGATTAGTTCTCTCTCCATCTTGCGGAGCCAGTCATCTGCCACAATGGGCTCAGTGCTGCTGCTGAAAGTTGGAGGGTTCAACCTCAAAAAACGGGTGAGATTGTCAGTCTGGGGTGGATGTTGGTGGTTGTTGTTGTTCTGGTTGTTGGTCTGATTCTGGATCAATAGCTGCATCAGTGCATTCTGCTGTTGAAGGAGTTGCGTGAGTTCCGGCGGGAAGGTGAAGTCGGTCTCACGTCGTGGAGGCATCTTGCTGTTTTCAGAGGGGTGAGAATTAGAATAGAACAAGGGCCTAAAAGGATAAATTCACTACCCATATGCAATGCAACAAACATATCACACCAAACACTCATTCATTTATTCAATCAATGTCAAACATCGGGAATACAAATCTCAAACAACTAAGCATCGACCTACGCTTTTAACGTTGAAAAATAAAAGGTACATGGAAGACATAACTAAAGTTTTTCCTCAGAAGTACATGGTGACTGAGTCTCCTCCAGTGGTGCTCTCCTCATATTCATCATCGTCGCTGATGAAAGGAGCCAAGTCTCCCTCAGGATGAAGATTTTCACCCATGTCCATCTGTTCCTCCAGAGTGGCGATGCGAGTGTTCAGCTTGTCGATCCTCTCTAAGAAATCCTTCACCTCATACTCATGCTCGTACTCGGCTTCCCGTAAGTCAGCTTCAAGGTCAATCTCGCGGTTCATCAGATTCTTGATTGTCTTCGCATCAGCACGAACTCGAAGCTCCAGAGTCCTGATGTGAGTCTCCAGGGTCTGGATATAGGAAATGGTGGAGTCTCCAGTGGGAGGACTTATGATGTTTCCATTGGCATCTCTGCGACAAACCACGCTGAGTCCTGGTGAAATGGTTCCACCTCTGTATTCCTCCTGAATACGTCCAAGGGCACGATGAATGGCCATGTCTCTTCCAAGTATCCAGCTGGGTGCCACGAACTTGAAGTCGATGGGTTTCTTCCGATTCCCAAAGGTCTTCCCTGGGATGTGCACCTCGATCCTGTAGCGTCCATCTTGTGGAAATGACATGATAGGAGTCCCGGTGATGCTCGGCAAAGCAATCCTCACGTCTTTGACGATCCTCATCAGCTCCTTACCAAAAGGCATCGTTGCGTCAGGCTGGCAAAACTCCGTGATCAACACGGGAATGAAGGTGGCCATCTATAAATTTTGAAATAATCGGAGAGAAATCAGAAATGAGTAGATGAGAGTATAAGAATTTTAAAGACAAAGAGAAACAATCCTAAGGCTTTCCAGTCCTAGAGGTTACGTCCTACGGTCAGCGTGTGCTCTGATACCATTTCTGTAACGACCCAATCTGAAAGGTCAAGTCTCCGGTGTTTCCGTACCGTCCCAAGATCATGCTGGTACACACACGGTACATCAATGTATATATCAAAGGGAAATCACACAGCAAATATATTAATCGAAATCTCATTTCGAGTCCTTTATTACAATAAAAATTACAATAAAGTGGCTAAAAGCCAACTCATGAGAATATCTAAATCTTGCGGAAGCGTCGAAGGTAGATGAGTCCATCTGACTCCAAGGGCATCTCACTGAGCATAGAACGTGTCCTCACTCCTGGTCGGAAAAGTACTCTGCAACATGATACGTTGCAGCCATGTAGGGCAGCATATGGAATATGCAGGCAAAGTCACAAGAGAGGGGTGAAAAGATAATCATCTAGTCTATATGCATATATGGCAGGTGGGGTGGTAAGTTTTTGCGTAAAGCCAATTTTTCCTACATCAAGAGAGGGATAAGCAAAAATATTACTAAGTTGGTTGATTAATGAGATGGTTCCACCAACCAATTCTCATTCCCAAATTATTAATACCCATATCCTCATTATTAATTGTGTTGAGAGTTCCGGAAGTTTCAGTTCCTTTGGCTCAAGTCGTCCATGACCGTGGACACGGCTAATCGATTAGGTTTGAGTACTCTGCAGAGTTTTGCACACGTTCCCCACAAGATTTGGTCGCCTCCTTTTGATTTCTCGCACTTCAGGGTGTTTGAGAAACGGATGACCAAAACATGGTCTTCCAAAGGGTTTCCCTGCGACTCTGTCGGTGCCCATCCTTTCCTACCGTTCTTCTACCTCTCGTAGCACCACCTGTCCAGGGTCACCACGATATCCAACCAAGCCAGAGCCCATAATGACTTGTGGCTGTGTAGGTAAGCCTTGGGTTTTACAGCATCCATCCATCTCTTTGTGCCTGGGTGGACCTTTCCGCGTGAATACTGGCCATCTCCAGCATCACCTAGGCAAATCCACTGGTTTCTCCAGGGTGCCGTTCAACCATCATCCACCCAGAGGTATGTTGAAAACTCGGAGTCTTAAATCTTGATCATTATGTAGGTCTTGAAATTATTAACTCTCTCAACTCTCATGAATCACACAACCAACCCTGTCTACTAATAGCATAGCAAAAAGTAAAACAACGTTTCCCGAGGCCAATGTGTCAAAGAGTTTGAGGGGGGTACCTACCACATGATACTACTACAATGTAACCAAGTTTCCAACTAACCTATCTTGCATGCAATTTGGGGAGATGGTAGAACTAATGCATATAAAACATGGGTAATCATGATCAAAGTGACTTGCCTGATTGATGATCTTCGTACGTGAGTGACTCTAAGTAACAAGCTTCGCACTCCGGATAATCTAACGAAGCAAACAAGAGCACTCAAATAAGCATACAACCAAAATATTGTAACTCACAAACACCAACCAAGAACTAGTAAAAAAAATCAAGACAAAACAATGCACAATTCACAAGTGAAACACACAAAGTTTTGCTTACTAGGAGATGATTGATACAACACTACTACATAATAAAACTATTTTGAAATAACAAAACAATTGTTGACAGCAAGGAAACAATAGAATATTTTATTAATAAACAGAATAAAATCAATTTAAGTTTGTTGGGAAAAGTTTAGTAAAGTTTATAAAAGTTTTGATAAGCACTATATGAATCAACTATAGTTATACTAACAAAAAGAATGAAAAACTAAACTTATTATTTATTAGCAAAACATGTTCTTAATAGAAAATAATTTACAATTAAACCTGTCTTAGAAAGCAGAATTAAATTATATAAAACTTTGTTTGAAAGCAAAACTATTACTAGTTAGTTGTTTTAATCAAATTATGCCTATTTGAAAAGAAGTTGTGATTCCTATGTTAAATAAAATTAAACTAAGCAAATTTATATTTTTATTAACAGTGAGTGAAAACACTAAATGTTTACTAACAGAACCTAATAAACAAATAAAACCAAATTCTAAATTTAAACTAATTAAAACTAAGTATATAAAACTATATTATAATACTAGGCAGATTCTGTTTTTGGTTAAAACACTAATCAAATATATCCTGAAAATCCTCAAACTAAACATGAAGATAGTCCTAAATAATACCAAACAGTAGCAAAAAGATTCATATCAAAATCTATTTTCAAACTCTAGTTATTCAGATTTGAAGATTTTGAGCAAATTTGATTAAATTCAAATTTTATAGTTCAAATTTGAAATTTAAAAGTACAGGGTGAAACTACATGAAAAATGTGAGCTATTGCAAAAAGAATCAACTCAAAACACTAAATAGATTAAAAGATATAGCTAAACCAAATTTTGAAATCATTCTGTTAATTAAAACAAAAACAGAAAAGGAAAAATTGATTTGCGACGGTGAGGGGGCTACGTGGCAGCATGCGAGTGGCTAAGGGGGGTGTGCGCGCGAGGGTTACGGGCGGGCGACCGGTCGGTAGAGGATACCGGTTCGGATTTAAATCCGTTCTAATCTGGATCGTCAGATCCAGATCGAACGAGTGGGGATGCTCACAGTGTTAAGAGGTCGCCGGCGAGGGATCTCCGGCGAGTCCGGAAGCGGCGAAGACGACGGCGAGGTGCTCCGGTGGTCGTGGGAGGCAGCGAAATGGTCCGGGCGACGGCGACGGGTCTCCGGAGTCGACTGGTGGCAACGGTGGGGCGAGCGGTGGACGGAATCGGTGGCTACGGTCGACGGGAGCTCCGGTGGAGGTGGGAATTCCGGCGAGGAATTGCGCCGCGTCTAGGCGAGGGACAGAGGGGGCTCGGGGGGGAAATGGATGCGGGGAGTGGCCGGATTATATAGGAGTGCGGGGAGCAAGAGGGAGTTAAGAGAGGAGAGAGATCCGGGGTGGGGTGAAACTGCCGGCGAGGTCCGGCGCGTGCGGGAGGAAGAGGGCGACCGCGCGGGAGAAACGGTCGGTCGGGGTGGGGTCCAGCGTCAGTGAGAGAGAAGGTGTCCATTGCGCATCGGTCGGCCGGTCGGTAATAAATGCGCGATTAACTGTCGTGGGCCGGCCCGTTTAATACTAACCGTTACCGTTTTTCCTTTAATGATTTTACAGAGACATTCAAAAGCTTTTAAAGCATTCAAACCATTTATAAATATAGGGGGTATTATATATCGAAATTTACAGAATAATAAATGCTATTTAATGAACATTTTTATTCTGTCATTTGAACACTTTGAAAAAAATTAATATTTTCAGAAATTGCCTAATTGTTTTTAAACCCTTTTTGCAAATATTTTCAAAATAACTCCTGGTTATTTTTGTTCAAATAGGTCACCAATTTGTCCCTGGTGTGGAGTGTCATGTTACTCCCCTCTTATCTTGAACATTTAACCAAAATTTCTAATAGGTGAAAGCAACATAGGGAAAAGTAGAAGGGACTTTCAGAAATTTAGAGAAGGCATTTCAACAAACACATACATTCAAGAAATGATGAGGATAGATGCATAGCTATATCATAACATTCCAAAATGGAATTTTGGGATGTTGCACCACAAGACGGTCCTCAAAGAACAAGGTATCTTTGTCATCAATACGAAAGCACTTATACTTCGAAATGCTCTTGGCCACACCTTTCTTCACTTTCTTCACCATAGCGTCGAGAAGCTACTCTTCGCGAACCTGATCTTCCAGAGTCGGAGAGACTTGAAGATTTGCAAGAAATCCTTGCGGAATCATCTAAAGGTTGAGCTTGCAGAAGGCTTCACAAAGCTCGTGTTGAAGAGGCTTCAAGATCAGACTATTGCAGTACGCCTTACGGCTGAGCACGTCTGCAATGACATTTTCTTTCCCCGGAGTATACTCAATGCTTGGATTGAAGTCCTCAAGCATTTACACCCAATGAGATTGCCGAAGATTGAGATTGGGTTGAGTGAAAATGTACTTCAAGCTCTTGTGATCTGTGTACACCTCAACTGGTCTACCCAACAACAAATGCCTCCAAGTCATTAGAGCATGCACAACTGCCACCAACTCAAGATCATGAGTGAGGTAGTTCTTCTCGGCAGGCTTCAACTGACGCGAGGTATAAGCAACAATCTTCTTGTCTTGCATGAGAACACCACCAAGATCTTGGGTAGAAGCATCACAGAAAACTTGGAAAGGCTTGGACTGCTCGGGAGGAACAAGAACTGGAGCTGAAGTCAGTATTTTCTTGAGTGTATTGAACGCCACATCACACTCAGGAGACCAAACATACTTGACGCTCTTCTGGAGAAGATTGGACAGAGGCTTAGCAATTTGAGAGAAGTTCTCCACGAATCTTGTACAATAACTAGCAAGCCCGAGGAAGCTCCGAAGCTGCTTCACATTCTGAGGAGGTTCCCACTTCAAGATTGCCTCAACTTTCTCAGGGTGCACTTTAATTCCCTCGGCAGAGATGACATGCCCGAGGTACACCACTTCATTGAGCCAAAACTCACACTTGGAAAACTTGGCATAGAACCAATGCTCTCTTAACTTGTCAAGCACAAGGCGGAGATGCTCTGCATGATCTTCTTCTGTCTCCGAGAACACAAGGATATCATCCAGATAGACCAAGACGAACTCATTCTTGAAAGGAGAGAAAATGAAATTCATCATTCTTGAGAAGGTTGGATGAGCATTAGCAAGACCAAACGACATGACGGTGTACTCATAAGAGCCAAAACTCGTCCTGAAAGCGGTCTTAGGAATGTCTTCTGCATGAATGCGAATCTGATGATAACCCATGCGAAGATCAAGCTTCGAGAAAACCTTGGCACCTTTCAGTTGCTCAAACAACTCATTGATGTTGGGAAGTGGGTACTTGTTTCTGATTGTCTTCTTGTTCAATGGCCGGTAATCAACACAAAGAAGATTCGTGCCATCTTTCTTCTTGACAAACAAAACTCCACAACCCCACGGAGAAGAACTTGATCTGATCAGACCCAGACGTTCTTGCTCATCTAGCTGCTTCTTCAACTCTTTCAGCTCTTTGGGGCCAAGTTTATACGGGCGCTTGCAGACCGGTTCAGTTCCGGGCTCGAGATCAATCACGAACTCAACTGGCCGGTGCGTAGGCATTCCTGGAAATTCTTCTGGAAAGACATCTTCATACTCATTCACCACCGGAATTTGAGAAATCGCCGAGATTTCACCCTTCTCATTAAGAGCAAAGAGACGGATTGTGTCATCGCGAGCCGCGAAAATAATCACATCTTCTAAAGGATGAGTTAGCTTGACTTCTTTTGCTTTGCAATCAATATGAGCCTTATTCATAGCCAGGAAGTCCATGCCCAGAATGAGATCAATATCGGAGTTCCCGAGAACAATTGGACAAGCCAAAAAAGAATAATTCCCCATCTTGATAGAAACATCCAGCACCATGCAATTGGAATTCATTAACTTCCCAGGGGACACCACTGACACAGGTCTAAGGAGATCTTGACAAGCAAACTCATGCATTGCAAAGAATGAACGGGACATGAAACAATGCGATGCACAAGTATCAAAGAAAACTTTTGCTGGAATAGAATTAGCTGAGAGATTACCCATGATCACTTGAGAAGAATCCTCTGCCTCTGCTGCATTCACCATATTTACTCTTGCGGACTTGGGATTATGCTTCACCATAGCATTACTTGGAGTCTTGACAGGAGGAGGAGGCGGAAGACGCCGCTGGTAGCACTTGTTTGCATAGTGGCCCTTCTGACCACACTTGTGACAAATCACCTAAGAAAGCGAATGAACATTGCCTGGAGGAGGAACAAGAACACCCTTGGATGCCTGGGATCTCTGCTAGAAACCTGGGTTGGGTGGGTGGGAAGAACCATGACCACCGAACTACTTCTACTGCTGAGGAGGACAAAACGGAGGAGCATTAGGCGCCCAATACTTCTGCTGCTTTGGAACCATCTGAGAGCCGGAAGAAGAAGAATATGAATCCCTTTAACGCTTCTTAGAGTTCTCCAACTTGAGCTGAGCTACTTCAATCTTCAAAGCCATGTTATAGAACTGCTCAAACTCACGAGGCTCTTGAAGAACTAGGCTTGGCAGAAGCTCATCCTTGAGACCACCTCTGAACTGATAGATCATAGCTTTGTCATCTGGAACATCTTGCTTGGCATAACGGGCTAGATTCTGGAACTCGACGTTGTACTGATAGACAGACTTGCTTCCTTGCTTCAGGTGCCTGAACTTCTCATGCATTTCTTAAACAAAGCTTGTCGGAATGTAATGAGCCCTGAAGTCACGATAGAAATCGTCCCAAGTAACAACACGATCGCCCCTGGAATCCTTGTACTGCTGCCACCAATCAACTGCTTGACCCTTTAGCTGGAACGATGCAAACCTGACGAAGTCCTCTGGCATAACATTGCTGCACTCAAAATGCTTACTCGTATCACGAAGCCAATCATCAACATCTAGAGTCTGCTCACAATAGGTGAAAGTCTTGGGCTGGTTGGCAAGGAACTGACTGAGAGTCGCAAACTGCAGTTGATTCTGAAAATTGCCTTGAAAACCTTGTTGAGTCTGCTCCCTTTCTTGCAATAGTCTGAGCAACATCTGAGTGTTCGCATTGGTTGCGGCCATCACAACTTGCCAAGCTTCTGGAGGAGGAGGCGGAGGAGGCGGTGGCGGGGGTGGTGGTGGAACATCAGTCTGCTCCTCACCACAGCCCGGATTGTTGTGAGTTGGTGGAGCCATCCTCAAGATGGACAAAACGCATCAGCACCTCATTGATAAGATGAATCATAAGTTGAATCAAATGCTTGAAAGAAATTGAACAATTAACAACATAGCCTTCCTACTGAAAAATTTGTAAGAAAGCTTCTTCGGTTTATGAAAACATCATCAGAAATTAGAAGCCACTTGCAATAACACAAAAGTATTGAGCTAAGCGCTCCGAACAAATGTACATACCCATATACATCTGAAGAAGATGATCCTAGATAACTACAAGATTTCCCACCTATGAACTTCCAAAAACTTTCTGGTTATGCAATCCGGTGTGGGGGATACAAGGAGGAAATATCTCACACAACTAGCAATCCTACACCCCAACTGTATCCATCCTTCAACACATAACCAGAGGCTTTCGCAAACTCATCTACTCTCGAATCCTCGAACTCACAACGATACTAAACCATGGTGGTACCCCGGACGCCTCCCCAGTACTGGGTGACTCCGACCTTATCTCACCACGATAAGTATTGAAGTAATTCCGAACACTCTCCGTCCTGAGATATCAAGGAAGCTGAATGATAACGATGTGCCAACATTCCCTGGAGCTCGACTCCTCGGAAGAAATCAAGTCAGACAATAGGCACCAAGACAGAACCCTATCACAACGGCATCATATAGACTCCAAAATACCCGTGTGATCCTAAAAAACATTTTGAGCGAGAAGAGGAGTAGAAACAAAATTCCTAAGTCGAATACCTCACCAGAGCATAGAAGAGGAGTAAAAAGAATCCTACTCTCTGATATAACTAGACTCCAAATAGTTTTCACTAGACACGACTCGGCCAAGTTCGAACAAACAAAGGCTCCTATGGTCGTATGGCTCTGAGTACCAACTTGTCATGCCCAAAATGTGCGCCTATCCATTTTTAGACACGAGGGCCTCGCAAGGGATAGAGGCGCATTTTGCCGTTAGCAAGTATAGTAACATTGCATCATACATTACAGAAGAGATGAGTATACAAGTTGGCTTACACTTGCCACATGCTAAATTACAATTCCACTCAGATTTCAATCATCAAGATGAAAACAGGGTCCGGCTACGGACGAAATCAAACGATAAAACAGATGCAAATGAAACCATCTCACTGCCCCAAAGATCACGACCAGGTCCTCTACTCATCTGGATACGTCACGTACATCCTACCTCTTTCCTCATCATACTCCCATTGGAGCTGGGTAAGATCATCCTGCACGTACTCATCTGAACCTGTACCTGGAGTGTTGTAGTAAACTGTGAGCCACAGAGGACTCAACTATCATGTGCCCGGGTACCGAGACTACTCAAGCTTAAAGGTTGGGAAGGGGTAGTGTTTAGTTTGCAGCAGCACTAAGCATATTTGGTGGCTAGCTTACGCAACATGAAATAAGTATGAGTGGCCTATGAAGAACGATCGAATCTAGTATGATCTCTATGAGATCCTGAACACTTACTTACGTCAATCATAACCCCACCGTGTTCTCTCTCGGTTCATGTTCACGAGCAGAGACGATCACGGTTACTCACACAGTTGGTGTATTTAATTAGAGTTTACTTCATGTTTACTATAACCGGGTGTTAAACAAATATCCAAGTTGCCACATAATCGCGGGCATGGCTTTTCGAAAGATTTAACCCTGCAGGGGTGCTCCAACTAATCCATTACAAAATTAACCACACTCCGTGGGAATGCCTCGACCGCGGATCTCGCGATCATCATAGGTAATTCCAAAGGAATTCCAACACCTCGAGTAAACTCGAAGAAAGTCAGACTCCACACCCAAGACACGATAAAGGTAAAACAAATCCAGCAAGACCACCCGACGTGTCGACGAACCCGATAAGAGTCGCGTATCTCGTTCTCAGGACACGACGGATAAGCAGAGCGTATGGTGGCCTGATAGAAATCTCCCAAGTTGCCCCCGGGTTGGCCCCGCACACGGCTCTAGTTTGGACCAACACTCATGAGGAGTACCGGCCCGGGGGTTGATTAAATTATCCACGGGTTTGCAAGACCCTATGCAATTTTATTAAGTTGTTAAGCAAATGTAGTACCAATGTTGGGTCTTGCCAGACAAGTTTTAATCTCAACCGAATAAACAAGGGGGTTCCCATAACAACCCCGAGCATGTTAGGAGCGCAAAGTATGGAAAACATAACACCGGTAACAAGGATCTAATGGCGGTAATAGCGGAACAAATCACTTAGCAAAAGGCCAAGCCTTCCACCAATACCAATATATATGTGTGCATTAAATTAAATAACATAATTTATTGTGATATCCAAATCCATGTTATCACATGGAACAACCTGCACCTGCAACTAAAATGCTATAAGAGGGGCTGAGCAGCGGTAACTTAGCCAATCAAAGGTTTGCTAGGATGTGGAGGTTAGAGGCTGTCATGGAAACATGGGGGCTGATATCATGTGGTAGGTAGAGCAATTGAAATGATAAGAGTGATAAACTAGCAAGCAAAAATAGTATCGGGATCCAGGTACAATCATCTTGCATGTTGGTTCTTCAGTGAAACAAGTAGCGGGATCCTCGTAGTGGTACTCTCCTGGTTCCTCGTACTCAGTATCAACACTCGTGTCTACCCAAGAGAAACAGCAACAATAAACATCCAACCAATATGCAATTCACAATCAAGATGATGCACGATCATTTATGAAGATTGCTAACATGGCAATCCAAAACTAGTCAGGTTTCACATGCAAAGTTGTTTATTAATGAATCTGGACAGAACCTCATGTTAAGTTATTTATACATGCATGAACATGGAAAATATGGATGCATCATGCAAAATCGATAGAAATGCATATAAAGATCGCAAGAAACAGAGTTACGGTTCTCACGATACGCTCACGACAAGGTACGGAGGCAAAATCACAAGACCACCAAGCCATGGGCTGATTCTTGGCATTACAAGGCAGCCACTGGATAGGTGATGAAAATTAAAGCACAATAGACTCAAGAATCAATCAATTCCATGGAGCATAGCTCCCACAAACCACAAAACAATAAAACACTAAATCTGCCACTAAACAGCAACATAGCAACTACTACAGCTCACAAGTTGAGCTACAGGAACCCTACAGTCACAAACAAGAGACTTACAGGATCTACTCAACACACACATCAATTCATCCTATTACACCACCAGCAAAGGAGCCACACATCAATAAGCAAGAAGCAATCAAGTTGGCATGATGAAACAGTTTTTCTGGGACTTTGTGAAAATTCCAGTTTTCTGGAATCTGAGATTATAAAGTAGTAAGTTGACAGCACTAGTTAAATATGCTAGAGAGCTCCTATTGACTTGAAAATTAACAGCATGGTAGAAGGCAATATCTACTACAATTAATTAGCACTGAGCATGAGCAAAATCTAAACATATCACTAGATACAACCCACTCTTCATGGCATAACAGTAACTACAAATTCCCAGACTTGGCCATATTTCAGGTTGGCAGGAAACAACATCATCATAGCAACTTAACAACAAGGTAGCCACTGACCTGGTGACTTAGTATATATAATAAAAATACTGGGACATTCCCAGCAACTTTAACTACCACTTCCATGTTGGGAAGAACTTAAAACCAAACATAGATTAAATCATATTAAATGGACAAAAGGGCATCACAGCATAAAAATGCAGTTTTGTGAAGTTGCCCGAAAGCCAAATCTGACTTCACAGATGCATTCCTAGGTTGATTCTACCCCAAATGCATTACTCATACCCCTATACTTGCTTGGATGAAGAGGGAGATAAGGGGGGGTCGATATTTGACCTCCTAATGCAAGGGTGACTTATGTCACTTGCACACACTTATGTAAGAGGCCAAAAATGGCATGCCCTCTATTGGACACTTGATGTAAAAGGTAAATAGGAATGAATAAGGTACTTAGTCATAGCATAGCATCAAGAACAAGAAAAGAAAACAAGCTAGGAGAGTTATACATGCACATATACACATGAGAGCTCTCACATACACATAGATCTACACATGCACAAGGTCTAGCATCCACTCACTTACTCATCTACACTAAACATGGCAGCAACATGCAAGAAGAAACCCCACACACCTATACATGCATATCTACACATGGCCATCTACTCACATGCACATGTGTGTGTATAGGCACACATGCACTTCCATACATGGATGCCCACATACACCTACACACACCTACACACTACACTCACTCACACACCCACAAGAACACACACATGTATGGTGTGCAAAGATCACACACACACATGTGTCATGCATGGTGCACCAAACACCCACATGCACACACACACACTCACAACTCACAACCATTGCACACAACACTCACATGAGCAACCTAAAAGAAACACGCACACACACTCATGTGTGTATGCATAGCATACACACACATACACATGTGCACCCATGCATATGTGCATACACACATGAGCACTCTACACCCACATGACAAAGGAAAACAACACACACATACATGCTGGAAATGCACACACACACACATATACATAGCAAGAGAGAAAGAAAAACAAAGAAGAAAAGAAAACACAAAAAAAAAGAAAAAGAGGAGGGTTCGGGGGTCGAACCCCTGACCTCCTGGTCATCCACACACGCGCCACACCACTACGCTACGCTGCAGTTGCTTAATAGAGGAGGGGATCGATCTGTTTTATACACACACCGAACCGAGCACTCTGACGAAACTGAAGACAGAGCAAGCCACCGGTGACAGGGAACAGCGGCGACCACTCCGACCACTACAAGGGATCTCCGGCGACAGGAACGGGCGGAATCGAAAGGGGGCACTACGGGGAATCCATCCCTCGTCTCATCTTGCGATGAGGGGGACCTGAGGCAAGCTCAAGCTCGGGACTTTCGAGCGGCGACGACGATGCCCACAGCGGTGCTTCTGCGAATTACGGCGAGGAGAGGGGACAACAAGGACGGGCTGCTCACCTAGGGCCTCTCGGAGACATGGGGGCGCGAGCGACGGCGACGAAGGGGAAGGAGAGGCGGAGACGACACGCGCGAAGAGGAAGAAGGCCCGGTGACGCTTCGGCGACGAGGAGGAAGAAGAAGGCGCCCCTGGAGCCTCCCGCAGTGCTTTAACGCCGGGAACAGAGCGCGGGGATGCTCCACGTCCGCCACATCACCCTGGACGCGGAGGAGACCCACCCTGGAGACGAGGACGCTAGCGAGCACCACCGCTGCACTCTGTGAACTCCTCACCTCTCTGAACCCGAGAAGAAGAAGAAGCAAGAGGGAGAGGAAGGAGGAGGAAGAAAGGAAGAGCGGCGGCGCGAAGGAGGAGCAAGAAAACCTTAGGACTCCACGCGTTAAAAAGGGGGCGGCCCTCGATGTTCGTGACCCTGACGGCGACGGCGTTCACTCATGCGCTCTCTGCTCTGTCTCGCACTGCACGCTCTGCCTGACGAAGGTGGGAGACGGGGCAGGTGGCCGTTCTGCATAGCTGGGCTGGGCCGCGGCCCACTCTTGTCTCTCTCACTCTCTCTCTCGAATAAAACAGAGAAAAGCAAAGGTTTTCCTTTTATAAAACCAGCTTCAAAACAAAATAAACCCCTGAGAAAAGAAAAAGGGGTTTGGAGAAAGAAAAAATATATTTTGTGGAAGAAATAAAGAGCCCTATTTAATAAAAATCTTAAGTTGATTTAAAGAGGAGGTAATTTATTTAATATATAAAATGCAGCTCCGGTTTAATTTAAATCACAAATACAAATAACCCCAAATAATAAAAGAGCATCACTCTAAATTAATAACATGACCAGGGCCACCTCTTAAACATTTTAAACAAATTTTAAAACAGCTTGAATCTGATGATAATAATAATAGGAAGAGAGGGGGGTTTTGGAAGGGGATGTTGCAAAGGAAAAGAGAGGGAAAGAAGAGGAGGAGGTGCCACATGGATCCAACCACACACAAACATCTTACACATACAAACCAACACACTCACCACCATCACATCAAACAAGACACATGGAAACCAACAAGCATGCAAAATGAATGTATGATGGATGAGATGATGCATGAATGCAACACACATGAGTGACAAGGAGCAAACAAACATCTCATAAGCTCATGACACAAGATTCATACATGGGGTTACATGCCAAATAAGGTAGGGACAGCACTTGGGCTGTCACAACTTAGCCACGGGATGATTTATTACGGAACGAGTAAAGAGACTTGCCGGTAACGAGATTGAACAAGGTATAGGGATACCGACGATCGAATCTCGGGCAAGTATCATACCGATAGACAAAGGGATTTTAATACGGGATTGATTGAATCCCCGACATCATGGTTCATCCGATGAGATCATCGTGGAGCATGTGGGAGCCAACATGGGTATCCAGATCCCGCTATTGGTTATTGACCGGAGAGGTGTCTCGGTCATGTCTATGTGTCTCCCGAACCCGTAGGGTCTACACACTTATCGTTCGATGACGCTAGGGTTATAGGGAAATAGTGTACGTGGTTACCGAAGGTTTTTCGGAGTCCCGGGTGAGATCCTGAACGTCACGAGGATTTCTAGAATGGTCCGGAGACAAATATTGATATATAGGAAGTGAGGATTTGGCCACCGGAAGTGTTTCGGGAATTATCGGTAATGTACCGAGACCACCGGAAGGTTCCGGGGGTCCACCAAGTGGGGCCACCAGCCCCGGAGGGCTCCTTGGGCCGAAGGTGAAGGGAATCAGCCCCTAGGTGGGCTGGTGCGCCACTCCCACCAGGCCCAAGGCGCAAGAGAGGTGGAGGGAGGGGAAACCCTAGGTCCACATGGGCCTAAGGCCCACCTAGGGCTGCACCCTCCTCTCCTCCCTCTCTGGCCGCCAGCCAAGCCCCATCTAGGGCTGCCGCACCCTCTAGGGTGGGAACCCTAGATGGGGTGCCTCCTCCTCCCTCTCCCCTATATATATGTGAGGTTTTTAGGGCTGCCCAACACACGAGTTCCTCTCCTCTCGGCGCAGCCCTACTCCTCCCTCTCCTCGTTCTCCGTATCGCTTGGCGAAGCCCTGCCGGAGACCATGCTGCTCTACTGTCACCACGCCGTCGTGCTGCTGGAGCTCTTCTCCAACCTCTCCTTCCTCCTTGCTGGATCAAGGCGTAGGAGACGTCACCGGGCTGCACGTGTGTTGAACGTGGAGGCGCCGTTGTTCGGCGATGAGATCGGAGTCCACCGCAATCTGAATCGCTACGAGTACGGCTCCACCAACCGCGTTCTTGTAACGCTTCTGCCTAGCGATCTTCAAAGGTATGAAGATGCAATCTCTCCCCACTCGTTGCTGGTTTCTCCATAGATAGATCTTGGTGATCGTAGGAAATATTTTGATTTACTACTACGTCTCCCAACAGTGGCATCATGAGCTAGGTCTATGCGTAGAATCTATGCACGAGCAGAACACAAAGCAGTTGGGGGCGTCGATCTTGTTAATATGCTTGCCACTACTAGTCATTGACAGAATCCTCTAGTCGCTTCCACCTAGCTACAAGAGCTTTGTGATGAACTACAACATGCAGGGTATGGAGAAGTCCATTCCCGAGTTGTACTCGATACTGAAATCAGCGGAGGTCGAGATCAAAAAGGAGCATCAAGTGTTGATGGTGAATAAGACCACTAGTTTCAAGAAAGGCATGGGTAAGAAGAACTTCAAGAAGGACAGCAAAGATGTTGCCGCGCCCGGGAAGCAAGTTGCCAGGAAGAAGAACAAGAATGGACCCAAGCCTGAGACTGAGTGCTTTTATTGCAAGGGTACCGGTCACTGGAAGTGGAACTGCCCCAAGTACTTAGCGGATAAGAAGGCCGGCAACATTAAAGGTATATGTGATATACTTGTTATTGATGTGTACCTAACCAGCGCTCGTAGTAGCTCCTGGGTATTTGATACCAGTGCAGTTGCTCACATTTGTAACTCCAAGCAGGAGCTGTGGAATAAGCGGAGGCTGGCAAAGGACGAGGTGACGATGCGTGTAGGGAATGGTTCCAAGGTCGGTGTGATCGCTGTCGTCACGCTATCTCTACATCTACCTTCGGGATTAGTTTTAAATCTTAATAATTGTTATTTAGTACCAGCTTTGAGCATGAACATTGTATCTGGATCTCACTTCATGCGAGATAGCTACTCATTTAAATCTAAGAATAATGGTTGTTCTATTTATATGAGAGAAATGTTTTATGGTCATGCCCCGTTGGTCAATGGTTTATTTTTGATGAATCTCGAACGTGATGTTACACATGTCCATAGTGTGAGTACCAAAAAATGTAAGGTTGATAACGATAGTCCCACTTACATGTGGCACTGCCGCCTTGGTCATATTGGTTTCAAATGCATGAAGAAGCTCCATGCTTATGGACTTTTGGAGTCTCTTGATTTCGAATCATTTGACACGTGCGAACCATGCCTCATGGGGAAGATGACCAAGACTCCGTTATCCAAAACAATGGAGCGAGCAACTAACTTGTTGGAGATAATACATACCGATGTATGCGGTCCAATGAGTGTCGAGGCTTGCGGTGGCTACCGTTATGTTCTCACCCTCACTGATGACTTGAGCAGATATGGGTATGTCTACTTAATGAAACATAGGTATGAAACCTTTGAAAGGTTCAAGGAATTTCAGAGTGAGGTAGAGAATCAACGTGACAGGAAGATAAAGTGCCTACGATCTGATCGTGGTGGAGAATATTTAAGTCACGAGTTTGGCACGCACGTAAGGAAATGTGGAATTGTTTCACAACTCACACTGCCTGGCACACCTCAGCAAAATGGTGTGTTTGAACGTCGTAATCGCACTCTATTGGATATGGTGTGATCTATGATGTCTCTTACCGACTTACCGCTATCATTTTCGGGATATGCATTAGAGACTGCCGCATTCACTTTAAATAGGGCACCATCAAAATCCGTTGAGACGACACCATATGAATTATGGTTTGAAAAGAAACCTAAGCTATTGTTTCTAAAAGTTTGGGGATGCGATGCTTACGTGAAGAAACTTCAACCTGAGAAGCTCGAACCCAAAGCGGAAAAGTGTGTCTTCATAGGATATCCCAAAGAGACTATTGGGTATACCTTCTACCTCAGATCCGAAGGCAAAGTCTTTGTTGCCAATAATGGATCCTTTCTCGAGAAAGAGTTTCCCTCGAAAGAAGTAAGTGGGAGGAAAATAGAACTTGATGAGGTAATCATGCCTCCACTCGAACCGGAGAGTAACGCAGCACGAGAAATTGTTTCTGTGGAGCCCACACCGGCTGGAGAGGAAGTTAATGATGATGATCATGAAACTTCAGATCAAGTTACTATTGAACGTCGAAGGTCCACTAGGACACATTTCGCACCAGAGTGGTACGGCAACCCTGTCCTGGAGATCATGTTTTTGGACAACGGTGAACCTTCAAACTATGAAGATGCGATGGCGGGCCCGGATTCCAACAAATGGCTTGAGGCCATGAAATCCTAGATAGGATCCATGTATGAGAACAAAGTATGGACTTTTGTGGACTTGCCTGATGATAAGCGAGCCATTGAAACTGAATGGATCTTTAAGAAGAAGACTGACGCGGATGGTAATGTGACCGTCTATAAGGATCGGCTTGTCACTAAGGGTTATCGACAAGTTCAAGGAGTTGACTACAATGAGACTTTCCCACCCATGGCGATGATGAAGTCTGTCCGAATCATGTTAGCAATTGCCGCATTTTATGATTATGAGATCTGGCAAATGGACGTCAAAACGGCATTCCTTAATGGCTTCCTCAAGGAAGAATTGTATATGATGCAGCCAGAAGGTTTTGTCGATCCTACAGATGCTAACAAAGTATGCAAGCTCCAGCGCTCCATCTATGGGTTGGTGCAAGCATCTCAGAGTTGGAACATTCGCTTTAATAAGGTGATTAAAGCGTTTGGGTTTGTACAGGTTTACGGAGAACCCTGTATTTACAAGAAAGTGAGTGGGAGCTCTATAGCATTTCTCATTTTATATGTGGATGACATACTGATAATGGGAAATGATATAGAACTTTTGGAAAGTGTAAAGGCCTACTTGAATAACTGTTTTTCAATGAGGGACCTTGGAGAAGCTGCTTACATATTAGGTATTAAGATGTATAGAGATAGATCGAGATGCCTCATAGGTCTTTCACAAAGCACATACCTTGAAAAGATATTGAAGAAGTTCAATATGGATCAGTCAAAGAAGGGGTTGTTGCCTGTGTTACAGGGTGTGAGATTGAGTATGACTCAATGCCCGACCACGACAAAAGATAGAGAAGAGATGAGTGTCATCCCCTATGATTCAGCCATAGGCTCTATTATTTATGCCATGCTGTGTACCAAGCCTGATGTGAACCTTGCCATAAGTTTGGTGGGGAGGTACCGAAGTGATCCCGTAGCGGAACACTGGACAGCAGTCAAGAATATCCTAAAGTACCTAAAAAGGACAAAGGACATGTTTCTCATGTATGGAGGTGCCGAAGAGCTCGTCGTAAAGGGTTACATCGATGCTATCTTCGACACAAATCCGGACGACTCCAAGTCGCAAAACGGATACGTGTATATTTTGAACGGAGAGGCACTCAGCTGGTGCAGCAGCAAGCAAAGCGTCGCGGCGGCATCTACATTTGAAGCGGAGTATATAGCTGCTTCGGAAGTAGCAAAGGAAGGAGTCTGGATGAAGGAGTTCATCACCGACCTAGGAGTGATTCCCAATGCGTCGGGCCCGATGAATCTATTCTGTGACAACACTAGAGCTATTGCCCTTGTGAAGGAGCCCAGGTTTCATAAGAAGACAAGACACATCAAGCGCCGCTTTAACTCCATCTGTGATTACATTCAGGAGGGAGATATGGATATTTGTAAAGTACATACGGATCTGAATGTCGCAAATTCGTTGACTAAACCTCTCTCACGAGCAAAACATGATCAACACCAGAATGCTATGGGTGTTCGATTCATCATAATGTAACTAGATTATTGACTCTAGTGCAAGTGGGAGACTGTTGGAAATATGCCCTAGAGGCAAAAATAAAATGGTTATTGTTGTATTTCCTTGTTCATGATAATTGTCTATTGTTCATGCTATAATTATATTAACCGAAAACCGTAATGCATGTGTGAATACATAAACCACAACATGTCCCTAGTGAGCCTCTAGTTGGCTAGCTCGTTGCTCAATACATGGTCACGGTTTCATGACCATGGACATTGTATGTCATTGATAATGGGATCACATCATTAGGAGAATGATGTGATGGACAAGACCCAATCCTAAGCATAGCACAAGATCGTATAGTTTGTCTGCTAAAGCTTTTCCAATGTCAAGTATCGTTTCCTTAGACCATGAGATTGTGCAACTCCCGGATACCGTAGGAATGCTTTGGGTGTGCCAAACGTCACAACATAACTGGGTGGCTATAAAGGTGCACTACGAGTATCTCCGAAAGTGTCTGTTGGGTTGGCACGAATCGAGACTGGGATTTGTCACTCCGTGTGACGGAGAGGTATCTCTGGGCCCACTCAGTAAGACATCATCATAATGAGCTCAATGTGACTAAGGAGTTAGCCAAGGGATGATGTATTACAGAACGAGTAAAGAGACTTGCCGGTAACGAGATTGAACAAGGTATAGGGATACCGACGATCGAATCTCGGGCAAGTATCATACCGATAGACAAAGGGATTTGAATACAGGATTGATTGAATACCTGACATCGTGGTTCATCTGATGAGATCATCGTGGAGCATGTGGGAGCCAACATGGGTAGCCAGATCCCGTTGTTGGTTATTGACCGCAGAGGTGTCTCGGTCATGTCTACGTGTCTCCCGAACCCGTAGGGTGTACACACTTAAGGTTCGATGATGCTAGGGTTATAGGGAAATAGTGTACGTGGTTACCTGAGGTTGTTCAGAGTCCCGGATGAGATCCCGGACATCACGAGGAGTTCCGGAATGGTCCGGAGACAAAGATTGATACATAGGAAGTGAGGATTTGGCCACCGGAAGTGTTTCGGGAATTACCGGTAACGTACCGGGACCACCGGAAGGTTCCGGGGGTCCACCAAGTGGGGCCACCAGCCCGGAGGGCTCCTTGGGCCGAAGGTGGAGGGAACCAGCCCCTAGGTGGGCTGGTGCGCCACTCCCACTAGGCCCAAGGCGCAGGAGAGGTGGAGGGAGGGGAAACCCTAGGTCCAGATGGGCCTAAGGCCCACCTAGGGCTGCGCCCTCGTCTCCTCCCTCTCTGGCCGCCGGCCAAGCCCCATCTAGGGCTGCCGCACCCTCTAGGGTGGGAACCCTAGATGGGGTGCCTCCTCCTCCCTCTCCCCTATATATATGTGAGGTTTTTAGGGCTGCCCAACACACGAGTTCCTCTCCTCTCGGTGCAGCCCTACTCCTCCCTCTCCTCGTTCTCCGTAGCGCTTGGTGAAGCCCTGCCGGAGACCACGCTGCTCCACCGTCACCATGCCATCGTGCTGCTGGAGCTCTTCACCAACCTCTCCTTCCTCCTTGCTGGATCAAGGCGTAGGAGACGTCACCGGGATGCACGTGTGTTGAACGCGGAGGCGTCGTTGTTCGACGCTGAGATCGGAGTCCACCATGATCTGAATGGCTACGAGTACGACTCCACCAACAGCTTTCTTGTAACGCTTCCGCTTAGTGATCTTCAAAGGTATGAAGATGCAATATCTCCCCACTCGTTGCTGGTTTCTCCATAGATAGATCTTGGTGATCGTAGGTTTTTTTTGATTTACTACTACGTCTCCCAACACCGCCGCCCCACTACCCTGAAGTAGTGTCATATCATGGTTGATGAAATGATGTCCATAAAACCTACAAGGTAGCTTTGGTGTGGGACGGCTAGGACAAAACTTCGCTCAACATGTCGAGCAACAAACGTATTCCGCATACGTCATACTCTAAAGACCCCTGCCAGTGCAAGCACTCAACAGCGGTCTCGGGGACTACACCCAGTGGGTGCACTCAGCGTGCCCCCACTGGACCAAAACCTACTCGATTAAGACCTGATCTATTTGGGTGGAGAACTTTAAAATATTCTACAAGCGGAAAGCAAACACCCAGTGGGTGTACAATCAAAGAAGACAGGAATCCAATCGGAAATATACTTACAATCGAACTTACTCGGACATTGGTGCGAAGCGCTGTGTTGGCATCGTAAGCCAACTTGCTGGCTTCGTATGCCTCCTTGGTGTGCAGCATCATCTGCTCTGCCTGGATCATGGCCTCCTTTACAGCCCCGGTCTGATCTTCCGGGACGTGGTGCAGGGAGAAAGCAGTCATCAGCGGGATCGGCATAATGGCTGGAATAGTCGAGGTAGTCTGAGCTGGTTCGGTTGGAGTCGACGTCTCGATAGTTTAAATAGTTGGTGGAGCACTCGATAGAGGCACCGCTGGATCGGCTCTAACACGTGTCAAGTCGCTTATCCCCTGGGAGGATCCAGCGGTCGACCGCTGAGGCGTCTGTGACGATGGAGTTCTTCGGGTGCGTATGCGTTGGGTGCTTAAGGTATCACCTTCCCCTCTCGTACTCCGAGGCTAATCTTCACCATCTTCCAATTGAATGATTTCTGCAAACATCAATCGGCAACATAAACCCTTGCAATCGACGAATCTCATTTGAGAAGCAGAACTAGGTAAAAATTTGTTTACCTCTATGGGAAGTGGCAGTGTCAGCAGTATCTACATCCATTGCCTCCTCTCCATCCCATGGAGGCGACGTCACTAAGGTAGCAGCTCTGGTAGATCAAACGACACTCGGTCAACAAGAATTCAAGGTCACACTCGACAACGAGAGTTGGGAGTAAAGACTAACATGGAGATGACAGGCACATCCACCTTCATGCGGGGCAGAGCTTTGCGAGGTTTTGCTGCATTGGGCTTGAGTTGCTTCGCTGATCGTTCACTTGACTCGACGGTTGAGGATCGACTTCTCTTCGGGTTCTTTTCACTCGGAGCCGGGGCCTTGTCCACAGTAGTTGTCGGGTCTTGCCGGGACTTGGAGCGGCGTTCAATGCATGGAGGGGACTCAACTTCCTCCTCGTTCTCACCCGAGTCTTCGTATTCGTCCTCACTATCGTAAGAGCCCTCGACGTCCATGCTGCCGCCCTCGCTCTCCTCGCCATCTTCAGGCTGGTTCCCGTTAGGCACGGGCGAGTACATGTGTGTCCGCTCCTGCATGGTCAAACAATAAAGTCAGCCAGCAAATTAATCAACCACTCAACAGTATGGTGTATCAGTCGACAAGATGTAATTTACCAGATTCTTTGGCGGGTTTTCGACTGAGTAAGGTTGGATCCTCTTGGCTCCCAGGGGATTGTCGCAAGCTCCGGTGATACTGCGAAGCCACTGCTTGACAGTTGCTTGCGAAACCTCTTTTGGATGCGCCCGGGTCGAGTCTCCAGGGCCTGCATAATGACACATAGTGTGGTCCCTGGCCTAGAGTGGCTGGATCCATCGACTGAGGAAAGTCTCCAGGAGGTCCATGCTAGTCACCCCGCCACGAATAAGTTTCACTACGGTGTCCACCAAGATTCCCACTTGGACTTTTTCTCCTTTTGGCACTTTTAGGGACTTGGGGACGGCAGGGCGATCAGATGTGAAAGGGGAAAGGCTAGTCGACATATTGGGAGAAGCTACATCTTTGCAGTAAAACCATGTCGACTGCCAGCCTCTAAAAGATTTAGGAAAGGTCATGGAAGGAAAAGAACTACGAGATATCTTCTGAATTCCTAGACCCCCACACAACTGCATTACATGAGTCTTACCATCCTCAGGGAGGGCTTTCTTTACAGTCTGTGATCTAACAGTGAAAATGTGCTTGAACAATCCCTAGTGGGGAGAGCAGCCCACGAAGCACTCACACAAGGTGATGAAAGCAGACAAGTACGATATGGCATTCGGTGGAAAGTGGTGGAGCTAAGCTCCAAATAAGTTCAAGATATTGGAAATATGCCCTAGAGGCAATAATAAAATGGTTATTATTGTATTTCCTTGTTCATGATAATTGTCTATTGTTCTTGCTATAATTGTGTTAACGAGAAACCCTAATACATGTGTGAACACATAGACCACAACATGTCCCTAGTGAGCCTCTAGTTGGCTAGCTCGTTGATCAATAGATGTATGAGAACAAAGTACGGACTTTGGTGGACTTTGTTGATGATAAGTGAGCCATATAAAATAAATGGATCTTTAAGAAGAAGACTAACGCGGATGGTAATGTGACCATATATAAGGCTCGGCTTGTCGCTAAGGGTTATTGACAAGTTCAAGGAGTTGACTACGATGAGACTTTCTCACCCGTAGTGATGCTGAAGTCTGTCTGAATCATGTTAGCAATTGCCGCATTTTATGATTATGAGATCTGGCAAATGGACGTCAAAACGACATTCCTTAATGGCTGCCTTAAGGAAGAACTGTATATGATCCAGCCAAAAGGTTTTGTCGATCCTAAAGATGCTAACAAAGTATGCAAGCTCCAACGCTCTATCTATGGGCTGGTGCAAGCATCTCGAAGTTGGAACATTCGCTTTAATGAGGTGATTAAAGCGTTTGGGTTTATACAGGTTTATGGAGAACCCTGTATTTACAAGAAAGTGAGTGCTAGCTCTGTAGCATTTCTCATATTATATGTGGATGACATATTGTTGATGGGAAATAATATAGAACTTTTGGAAAGCATAAAGGCCTACTTGAATAAGTGTTTTTCAATGAAGGACCTTGGAGAAGCTGCTTACATATTAGGCATCAATATCTATAGAGATAGATCGAGACGCCTCATACTTCTTTCACAAAGCACATACCTTGACAAGATATTGAAGAAGTTCAATATGGATCAGTCCAAGAAGGGGTTCTTGTGTGTGTTATAGGGTGTGAGATTCAATACGACTCAATGCCCGACCATGGCAAACGATAGAGAAGAGATGAGTGTCATCCCCTATGCTTCAGCCATAGGCTCTATTATGTATGCCATGATGTGTACCAGACCTGATGTGAACCTTGCCATAATTTTGGTAGGGAGGTACCAAAGTGATCCCGGAGCGGAACACTGGACAGCGGTCAAGAATATCCTAAAGTACTTGAAAAGGACAAAGGACATGTTTCTCGTATATGAAGGTGCCAAAGAGCTCGTCGTAAAGGGTTATGTCGCTGCTAGCTTCGACATAGATCCGGCCGACTCCAAGTCATAGATCGGATACGTTTATATTTTGAACGGAGGGGCAGTCAGCTGGTGCAACAGCAAGCAAAGCGTCATGGCGGCATCTACATGTGAAGCGGAGTACATAGCTGCTTCGAAAGCAGCAAAGGAAGGAGTCTGGATGAAGGAGGTCATCACCGACCTAGGAGTGATTCCCAATGTGTCGGGCCCAATGACTCTATTCTGTGACAACACTGGAGCTATTACCCTTGCGAAGAGCCCAGGTTTCACAAGAAGACAAGACACATCAAACGCCGCTTCAACTCCATTCGTGATTACATTAAGGAGGGAGATATAGATATTTGTAAAGTACATACGGATCTGAATGTCGCAGATCCGTTGACTAAACCTCTCTCACGAGGAAAACATGATCAACACCAGAATGCTATGGTGTTCGATTCATCACAATGTAACTAGATTATTGACTCGAGTGCAAGTAGGAGACTGTTGGAAATATGCCCTAGAGGCAATAATAAAATGGTTATTATTGTATTTCCTTGTTCATGATAATTGTCTATTGTTCTTGCTATAATTGTGTTAACCGGAAACCGTAATACATGTGTGAACACATAGACCACAACATGTCCCTAGTGAGCCTCTAGTTGGATAGCTCGTTGATCAATAGATGGTCACGGTTTCATGACCATGGACATTGGATGTCGTTGATAACGGGATCACGTCATTAGGAGAATGATGTAATGGACAAGACCCAATCCTAAGCATAGCACAAAGATCGTGTAGTTCGTTTGCTAAAGCTTTTCTAATGTCAAGTATCGTTTCCTTAGACCATGAGATTGTGCAACTCCCGGATAGCATAGGAATACTTTGGGTGTGCCAAACGTCACAACGTAACTAGGTGGCTATAAAGGTGCACTACGGGTATCTGCGAAAGTGTCTGTTGGGTTGGCACGAATCGAGACTAGGATTTTTCACTCCGTGTGACAAAGAGGTATCTCTGGGCCCACTCGGTAAAACATCATCATAATGAGCTCAATGTGACTAAGGAGTTAGCCACGGGATGATGTGTTACGAAACGAGTAAAGAGACTTGCCAGTAATGAGATTGGACAAGGTATAGGGATACCGACGATCGAATCTCGGGCAAGTATCATACTAGTAGACAAAGGGAATTGTATACGGGATTGATTGAATCCCCGACATCGTGGTTCATCTGATGAGATCATCGTGTTGCATGTGGGAGCCAACATGGGTATCCAGATCCTGCTGTTGGTTATTGACCGGAGAGGTGTCTCGGTCATGTCTACGTGCCTCCCGAACCCGTAGGGTCTACACACTTAAGGTTCGATGATGCTAGGGTTATAGGGAAATGTTGTATGTAGTTACCGAAGGTTGTTCGGAGTCCCGGATGAGATCCCAAACATCAAGAGGAGTTCCGGAATGGTCCAAAGGTAAAGATTGATATATAGAAAGTCCAGTTTTGGTCACCGGAAAGTTTTTGGGCTCATCGGTAGTGTATCGGGAGGGTGCCGGAGGACCCCCGGGAGGGGTGTGACGACCAAAGGACTTCGTGGGCTGTTAGAGGAGGTGGACCAGCCCTTATTGGGCTGTCCAAGTCCTTCCCTAAAGTCCCATGTGGCTAGGGATAAAGAGATAAGGCAAAAGGAGATTCAAAAGGAAGAGATCCACCTCCCTTGTGGGAGGTGGACTCCTCCCTTATCTCGGCCGAACCTCTCCTCCTTGGAGGAGGGGCCAAGGCAGCCCTCCCTCTCCCTCCTCCTATATATACCCGAGGTATTGGGGATGATTTGAGACACGAGTTCTCTCTCTCTCGGCGTAGCCCTACCCTTCCTCTTCCTCGTTCTCCGTAGCGCTTGGCGAAGCCCTACCGGAGTCCACGTAGCTCCACCGTCACCACACCGTCGTGCTGCCAGAGCTCTCCCTCAACCTCTCCTTCCTCCTTGCTAGATCAAGGCGTAGGAGACGTCATCAGGCTGCACATGTGTTGGACCTGACCTAGACACCCTACCCAAGGGCACCGCATCAGAGGACTTAAAGATCACAGGAAAGATTCCGACTGGATTCTTCATAGAGCTCAAGTCACTCGACAAACAATCCACTTGTAAGATTCTTCCTCCACTCGACAGTCGTGTGTCACTCGGAAGACCTCACTTCCAGTCGATGCCAGAAGACTAGAAGCCATCCCCGGGAGGCCAACAGGCAGGCGTTAGGCTAGTCCTCATTAGTGGCATTTATGATGTGCGTTACCAGTAACGCTAGTCTTTATACCCACGATCGAACCTTTGGATGCCTGACAATTATGAGGGGCAGCGAACTCTATATAAGCCACCCCTCCCCTCTGGCACAAGGGTTCGCAACCATTGTAATCACTATTCACCACACGACAAAGCTCTAGAGCACTGAGACATAGGGTTGTTACCTCCACGAGAGGGGCCTGAACTCATACATCCGTGTGTACATCCTCGCCGTAGCTAGGACTCTACTCTCTCCCTTCGTACCCCTACCTTCTACTGCCAGGCTTGTTCCCACGACAATAGCTCCGCTGCTGGATGAGAGTAGAGCCACATCTGGTTGTGTGGTAAGAGGTTTGTCAGGGACAATGGCCTTATCGGGTTGCAAGCGAGTTGGCCCCTGTACCGATCTACAGGAAGCTGAAGCCTTGGCAGTTGCGACCGGCTTGGCGGTGTTGAAAACAAAGTTCAGAGGCAGAGTCTTGATCGAAACGGACTACGCCACACTTGCAAAGCGAGTGGAATCCGGTGCCCCAAACACTTTGTCGCTCCGCCCAATTGTCACATACAACCAAGAGCGAGAGCTGCTTTCCTCGACTATGGTGATGGTGACGACCAAAACCTGCAATAGGTAGCTCATGCACTGGCAACCCATGTGTGGGGCAATGGAAACACGCTACTAATAGCCAAAGTACCCCCTCAGCTTATGGAGCTAGTGAGGGGTGATCAAGTATGTTGTTAATAGCTTGTAGAAAGCTTTGGCTTTCCCTAAAAAAGGAAATGAAACTAAATGGTCATGCCACCCCCTCTCTTCTTTGTGCTTTGTTCGGAAACATGAATTTCGATACACACACTTCTTCTTCCATCGCTTCGTATGTACTAATATTATATTTGGATCGTTGCTGCTTGCAATTAACATGGAAATGTTTCTTTTACCTTACATAACAGATCACACGGTTACTTTCATTAGTATTTTCTCTAATCAATAATCATGTTTATTATGCTCATCATGTTTTATCTACTGTTATTTTGGCTCAAACTTATTGGTAAATTGCTCTTATATTCGACATGATGAATAAATTTTTTTGACACCAAGAGCGAGTTTTCATTTTTTTTACGAGTCACACTTCAAGATGGGAGTGAACTGAAGTTACCCATTGGGACATTGGTCCGTTCCAAAATTTCAAGGACGATGAGTCTTTTGGGTTGACTTATTATGAAAATTGGGGTAGGGGAGCTGGCCTCCATCGGCCCATCGGGACGAACGGACCCGAATTTATGCCTTTGCAAGTTCTGCCTGTGTTGTGTTTATAGGAAAATCTAAAGTATTAATCCAAAATTGCCTCTATTGTAGAGCTACAAATATGCCTTTGTGATGCTAACCATGTTCATGGTGGACATAGAAATGAGGTTGCACATATAACTTATTCTTTTAGACATGCTAACATGTCGAAATTCCTATCAGTACACTAGTTCAGAATCGGCCTATAGTGCCGGTTCGTAAGGGTCTTTAGTGCCAGTTGAACTGGCACTAAAGGGTGGGGACTAAAGGCCCCCTTTAGTGCCTTTAGTCCCGGTTCAACATGACCCAGCACTAAAAACCCACCACGTGGCACCTGTCGGCACCGTGGGCTGGGGGACCTTTAGTTCCAGTTGGTAACACCAACCGGGACTAAAAGTATTTAATTCTTTTAATTTTGTGTTTTCCATTTAATTATTTTTCATTTCAAACATATATTATGCCACTACATACTCTACACGTTGTGCATATATATATATATATATAAATAGAATTTCTCGTAAATCGATCATATATATATATATATCATCGAATTTTACGTACACAACCATTCACATACATATATATATATACAATTTCGTATATAAAATTTTTCCTACAATTTGCGGATCATTACACATGCTTCTTGTAATGGTATTCTCCTTTGGGATCTATGACCTGGTCGAGCAGAAATCCAGTTATTTCCTCTTGAATTGCTCGTACGCGACCTGTTGGTAGGAGCTGGCCACACATCTCCGTCAGGTATAAGAAGGAGATCAAGATGGATGTATTAGTTGTGTGTATATATATTAGCTACATCATGATAAAAAAATTATGGATAGTGTTCTCGCAAACGTATTCAAAGATTTCTTTCGTTTCTGCTCCTTTCACACGTGATCATGCGAATGTTCTTGCAAACGTAGTATGCACATAAACTATCCCCCTGCTCCTGCCTCATGCACTTTACGAGAATAAAATTCAATCAACTAATAATTAATCAAGCATGATAATCTTGGAAATATGCCCTAGAGGCAATAATAAAATGGTTATTATTGTATTTCCTTGTTCATGATAATTGTCTATTGTTCATGCTATAATTGTGTTAACCGGAAACCGTAATGCATGTGTGAATACATAGACCACAACAAGTCCCTAGTGAGCCTCTAGTTGGCTAGCTCGTTGATCAATAGATGGTCATGGTTTCATGACCATGGACATTGGATGTCATTGATAACGGGATCACATCATTAGGAGAATGATGTGATGGACAAGACCCAATCCTAAGCATAGCACAAGATTGTGTAGTACGTCTGCTAAAGCTTTTCCAATGTCAAGTATCGTTTCCTTAGACCATGAGATTGTGCAACTCCCGGATACCGTAGGAATGCTTTGGGTGTGCCAAACGTCACAACGTAACTGGGTGGCTATAAATGTCACTATGGGTATCTCTGAAAGTGTCTGTTGGGTTGGCACGAATCGAGACTGGGATTTGTCACTCCGTGTGACGGAGAGGTATCTTTGGGCCCACTCGGTAAGACATCATCATAATGAGCTCAATGTGACTAAGGAGTTAGCCACGGGATGATGTGTTACGGAACGAGTGAAGAGACTTGCCGTTAGCGAGATTGAACAAGGTATAGGGATACCGACGATCGAATCTCGAGCAAGTATCATACCGATAGACAAAGGGAATTGTATATGGGATTGATTGAATCCCCGACATCGTGGTTCATCTGATGAGATCATCGTGGAGCATGTGGGAGACAACATGGGTATCCAGATCCCGCTATTGGTTATTGACCAGAGAGGTGTCTCGGTCATGTCTACGTGTCTCCCGAACCCGTAGGGTCTACACACTTAAGGTTCGATGACGCTAGGGTTATAGGGAAATAGTGTACGTGGTTACCAAAGGTAGTTCGGAGTCCTAGATGAGATCCTGGACGTCACGAGGAGTTCCGGAATGGTCTGGAGACAAAGGTTGATATATAGGAAGTGAGGTTTTTGTCACCGGAAATGTTTCGGGCGTCACCGGTTGCATATCGGGACCACCGGAAGGGTTCCGGGGGTCCACCAGAAGCGGCCACCAGCCCCGGAAGGCTTCATGGGCCAATAGTGGGAGGGAACCAGCCCCTAGGTGGGCTGGTGCGCCTCCCACCTCAGCCCAAGGCGCAGCAAGGGGTGGAGGGGGCAAACCCTAGGGCATGGATGGGCCCAAGGCCCACCCTAGGGCGCGCCACACCTCCCACCTTGGCCGCCGGCCCTCCCATCTAGGCCTGTCGCGCCATCTAGGGTGGGAACCCTAGATGGGGTGCCTCCTCCTCCTTCCCCCTATATATATGTGGGGATTTTGAGGGCTGCAACACTCGAGTTCCTCTCCCTCTCGGCGCAACCCTACTCCTCCCTCTCCTCGCTCTCCGTAGTGCTTGGCGAAGCCCTACCGGAGACCATGCAGCTCCACCGTCACCATGCCGTCATGCTGCCGGTGCTCTCCCTCAACCTCTCCTTCTGTCCTTGCTGGATCAAGGCGTAGGAGACGTCACCGGGCTGCACGTGTGTCGAACGCGGAGGCGCCGTTGTTCGGCGCTAAGATTGGAGTCCACCGCGATCTGAATCGCTACAAGTACGACTCCACCAACCGCATTCTTGTAATGCTTCCGCTTAGCGATCTTCAAATGTATGAAGATGCAATATCTCCCCACTTGTTGATGGTTTCTCCATAGATAGATCTTGGTGATCGTAGGAAAGTTTTTGATTTACTACTACGTCTTCCAACAGTGGCATCATGAGCTAGGTCTATGCGTAGAATCTATGCACGAGTAGAACACAAAGCAGTTGTGGGCGTCGATCTTGTTAATTTTCTTACCACTACTAGTCTTATCTTGATTCGGCGGTATTGTGGGATGAAGCGGCCCGAACCAACTTTACACGTACGCTTATGTGAGACCGGTTCCACCGCCTGACATGCACTTGTTGCACAAGGTGGCTAGCGGCAGAGGCGAAACTAGGCCTGGGGCAACTGGGGCTACAGCCCCAGGCGTGGCGCAGCTAGTACATGTACGCATAGTAGAAAAAAATTCAGATTTTGGAATAGATAGAAGCCCAGCCCCAGGCGTTACATACACGTAAAAGCCTACAGCCCATTAGCCAACTCCATAGATGGATCAGACCAAAACCAATTGCTAGGTAGACGGCCAACGCTTCGATCTCCGATGCATAACCCGATCATTCGTCTTCGTCAATCACAGAAGAGAACAAACATCCCTCGAGGCCTCGACCCTGGCCAGATCGCAGCAACAGCCAACGGAGAGTCCAAGTGTTGCGCCGCCGCTGTCATCAACCAGCGATTGGCAATTCGCCGCCGCGCCGGCCGCCGGGTCCGGGTCCTGACCACCCGCTTTCCTACTGTTCTTCTCCATCTATCTCTGAATTGCACTCACTGACGCACCCAGACCCACATAATCTGAATCTGGGCCAAAATCTGAATTTGCTGTGTCCGCAACATCTTCCAAGTGGCCAACGCACAGGTATGTAATCTGCATCTAATTATGTTTCCCCTAATTCCTTTGTTTCAGCCAGGCACACACATTTTCCATTGGTTTATCGTCTCATTGAATTGGCCTTGATTCTGCCCGTCGCAACGGCAACCGTAGAAAGAGCCTTTTCAGCTATGAGCATTGTCAAAACTGATTTGCGAAACAAGATGAATGATGAATGGATGAATCACTGTTTGGTGTGCTATATTGAGCGTGATGTATTTGCAAGCATTGATGATATTAAGATTATACAGTGCTATCAAAAAATGAGGAAACGCAAGGGTTTACTACCACGTGGACTTCATGTTAATGGTATAATATGTACTCTCTTTTGTGTAAAATTTCATATGAACAATTGGTTTAGTCTATGCCTAGTGACTTGATTTTATGTTTGCAGATCCAAGCCCGTCCACTGGTGAAGAAACAATGGCCATGGATTAAGCAGTCTTCACTAATTGGGTACTAAATCATGTTTGCAATTATGCACTTTGTTAAACTATTTGTTTTATGGAATTTTCTCTCATGATAATAATGGATTTACATTTCGTTTTGAATGTGATGTTGTGGCATACTTATAACGTACATCAATGTGCGTAGTATTTGACGTTATATTTAGCCAGTTAGTTTTAGCCCTAGGCTTTGAGAAATCCTGGTTCCGCCACTGGCTAGCGGGTGTCTGTCTCTCCCACCTTAGTCGGATTGGATTCGATGAAAAGGGTCCTTATGAAGGGTAAATAGCAATTGGCATATCACATTGTGGTTTTGGCATAGGTAAGAAACGTTCTTGCTAGAAACCTATAGCAGCCACGTAAAAACTTGCAACTACAAATTAGAGGACGTCTAACTTGTTTTTGCAGCATATGCCTTGTGATGTGATATGGCCAAAGGATGTGATGTGATGCACTGTGATGTATGAGATTGATCATGTTCTTGTAATAGGATTCACGACTTGCATGTCGATGAGTATGACAACCGGCAGGAGCCATAGGAGTTGTCTTATTTTATTGTATGACCTACGTGTCAATCATAAACGCCATGTAATTACTTTACTTTATTGCTAAACGTTGGCCATAGTAGTAGAAGTAATAGTTGGCGAGACAACTTCATGAAGACACAATGATGGAGATCATGGTGTCGTGCCGGTGACAGTGATGATCATGGTGCCCCGAAGATGGAGACCAAAGGAGCAAGATGATATTGGCCATATCATGTCACTATATTGATTGCATGTGATGTTTATCATGTTTACATCTTATTTTCTTAGAACGACGGTAGTAAATAAGATGATCTCTCAATAAAATTTCAAGATATGTGTTCACCCTAACTGTGCACCATTGCTAAGAATCGTTGTTCCGAAGCACCACGTGATGATCGGGTGTGATAGGTTCTAACGTTCGCATATAACGGGTGTAAGCCAGATTTACACACGCAAAACACTTAGGTTGACTTGACGAGCCTAGCATGTACAGATATGGCCTCGGAACACGGAAGACCGAAAGGTCGAACATGAGTCGTATAGAAGACACGATCAACATGGAGATGTTCACCATGGATGACTAATCCGTCTCACGTGATGATCGGACACGGGCTAGTTAACATGGATCATGTATCACTTGGATGACTAGAGAGATGTCTATCTAAGTGGGAGTTCATCAAATAATATGATTATATGTACTTAATTATAATGAACTTAGTCTAAAATTGTCTTTACAATCTATATTGTAGATCCAGTGGCCAACGCGAATGTCACCCTCAACTTCAACGCGTTCTTAGAGAAAACCAAGCTGAAAGATGATGGAAGCAACTATGCGGACTGGGTCCGTAGCTTGAGGATCATCCTCATAGCTTCCAAGAGATTGTATGTCCTTGATACACCGCTAGGTGACCCACCTATTTTCCCAGCGGACCAAGATGTTACGAACGCTTGGCAGTCGCGCTGCGATGATTACTCCCTTGTTCAGTGCGGCATGCTTTATAGTTTAGAACCGCGGCTCCAAAAGCGTTTTGAGCAACACGGAGCATATGAGATGTTCCAAGAGGTGAAACTGGTTTTCCAAGCTCATGCCCGGGTCGAGAGATATGACGTCTCCGACAAGTTCTTCAGCTGTAAGATGGAGGATAATAGTTCTATCAGTGAGCACATACTCAAGATGTCTGGGTTGCACAATCGCTTGACTCAGCTGGGAGTTAATCTCCCGGATGACTCGGTCATTGACAGAATCCTCCAATTGCTTCCACCTAGCTACAAGAGCTTTGTGATGAACTACAACATGAAGGGTATGGAGAAGTCCATTCCCGAGTTGTACTCGATACTGAAATCAGCGGAGGTCGAGATCAAAAAGGAGCATCAAGTGTTGATGGTGAATAAGACCACTAGTTTCAAGAAAGGCAAGGGTAAGAAGAACTTCAAGAAGGACGGCAAAGCTGTTGCCGCGCCCGGGAAGCAAGTTGCCAGGAAGAAGAACAAGATTGTACCCAAGCCTGAGACAGAGTGCTTTTATTGCAAGGGTATCGGTCACTGGAAGTGGAACTGCCCCAAGTACTTAGCGGATAAGAAGGCCGGCAACATTAAAGGTATATGTGATATACTTGTTATTGATGTGTACCTAACCAGCGCTCGTAGTAGCTCCTGGGTATTTGATAACGGTGCAGTTGCTCACATTTGTAACTCCAAGCAGGAGTTGTGGAATAAGCGGAGGCTGGCAAAGGACGAGGTGACGATACGTGTCGGGAATGGTTCCAAGGTCGGTGTGATCGCTGTCGTCACGCTCTCTCTACATCTACCTTCGGGATTAGTTTTAAACCTTAATAATTGTTATTTAGTACCAGCTTTGAGCATGAACATTGTATCTGGATCTCACTTCATGTGAGATGGCTACTCATTTAAATCTAAGAATAATGGTTGTTCTATTTATATGAGAGAAATGTTTTATGGTCATGCCCCGTTGGTCAATGGTTTATTTTTGATGAATCTCGAACGTGATGTTACACATGTCCATAGTGTGAGTACCAAAAAATGTAAGGTTGATAACGATAGTCCCACTTACATGTGGCACTGCCGCCTTGGTCATATTGGTTTCAAATGCATGAAGAAGCTCCATGCTTATGGACTTTTGGAGTCTCTTGATTTCGAATCATTTGACACGTGCGAACCATGCCTCATGGGGAAGATGACCAAGACTCCGTTATCCAAAACAATGGAGCGAGCAACTAACTTGTTGGAGATAATACATACCGATGTATGCGGTCCAATGAGTGTCGAGGCTTGCAGTGGCTACCGTTATGTTCTCACCCTCACTGATGACTTGAGCAGATATGGGTATGTCTACTTAATGAAACATAGGTATGAAACCTTTGAAAGGTTCAAGGAATTTCAGAGTGAGGTAGAGAATCAACGTGACAGGAAGATAAAGTGCCTACGATCTGATCGTGGTGGAGAATATTTAAGTCACGAGTTTGGCACGCACGTAAGGAAATGTGGAATTGTTTCACAACTCACGTTGCCTGGCACACCTCAGCAAAATGGTGTGTCTGAACGTCGTAATCGCACTCTATTGGATATGGTGTGATCTATGATGTCTCTTACCGACTTACCGCTATCATTTTCGGGATATGCATTAGAGACTGTCGCATTCACTTTAAATAGGGCACCATAAAAATCCGTTGAGACGACACCATATGAATTATGGTTTGAAAAGAAACCTAAGCTGTTGTTTCTAAAAGTTTGGGGATGCGATGCTTATGTGAAGAAACTTCAACCTGAGAAGCTCGAACCCAAAGCGGAAAAGTGTGTCTTCATAGGATATCCCAAAGAGACTATTGGGTATACCTTCTACCTCAGATCCGAAGGCAAAGTCTTTGTTGCCAATAATGGATCCTTTCTCGAGAAAGAGTTTCCCTCGAAAGAAGTAAGTGGGAGGAAAATAGAACTTGATGAGGTAATCATGCCTCCACTCGAACAGGAGAGTAACGCAGCACGAGAAATTGTTTCTGTGGAGCCCACACCGGCTGGAGAGGAAGTTAATGATGATGATCATGAAACTTCAGATCAAGTTACTATTGAACGTCGAAGGTCCACTAGGACACATTTCGCACCAGAGTGGTACGGCAACCCTGTCCTGGAGATCATGTTTTTGGACAACGATGAACCTTCAAACTATGAAGAAGCGATGGCGGGCCCGGATTCCAACAAATGGCTTGAGGCCATGAAATCCTAGATAGGATCCATTTATGAGAACAAAGTATGGACTTTTGTGGACTTGCCTGATGATAAGCGAGCCATTGAAACTGAATGGATCTTTAAAAAGAAGACTGACGTGGATGGTAATGTGACCGTCTATAAGGATCGGCTTGTCACTAAGGGTTATCGACAAGTTCAAGGAGTTGACTACAATGAGACTTTCCCACCCGTGGCGATGATGAAGTCTGTCCGAATCATGTTAGCAATTGCCGCATTTTATGATTATGAGATCTGGCAAATGGACGTCAAAACGGCATTCCTTAATGGCTTCCTCAAGGAAGAATTGTATATGATGCAGCCAGAAGGTTTTGTCGATCCTACAGATGCTAACAAAGTATGCAAGCTCCAGCGCTCCATCTATGGGTTGGTGCAAGCATCTCAGAGTTGGAACATTCGCTTTAATGAGGTGATTAAAGCGTTTGGGTTTGTACAGGTTTATGGAGAACCCTGTATTTACAAGAAAGTGAGTGGGAGCTCTATAGCATTTCTCATTTTATATGGGGATGACATACTAACAATGGGAAATGATATAGAACTTTTGGAAAGTGTAAAGGCCTACTTGAATAAGTGTTTTTCAATGAGGGACCTTGGAGAAGCTGCTTACATATTAGGTATTAAGGTCTATAGAGATAGATCGAGATGCCTCATAGGTCTTTCACAAAGCACATACCTTGAAAAGATATTGAAGAAGTTCAATATGGATCAGTCCAAGAAGGGGTTGTTGCCTGTGTTACAGGGTGTGAGATTGAGTATGACTCAATGCCCGACCACGACAAAAGATAGAGAAGAGATGAGTGTCATCCCCTATGGTTCAGCCATAGGCTCTATTATTTATGCCATGCTGTGTACCAGGCCTGATGTGAACCTTGCCATAAGTTTGGTGGGGAGGTACCAAAGTGATCCCATAGCGGAACACTGGACAGCGGTCAAGAATATCCTAAAGTACCTGAAAAGGACAAAGGACATGTTTCTCATGTATGGAGGTGCCGAAGAGCTCGTCGTAAAGGGTTACATCAATGCTATCTTCGACACAAATCCGGACGACTCCAAGTCGCAAACCGGATACGTGTATATTTTGAACGGAGAGGCAGTCAGCTGGTGCAGCAGCAAGCAAAGCGTCGCGGCGGCATCTACATGTGAAGCGGAGTATATAGCTGCTTCGGAAGCAGCAAAGGAAGGAATTTGGATGAAGGAGTTCATCACCGACCTAGGAGTGATTCCCAATGCGTCGGGCCCGATGACTCTATTCTGTGACAACACTAGAGCTATTGCCCTTGTGAAGGAGCCCAGGTTTCATAAGAAGACAAGACACATCAAGCACCGCTTTAACTCCATCCGTGATTACATTCAGGAGGGAGATATGGATATTTGTAAAGTACATACGGATCTGAATGTCGCAAATTCGTTGACTAAACCTCTCTCACGAGCAAAACATGATCAACACCAGAATGCTATGGGTGTTCGATTCATCATAATGTAACTAGATTATTGACTCTAGTGCAAGTGGGAGACTATTGGAAATATGCCCTAGAGGCAAAAATAAAATGGTTATTGTTGTATTTCCTTGTTCATGATAATTTTCTATTGTTCATGCTATAATTATATTAACCGAAAACCGTAATGCATGTGTGAATACATAAACCACAACATGTCCCTAGTGAGCCTCTAGTGGGCTAGCTCGTTGGTCAATAGATGGTCACGGTTTCATGACCATGGACATTGTATGTCATTGATAATGGGATCACATCATTAGGAGAATGATGTGATGGACAAGACCCAATCCTAAGCATAGCACAAGATCGTATAGTTTGTCTGCTAAAGCTTTTCCAATGTCAAGTATCGTTTCCTTAGACCATGAGATTGTGCAACTCCTGGATACCATAGGAATGCTTTGGGTGTGCCAAACGTCACAACGTAACTGGGTGGCTATAAAGGTGCACTACGAGTATCTCTGAAAGTGTCTGTTGGGTTCGCACGAATCGAGACTGGGATTTGTCACTCCGTGTGACGGAAAGGTATCTCTAGGCCCACTCAGTAAGACATCATCATAATGAGCTCAATGTGACTAAGGAGTTAGCCAAGGGATGATGTATTACGGAACGAGTAAAGAGACTTGCCGGTAACGAGATTAAACAAGGTATAGGGATACCGACGATCGAATCTCGGGCAAGTATCATACCGATAGATAAAGGGATTTGAATACAGGATTGATTGAATCCCTGACATCGTGGTTCATCCGATGAGATCATCGTGGAGCATGTGGGAGCCAACATGGGTATCCAGATCCCGCTGTTGGTTATTGACCGCAGAGGTGTCTCGGTCATGTCTACGTGTCTCCCGACCCCGTAGGGTGTACACACTTAAGGTTCAATGATGCTAGGGTTATAGGGAAATAGTGTACGTGGTTACCTGAGGTTGTTCGGAGTCTCGGATGAGATCCTGGACATCACGAGGAGTTCCGAAATGGTCCGGAGACAAAGATTGATATATAGGAAGTGAGGATTTGGCCACCGGAAGTGTTTCGGGAATTACCGGTAACGTACCGGGACCATCGGAAGGTTTCGGAGGTCCACCAAGTGGGGCCACCAGCCCGGAGGGCTCCTTGGGCCGAAGGTGGAGGGAACCAGCCCCTAGGTGGGCTGGTGCGCCACTCCCACCAGGCCCAAGGCGCAGGAGAGGTGGAGGGAGGGGAAACCCTAGGTCCAGATGGGCCTAAGGCTCACCTAGGGCTGCGCCCTCGTCTCCTCCCTCTCTGGCTGCCGGCCAAGCCCCATCTAGGGCTGCCGCACCCTCTAGGGTGGGAACCCTAGATGGTGTGCCTCCTCCTCCCTCTCCCCTATATATATGTGAGGTTTTTAGGGTTGCCCAACACACGAGTTCCTCTCCTCTCGGTGCAGCCCTACTCCTCCCTCTCCTCGTTCTCCGTAGCGCTTGGCGAAGCACTGCCGGAGACCACGCTGCTCCACCGTCACCATGCCGTCGTGCTGCTGGAGCTCTTCACCAACCTCTCCTTCCTCCTTGCTGGATCAAGGCGTAGGAGACGTCATCGGGCTGCACGTGTGTTGAACGCGGAGGCATCGTTGTTCGGCGCTGAGATCGGAGTCCACCACGATCTGAATGGCTACGAGTACGACTCCACCAACAGCGTTCTTGTAACGCTTCCGCTTAGCGATCTTCAAAGGTATGAAGATGCAATCTCTCCCCACTCGTTGCTAGTTTCTCCATAGATAGGGTATGGAGAAGTCCATTCCCAAGTTGTACTCGATACTGAAATCAGCAGAGGTCGAGATCAAAAAGGAGCATCAAGTGTTGATGGTGAATGAGACCACTAGTTTCAAGAAAGGCAAGGGTAAGAAGAACTTCAAGAAGGATGGCAAAGCTGTTACCGTGCCCCGTAAGCAAGTTGCCGGAAGAAGAACAAGAATGGACCCAAGCCTAAGACTGAGTCCTTTTATTGCAAGGGTACCGGTCACTGGAAGCAGAACTGCCCCAAGTACTTAGCAGATAAGAAGGCCGGCAACGATAAAGGTATATGTGATATACTTGTTATTGATGTGTACCTAACCAGCGCTCGTAGTAGCTCCTGGGTATTTGATACCGGTGCAGTTTCTCACATTTGTAACTCCAAGCAGGAGCTGCGGAATAAGTGTAGGCTGGCGAAGGACGAGGTGACGATGCGCGTCGGGAATGGTTCCAAGGTCGATGTGATCGCCGTTGGCACGCTACCTCTACATCTACCTTCGGGATTAGTGTTAAACCTCAATAATTGTTATTTAGTACCAGCTTTGAGCATGAACATTGTATCTGAATCTCGTTTGATGCGAGATGGCTACTCATTTAAATCTGAGAATAATGGTTGTTCTATTTATATGAGAGAAATGTTTTATGGTCATGCCCCGCTGGTTAATGGTTTATTTTTGATGAATCTCGAACGTGATGTTACACATTTCCATAGTGTGAGTACCAAAAAGTGTAAGGTTGATAACGATAGTCCCACTTACATGTGGCACTGCCGCCTTGGTCATATTTGTGTCAAACGCATGAAGAAGCTCCATACTGATGGACTTTTGGAGTCTCTTGATTTCGAATCATTTGACACGTGCGAACCATGCCTCATGGGTAAGATGACCAAGACTCCGTTCTCCGGAACAATGGAGCGAGCAACTGACTTGTTGGAGATAATACATACCGATGTATGCGGTCCAATGAGCATCGAGGCTCGCGGTGGCTACCGTTATGTTCTCACCCTCACTGATGACTTAAGCAGATATGGGTATGTCTACTTAATGAAACACAAGTCTGAAACCTTTGAAAGGTTCAAGGAATTTCAGAGTGAGGTAGAGAATCAACTTGACAGGAAAATAAAGTGCCTACGATCTGATCGTGGCGGAGAATATTTAAGTCACGAGTTTGGCATGCACCTAAGGAAATGTGGAATTGTTTCACAACTCACGCCGCCTGGCACACCTCTGCGAAATGGTGTGTCTGAACATCGTAATCGCACTCTATTGGACATGGTGCGATCTATGATGTCTCTTACCGACTTACCGCTATCATTTTGGGGATATGCATTAGAGACTGCCGCATTCACTTTAAATAGGGCACCGTCAAAATCCGTTGAGACGACACCGTACGAATTATGGTTTGGAAAGAAACCTAAGCTGTCATTTATAAAAGTTTGGGGATGCGATGCTTATGTGAAGAAACATCAACCTAAGAAGCTCAAACCCAAAGCGGAAAAGTGCGTCTTCATAGGATATTCCAAAGAGACTATTGGGTATACCTTCTACCTCAGATCCGAAGGCAAAGTCTTTGTTGCCAAGAATGGATCCTTTCTCGAGAAAGAGTTTCTCTCGAAAGAAGTAAGTGGGAGGAAAATTGAACTTGATGAGGTAATCGTACCTCCACTCAAACCGGAGAGTAGTGCAGCACAGGAAGTTGTTTCCATAGAGCCTACACCGGCTGGAGAGGAAGTTAATGATGATGATCATGAAACTTCAGATCAAGTTACTATTGAACGTCGAAGGTCCACTAGGACACGTTCCGCACCAGAGTGATACGGCAACCCTGTCCTGGAGATTTGTTGGACAACGGCGAGCCTTCGAACTATGAAGAATCGATGGCGGGCCCGGATTCCAACAAATGGCTTGAGGCCATGAAATCCGAGATAGGATCCATGTATGAGAACAAAGTATGGACTTTGATGGACTTGCCTGATGATAAGCGAGCCATTGAAAATAAATGGATCTTTAAGAAGAAGACTGACGCGGATGGTAATGTGACCATCTATAAGGCTCGTGTTGTCGCTAAGGGTTATCGACAAGTTCAAGGAGTTGACTATGATGAGACTTTCTCACCCGTAGCGATGCTGAAGTCTGTCCGAATCATGTTAGCAATTGCCGCATTTTATGATTATGAGATCTGGCAAATGGACGTCAAAATGACATTTCTTAATGGCTTCCTCAAGGAAGAACTGTCTATGATGCAGCCGGAAGGTTTTGTCGATCCTAAAGATGCTAACAAAGTATGCAAGCTCCAACGCTCCATCTATGGGCTGGTGCAAGCATCTCGGAGTTGGAACATTTGCTTTAATGAGGTGATTAAAGCGTTTGGGTTTGTACAGGTTTATGCAGAACCCTGTATTTACAAAGAAGTGGGTGGGAGATCTATAGCATTTCTCATATTATATTTGGATGACATACTGATAATGGGAAATGATATAAAACTTTTGGAAAGGGTAAAGGCCTACTTGAATAAGTGTTTTTCAATGAAGGACCTTGGAGAAGCTGCTTACATATTAGGTATTAAAATCTATAGAGATAGAGCGAGATGCCTTATAGGTCTTGCACAAAGCACATATCTTGAAAATATATTGAAGAAGTTCAATATGGATCAGTCCAAGAAGGGGTTGTTGCGTGTGTTACAGGGTGTGAGATTGAGTACGACTCAATGCCCGACCACGGCAAAGGATAGAGAAGAGATGAGTGTCATCCCCTATGCTTTAGCCATAGGCTCTATTATGTATGCCATGCTGTGTACCAGGTCTGATGTGAACCTTGCCATAAGTTTGGTGGGGAGGTACCAAAGTGATCCCGTAGCGGAACACTGGACAGCGGTCAAGAATATCCTAAAGTACCTGAAAAGGACAAAGGACATGTTTCTCATGTATGGAGGTGCCGAAGAGCTCGTCGTAAAGGGTTACATCGATGCTATCTTCGACACAAATCCGGATGACTCCAAGTCGCAAACCGGATACGTGTATATTTTGAACGGAGGGGCAGTCAGCTGGTGCAGGAGCAAGCAAAGCGTCGCGGCGGCATCTACATGTGAAGCGGAGTACATAGCTGCTTCGGAAGCAGCAAAGGAAGGAGTCTGGATGAAGGAGTTCATCACCGACCTAGGAGTGATTCCCAATGCGTCGGGCCCGATGACTCTATTTTGTGACAACCCTGGAGCTATTGCCCTTGCGAAGGAACCCAGGTTTCACAAGTAGACAAGACACATCAAGCGCCGCTTGAACTCCATCCATGATTACATTCAGGAGGGAGATATAGATATTTGTAAAGTACATACGGATCTGAATGTCGCGGATCCGTTGACTAAACCTCTCTCACGAGCAAAACATGATCAACACTAGAATGCTATGGGTGTTCGATTCATCAGAATATAACTAGATTATTGACTCTAGTGCAAGTGGGAGACTGTTGGAAATATGCCCTAGAGGCAAAAATAAAATGGTTATTGTTGTATTTCCTTGTTCATGATAATTGTCTATTGTTCATGCTATAATTATATTAACCGAAAACCGTAATGCATGTGTGAATACATAAACCACAACATGTCCCTAGTGAGCCTCTTGTTGGCTAGCTCGTTGATCAATAGATGGTCACGGTTTCATGACCATGGACATTGGATGTCATTGATAATGGGATCACATCATTAGGAGAATGATGTGATGGACAAGAACCAATCCTAAGCATAGCACAAGATCGTGTAGTTCGTCTGCTAAAGCTTTTCCAATGTCAAGCATCGTTTCCTTAGACCATGAGATTGTGCAACTCCCGGATACCGTAGGAATGCTTTGGGTGTGCCAAACGTCACAACGTAACTGGGTGGCTATAAAGGTGCACTACGGGTATCTCCGAAAGTGTCTGTTGGGTTGGCACGAATCGAGACTGGGATTTGTCACTCTGTGTGACGGAGAGGTACCTCTAGGCCCACTCGGTACGACATCATCATAATGAGCTCAATCTGACTAAGGAGTTAGCCACGGGATTATGTGTTACAGAACGAGTAAAGAGACTTGCCGGTAACGAGATTGAACAAGGTATAGGGATACCGACGATCGAATCCCGGGCAAGTATCATACCGATAGACAAAGGGAATTTTATATGGGATTGATTGAATCCCCGACATCGTGGTTCATCCGATGAGATCATCGTGGAGCATGTGGGAGCCAACATGGGTATCCAGATCCCGTTGTTGGTTATTGACCGGAGAGGTGTCTCGGTCATGTCTACGTGTCTCCCGAAGCCGTAGGGTCTACACACTTAAGGTTCGATGGCGCTAGGGTTATAGAAAAATAGTGTACGTGGTTACAGAAGGTAGTTCGGAGTCCCGTATGAGATCCCAGACGTCACGAGGAGTTCTGGAATGGTCCGAAGACAAAGATTGATATATAGGAAGTGAGATTTTGGTCACCGGAAATGTTTCGGGCATGACCGGTAATGTACCAGGACCACCGGAAGGGTTCCGGGGGTCCACCGGAAGGTCCACTAGCCTCGGAAGGCTTCATGGGCCGGTAGTGGGAGGGAACCAGCCCCTAGGTGGGCTGGTGCGCCTCCCACCTCAGCCCAAGGCGCAGCAAGGGGTGGAGGGGGCAAACCCTAGGGCATGGATGGGCCCAAGGCCCACCCTAGGGTGCCGCCACTCCTCCCACCTTGGCCGCCGGCCCTCCCATCTAGGGCTGCCGCACCATCTATGGTGGGAACCCTAGATGGGGTGCCTCCTCCTCCTTCCCCCTATATATATGTGGGGTTTTTGAGGGGTGCAACACACGAGTTCCTCTCCCTCTCGGCGCAGCCCTACTCCTGCCTCTCCTCGCTCTCCGTAGTGCTTGACGAAGCCCTGCCGGAGACCACATAGCTCCACCGTCACCATGCCGTCGTGCTACCGGAGCTCTCCCTCAACCTCTCCTTCTCTCCTTGCTGGATCAAGGCGTAGGAGACATCACCGGGCTGCACGTGTGTCGAACGCGGAGGCGCCGTTGTTCGGTGCTAAGATCGGAGTCCACCGTGATCTGAAACGCTACGAGTACGACTCCACCAACCGCATTCTTGTAATGCTTCCACTTAGCAATCTTCAAAGGTATGAAGATGCAATCTCTCCCCACTTGTTGTTGGTTTCTCCATAGATAGATCTTGGTGATCGTAGGATTTTTTTCGATTTACTACTACGTCTTCCAACATATATTGGTATTGAAACTAGAATTAAAGAGATGCACGGACGTAGCTAGCTAGTACTACTTAATTACCTTGGATCGCACCCATGTCAGCTTTTGTGACCAGCCGCTTGGGACCAATTTGATGAACTTGGCCCAAGCCCTGCCCACCGGCAAAGAAAATGTATAAAGGAGTTATTAACTAGTTGATATCAGGAAATGAAGTAAAGAGGCTGACATAGTGCGATAATGGTTGAAATTACCCGTCGACCATCCCCCTCACAATTGCGTATTTGGGTGGATTCTTATATAGTGAGTCCAGTACTTCAACTTTTCCCTTGTCAACTTCAATGATTAACAAGATCCAGTGGTAACTGCATGTGCACACATTTTGTATAATTAAGCGGGCATGTGCATAACTCATCAATTACACTTATTAACATCTAGTAAGCACAAAATAGAATTTGCAGTACAAGATATAGTAACACTCACCCGAAGTTGTAAGGAAGTAGTATTTCTGGTTGGGTGTTTACTTGCTTCAAAAACTCTACCAAAAATCCCTATGTGTCTTTTCTTGCCCATTCTTTTGTTCATGTATGTTCATTAATCGTATTTGGGTCAATGAACCCAATTCCATAACGTCCAGCTTTTTACATTTCATACATATTCATTCTGCATAATACCACAGAAAAGAATATAGTGAGGATAATTACAGGTAATGAACGAGAGCACAACTAGCTAGAGACTTAAATAACAGAAAGAAATCACTTACAGACAATAGCAACTGACGATAGATTTGTCGAGTGCGTCTTGATTGAATAACTGAAAAAACTCTGAATAATGAATCCACAAATCTTTTTCATGGAAGTAATGCTTTTTCTTGACTTTCACCATGAGAGACTCTTGATTGGTATTTGATGTTTCTTGCTTGTACCACGTATGCAAATTGTACATTCTCGTTGGTAGAAGCTTGACATCGTCAGGCTTGACCAGATGTTTGCCGTGGACAGATTGCCATTTTACTTCCTCCTCTTTAAGCCTGGAGATTTCCTCAAGGCCTAGGAGTTGTTCAACAGTGACACCGGCCACTTTAGCGTGCCTTTTATGATCGTCGGTTATTACCAGCCGATCGACGGTACTCACAGGTGTTTGTACAATGAGGGGGGGTCGATTGCACTGCCTGTTCTCCCAGCCAGGGAACAATTTTCACACTTTTTTGTCAACTTCTTGGCTCGAGCTCGAGCTCGACTCCTTTTGTTCTGCAAAATATGACTTCTTGATAGAGCACACATAGTCGTGGTCCTTCCGATTGTCAGCCGGTCGAGCCATATCAATAAAGTGTTGTGAGACATGCTCAGGTACTTTCTCCTTTGGCGGCGGGGGCGGTTTCGGTCGAAAATGGGCCTTCAATTTGGCATCCACTACGGTGTCGAGTTCCTCCTCAGTCAGGTGGTAAGGCAACTTCGGAAGAGGCTTGAGGCTTGGACCATATTTGAATTTCTTGCGTGTTGTACCGCTAGCCGTTGTAGCTGCGGCCTCTCTCTTCTGCTATTGCTTAGGCAACAGAGCACGCTGAGTCGGCAGAGATGGCAGACGCGGTGCCGAACTTAGAGGAGGAGGAGTCAGCTAACACCATGCCGGACTTGGAGGAGGAGTCGATTGACGTAGTGTCGGACTTGGAGGAGGAGGAGTTGGCTGACGTCATGCCGGACTTGGAGGAGGATTCGGCTGACGCAGTGCTGGACTTGAAGGAGGAGGAGTTGGCTGACGCGGCGGCGGACTTGGAGGAGGAGGAGTCGGTGGCCTTGGAAAGACGATGCAATCCTTTTTCCATAGAATGATACGGTGTATGGCCTCTCCCAGTGTTCTCTCCTCGTCACCTCCAAGAATGTCAAGCTGTAGCTCGTGTATCCTGACATCACTTCATCAACCCTGACATGAGCATAGCCATCTAGAATGGGGTTGCAATGGAAGGTTGCTTCAGGGGTATTTGCTAAAGCATAGCCGTCCGCCACCTTCATGGATAAGTTCTTCACTTTCATGTGTAGCTCATAGTTAGTCCTTTCTTTGATATCATCCAGAGGGTAGCTAGCTAGCAGTGCATCATCGATATCGGCCAGGGCGGAACCCACACCGCTTCTCGGCATAGATGGGATGGTGTTATCCAATGCTGGATCGATCTGTTCATGCTACCGCTGAGACACCCTTTCATGGCTGAGTGAGTCTATCTGCTCCTGCTGCCGCCTAACTTTTTGTTCCAACTCTAGGTGATTTAATTCTAGGCCTTCAAGGCGGAGTTCTTCCTCCTTCTTCTTTCGCTCCTCCTGCATCTTCTTTCTTGCACGGATTCTGTAGTCATTGTTCCAACCCGCAAACCTCTCAAACCACGGAACAACGCCTTTGCCTCGTGTTCTTCCCAGGTGTTCAGGATTCTTCAGGGCGCGCGTAAGCTCGTCGTCCTCTCTGTTGGGAGTGAACACCCCCGTTCGAGCTTCTTCTATTTTCATTAGTATTTTGTCTGTCGCTTCTTAATACTTGCCTTCACCTTAATCATCCCTGCCTTTGGGTCCAACTTCCCCCCATGCCCATAAAACCATGTCCTACACCTGGGGCTAGTTCAATGTAACTGGAGTGACCCCTGCACTAATCATCTCTTTCTCAGATTGATCCCACTTAGGCAGGGCCGCCTGGTAGCCACATGGCCCCAGAGTATGGTGCCACTTCTTTTTTGCAGCATTAATCTTGTTTTTTCTCAACCGTTCCTTAGCATGTTCCGATTCCTTGAACTTCGCGAAATCGTCCCAGTGGTCTTTTGCCTTCACCGGTGCTCCCTTGAATTTTCGAGTCTTCTTTTTTGCTTTGACGTACGCAGCATATGTATTTTTCTTGAAGATGTTGAATGCGATCGCCATCTTTTTAATAGCATAGTTTCTGACTTTCTTCAGATCTGCATCTGTCAAATTATCTGGTAGGGTGAAATGTGACATGAGCGAATCCCAAAGCACATCTTTTGCTACTTCATCGACAAAAGTAACTCCTGCTCGATCTCCCTTTTCTGGCTTTTTCCATTCTTGAACGGAGATCAGGATTTGGTCCCTCACAATAACTCTACATTGATTCTTGAACTTGGTCGCATTTTTCCTAGGTTCAAGAAGTTCGCCATTTGATGTTTTGATGGAATCTATGTTGAACTTTACGTCAGGCTCCAACTTTGTGGCCGGGCCTTGAACTACCCTGTCGCTTGTAGAAGATTTGCTCGATCCGGAGGCCTAAAAGAAGAAAGATCGATTTGTTAATACATACAACCCAATTAAGACATGTAATGATCACCAGATGGCTTATATAATAAATATACCTCGCCGGTCTTTGTTATTTCAAGAAAATTTTCTTTGTCAACATCGTTGTCGCCTTCATCTATTTGCTTGTCTTCATCAAATATCATACAACCCTCACCAGAATTTTTCAGATATTGCGAGCCGTCATCATCTTCAGGTTCATGCTCTGGGCTCGGGGAGCGTATGATGTCGAACAGAGCCTCTTCTCCTTCTCTGTCGGTATTGTCCATAGATTTTATTTAACTAACCTAGAAGAAAGATAGAACAATCTAGTATTCAAATTAGAATGCATGCAATCAATAAGGAAAAACTGAATCATAGTACATAATATGCATCTCGAATAATTCATATAATATGCATCATCGAATATAGTCTCGAATAAATCGTCTCGAATATTATCGAATATAATCTCGAATACATCTCGAGTATTATCACTAACACATCTTGAATATTATCATATATATAACATCACTAGCTAATACAAACCAAATATTATCGAAGAATCTAGTTCACTCACGGTTCCTGAGGCGCGGGAGGTGGACACCCAAAGAGAAGGAACCATCACAGGATCATAGCTTGGGTGAGATCCCTGAAGAACCTGCTAGGTATTGGAGAACCTGACATCCAACACATCCAGCGACGGACGTGCTCATCCTCCTCCCTGACACGGTGACGTACCACCTCCGACGGGACCGGCTACCTTCGCACCGAAAGTGGCCCACGCGAACGCCACCAAAGAAGCTCCGGATCAACGACGGGACCCGAGGCCGGGTTCCTCACCAAGCTGCGCGCCCTTGAAGGTAGCACCTCCCAGTGTCAGCTCGGTGGAGCCCACTCCTGAATGTTGCCCCTCTGAAGCAGGACGTCGTCGCGAACGAGTCGACGACGAGGATGCGGGGCGGGCATAGTTGACTCCGAGAAGAAATTCTATGCAAATTTAACATTTTTTAAATGCTTGATTGTGATTTCTTATATACGAGGAATCTTCAAAATCATAACGGATTCTCTTAAACTTTAAGGGATTTAATGGCATCATTGTGGATGTGCATAAAATGGTCCATATTTTTCCTGATATCATCTACCCTTCTATATGTCACGTTGTCTAGCTAATGTCAAAGGAAGAAAACCATGGCTTCATCATTAGCCAGAAGTAACAGGCGCATGATGGTACGAAGCTGTCCAAAGTTGTTTTGGAATGGAGTTCCGGATAGGATAATTAGCTTTTTGGTATGAAGTTCAGCAAGATCCTTCCGAATATCGCTATTTGAAAGGCCTTTTTGCTCAACTTCGTACCAAAAAAGCTAATTATTCTATCAAGAACTCCATTTCAAAACAACTTTGGAAAGCTTCGTACCATCATGCGCGTGTTACTTCTGGCTAATGATGAAGCCATGGTTTTCTTGAATCCTTTAACACTAGCTAAACAAAATGTAACATATAGAAGGGTAGATGCATGAGATCAAAAAAAATTGGATCAACTTGTGCACATCCATAATGGGGGCATTCCTAAATCCCTTAAAGGACTAAGAGAATCTATTGTACACATACATATACTAATTGCAAATCTAACATTCATCTAACATTTCTATATCTTTTTATATCTAAAATTTATATAGCAATAAAAAAGTATAAAAAACTTAAAAAAATCTATATCTTTTTTATATCTAACATTTATCTAGATATAACTAAAAGTATAAAAAACTAAAAAACATTCATCATTTATATATGTAACATTTCATCTAATATTTATATATCTAACATTTATATAACTAAAAGTATAAAAAATAGAAAACACAAAAACACACACTAAAAATGTGTCTGTGTGTGTTCATGCATGTCCGTGTGTGTGTGTGTGGGCTCGATCGATGGAAGGGGCGGCATGGCGACAGGGGCTCACAGCGAGGCGACGGCCGGCGAGGCGAGGCGAGTCGTCGACGATGGCGATGGAGCACGAGGTCACGAGGAGAGCGGCGGCGGGGGGGAGGAGGTGCGGGTGGCCGACGTCAGAGAGGAGGCACGAGCGGTCGGCATCAGGGGTGGCGGCAACGATCACCGGGTTTGGGGGAGGCGACGGCGTTGCGCAACAGCCTGGCGGCGTCTCGCGCGTTCGGCTTCGTCGAGAGAGAATGGAGATTGATCTGAATTTTTGCGCTTATATAGAACGACATTTAGTTGCGGTTGGTGGCTCCAACCGCAATTAAAGGTAGCCTTTAGTCGCGGTTGCAGCCACCAACCGCGACTAAAGGTCTCGTGCTGCCACAACCGCGGTGCAAAAAGTTTAGTCCCACCTCGCCCAGCAAAGGGCAGCCGCACTGGTTTATAAGCCCTGCCGCGGCTGCTCCCTCGAGCTCCTCTCTAAGCAGGTCTATGTGGGCCTATTGAACCTGTGCTGCCCTGTTGGGCCTACTGGGCCTTGTGTGCCTGTGGTTGGGGCCCACTAGGCGGGATTTTTTTTACTTTTCAGTTTTTTCGTTTCTGTTTTATTTATTTTCTTTTGTTTCTGAGTTTTTTTTGCTTTATTTAGAGTTAATGAGTGAATCTTTCTGCGTTAGTTCAAAAAAATTATAAACTTTCTGTTAGTGGCAATAGTTTTCAAATTTGAATAGTTTAAACTCGAATTATTTGAAATTTGTGTGAATCACTCGTTTGTGAATAACTTTACTTCAAAATTTGTTTTTGCAGTGATTATTTTATCTACTATTTAATATTACCGTGTTTTATCATTATATTCAATTTGGTAATTTTTAGGTAATTTAAAAAATGAAAAGCATTTGTAATAGACGAGTTTTTGTCTGAAACCCTGATAATTCGAAAGAGATTGTCCATTTTGTACACAAAGTGCATCCAATTTTTGCCGTAACTCTTCTCAACTTTTTAGCACATGATATGTGGGTGAAATGATGATACCATGCCAACTTTCAACCTTTTCAGAGTTCATTTGTAGTGCTTTTCAATTTCAGGGTCATTTAGCTCAAAAAATCAGTAAATGCATGAAAAATAGCAAATGAAGTCAGAAAAGGTTGAAAATTGATGACATGGCTTCGAATGTTGCATACTGAATGCACAAAAAGTTTGGAGTTGAAATAAGTAAAAAATGAAATGCCTTTGTAACAGACGAGTTTTCGTTTGGAACCCTGATACTTCGAAAGAGACTGTCCATTTTGTACACGAAGTGCATCTAGTTTTTGCCATAACCCTCTCAACTTTTTAGCACTTTCTATATGGGTGAAATGATGGTACCATGCCAACTTTCAACATTTTCAGAGTTCATTTGTAATGCTTTTTAATTTCAGGGTCATTTAGCTCAAAAAAATCAGTAAATGCATGAAAAATAGCAAATGAAGTTAGAAAGGGTTGAAAATTGATGACATGACTTTGGACATAATATTTCTTCGCGTTTCAAATGCCAAAACACATAAGTACACTACGATTACAAAGATTCCCTTCGGTTTGTCCAAAGTGGGACTTTGCAGATATATAAGTCCGGAGACTAACTAGAGAATCTGGTCACATCCCAGAGTGGGATCTTTGTGTATAAATTTTTTTCTTCGCGTGTGTCCCTTTGCGTCATAACAATGGACAATCTTCATCGTTTAACTTGATGCTTGGGTCAACATTTAATGTGAAGGGAGCAATTCCATGAAACTTTTCATAATCTTTTGACATGTATGTCTTGTCCTCCACTCCCACGATGTTTCTTTTCCCTGAAAGAACTATGTGGAGCTTTGGCTCATCGTATGATGTATTCGATTTCTTCTTTCTTTTTTCTCGGCTTGGTAGACATGTCCTTCACATAGAAAACATGCGTCGGATCATTGGCTAGGACGAATGGTTCGTCTGCGTACCCAAGATTGTTGAGATCCACTTTTGTCATTCCGTATTGTGGGTCTTCCTTTACCCTGCCTCTTGTCATATTGACCCATTTGCACTGAAACAAAGGGACCTTCAAACCAAGTCCATAGTCAAGTTCCCATATCTCCTCTATGTAACCACAATATGTGTCCTTTGGCCTATTGGTATTTGCTGCATCAAAGCGGACACCATTGTTTTGGTTGGCACTCTTTTCATCTTGGGCGATCGTGTAAAATGTATTCCGATTTATCTCATACCCTTTGAAAGTCAATATAGTAGAAGATGGTAACTTGGACAGCAAGTACAAGTCATCTGCAACAGTATCGTCATGCATGAGACGTGTCTGCAACCAACCGACGAAAGTCACCGTTTGTTCATGTGTAATCCAGTCGTCAGACTGCTCCGGGTGTTTGGAGCGTAGAATATTCTTGTGTTGCTTGATATACGAAGCCACTAAGGCAGAACTTTGTAGAACTGTGTAGTGTGCTTGTGCCAAAGAATGTCCATCTTGGCATATTACCAAATCTTTCCTAGCGTGCCTTTCCCACCAGTCTGGCCTCATGCCGCGATTCAGGAACACCAATCGGCTTAATGACAGGAATAAAGTCAACACAAAACTCAATACCTCCTCTGTTTCATGGCCCTTGGAGATGCTTCCTTCTGGCCTAGCATGATTATGAACATATTTCTTTAAGACTCCCATGAACCTCTCAAAGGGGAACATATTGTGTAGAAATACAGGACCCAGAATGCCAATCTCGTCGACTAGATGAACTAGGACGTGCGTCATGATATTGAAGAAGGGTGGTGGGAACACCAACTTGAAACTGACAAGAGATTGCACCAAATCATTCTCTAACCTTGGTAGGATTTCTGGATCGATTACCTTCTGAGAGATTGCATTGAGGAATGCACATAATTTCACCATGGCTAATCGAAAGTTTCCCGGTAGAAGCCCCCTCAATGCAACCGGAAGCAGTTGCATCATAATCACGTGGCAGTCATGAGACTTTAGGTTCTGGAACTTTTTCTCTGCCATATTTATTATTCTCTTTATATTCGACGAGAAGCCAGACGGGACCTTCATACTGAGCAGGCATTCGAAGAAGATTTCCTTCTCTTCTTTGGTAAGAGCATAGCTAGCATGACCCTGAAACTGCTTTGGATCCATGTCGTCTTCTCCGTGCATACGTTGCTGGTCCTCCCGTGCCTCCAGTGTATCTTTTTTCTTCCCATACACACCCAAGAAGCCTAGCGGGTTCACGCAAAGATTCTTCGTCACATGCATCATGTCGATTGCAGAGCGGACCTCTAGGTCTTTCCAATAGGGTAGGTCCCAAAATATAGATTTCTTCTTCCACATGGGTGCGCATTTGTCAGCATCATTCGGAACAGATTGTCTGCCAAGGAACCTTTCCAAAGATTACTTTTAAATCCTTGACCATATCAAGTATATCATCACGAGTACGGTGGCGAGGCTTCTTCCGTTGATCTGGCTAACCTTTGAAATGCTTGCCTTTCTTTCTTACGGGATGCTTGCTCTGAAGAAATCAATGATGCCCCAGGTATACATTCTTCTTACATTTATCCAAATATATACTGTCGGTATCATCTAAATAGTGCGTGCATGCGTGCCATCCCTTATTTTTCTGTCGTGAAAGGTTACTGAGAGCAGACCAATCATTGATGGTTACAAACAGCAATGCATGTAGGTCAAATTCCTCCTGTTCTTTCTCATCCCATGCACGTACACCTTTTCCATTCCACAGTTGTAAAAGTTCTTCAACTAATGGCCTTAGGTACACATCAATGTCATTGCCGGGTTGCTTGGGGCCTTGGATAAGCACTGGCATCATAATGAACTTCCGCTTCATGTACAACCAAGGAGGAAGGTTATAGATATATAGAGTCACATGCCATGTGCTATGATTGCTGTTCTGCTCCCCAAATGGATTAATGCCATCTGCACTTAAACCAAACCATGCGTTCCTTGCGTCCTTTGCAAAGTCCTTCTACTTTCTCTTGATTTTTCTCCACTACAATCCGTCAGCGGGTACTCTCAACTTCTCGTCTTTCTTACGGTATTTGTTGTGCCATCGCATCAAATTGGCATGCTCTTTGTTTTGGACCAAACATTTCGACCGTGGTATTATAGGAGCATACCACATCACCTTGATAGGAATCTTATTTCCGGGGCGCTTGCCCTCAACATCACCAGGGTCATTGTGGCCGATCTTATAGCGCAATGCACAACATACCGGGCACGCATTCAAATCCTCGTACTCACCGCTGTAGAGGATGCAGTCATTAGGGCATGCATATATCTCCTGCAGCTCTAATCCTAGAAGGCAGACAACCTTCTTTGCTTCATACGTACTGTCAGGCAATTCATTGTCCTTTGGTAGCTTCTTCTTTAACATTATCAACAACTTTTCAAATGTCTTGTCAGATACACCATTCTACGCCTTCCATTGCAGCAATTCCAGTTTGGTACCCAGCTTTTTCTTTCATCTTCCCAATTTGGGTACAACAATTTCTTGTGATCCTCTAACATGCGCTACAACTTCAGCTTCTCCTTTTCACTTGCATAGTTTCTCTTTGCATCGGCAATGGCCCGACCAACATCATCAACAGGCTCATCTGATGCCTCTTCTTCAGCTCCTTCTCGCATTGCCAGCTCAGCTTCTTCCCCTATTGTTGTACCATCGTATTCATGGAACCCATGGCCAGGATAGTTGTCGTCATCCTCTTCTTCTTCATTCTCTTCCATTAGGTCCCTTCTTTCTCCGTGATTGGTCCAACAGTTATAGCCGGACATGAAACCGGACTCAAACAGGTGGACGTGAATGGTTCTTGAGTTAGAGTAATTTCGACCATTCTTACAGCCAGCACATGGACAATACATAAAACCATCCGCCCGCTTGTTTGCTTCAGCCGCAACCAGAAAAGTATGCACGCCATTAATGAACTGGGGAGAGCATCGGTCATCGTACATCCATTGTCGGCTCATCTTCATTAAACAACACCGAAAGACCAAATTAATACAAGTTCATACACAAACTCTCTAGCTAAATCATTTAAATGCAACAACAAATGCGATCAAGATCGCAACTGAGGTAACAATTGATCCAACAACATAGTGATACCAAGCCTCACTATCAATGGCATATTTTTTAAATTTTCTAATCTTCAAGCGCATTGCATCCATCTTGATCTTGTGATCATCGACGACATCGGCAACATACAACTCCAGTTTCATCTTCTCTTCTTCAACTCTTTTCAATTTTTCTTTCAAATACTCATTTTCTTTTTCAACTAAATTTAACTTCTTGACAAGAATATCTATGTCGGTTAAAATTTCTGGTTCACATACGTTCTAGATAAAAATATCCATGTCAACTTGATGGGCATAATTGTCATTAATACGAAATGCAACAAATAGTTATAAAAGAGAGTATATAGCACATCCAAATCATAAATCGGACGAGGGACGACGGGGACGGATATCAAAACCATGCCACTATGCATAACAAACAACCATATAGGTAAGAAAACTATACAAGTAACTATCTAAATCTTACAAACATGATTTTTTTACAAAAAGGATAAGAACAAGAGGCTCACCAAGGTGGTGCCGACGACGAGACGGTGCGGGCGATCACAGTGGTTAGGACGGGGACGGGAAGGCACTAAGTAAACCATACCTACACATGCAAAGTAAGAAGTTAATTTGAGTTCAAATTACATATAAATCAAATAAACTACCACATATAAATACTCCCAAACTAAAACCCACAAATCACTATACTTATAGAGCATTACAAGAGCTAATCTAGCAATGAGAGATGAAAGAACAAAGTTGCTAACCTTTGTGAACACTTGGATGGATGGGGTGCCTCCAAATCTTGACAAATTTTGGCAAAAATGGAGGTGAGCTCGAGCAAGGGAAAGAACAAAGGAGAGGAAGAACAGGAAAAACAGGGAGGAGTGTGCTCGGGTCGGTCGAAGGGTTCATATAGGGGATCTTTAGTCCCGGTTCGTGAGACAAACCGAGACTAAAGGTGAGCCTATAGTCCCGGTTCGTTCCACGAACCGGGACTAAAGGTGATCGTGGGATCCGAGGATGACACTAGCCTGCCACCACCCCTTTAGTCCTGGTTCGTGTTACGAACCGGAACTAGAGGTCCAGAACGAACCGGGACTAATGATGCCCATCCCAAACCGGGACTAATACTAATGGTCACATTAGTGCCGGTTCGAAACCAGACCAGGACTAATGCTCTAGACAAAGGGTCTGTTTTGTACTAATGGTACATGATGTTATTTGAAAGGATGATGTTGTGCTACTATTCCCTATTTTGCATAAATCTGGTATTAAAATGGGTCCATCCCATGTTACCTAGTGGGACATGATGCTAGTCCGACTGGATCAACATAATGACCCTGAAGAAAGCGGAGGGGCCAGCGGGCACCAGTTTCGGGTCAGGGCGGGTCAGCCCATGCCCATCCTTAGTCACACTTATTAAAAAATAGTTAAAAGATATTTGCAACCACTATTTCTTAATAAACTAGATATGATACCTCATGCGTTGCTGCGAGAATTGTTTCCAATTATTTCAGCAAGCTTTGTTTGTATGAAACATTCGTATTCCGACTAAAAATATGTGAATTGAAACTAACATATAGTATTATATTTGCTTATTCTAGAGTTGTAGACTATTTAGTAAATATATGAGTAGTATGCATGGTGCATTTTAATGTGGTTTCTTTTCTCATGCATACATGGTGGCATGATGTGGTATATTTGCATGTTAAAGAATTGGAGATAGTGGGGATCAATTTTTTTAGGCATGCATGGTGGCATAGTTGCATGTTGAGAGATTTGATGTTAGTGAGGACCAACTATTTAGGCATCTAGGATTTAGTTGGTGATGCAAAATAAGGATGTGTTACGTGAACTGTAGACACAATAAAATAAGCCCTCATATGTCAATCGTCATATAATTCCATGCTAAAATTTAAAATATTATTTTAAAAAGTAAATATACTGAGATTATATCTTTAGAAATATCACATCCAAATACCATGCCATATATACCCAGAAAACAAGACAATTTTTGTCATATAAAAGATCAAATCAAGGTAGTTACGAGGTGACGGAGTGAGGTGTTTTGGCTCATAGGATCATCTGCATCCACGCTGAATAAAAAAATCGAAACAAATACTAGAAAATTTTAAAAAATACAATTTTTTTGTCATAGTAGAGATTTGATGCGCCATGTCCGCTCCAAATTGCAAATTATTTGGACATTCGAGTAGCTCTCTGCAAGAAAGACAAATTTGTTTTAAAAAAAGTGTATTGTTCATGTACAGTTCAGACCCCAATTGTCTTTTTTGTCGAGAGCTACTCAAATGTCCAAATGGTTTGAAATTTGGAGCGCGCCTCACTCATCATGTTGGAAATACGCCCTAGAGGCAATAATAAAATGGTTACTATTGTATTTCCTTGTTCATGATAATTGTCTATTGTTCATGCTATAATTGTATTAACCGGAAACCGTAATGCATGTGTGAATACATAGACCATAACATGTCCCTAGTGAGCCTCTAGTTGACTAGCTCGTTGATCAATAGATGGTCACGGTTTCATGACCATGGACATTGGATGTCGTTGATAATGGGATCACATCATTAGGAGAATGATGTGATGGACAAGACCCAATCCTAAGCATAGCACAAGATCGTGTAGTTCATCTGCTAAAGCTTTTCAATGTCAAGTATCGTTTCCTTAGACCATGAGATTGTGCAACTCCCAGATACTATAGGAATGCTTTGGGTGTGCCAAATGTCACAACGTAACTGGGTGGCTATAAAGGTGCACTACGGGTATCTCCAAAAGTGTCTGTTGGGTTGGCACGAATCAAGACTGGGATTTGTCACTCCGTGTGACGGAGAGGTATCTCTAGGCACACTCGGTAAGACATCATCATAATGAGCTCAATGTGACTAAGGAGTTATCCACGGGATGATGTGTTACGGAATGAGTAAAGAGACTTGCCAGTAACGAGATTGAACAAGGTATAGGGATACCTACGACCGAATCTCGGGCAAGTATCATACCGGTAGACAAAGGGAATTTTATACGAGATTGATTGAATCCCCGAAATCGTGGTTCATCTGATGAGATCATCATGGAGCATGTGGGAGCCAACATGGGTATCCAGATCCCGCTGTTGGTTATTGACTAGAGAGGTGTCTCGGTCATGTCTACGTGTCTCCCGAACCCGCAGGGTCTACACACTTAAGGTTCGATGACGCTAGGGTTATGGGAAATAGTGTACGTGGTTACCAAAGGTTGTTCGGAGTCCCAGATGAGATCCCGGACATCACCAGGATCTCCAGAATGGTCTGGAGGTAAAGATTGATATATAGGAAGTCCAATTTTGGTCACCGGAAAGTTTTCGGGCTCATCAGTAGTGTACCGGGAGTGCCGGGAGGGTGCCGGAGGACCCCCGGGAGGGGTGTGACGACCAAAGGGCTTCGTGGACTGTTAGAGGAGGTGTGCCAGCCCTTATTGTCCTGGACAAGTCCTTCCGGAAAGGCACAAGAGGCTAGGGATAAGAGATAAGGCTGAAAAGAATTCAAAAGGAAGAGATCCACCTCCCTTGTGGGAGGTGGACTCCTCCCTAGGTTCGGTCGAACCTCTCCTCCTTGGAGGAGGGGCCAAGGCAGCCCTCCCTCTCCCTCCTCCTATATATATCCAAGGGCTTGGGATGATTTGAGACAAGACTTCTCTCTCTTGCGGCACAGCCCTACCCTTCCTCTTCCTCGTTCTCCATAGCGCTTGGTGAAGCCCTGCCGGAGTCCACGTAGCTCCACCGTCACCATGCCGTTGTGCTGCCGGAGTTCTCCCTCAACCTCTCCTTCCTCCTTGCTGGATCAAGGCATAGGAGACGTCATCGGGCTGCACGTGTGTTGAACGCGGAGGCGCCGTTATCCGAGGCTTAGATCGGAATCCACCGCGATCTGAATCGTTGCGAGTACTACTCCACCAACCGCGTTTTTGTAACGCTTCCGCTTAGCGATCTTCAAAGGTATGAAGATGCAATCTCTCCGCACTCGTTGTTGGTTTCTCCATAGATAGATCTTGGTGATCGTAGGAATTTTTTCGATTTACTACTACGTCTCCCAACAGTGGCATCATGAGCTAGGTCTATGCATAGAATCTATGCACGAGTAGAACACAAGTTGTTGTGGGCATCGATCTTGTTAATTTGCTTGCCGTTACTAGTCTTATCTTGATTTGGCGGTATTGTGGGATGAAGCGGCCCGGACCGACTTTACACGTACGCTTACGTGAGATTGGTTCCACCACCTGACATGCACTTGTTGCATAAGGTGGCTAGCGGGTGTCTGTCTCTCCCACCTTAGTCGGATCGGATTCTATGAAAAGGGTCCTTATGAAGGATAAATAGCAATTGGCATATCACGTTGTGGTTTTGGCGTAGGTAAGAAACGTTCTTGCTAGAAACCTATAGCAGCCACGTAAAAACTTGCAACAACAAATTAGAGGACGTCTAACTTGTTTTTTGCAGCATATGCCTTTGTGATGTGATATGGCCAAAAGGATGTGATGTGATGCATTGTGATGTATGAGATTGATCATGTTTTTGTAATAGGATTCACGACTTGCATGTCGATGAGTATGACAACCGGCAGGAGCCATAGGAGTTGTCTTATTTTATTGTATGACCTGCGTGTCAATCACAAACGCCATGTAATTACTTTACTTTATTGCTAAACGTTAGCCATAGTAGTAGAAGTAATAGTTGGCGATACAACTTCATGAAGACACGATGATGGAGATCATGGTGTCGTGCTGGTGACAGTGATGATCATGTTGCCCCGAAGATGGAGATCAAAGGAGCAAGATGATATTGGCCATATCATGTCACTATATTGATTGCATGTGATGTTTATCATGTTTACATCTTATTTCCTTAGAACGACGGTAGTAAATAAGATGATCTCTCAATAAAATTTCAAGAAAGGTGTTCACCCTAACTGTGCACCGTTGCTAAGGATCGTTGTTCTGAAGCACCACGTGATGATCGGGTGAGATAGGTTCTAACGTTCGCATACAACGGGTGTAAGCCAGATTTACACACGCGAAACACTTAGGTTGACTTGACAAGCCTAGCATGTACAGACATGGCCTCGGAACACGGAAGACCGAAAGGTCGAACATGAGTCGTATAGAAGAGACGATCAACATGGAGATGTTCACCATGGATGACTAGTCCGTCTCACGTGATGATCGGACACGGGCTAGTTGACATGGATCATGTATCACTTGGATGACTAGAGAGATGTCTATCTAAGTGGGAGTTCATTAAATAATTTGATTATGTGAACTTAATTATCATGAACTTAGTCTAAAATTGTCTTTACAATCTATATTGTAGATCCAATGGCCAACGCGAATGTCACCCTCAACTTCAACGTGTTCCTAGAGAAAACCAAGCTGAAAGATGATGGAAGCAACTATGCGGACTGAGTCCGTCGCTTGAGGATCATCCTCATAGCTTCCAAGAGATTGTATGTCCTTGATGCACTGCTAGGTGACCCACCCATTTTCCCACCGGACCAAGGCATTACGAACGCTTGGCAGTCGCGCTGCGATGATTACTCCCTTGTTCAGTGCGGCATGCTTTACAATTTAGAAACGGGGCTCCAAAAGCGTTTTGAGCAACATGGAGCATATGAGATGTTCCAAGAGCTGAAACTGGTTTTCCAAGCTCATGCCCGGGTCGAGAGATATGACGTCTCCGACAAGTTCTTCAGCTGTAAGATGGAGGAAAATAGTTCTGTCAGTGAGCACATACTCAAGATGTCTGGGTTGCACAACCGCTTGACTCAGCTGGGAGTTAATCTCCCGGATGACTCGGTCATTGACAGAATCCTCCAGTCGCTTCCACCTAGCTACAAGAGCTTTGTGATGAACTACAACATGCAGGGTATGGAAAAGTCCATTCTTGAGTTGTACTCGATGCTGAAATCAGCAGAGGTCGAGATCAAAAAGGAGCATCAAGTGTTGATGGTGAATGAGACCACTAGTTTCAAGAAAGTCAAGGGTAAGAAGAAATTCAAGAAGGACAGAAAAGCTGTTGCCGCGCCCGGTAAGCAAGTTGCCAGGAAGAAGAACAAGAATGGACCCAAGCCTGAGACTAAGTGCTTTTATTGCAAGGGTACCGGTCATTGGGAGCGGAACTGCCACAAGTACTTAGCAGATAAGAAGGCCGGCAACGTTAAAGGTATATGTGATATACTTGTTATTGATGTGTACCTAACCAGCGCTCGTAGTAGCTCCTGGGTATTTGATGCCGGTGCAGTTGCTCACATTTGTAACTCCAAGCAGGAGCTGCGGAATAAGCGGAGACTGGCAAAGGACGAGGTGACGATGCGCGTCGGGAATGGTTCCAAGGTCGATGTGACCGTCGTCGGCACGCTACCTCTACATCTACCTTCGGGATTAGTTTTAAACCTCAATAATTATTATTTAGTAACGGCTTTGAGCATGAACATTGTATCTGGATCTCGTTTGATGCGAGATGGCTACTCATTTAAATCTAAGAATAATGGTTGTTCTATTTATATGAGAGAAATGTTTTATGGTCATGCCCTGCTGGTTAATGGTTTATTTTTGATGAATCTCGAACGTGATGTTACACATGTCCATAGTGTGAGTACCAAAAGATGTAAGATTGATAACGATAGTCCCACTTAAATGTGGCACTGCCGCCTTGGTCATATTGGTGTCAAACGCATGAAGAAGCTCCATGTTGATGGTCTTTTGGAGTCTCTTGATTTGAATCATTTGACACGTGTGAACCATGCCTCATGGGCAAGATGACCAAGACTCCGTTCTCCGGAAAAATGGAGCGAGCAACTGACTTGTTGGAGATAATACATACCGATGTATGTGCTCCAATGAGCATCGAGTCTCGCGGTGGCTACCGTTATGTTCTCACCCTCACTGATGGCTTGAGCAGATATGGGTATGTCTATTTAATGAAACAAAATTCTGAAACCTTTGAAAGGTTCAAGGAATTTCAGAGTGAGGTAGAGAATCAACGTGACAGGAAAATAAAGTGCCTACGATCAGATCGTGGCGGAGAATATTTAAGTCACGAGTTTGGCACGCACCTAAGGAAATGTGGAATTGTTTCACAACTCATGCCGCCTGGCACACCTCAGCGAAATGGTGTGTCTGAACGTCGTAACCACACCCTATTTGATATGGTGCGATCTATGATATCTCTTACTGACTTAACGCTATCATTTTGGGGATATGCATTAGAGACAGCCGCATTCACTTTAAATAGGGCACCGTCAAAATCCGTTGAGATCACACCGTATGAATTATGGTTTGGAAAGAAACCTAAGCTGCCGTTTCTAAAAGTTTGGGGATGCGATGCTTATGTGAAGAACTTCAACCTGAGAAGCTCGAACCCAAAGCGGAAAAGTGCGTCTTCATAGGATATCCCAAAGAGACTATTGGGTATACCTTCTACCTCAAATCCGAAGGCAAAGTCTTTGTTGCCAAGAATGGATCCTTTCTCGAGAAAGAGTTTCTCTCGAAAGAAGTAAGTGGGAGGAAAATAGAACTTGATGAGGTAATTGTACCTCCACTCGAACCGGAGAGTGGCGCAGCACAGGAAGTTGTTTCTGTGGAGCCTACACCGGCTGGAGAGGAAGTTAATGATGATGATCATGAAACTTTAGATCAAGTTACTATTGAACGTTGAAGGTCCACTAGGACACGTTCTGCACCAGAGTGGTACGGCAACCCTGTCCTGGAGATCATGTTGTTGGACAAACGATGAACCTTCGAACTATGAAGAAGCGATGGCGGGCCCGGATTCCAACAAATGGCATAAAGCCATGAAATCCGAGATAGGATCCATCTATGAGAACAAAGTATGGACTTTGGTGGACTTACCTAATGATAAGTGAGCCATTGAAAATAAATGGATCTTTAAGAAGAAGACTGACGCGGATGGTAATGTGACCATCTATAAGGCTCGGCATGTTGCTAAAGGTTATCGACAAGTTAAGGAGTTGACTACGATGAGACTTTCTCACCCGTAGCGATGCTGAAGTATGTCTGAATCATGTTAGCAATTGCCGCATTTTATGATTATGAGATTTGGCAAATGGACATCAAAACGGCATTCCTTAATGGCTTCCTCAAGGAAGAACTGTATATGATGCAGCCGGAAGGTCTTGTCGATCCTAAAGATGCTAACAAAGTATGCAAGCTCCAATGCTCCATCTATGGGCTGGTGCAAGCATCTGGGAGTTGGAACATTCGCTTTAATAAGGTGATTAAAGCGTTTGGGTTTGTACAGGTTTATGGAGAACCCTGTATTTACAAGAAAGTGAGTGGGAGCTCTATAGCATTTCTCGTATTATATGTGGATGACATACTGATAATGGGAAATGATATAGAACTCTTGGAAAGTGTAAAGGCCTACTTGAATAAGTGTTTTCCAATGAAGGACCTTGGAGAAGCTGCTTACATATTAGGTATTAAAATCTATAGAGATAGATCGAGACGCCTCATAGGTCTTTCACAAAGCACATACCTTGAAAAGATATTGAAGAAGTTCAATATGGATCAGTCCAAGAAGGGGTTCTTGCCTGTGTTACAGGGTGTGAGATTGAGTACGACTCAATGCCCGACCACGGCAAAAGATAGAGAAGAGATGAGTGTCATCCCCTATGCTTCAACCATAGGCTCTATTATGTATGCCATGCCGTGTACCAGACCTGATGTGAACCTTGCCATAAGTTTGGTAGGGAGGTACCAAAGTGATCCCGGAGCGGAACACTAGACAGCGGTCAAGAATATCTTGAAGTACCTGAAAAGGACAAAGGACATGTTTCTCGTGTATGAAGGTGCCGAAGAGCTCGTCGTAAAGGGTTACGTCGATGCTAGCTTCGACACAGATCCAAACGACTCCAAGTCGCAAACCGGATACGTGTATATTTTGAACGGAGGGGCAGTCAGCTGGTGCAGCAGCAAGCAAAGCATCGTGGCGACATCTACATGTGAAGCGGAATACATAGCTGCTTCCGAAGCAGCAAAGGAAGGAGTCTGGATGAAGGAGTTCATCACCGACCTAGGAGTGATTCCCAATGCTCGGGCCCGATGACTCTATTCTGTGACAACAGTGGAGCTATTTCCCTTGCGAAGGAGCCCAGGTTTCACAAGAAGACAAGACACATCAAGCACCGCTTCAACTCCATCCGTGATTACATTCAGGAGGGAGATATAGATATTTGTAAAGTACATACGGATCTGAATGTCGCAGATCCGTTGACTAAACCTCTCTCACGAGCAAAACATGATCAATACTAGAATGCTATGGGTGTTCGATTCATCATAATGTAACTAGATTATTGACTCTAGTGTAAGTGGGAGACTGTTGGAAATATGCCCTAGAGGCAATAATAAAATAGTTATTATTGTATTCCCTTGTTCATGATAATTGTCTATTTTTCATGCTATAATTGTATTAACCGGAAACCGTAATGCATGTGTGAATACATAGACCATAACATGTCCCTAGTGAGCCTCTAGTTGACTAGCTCGTTGATCAATAGATGGTCACGGTTTCATGACCATGGACATTGGATGTCGTTGATAACGGGATCACATCATTAGGAGAATGATGTGATGGACAAGACCCAATCCTAAGCATAGCACAAGATCGTGTAGTTCGTTTGCTAAAGCTTTTTAATGTCAAGTATCGTTTCCTTAGACCATGAGATTGTGCAACTCCCGGATACCGTAGGAATGCTTTGGGTGTGCCAAACGTCACAACGTAACTGGGTGGCTATAAAGGTGCACTACGGGTATCTCCGAAAGTGTCTGTTGGGTTGGGACGAATCGAGACTGCATTTGTCACTTCGTGTGACGAAGAGGTATCTCTGGGCTCACTCGGTAAGACATCATCATAATGAGCTCAATGTGACTAAGGAGTTAGCCACGGGATGATGTGTTAGGAAACGAGTAAAGAGACTTGCCGGTAACGAGATTGAACAAGGTATAGGGATACCGACGATCGAATCTCGGGCAAGTATCATACCGGTAGACAAAGGGAATTGTATATGGGATTGATTGAATCCCCGACATCGTTGTTCATCCGATGAGATCATCGTGGAGCATGTGGGAGCCAACATGGGTATCCAGATCCCGCTGTTGGTTATTGACTGGAGAGGTGTCTCGGTCATGTCTACGTGTCTCCCGAACCCGTAGGGTCTACACACTTAAGGTTCGATGACGCTAGGGTTATAGGGAAATAGCGTACGTGGTTACCGAAGGTTTTTCGAAGTCCCGGATGAGATCCTGGACGTCACGAGGAGCTCCGGAATGGTCCGGAGGTAAAGATTAATATATAGAAAGTCGAGTTTTGGTCACCGGAAAGTTTTCGGGCTCATCGGTAGTGTATCGGGAGTGCCGGGAGGGTGCCGAAGGACCCCTGGGAGGGTGTGACGACCAAAGGGCTTCTTGGGCTGTTAGAGGAGGTGTGCCAGCCCTTATTGGGCTGGACAAGTCCTTCCGGAAAGGCCCAAGAGGTTAGGGATAAGAGATAAGGCTGAAAAGAATTTAAAAGGAAGAGATCCACCTCCCTTGTGGGAGGTGGACTCCTCCCTAGGTTCGGCCGAACCTCTCCTCCTTGGAGGAGGGGCCAAGGCAACCCTCCCTCTCCCTCCTCCTATATATATCCAAGGTTTTGGGCTGATTTGAGACAAGACTTCTCTCTCGCGCGGCGCAACCCTACCCTTCCTCTTCCTTGTTCTCCGTAGCGCTTGGCGAAGCCTTGCCGGAGTCCACGTAGCTCCACCGTCACCACGCCGTCGTGCTGCCGGAGTTCTCCCTCAACCTCTCCTTCTCCTTGCTGGATCAAGACGTAGGAGACGTCATCGGGCTACACGTGTGTTGAACGCGGAGGCGCCGTTGTTCGGCGCTTAGATCGGAATCCACCGCGATCTGAATCGCTGCGAGTACGACTCCACCAACCGCGTTCTTGTAACGCTTCTGCTTAGCGATCTTCAAAGGTATGAAGATGCAATCTCTCCCACTCGTTGCTGGTTTCTTCATAGATAGATCTTGATGATTGTAGGAATTTTTTTGATTTACTACTACGTCTCCCAACACATCAAATTACCTACCTTGCACAAAAAAATAGAAGTTACTGATTTTTTTCCGCAAGGTAACGAGTACAATTACGATGCTAAAACATGTGAGTGATTCGATAACGATAAACCATTTTCTCACAACCTTTTGATTGCTATTTATAAAATTACACTAAAAATCTAAATACATACGAGTGATTAGAGGAATGCACAATATTTCTCCACAAGCTTGGATTAATAAGTAGTATAAACCTACACTTAGTAGTTCGGATGGAGTAGGTCAAAATTTACCATCTCAACTCATGCTTATATATATATATATATATATATACATATATATATATACATACATACACACACATATATATATATTCATGAAAGCGTGTACTTAAATGTGAAATTTGGTATTTTTCTTTGCGAAAGATGAAATATTGGTAGTTACTTAAAATATAAGTTACAATTTCTATCTTTATTGAATTGAGGATTTTGAAAGGTGACTCATGGTCGTAGTTAAAGTATAATATTTTTGTTGTTCAACACATTTTATCCATACCGTTGGAGCGGCGACAACGGCGCATCGACGTCTCATTCGTAGTTTTTCGGTGGTCTTAGAATCTTGATATTTTTTTATGTTTGAAATAATAATAAAAAAGAATCTCAATGTATTTGTATATATTTGAAATACTATGTACTTTATAGTCAAGTTTGCTTTCAGTTGTCACCTACGCTATCCACGCAGTCGCCGTCTCCCTACAAAAAAATGGTTTCTTCGCCTTCCGCCGACGTCGGTCCGCCTTGTCTCCGGTGGCCTTAAGGGTCATGGGGACGCGCTGGATCCCAGTCTTTGCCAGTGGGAGGGTTTTGTTTTTAGATGTGTTTTCAAGTTTTGTTAGGGTTTGTGTCTTTCTCAAGAAGGCGAGACGGCGGATCCTTGAAAATGAAATAAGGTTCTTCCCGCCTAGCCCCCGTTCCGATGGTGCATCTAGTATCGTCGGTGGGCGTGTGGAGGTGTGTATCCGACCGATCCGCCTTTGGTGGATTTGCTCGGGTTTGTTCATCGTTCGTTTACGTTCGTGTGTCTTCAAGTTGGATTCTTTCGATCTACGTTACTTTTCATCGACGACGGTTGCTGTCTTGATGCGTTGGCCCTATGCGGACCTTAGCACGACGACGTCCCGATTGTCTATGACAACAAGTTTTGTCCGGCTCCGACGAGGGAGGGGCGATGACGGCGGCGTGCCTTCGACTCGCTTCAGTGCTTGTAGTCGTTGCTAGGTGGTCTATGAATCTGGATGTAACTTTTATTATTTCTGGTGTTCGTTGTACTGTCATGTGTAAAGATGAATATATCGGATGTCCCCCCTCCAAAAAAAATAAATACTCTATACTTCCGGTTAACTTTGATAATATATCGGGATCATTAAAAATCATTTTACCCGCACATTTTTTTAGGTAAACATTCTATCCTTCTTAGCGGAAGCAAATTTTTTTATCCTTACAGAGAGAGAGAGAGGGGCTGTGCCCGTCGGCCCATACAAATGTGACAGGGCCACCTTAGCCCATTGCCTCAACATGGGCCGGCCGCGACATCTCAGACCTAATAGAACCAGCCCGTTCGGCCCACAATTCTGCCGCTACTGCTGCATCCGAGCGGCCCGTGCTCATATACCAAGTTGCCACGGCTCTCCCCTCGTTCCCCATTCCCTCGGAAGTCGCGCTCCCAAACCCTAGCTCCCACGGCAGCGGCCACCGCCTCTCGACCCTCCCCTCCCCTCCTCTCCCCTCCCGGTTCGCCGCCTGGTTCCCTCTCCCGCACCAGCGATCCCTCTCCTCTATCCGTTTGCTCGCTGAATCATCCGCGCGTTTGATCTGCAGGTGCGTGCTTGGTACTGTCGGCGAGAAGCCGCTGAGGCGAAGAGGAATCGACCATGGCGACCCGTAAGCCCCCCCCCCCCCCCCCCCCCCCATCTTTTTTCCAACGCGGGTTTTGTGCTCACGAATTCGGTAGCATCGGAAAGGGCGGCTGTAGCTGTCGAATCCTCTCGATTTTTTCACTGTTCGGGTTGATTGATTGATTGGTCGCCACGGCTGCGGTGCGCGTTTCGGCGCTGTCGTGGAGCGTCGATTTCGTGGCTAGGTGTTGAGAACAGTTGGTATTTAGGCAGCATATTAGAGATGTCGTAGGTTGGGTTTTACAGAAAAAGATAGTCGACTGTCTCGGATATGATTTATCCTTCGGTATCTAAGATTTATAATTGGAATTAATGTTTAGACGAGCTTTGAGTTTGTGATAAGCAGCTGTTGTTCCACGATCTAGTGAGAGATTGCAGTTGAGTTAATAACCATTTCGTATACAAGTGGTGCTGTTGTGCTCTGAGATTACGAAATCCTGATGTTTAATCATGTGGTACACCTCTAGGTAGATGCGCTTGTGCCTGTGATAAGTGTTAGAAGTCGATATGTGATTTTCAGTATAAGTCATTACCATTCTAGTCTTGGTTGCTGTACAGTTTGTGGCAACTCTGCTTCTTGTAGTCATCTGGGTTTTGACCCTGTTCTTTGCTATGTGGTTTCTATAGGTATCCAGTTTGAGAACAACTGTGAAGTTGGTGTTTTCTCCAAGCTCACAAATGCCTACTGTCTGGTTGCCATTGGAGGATCAGAGAATTTCTACAGGTTAGCAATGTTTCCTTTCAGTTTAGCGTTTTGGACTTTTGGTGGAAGTAGAGGAATAACCAACTCTTCTGATTGTTCTTTTGATTACTTATTATGCAGTACATTTGAGTCTGAGCTTGCAGATGTCATTCCTGTGGTCAAGACCTCAATCGGTGGCACTAGAATAATTGGTCGCCTCTGCGTTGGTTAGCATTTGAACTTACATTCATTAATTCATTTGAGCTACTAAGTCATTTGGAGTGTGCTTACCACCTCGATGACCCCAGGAAACAAGAATGGACTTCTCTTGCCACACACAACCACTGATCAAGGTACTCTTCTATTTCAGTACCTCAATCTAGGATGTAATTGTTTGCATAATTCTATTATATCTTGTGTGTTGTTCCGTACTGTACAGTGCTATTGTGGTTTAATATGCTTCCGAATACAAAATTGCTTTCTACCAGCATTCACTTTCAAGTTGATTTTAGTACTTCAAGACTGTTGATACTATTGGACTTACATGGAAGTTGCTTAGAGATTTGTTATGTCTACAGAGGCTGGTTTCTTCAGGCAATTATATTGTCTCAGTTCTTAAAGATCTTGCATCTAGAGAGACATGGTTTCTGTAGATAAGTGATGTTTTGATTTTTGTGATGCTTATTATTTATGGGTTTTCGAAACTTTTCTAGAGCTTCAGCATCTAGAGAGGCATGGTTTCTTTAGATAAGTGATGTTTTGAATTTTGTGATGCTTATTATTTATGGGTTTTCGAAACTTTTCTAGAGCTTCAGCATCTAGAGAGGCATGGTTTCTGTAGATAAGTGATGTTTTGATTTTTGTGATGCTTATTATTTATGGGTTTTCGAAACTTTTCTAGAGCTTCAGCATCTGAGGAACTGCATACCTGATCAAGTGGTTGTTCAGCGGATCGATGAAAGGCTGTCTGCCCTTGGTAATTGCATATCCTGCAATGACCATGTTGCGCTCACACACCCTGACCTTGACAAGGTATGGCTGTACATCCCTAGTGATGTTCGTTTGCTGACCCCCTGTGCCTTTCCTAGCTAACCTCAACTAAAATATCTCTTCTTCGGTTCCCCAGGCAACTGAGGAGCTTATTGCAGATGTGCTTGGTGTTGAGGTGTTCCGTCAGACAATTGCAGGAAATATCCTTGTTGGCAGCTACTGTGCATTCTCTAACAGGGGTGGACTGGTATGGTGCTACTGCATTTGCATCCTTCTGATCTACCTGTTTCTGCAAAAAATGTTAAAAGTTGTTAATGTGCAATCCCTTTGTGGTACAGGTCCATCCTCACACATCCATTGAAGATCTTGATGAGCTGTCCACACTCCTCCAAGTCCCTCTTGTCGCTGGAACCGTGAACCGTGGTAGCGAGGTCATTGCTGCAGGCATGACGGTGAACGACTGGACCGCCTTCTGTGGCTCAGACACAACCGCTACCGAGCTCTCCGTCATCGAGAGTGTCTTCAAGTTGAGAGAAGGCCAGCCCACGGCGATCGTTGATGACATGAGGAAGTCGCTGATTGACAGCTACGTCTAAATGATCAAAGGGCATGTGGTGTGGTGTGGTTCTTGAACGGTACTCTTGGTTGACAGTAGCAAAAAACGTGCCTGTCTAAGCTGTTACTTCTGCTGTACCTTCGGCTTCTGAATTTGGAACTACAAACTTGTGCTTTGTCCTGGTAAAGCTTACGGTATTGGGAGATGCGCTCTTTGCTATGTGATATTAAAATCTTAGCCTGATAGTTTGTGGGTTTTATTTTCGAGCTCTGGAGTAACTTTGGCTATACCGGTGATGATTTGTGCATTATTTTTCCACTGAAAAAACATCTTGCTCTTTTACATAAAACATGTTCAGAACGAAAATGCCAAATTTGGTACGAGATCATGAGAACTTTCCATTTGTAAACATGTCACAAGAACAAGCTCCCCACAGTTTAGCTTATGTTCGTATCGTAGTACTCCCTTCGTCCCATAATATAAGATGTTTTTTAAAAATGTCTTGCATTATGGGAATGGAAGGAGTACATAAATGGGCAAATTAATTCTGTGCCTGAAAATCTCATCGTCAACCACACAAAGAAAAATGGGCAAAGAAATTCTGTGACTGAATCTCATCCAGAGTACCAGTAAATCACACACATAAACGGGCAAGGAAATTCTATGCCTGAATCACATCCAGAGTAATGGTCAAGCACACTTGAGAGATCTAACCGAGTAACAGTCAATCACACACTAAAGAGAGACCTTGCTGCTAACGTGCGTATGTGGCTTGGCATTTCGTCGCCAGAACTCTACCAGGCGATATTGGTAAGTTGCTTGTCTTGGCATTCCGAAATGCAATTCATTGCTAGTTCTCTTAGCTGTTCTTCCACGGTCTCCATGGGAAGGGAACCATCAACAACCTTCACGAAGGAAAACGAAATGCAGTAAGCCATCGAGTTTCACACAAGAAATGGCTGCAACATAATCAATCACGGGGTCTCTTTGTTCTTATCTAAATTTTAGACATGTAAATTGCATCACTTTTAACTTTGGTCTCCTTGACCTTATACCACACGTAGACTGCGAGGACTTGAGTTGCGAGCAGACGAGGCAAGCCTATGTCAGCAATTTTTCGCCAAATAAGTTACCTTCCATGTCGAATCACGGAGTGAATGGTAATGCCCAGCAACACTCTTTTGGAACTCGACTCTTTCATATCTTTCACCCCCATAGCCTCCTCTTTCGGCCGCTTTCTGAAAGAATAAACGCACATTGACCATTAAGAAAATTGGATAACCGTAAAAGCTGCAGAGAAAAATAACCTTTGCTGACAGAATTTGGGTGTGCAATTTTTTTCTTTCTGAAGTACAGATTTTCATGTTTTCTTCTTTAAAGCAAAATAGCATGGAATCAAAGTAGACTGTTTCTGTGCTTCAACACGAAAATCAATAGAAGAACATTTTAGGTACATCACCATCACCGAGTTTTATCTGTATATAGTTATTTGATAGGATTATGTGCCTATGGTGGCCATTATCACCCAGTATGAGGGAACTGAACGATTCAAATGCACAAAAGCATACAAGCGATGCATGACATAAAGATGAGGGAACTGAATGATTCAAATGCACAAAAGCATGAAATAACCATTACAAGCGATTCATGACATAAATATCAGTTGCTTTGAATCCATAGAAAGAATTAGGAGGAATGGAGTACCTCTGGTTGTACATCAAGATATATTACAAGATCTGGAGCTAGCAGTCCAACCTCAGGGGCCTGCGATAATAAACAAGTAGGCAATACCTGTCAGCATTTCGCAGATAAGAAGGTGGACACCTCAAGCTTGTTAAACAGGTATGTGCCTGACCTTGCACCACCCAATATCAAGTCCTTTAGCAGCTGAAAATGCAACTCCAGAATAAGAGTAGCGGTCGACGACGAGTGTAGTTCCACCAAGTAGCTTGCTTTCCATCAAACTTCTGCATATGACAAAACCAACAAATAGCTCCATATTCAGAACCATACATACATCTGAATTATTGCACATAGTGTGCGCACTACAGATCATGCAGTCACCACCCGAGAATGCTTTTCGATCCGAATCACTACCAGATTGCACACATTGAGATTTCATAACACGAACAAACCTTTTCTCAAAGCGATTTGCGCTGAAGAGCAAATGGATGGTCCGGTCATCGAGCTGAGACTCGTTGGCGAGGTACGCGGAGATCATCTTCCCGACGCTGGTGTCTCTGTCCGGGAAGCGCCACCCTTCGGTCGCGCAGCCCTTCCCTTGCAGAAAGGACAGCAGCCGGGCGCACTGCGACGACTTGCCGCTCCTGTCCAACCCTTCCAGGACTATGAGCGCGCCGCGGCCGCCCTTGCCGCCGACATGCTCCATCCTTGCGCCTTGGAACGCGGTCCTGCGCTGCGGGAACGAGCCGATGCCACGCGGAGCCGCGATGCCGGCGCCCCTGCGAGGAAGATCGCGCGCACGGTGAGCTAAGGTTGTATGTACGTGGAGTCTGGTCGAGGGGGACGCCGGTCTTGGAGTCTTGGAGCCTCACCTGCTCCAAGAAGCTGCTCTCCCGGCGAGCCGAACCAACGCAGTCATGCACAGGCGAGTAGACCTACGATTCTGCCCTCTATCAGTGCTGTTCCTTACATTGATGCCATGTTCTTACAAGCGCAACGGCGAGAAGGGGGGAAGAGGAGACGAGAGGAGCTCTTACCTGGGCTGGGTAGCGGCGGACGGCTGTCTCCGGTGGATGGCGGCGGCGGCGCCGACGGCGAGAGGAAGGGGGCGAGACGAAGGGCGGGTTGGTGGAGACCGGAGACTCGGGTCCTTCTTTCTCTACGCCTTATGGGCCGGGCCCACCTTCCAGCCTCTTTTGGATATTCTCGGCCCAGCCCATTCACTAGCCTCATTCGCCCAGGGCTTAAGCTTCCTCTAGGGTTTAACCGAGCCGCTCGCCGCTGCTCGTCCCTCCACCAAGAAGCGATTGGCCATGGCGACCCAGGCGCGCGAGCTCCCTCCCAAGCCTGAGCTGCCCCGGGACGACGGCGACGACTACGAGGACGACGAGGACGACGAGGAGGAGGAGGGGTGGGACGACTGGGAGTCGGATGGCGACGACGCGGCGGGCGGCGGCGGCGGCCTCCTCTGCCTGTTCTGCAGCGCGCGGTTCGACTCCGACGGCTCCCTCTTCGCGCACTGCGGCTCCGAGCACGGGTTCGACTTCCACAAGCTCGTGAGGGAGCTCGGGCTGGATTTCTACGGATGCATCAAGCTCATCAATTTTGTGCGCTCCAAGGTGCGCCTCGTCCCCCCCTTGCTTCCATGGCCGCGCCCAGCTTCTCAGCTTAGTTGGTTCGCATTCGAGTACGAACAGTATGAATTTAATATCTGTGCTAAACTTTTGTGGTCGTGTGAAGCTATTAGTGTTAGGAACCAATCCACTAATTCCATTTCATGGTTGGCTTATATAGCAATTTTGGTGGTGAATTTTGTGCTTCTTCGCTGCATTCCGTGACTTATGGACCTTATGGTTGATATGCAGGTTGCGCCGAAAGTAATTTTGTTGAATTTTGTGCTTGTTTGCTGCATTCCATGACTTATGCTCCTTTGATATGTAGGTTGCAGAGAATAAGTGTTGGAGCTGCGCAGATATTTCCCAACTTGAGGGGAAGGTTCCATGGGCGGAGGACTCATACTTGAAACCTTTCATGGAAGATGACTCGCTATTGCACAGTTTGTCCATCTTTGATGACGAGGATGACGAGGACTGTGGGATGCAAGTGCAAACAGGAGAGTGTTCAGTGGGCAATGGGAGGTCTGGTGAACTACAGGGGAATGGTCTAAACACCATTATCGATGATTGTTCTGAGATCAGTGCTAGGTTTGAGAAAGCAGTTACTACTGAAAGTAATGGTGGAGATAAGAATGGGGCTCTTCCGGAGGAACCGACTGATAGGCAGCTAAAGATTACACGTGCTAGTGTTACTGCCAAGGAAATTAAAAAAGTGGATGATAACTACTTTGGGTCTTATAGTTCATTTGGCATTCATAGAGAGATGCTGGGCGACAAAGTACGTGAAATCTTGTCATATGTGATTAAGAATAGGTTCCTTCAATATATGTGTGTTGGTTTAATTTCATATATGGGCTATTATGATTCACAAGATCATTTAACTCCCCTACTGTTCCCAACCTTTTCAGGTAAGAACAGACGCTTACAGAGATGCTCTTTTGGATAATCCTAGCCTCATGAATGGATCAACTGTACTGGATGTTGGTTGTGGTACAGGAATTCTAAGGTATGTAGTGTAGGATGCTAAATGTTTTTGCACTGCTGGGTTACTTTGTCTTACCATGACACCTCATGCTTGCTGGCAGTCTTGGGGTCATCACAAGTAAATAGATTATCTACTTGGAACTAAATAAGTAAGCGATGGCTATAATTACGATTTGAATAATTTAAAATAAAATAAGGCTTCACTGGGCTAGGTTTAGTGTGCTGAGTAGCTTGTTAAGGAGAATCCTGACTTGGCTTAGGTAGGTTGAGCACTGGTTCAAACCTGACCTGGTTTAAAATGCCTCTCTTAGTGTGATATTTGATTGGAGCTAATTGCATGTGGTTTGGTTTTTGATATCATCAAGTGCAAGGCTTGTCGCTAAAATAAATATCTTTTAACAGTCACTTGTCAATGCCTCTTGGGCTGTTGCTGACAGATGCTTCTCGTAGTCTTTTTGCAGCAAAGGCTGGTGCATCAAGAGTTATTGCTGTTGATGGGAGCGCAAAGATGTCTTCTGTGGCTACCCAAGTATGCCTTTTCTGATTCATAATACCAAACTATGTCCTCTTTTTACGATGTTTTTTTATCTCACAGTTAAAATACGAATGCAGGTGGCAAAAAACAATGGTCTATTATATGACGAAAATACGAAAATGGAACAGAAGCATAGTTCTGAAGTGATAACTGTTGTGCATACCAAGGCTGAAGAGCTAAACCATAAAATAGTAATTCCGCCAAATGGCTTTGATGTGTTAGTGAGTGAGTGGATGGGATATTGCCTGTTGTATGAATCCATGCTCAGTTCAGTTATATATGCACGTGACCATTTCCTAAAACCTGGTGGTGCTGTTCTCCCGGATACTGCAACAATTGTAAGTTTTTTAGCAATGCCTGCATGTGTTATCTGTCTTTGTTTTCTGCATTTGATAACTTTTCCCCTCTGATCCATAGCTTGGTGCTGGTTTCGGGAGAGGTGGAACGAGCTTGCCATTTTGGGAAAATGTGTATGGCTTTGATATGTCATCTATTGGGAAAGAAGTAACAGAGAGTTCAGCTCGATTTCCTGTTGTTGATATACTGCCTTCTCAGGATGTTGTGACAGATACCGCTGTACTCCATGTAAGTCCTAGGAACTCTGCATACTTAGGTTATTTCACTTCTCAAGCATCCTTGTTTTTGCTGAAATTGTTTAATGGTTATACAGAGCTGCAGAAAACTTTGCTCGCACAGTTCTATCGATATAATCTGATATTTCGCTACCGAAGTATAATATGTGATATTCTCTGTAGAATCAACACACTCAATATTCCTGATTTAATAAATGTACTTAAGATTTACAACATTCCATCATGTGTGCTCATATAACCTTTCGATGCAGGTACCTGTACTCTGACATGTTGGTTTTGTTTCTTCTTTATGCAGTCCTTTGATCTGGCAACTATGAAGGAAAGCGAAATGGATTTCACTGCGAGCTTAGAGCTAAGGCTTCCTGAAAGTGGCACGGCCATGCCAGGAGTAACCTGGTGCTATGGCATTGTCTTGTGGTTTGACATGGGCTTCACCAGCAGGTTCTGCAAGGACAAGCCCGTGGTCCTCTCCACCTCTCCTTTCTCCACGCCAACTCACTGGTCGCAGACAATCTTCACCTTCGAAGAGCCCATCGTGATGGTAAAGGATGGGGCAGTTGTTGGCTCATCAGCATCTGTTGGTACGGCTGAATGCCCAGCTGCTAAGATCAGGTCCCGCATCAGCATCGTGAGGGCCTCCGAGCACCGCAGCATAGACATATCAATTGAAACCACGGGAATCAGCCCAGATGGCCGGAAGCGCAGCTGGCCAGCTCAGATCTTCAACCTTTGAGTGAAGTGCTGCCTCTGTGATGAAATTTTGCCCGTGCCCTTTTCCACCGTCGGAGCTGTTTGGTTGCTGTCGCATCTTCCGGTGGAGTTGAAAACTTTCTATGCTGAAAAAGAGCACTTAATCCAACTGAAGTTCTGGTGAAGATGAAAGCGCACTGAAGGTAGGGTTTTCAGTGTCAAGTATGAGTTAGTGTCCTGTGAGATGTGCGTACCTGTCAATTGAACCCGGGCGAATTTGAACATGGATCCACCGATGTAAGATGTTCACATGATATGAGTGGAAATGTTTCATCTTGTTAGTAGTACAGTACATTATACATCGTTGTTCCTTCCTCTACGTTAGCTGCATAGTGAACCACAAAACGTAGAGTTTAACAGAACTTCTCTTGTGATGAGCTTTTAAAATGGTTTTTCTTTTGGAACGGAATGTTTTTTTTTTTTGACGTGCAAGGCAGGAGCTCTGCCGATTTCATTAAGAGAGGAAAAACAAATACAGAGTGACCCAGGATAACCAGGCTGAAAAACCACAACGACAAAGAAAAGAAGAAAAAACAACCCAAGCAGACCACCACCACCTAACATGCCTTCCTTCCGGAGAGATCGAAGGCAATGCAGTGTACATAACCCCTTGCCCATTTTAATCCCCACCATTATTTTTGCACTGATGAGACGTGAGCGTACATGGCCAATGTGCGGACCAGATTGTGCACGGCATCCAGGAGCCGCAAAACGTGTGGGTTACATCCATTCAGCGGCATAGTACGAGGAAGTGCTACCGCATATAAGATTTGTTTAAAGTCAAACTAAACAAAGTTTGACTAAATTTTTTCTCAAAAAAAAGTTTGACTAAATTTATATAAAAAATTAACAACATCTACAATACTAAAGTATGAAAATTAACTTCATAATGTATCCAATAATATTGGTTTCATATCGTGAATGTTGTTTTTTTAATATTAAATTAATCAAACTTTATAAAGTTTGACTTTGACCAAATTTTATGTGCATATTAAAAAGAAATGGAGGGAGTAATGTGGTTGTATGTATCTTGTGTCTTTCTCTGCCCCATACGACGAGTCTGTGTTTCTTTGTATCTATGAGAACAAAACAACTAGTTCTATACTATAAATGCGCCTTAGAGAACACATCCACAAGTCTGTGTTCCTCTGTATCTATGAGAACAAAACAACTAGTTCTATACTATAAATGCGCCTTAGAAAACACATCCACATCATCAAGAATCAGAGAATTGCAATCCTAAGGAAATATCTCCGGAGGAATCCAGTGGACAACATAGATTTCTTAGGACCAGCTTGTGAATTTGCTGCATCATAGTAGAATTATTATCAGCGACAAGCCATGCGTCTAACTACGAAAAGACAGTACAAGCTTTGTTATGCCAAAACCTGAATGTAAAGTCAACAATACTTCCAAATGCCACTTTTTGCCACCCCATCCGTCTTTAGGATGATAGTCACAGGCTTTCAATTTTCAGTGAGTGAAAGATTTGTATTTGGGTCTACGTCCAAAGCTTCTACCATAGACCTAATTTGAGAAGGCTTGATAGTCTTAAGAAATGTGAGGGTGGGGGTTTCTTTTTGTGGAATTTTTGGAGTTGGTTTACTTACCGTATCACACACCTATTCCTTTTCAGGATTCTGGAGTGCTCCGGCAGGTCTCTTGTAGGCATTCCTGCGGTGTAATTACTTGAATAGTGTTGGTTTTCACGTTAATGGGGGTACATGCAATATAATGTTTAATTCTTTGCCCCTTAAACACCTTCGGGTTGTCACCTTCGGCATTATTAATCTTGACGGCCTGGGAGCGATAAACTTCTTCGACGATATATCTACCTTCCCATTTGGAGAAGTTTGCGTGCAAAACGTCTAAAACGAGAATTGGACAAAAGAACTTTGTCACCGATATTAAGTTCTCGTTTCTGAATTTTTTTATCATGCCATCTTTTAACTTTTTATTTAAACAACTTAGCATTTTGATAGGCTTTCGGTTCTCCATTCATCTATGGATCTAAAATCATAGTCAATTTCTTTTATTGCCCAATAAGCTTTATGTTCTAACTCAAGAGGTAAATGACATGCTTTTCCGTACACGATTTTGTACGGTGACATACCCATACGATTTTTATAAGCAGTTCTATATGCCCACAATGCATCATCCTATTTCTTAGACCAATTCTTCCTTGATGTGTTAACAATCTTTTGCAAGATTATTTTATTTTCTCTGTTACCTAGCTCAACTTGCCACTAGACTGAGGATGATAAGGTGACACTATTCTATGGTTTACATCATATTTAACTAGAGTTTTATGAAATGCAGCATGAATACAATGTGAACCACCACCAATCATTAAGTATATAGGGACTCCAAACGTCGGGAAAATAACTTCTTTAAGCATTTTAATAGAAGTGTTATGATCAACACTACTAGTTGGAATGACTTCCACCCACAACAACAACTAAAATATGAGTATAACCATTAGAGGAAGGAAAATGTCCCATATAATGAAAGCCTCAGACATCAAAAGGTTCAATAACAAGTGAATAATTCATAGGTCTTGACGTCTACCAATATTACCAATTCTTTGACATTCATCACAAGAGAGGACAAACTTACGTGCATCCTTGAAGAGAGTAGGCCAGTAAAACCAGATTGTAATACCTTATGAGTAGTTCTGTCTCCAACATCTTGTCCTCCGTAAGCATAGGAGTGGCACTTTTTTATGACGATTTCCTGTTCATGCTCAGGTACACATCATCTAATAAAACCGTCTACTCCTTCTTTATATAGATGTGGGTCATTCCAAAAGTAATGTCTTAAATCAAAGAAGAACTTTTGCTTTTTTTGATAAGGGTATCTGGGCGGTATATATTTAGCAACAACGAAATTAGCATAATCTGCATTCCAAGGATTATCATGGGAAGTAGAAGCATTTATAACAACTAGTTGTTCATCAGGAAAACTCTCATTAACTGATATTGGGTCATGAAGAATATTTTCCATCCTAGATAAATTATCCGCGATAGGGTTTTCAGCTCCCTTCCTATCGACGATATGAATCAAACTCCCATGCAAATCAAACTCCTGTAGTAAAAGAACCCACCTAATCAGCCTAGGATTAGCATCTTTCTTATTCATGAGATATTTGATAGCGGCATGATCAGTGTGAATAGTAACTTTAGAATCAACAATATAAGGTCTAAACTTATCACATGCAAACACAAATATTAAAAACTCTTTCTCAGTAGTAACATACTTTCTTTCAGTTGTGTCCAAGGTCTTACGAGCATAATAAATAACATTCAATTTCTTATCAATTCTTTGACCTAGAACAACACCAATAGCATATTCACTAGCATCATACAAAATTTCAAAGGGTAGGTTTCAATCAGGTGGCTCGACAATAGGTCAATAGGTGCAGTTATTAAGGATTTCTTAAGTATTTCAAAGGCTTCTACACAATCATCATAAAAAACGAACGAATGGAATGTAGAAGATTAATAAGAGGCTTAGAAATTCTAGAAAATCTTTCATAAACCTTCTATAAAAACCAGCACGCCGAATGAAACTTCTTTATACCTTTTATATCTTTAGGACATGGCATTTTCTCAATTGCATCAACCTTAGCCTTATCTACTTCAATGCCTCTTTCAGAAATTTTATGACCAAGGACTATACCTTAATTCACCACAAAGTGACACTTCTTCCAATTCCAGACGAGATTGGTCTCTTCACATATCTGCAAAACCTTGTCAAGATTGCTCAAGCAATCATCAAAAGAAGTTCCATAAATGAAAAAAATCATCCATGAAAACTTCAACAATCTTCTCAGAGAAATCAAATAATATAAGAGTCATACATCTTTGATTGGTAGCGGGTGATACGTCTTCGACGTATCTATAATTTTTTATTGTTTCATGCTATTATATTATCAGTATTGGATATTTTATATGCAATCATATGCTATTTTATATCATTTTTAGGGACTTACCTATTAACCCAGTGCCCAATGCCAGTTTCTGCTTTTTGCGTGTGTTTGGACTTTTTAGAAATCAATACCAAACAGAGCCCAAATTGGATAAAAAATTAAAGAAGTTATTTTTGGACTAGAAGAGACCCAAGAAGCTTCGAGAGGTGGCAAGAAGACCCACTGGGTGGCCACGAGCTAGGCCGACACGCCCTAGGAGGGGGGGGGGGGGTGTAGGGAGCCCCCTAGCTCGTGCTGTTGGAAATATGCCCTAGAGGCAATATATAAAGTGTTTATTATTATATTTCCTTGTTCATGATAATCGTTTATTATCCATGCTATAATTGTAGTGATTGGAAACACATTGCATGTGTGGGTAAATAGACAACAAAATGTCCCTAGTAAGCCTCTAGTGAACTAGCTCGTTGATCAAAAGATGGTTAAGGTTTCCTAGCCATGGACATGAGATGTCATTTCATAACGAGATCACATCATTAGGAGAATGATGTGATGGACAAGACCCAAACTACAAACGTAGCATATGATCGTGTCAGTTTATTGCTACTGTTTTCTGCATGTCAATGTATATGTTCCTATGACCATGAGATCATGCAACTCACGGATATATGAGGAGTGCCTTGTGTGTATCAAACGTCGCAACGTGACTGGGTGACTATAAAGGTGCTCTACAGGTATCTCCGATGGTGTCTGTTGAGTTGGCATGGATCGAGACTGGGATTTGTTACTCCGTGTGACGGAGAGGTATCTCGGGGCCAACTCGGTAATGCAACATCACAATAAGCCTTGCAAGCAAAGTAACTAATTGTTAGTTGCGGGATCTTGTATTACGGAACGAGTAAAGAGACTTGCCGGTAACGAGGTTGAACTAGGTATTGGATACCGACGATCGAATCTCGGGCAAGTAACATACCGAAGAACAAAGGGAACGTTATACAGGATTTACTGAATCCTTGACATAGAGGTTCGACCGATAAAGATCTTTGTAGAATATGTAGGAACCAATGTGGACGTCCAGGTCCCGGCATTGGTTATTGACCGTAGAGGTGTCTCGGTCATGTCTACATAGTTCTCGAACCCGCAGGGTCTGCACACTTAAGGTTCGGTGACGTTTCGGTAGTGTAGAGTTATGTATGGTGGTGACCGAAGGTTGTTCGGAGTCCCGGATGAGATCCCGGACGTCACGAGGAGCTCCGGAATGGTCCGGAGGTAAAGATTCATATATAGGAAGTCCCAATTTGGTCGCTGGAAAAGTTTCGGGCTCATCGGTAGTGTACCGGGAGTGCCGGTAGTGTACCGGGAGACCTCCGGGAGGGGTATTTCGACCCCAGAGGGTCCATGGGATGTGGAGAGTAATAGCCAGCCCTTAGTGGGCTGGATAAACAGCCACAAGAAGGCCCATGGCGCAGGAGATAAAAGGGCTAAAGGAAAAAGTGAAAAAAGGGCCAATAGGGAGCAATCCTACTCCAACTAGGATTGGAGGAGTAGGATTCCTCCCCCTTGGTGCACCAGCCCTCCCCCTCCTCTCCTCCTTTATATACTGGTGGATTGGGGCTGTTTTAGACAGAATTTCCGGCCACGTGCTACCCGTTCCACCGGTGCATAGTTTCTCCTCTAGATTGTAGTTCCGCAGTGCTTAGGCGAAGCCCTGCCGAAATTGCTCCACCACCATCACCGGAGCGTCGTCACGCTACCGGTGAACTCTCTCTCCTCTCCACCTTCTCTTGATGGATCAAGACGGTGGAGATCGTCATCAAGCTGCACGTGTGCTGAACGCGGAGGTGCCGTCCGTTCGGTACTAGATCGGAAGGATCGTGATCAAGGCCACGGGACATTCGTGATCGGATCGCGGGATGGATCGTGATGAGATCGCGGGATGGTTCGTGATTGGATCGTGGGACGGTTCATGATTAGATCGCGAGACGCTCGGCGATTTGGATCGCGAAGAAGTACGACTACACCAACCGCGTTTCTTAACGCTTCTCGCTTAGCGATCTACAAGGGTACGTAGATCCACTCTCCCTCTCGTAGATGCTCATCACCATGGATAGGTTTGCGTGTGCGTAGGAAATTTTTTGTTTCCAATGTAACGTTCCCCAACAGTGGTATCAGAGCTAGGTTGATGGTTCGATGAGATCTCGAGTAGAACACAAAAGGTTTGTGGGCGTTGATGCTTAGATTGCTTCCTCCCTTGGTCGGATTTTGGTTCAGCGGGATTGTGAGATGAAGCGGCCCGGACCAACATTACTCGTACGCTTATGAGAGACCGGTTCCCTCGATGCAACTTGTTGCTTAGATGGCTTGCGGGTGACAGTTTCTCTCACTTTAGTTGGATCGGATCCGACAAAGGCGGTCCTTGAGAAGGTTGAAAAGCAATCTATGTATCACCGTTGTGGTTTATGCGTAGGTGAGAATCATTCTTGCTAGATACCCGTAGCAGCCACGTAAAACATGCAACAACAATTAGAGGACGTCTAACTTGTTTTTGCGGGGTATGTTGTGATGTGATATGGCCAATTACATGATGTGATATATGTGATGTATGAGATGATCATGTGATGTATAGAACTTCACGACTTGCATGTCGATGAGTACGACAACCGGCAGGAGCCATAGGGTTGTCTTTAATTATTGTATGACCTACGTGTCAATCATTAACCGCTATGTAATGCTTTACTTTATCGCTAAACGGTAGCTATAGTAGTAGAAGCATGCAGGGCGTGACAACCTCGATGGCGACACGTTGATGGAGATCAAGATGATGGAGATCATGGTGTCGTGCCGGTGACGATGAAGATCATGCCGGTGCTTTCAAGATGTAGATCTAAAGCACAAGTTCATGGCCATATCATGTCACTTATGAATTGCATGTGATGTTAATCCTTTTATGCACCTTATTTTGCTTAGTACGACGGTAGCATTATAAGGTGATCCCTCACTTAAATTTCAAGATAAAATTGTGTTCTCCCCGAGTGTGCACCGTTGTGAAAGTTCGTCGTGTTGAGACACCATGTGATGATCGGGTGTGATAGACTCTACGTTCACATACAACGGGTGCAAGCCAGATTTGCACGCGCAGAACACTCGGGTTAAACTTGACGAGCCTAGCATGTACATACATGGCCTCGGAACACAAGAGACCGAAAGGTCGAGCATGAATCATATAGTAGATATGATCAACATAATGATGTTCACCAATGAAGCCAACTTAACTCACGTGATGATCGGACTTGAGTTGGTGAATTTGGATCATGTGACACTCAGATGACCCGAGGGATTTCAATTTGAGTGGGAGCTTTAGTGATTTGATTAACTAAACTCATTATCTTGAACAATAGTCTAAGTAACCTTTGCATATTTATGTTGTAGATCAATGGCTCGCGCAGTAGCACCCCTGAATTTTAATGCGTTCCTAGAGAAAGCTAAATTGAAAGATGATGGAAGTAACTTTGTTGACTGGGCCCGTAATCTGAGGATTATCCTCATGGCTTCCCAGAAGTCATATGTCCTTGATGCACCGCTTGGTGACCAGCCAGAAGACATGACCTCCGAAGACGTTAAGAACGCTTGGGAGGCTTGTGCTGGAGACTACTCAATAGTTCAGTGTGCAATATTGTGTGGCTTAGAACCGGGACTTCAAAGATGTTTTGAACGTCATGGAGCATATGAGATGTTCCAGGAGTTGAAGTTTATCTTTCAGAAGAATGCTCGGATCGAGAGGTATGAGACCTCCGATAAATTCTATGCTTGCAAGATGGAGGAGAACGGGTCTATTAGTGAGCATATACTCAGAATGTCTGGGTACTCAAACCATCTAGCGGAGTTGGGAATTACCCTTCCGCTGGAGGCGATCACTGATAGAGTTCTTCAATCGCTGCCACCTAGTTACAAGAGCTTTGTGATGAACTATAACATGCACGGGATGAACAAGCCAGTCGCCGAGCTGTTTGCGATGCTGAAAGTCGCTGAGTCTGAAATCCAGAAAGAACATCAAGTGTTGATGGTCAATGAAACCACTAGTTTCAAGAAAACCGGCAAAGGCAAAGGCAAGAAGGGTAAAACCAAGAAGGATGGCAAAGCAGTTGCTACTCCTACAAAGAAGCCTAAGCATGGACCTAAGCCAGAAACTGAGTGCTTTCATTGCAAAGGAACAGGTCACTGGAAGCGGAACTGCCCCAAGTACCTGGCTGGCAAGAAGGCGGCCAACGACAAACAAGGTATATATGATATACATGTTATTGATGTGTACCTTACTAGTTCTCGTAGTAGTGCCTGGGTATTTGATACCGGTTCGGTTGCTCACATTTGCAACTCAAAGCAGAAACTACGGAATAAACGAAGACTGGCAAAGGACGAAGTGACGATGCGCGTGGGAAATGGTTCCAAGGTTGATGTGATCACCATCGACACGCTCTCTCTTCGATTACCATCGGGATTAGTGATGAACCTGAATAATTGTTATTTAGTGCCTGCGTTAAGCATGAACATTATATCTGGATCTTGTTTATTGCGAGACGGTTACTCATTTAAATCAGAGAATAAAGGTTGTTCTATTTATATGAGTAATATCTTTTATGGTCATGCACCCAATGTTAGGGGTTTATTCATATTGAATCTTGATAGTGATGAGACACATGTTCATAACATTGATGCCAAAAGATGTAGAGTTGATAATGATAGTACCACTTTCTTGTGGCACTGTCGTTTAGGTCATATTGGTGTAAAACGCATGAGGAAGCTCCATGCTGATGGACTTCTGGAGTCACTTGATTTTGAATCACTTGACACATGTGAACCATGCCTCTTGGGCAAGATGACTAAAACTCCGTTCTCTGGAACAATGGAACGGGCAAGTGACTTGTTGGAAATCATACATACTGATGTGTGCGGTCCAATGAATGTTGCAGCGCGTGGTGGATATCGTTACTTTCTCACCTTCACTGATGACTTGAGTAGATATGGGTATATTTACTTGATGAAACACAAGTCTGAAACGTTTGAAAAGTTCAAGCAATTTTAGAGTGAAGTTGAGAATCATCGTAACAAGAAGATTAAATTTCTGCGATCTGATCGAGGTGGTGAATATCTGAGTTATGAGTTTGGCATTCACTTAAGACAATGTGGAATTGTTTCACAGTTGACACCGCCCGGAACACCACAGCGTAATGGTGTGTCTGAACATCGTAATCGGACCTTATTAGATATGGTACGTTCTATGATGTCTCCTGCCGATTTGCCACTATCGTTTTGGGGTTATGCATTAGAGACAGCTGCATTCACTTTAAATAGGGCACCATCGAAATCCGTTGAGACGACGCCATATGAACTGTGGTTTGGCAAAAAGCCGAAGTTGTCGTTTCTTAAAGTTTGGGGATGTGATGCTTATGTCAAAAAGCTTCAGCCTGAAAAGCTGGAACCCAAAGCGGAGAAATGCGTCTTCATAGGATACCCGAAAGAGACAGTCGGGTATACCTTCTATCTCAGATCCGAGGGCAAAGTGTTTGTTGCTAAGAACGGAACATTTCTTGAGAAAGAGTTTCTCTCAAAAGAATTGAGTGGGAGGAAAATAGAGCTTGATGAGGTTGTTGAACCTTTACTTCAACCAGAAAGTAGCGCAGCGCAGAAAGATGTTTCTATGGAACCTATGACGGTAGAAGAGGAAGTTGATGATGATGATCATGAAGCTTCGGATCAAGCTGCTATTGAACCTCGTAGGTCGACAAGGGCGCGTACTACTCCTGAGTGGTACGGCAACCCTGTCTTGGAGGTCATGTTGTTAGACAACAATGAACCTACGAGCTATGGAGGAGCAGTGATGGGCTCGGATTCCGAGAAATGGTTAGAGGCCATGAAATCCGAGATGGGATCCATGTATGAAAACAAAGTATGGACTTTGGATGTATTACCTGAAGGGCGAAAGGCCATTCAGAACAAATGGATCTTTAAGAAGAAGACAGACGCGGACGGTAATGTCACCGTCTATAAAGCTCGACTTGTGGCAAAGGGTTTTTCACAAGTTCAAGGAGTTGACTACGATGAGACTTTCTCACCCGTAGCGATGCTTAAGTCTGTCAGAATCATGTTGGCAATAGCTGCTTATTTCGACTATGAAATTTGGCAGATGGATGTAAAAACGGCGTTCCTCATTGGTTTCCTTGAGGAAGAGTTGTATATGATGCAACCCGAAGGTTTTGTCGATCCAGAGAATGCTGACAAAGTTTGCAAACTCCAGCGATCCATTTATGGACTGGTGCAAGCATCTCGGAGTTGGAATAAGCGTTTTGATGAGGTGATCAAAGCGGTTTGGTTTATACAAGTTTATGGAGAAGCTTGTATTTACAAGAAAGTGAGTGGGAGCTCTATAGTGTTTCTAGTGTTATATGTGGATGACATATTGCTGATTGGAAACGATATAGAAATACTGAAAAGCGTGAAGGAATATTTGAATAAGAGTTTTTCAATGAAGGACCTAGGAGAAGCTGCTTTCATATTAGGCATTAAGATCTATAGATATAGGTCGAGACGCTTAATAGCACTTTCATAGAGCACATACCTTGATAAAGTTTTGAAGAAGTTCAAAATGGAGCAGTCCAAGAAAGGGTTCTTGCCTGTCTTACAAGGTGTGAAGTTGAGTAAGACTCAATGCCCAGTGACTGCAGAAGATAAAGAAAAGATGAGCGTCATCCCCTATGATTCAGCCATAGGCTCTATCATGTATGCAATGCTGTGCACAAGACCCGATGTCAGCCTTGCCATAAGTATGGCCGGAAGGTTTCAAAGTGATCCTGGAATGGAGCATTGGCAAGCGGTCAATAATATCCTTAAGTACCTTAATAGGACTAAGGACATGTTTCTTGTTTATGGAGGTGATGAAGAGCTCGTCGTAAAGGGTTACGTCGATGCAAGCTTTGACACTGATCCGGACGACTCTAAGTCGCAAACCGGATACGTATTTATTCTTAACGGGGGAGCGGTAAGCTGGTGCAGTTCCAAGGAAAGTGTGGTAGCTGATTCTACGTGCGAAGCAGAGTACATCGCAGCCTCGGAGGCAGCGAAGGAAGGTGTCTGGATGAAGCAGTTCATGACAGATCTTGGAGTAGTGCCCAGTGCACTGAATCCAATAAACCTGTTCTGTGACAACACTGGTGCCATTGCTCTAGCCAAGGAACCAAGGTTTCACAAGAGGACCAGACACATAAAGAGATGCTTCAACTCCATCCGGTTTTACATCGAGGAGAAGGACATAAATATTTGCAAAGTGCACACGAATCTGAATGTTGCAGACCCGTTGACTAAACCTCTTCCAAGGGCTAAACATGATCAACACCAGAACTATATGGGTGTTCGATTCATTACCATGTAAATCACATAGTGATGTGAACTAGATTATTGACTCTAGTGCAAGTGGGAGACTGTTCGAAATATGCCCTAGAGGCAATATATAAAGTGTTTATTATTATATTTCCTTGTTCATGATAATCGTTTATTATCCATGCTATAATTGTAGTGATTGGAAACACATTGCATGTGTGGGTAAATAGACAACAAAATTTCCCTAGTAAGCCTCTAGTGAACTAGCTCGTTGATCAAAAGATGGTTAAGGTTTCCTAGCCATGGACATGAGATGTCATTTGATAACGAGATCACATCATTAGGAGAATGATGTGATGGAAAAGACCCAAACTACAAACGTAGCATATGATCGTGTCAGTTTATTGCTACTGTTTTCTGTATGTCAATGTATATGTTCCTATGACCATGAGATCATGCAACTCACGGATATCGGAGGAGTGCCTTGTGTGTCTCAAACGTCGCAATGTGACTGGGTGACTATAAAGGTGCTCTACAGGTATCTCCGATGGTGTCTGTTGAGTTGGCGTGGATCGAGACTGGGATTTGTTACTCCGTGTGACGGAGAGGTATCTCGGGGCCCACTCGGTAATGCAACATCACAATAAGCCTTGCAAGCAAAGTAACTAATTGTTAGTTGCGGGATCTTGTATTACGGAACGAGTAAAGAGACTTGCCGGTAACGAGGTTGAACTAGGTATTGGATACCGACGATCGAATCTCGGGCAAGTAACATACCGAAGAACAAAGGGAACGTTATACGGGATTAACTGAATCCTTGACATAGAGGTTCGACCGATAAAGATCTTCGTAGAATATGTAGGAACCAATGTGGACATCCAGGTCCCGCCATTGGTTATTTACCGTAGAGGTGTCTCGGTCATGTCTACATAGTTCTCGAACCCGCAGGGTCTGCACACTTAAGGTTCGGTGACGTTTCGGTAGTGTAGAGTTATGTATGGTGGTGACCGAAGGTTGTTCGGAGTCCCGGATGAGATCCTAGACATCAGGAGGAGCTTCGGAATGGTCCGGAGGTAAAGATTCATATGTAGGAAGTCCCAGTTTGGTCGCCGGAAAAGTTTCGGGCTCATCGGTAGTGTACGGGGAGTGCCGGTAGTGTACCGGGAGACCTCCGGGAGGGGTATTTCGACCCCAGAGGGTCCATGGGCTGTGGAGAGTAATAGCCAGCCCTTAGTGGGCTGGATAAACAGCCACAAGAAGGCCCATGGCGCAGGAGATAAAAGGGCTAAAGGAAAAAGTGAAAAAAGGGCCAATAGGGAGCAATCCTACTCCAACTAGGATTGGAGGAGGAGTAGGATTCCTCCCCCTTGGCGCACCAGCCCTCCCCCTCCTCTCCTCCTTTATATACTGGTGGATTGGGGCTGTTTTAGACAGAATTTCCGGCCACGTGCTACCCGTTCCACCGGTGCATAGTTTCTCCTCTAGATCGTAGTTCCGCACTCCACCACCATCACCGGAGCGCCATCACGCTGCCGGTGAACTCTCTCTCCTCTCCACCTTCTCTTGCTAGATCAAGACGGTGGAGATCGTCATCAAGTTGCACGTGTCCTGAACGCGGAGGTGCCGTCCGTTCAGTACTAGATCGGAAGGATCGTGATCAAGGCCACGGGACGTTCGTGATCGGATCGCGGGACGGATCGTGACGAAATCGCGGGACGGTTCGTGATTGGATCGCGGGACGGTTCGTGATTAGATCGCGGGACGCTCGGCGATTTGGATCGCGAAGAAGTATGACTACACCAACCGCGTTTCTTAACGCTTCCCGCTTAGCGATCTACAAGGGTACGTAGATCCACTCTCCCTCTCGTAGATGCTCATCACCATGGATAGGTTTGCGTGTGCGTAGGAATTTTTTTGTTTCCCATGCGACGTTCCCCAACACGTGCCTCCCCCCGTGATACCTCCTTACCTAGTTCAACTTCTATATATTTCCAATTATCCCCAAAACAACAGAGATCCATGATACATCTCCGTCGTATCTATAATTTTTGATTGTTTCATGCCAATATTATACAAGTTTTACATACTTTTGGCAACTTTTTATATGATTTATTGGACTAACCTATTGATCCAGTGCCCAGTGCCAGTTCCTGTTTTTTGCATGTTTTTGTATCGCAGAATATCCATATCAAACGAAGTCCAAATGCAATAAAATTTTATGGAGAATTATTTTGGAATATTTGTGATTTTTGGGAGTTGGAATCACCACAAACGGAGGCCCACACAGGGCACAAGACACCAGGATCCGACCCCTGAGCCAGGCACGTGGTGGTGGGTTGTGCCCACCTTGTACGTCGGTTGGAGATATACTTCGGGCACAAGGAAGCTTATATCCAGAAAAAAATCGTGTTAAAATCTCAGCGCAATCGGAGTTACGGATCTCCGAGAATATAAGAAACAGTTTTCGGCCAGATCTGGGGAGTGCGAAATAGAAGAGAACAGAGAGGGAGATCCAATCTTGGAGGGGCTCCCGCCCCTCCGCCGCCATAGGAGACCATGGACCAGAGGGGGAATTCTCCTCCCCATCTAGGGGGAGGCCAAGGAAGAACAAGAAGTAGGGGTTTCTCTCCCCCTCGCTCTCGGTGGCGACGGAATGCTGCCGGGGCAATGATCGAGACGACGATCTACATCAACAATCTTGCTACCGTCAACACCAACTCCCCCCTCTATAGAGCGGTGTAACACCTCTTCTCCCTGCTGTAATATCTACTTAAAAATGGTGCTCAACTCCATATATTATTTCCCAATGATCTATGGTTATCCTATGATGTTTGAGTAGATCCCTTTTGTCCTGTGGGTTAATCGTGATCTTGATTGGTATGATTGTATATTTTATTTATGGTGCTGTCCTACGGTGCCCTCTGTATCGCGCAAACGTGAGGGCCCCCCGCTGTAGGGTGTTGCAATATGTTCATGATTTGCTTATTGTCAGTGTTGCGGGGGATGACAACAACCCAAACGCGAATAAGTGGGTTATGGCATGCGGGAGTAAAGAGGACTTGATACTTAATGCTATGGTTGGGTTTCACGACCTTAATGATCTTTAGTAGTAGCGGATGCTTGATAGGGGTCCAATCATAAGTGCATATGATCCAAGTAGAGAAAGTATGTTAGCTCATGCCTCCCCCTCATATAAAATTACAAGAATGATTACCGTACTTGTTATCGATTGCCTAGGGACAAATAAATTTCTTTTTGACACAAACCCTTTTACTAAACACCTAACTTTTATTATCTTGCAAAGTACTTCTAGTTTTATTCTTGAAAAATAGTTCTAGCATCACTCCAACAAAATGGTTTCATACTTGTTTTAGGTAAAGCAAACGTCAAGTGTGCGTAGAGTTGTATCAGTGGTCGATAGAACTTGAGGGAATATCCTTTAGCTCCTCGTTGGGTTCGACACTCTTATTTATCGAAGAAGGCTACAAACGATCCCCTATACTTGTGGGTTATGAAGACCTTTTTCTGGTGCCGTTGCCGGGGAGTTATAGCGTGGGGTGAATATTCTCGTGTGTGCTTGTTTGCTTTATCACTAAGTAGTTTTTATTTCCTGTTCTAAGTTGTTCTCTATCTTTAGTTATGGATATGGAACACGAAACACCAAAAAAATTAGTTGTACTTGCTACTCATGGAGATGGGAAACCTCCTAGAACCCTCGATGCTCATTATGTGAAAAATATTATGCACTACTTTGATAATCCCGAGAAAACCCCATTCAACTATATAATGGGAGTAACATTGGATCAACATGAATACTTTAGGGATATCGCTTGACTCATAAAGGGAAACTGTTATGGGATCAAATTCATATGTTACATTGGTATGCTTGGAATCTATGCTTGAGATATGATTATACTTGTTGCTCTAGGATGGACGCTCCACATCTTCCCTTTTCATGTGAATTTAATGAAAATGAAACCTTAGCTTCTTATGCTAATGGTATATATGACTATTATGATGTGGAACGAATAGAAGAATTTGTTGCTTTTAAGGGTGCTTGTGAAATTGAATCTTTGTTTAAAAAGTTTCAAGATTTTGATGATTCAGTTTATAGACCTAAAAATATTGCTATCCTTAAATATTGCTATGATAATTATGAATACAATTACGATATTGATGTGTTTATCGAGAAAGTCTCCGCTGTCCAAGAAGAGACTAATATTTTGCAGGAGTCTATGGAAGAAGAAATTGATGAGACTGCGAGCTCATTGGATGAAAAAGATGATGAGGAGAGTGAAGAACAAACGGAGGAAGAGCGGATTAGCTACCCATGCCCACCTTCTAATGAGAGTAACTATTCAACTCATACATTATTTAGTTCCCCTTCGTTCTTACCGAACGATAAATGCTATGATAATTGCTATGATCCCGTTAATTCATTTGAAATATCCCTTTTTGATGAACTTGATGCTAGTTATGCTTGTGGCCAAGATGCCAATATGAATTATGTTTATGGAGATGAACTTTCTATAGTTCCTTATGTTAAGAATGAAATTGTTGCTATTGCACCCACACATGATAGTCCTATTAGCTTTTTAAATTCTCCCAACTACACTATATCGGAGAAGTTTGCTCTTATCAAGGATTATATTGATGGGTTGCCTTTTACTATTTCACATGATAATTTTGATGAATATAATATGGATGTGCTTTCTGCTCCTACTTGCAATTATTATGAGATAGGAACTACATCTCCGCCTCTTTATGTTTCCAACATGATAAAATTGCAAGAATCTGCTTATACTATGCATTGGCCTTTACTTGATGTGCATGAATTGTTCTTGTATGACATGCCGATGCATAGGAAGAGAGTTAAACTTCATCATTCCTTGATATATGTTGCTTTGTGCTCACTACTAAATGCTAAATCATTGTTGATTCAAATTGGCTTTGATATACCTTGGGATCCGGGTGGATCCATTAGTTGAGCACTTTATGCCTAGCTTAATGGCTTTAAAGAAAGTGCTGCCAGGGAGACAACCCAGAAGTTTTAGAGAGTCATTTACTTCTGTTGAGTTCTTTTATAAAGTTTAAAAACAAAAAATATAGAGGGGAACTTAAAAACTTTTTCAAAAAGAGAAGCGATTGAAAGGTGATGCATTGCGGAAGTGAGGGTCGACCTTGAACACTTGTGTTCATGCTCATGGAAACAATGTAGATTTTTTAATGAATATCCTCACAAAAATAATTACCACCTTGTAAAATTCCATTGTAGTAAGAATAATGTACCAAGGTTTGCCTTTAGGATGATTAGATTGCTTGTTGGTTTGTGCAGTGCAAAACAGAAACTTTGGCTATAGTGCGCGATTTATCATTTTTTACTGGAATGTCAAATGGTTTTGAAACATTTTGTATTGTATTTCTATACAAATGTTTTATTTTTCCTAATTTCAAGAATTTTTAGAGTTACAGAATTATGGTGGATGTTCAAATCTTTACAGACTGTCCCGTTTTCACAGATTGCTGTTATAGCTTCATTATTTGCGTATGTTTGAATTCTTGTTGAAGCCTCCTTGACTTGGGGCCATATAATTGTGATAGCATACAGTGGTTAATGTTTGTTTATAATTATACAATAATGTTACAATATTACATGATGGGATTTCATTGCCATATTCACTAACCCCACAACTAAAAGTTTGGTTAAGTTTTGTGTGGATGAAGTGTTCGAAGATCGAGGAGGTCTCGATGTGAGGAGAAGGAGGAGAGGCAAGAGCTCAAGCTTGGGGATGCCAAAGACACCCCAAGTAAATATTCAAGGAGACTCAAGCGTCTAAGCTTGGGGATGCCCCGGAAGGCATCCCATCTTTCTTCAACAAGTATCGGTATGTTTTCAGATTCGTTTTGTTCACATGATATGCGTAAATTGTAGGAGCATATTTTGTGTTTATTTTTCACTTTTATCTTATACACCATGCTGGTATGAGATAGTCCATGGTTTATTTATAGAATTCTCATTGCACTTCACTTATATCTTTTGAGTATGGCTTTATAGAATGCTTCATGTGCTTCACTTATATCATTTGAAGTTTGGATTGCCTGTTTCTCTTCACAATGAAAACCGTTATTTGTAGAATGCTCTTTTGCTTAACTTATACTTATTAGAGAAAGGTCTTTTGTAGAAAGAATTAAACTCTCTTGCTTCACTTATATCTATTTAGAGAGTCAACATGAATTGGTCATTTGCATGGTTAGTCATAAAAGCCTACATAAAACTTATGGATCACTGAATATGATATGTTTGATTCCTTGCAATAGTTTTGCGATATAGAGATGGAGTATGTGGGAGGTACTAGTAAAAGATTGTGGTTAGTAAAAATATTGGTGTTAAGGTTTGTGATTCCCGAATCATGCACGTATAGTCTCTCGTTATGCTATGAAGTTGGAGCATGATTTATTATTGATTGTCTTCCTTTGCGTAGAGGTTGGGATCACGCGATGGTTAACTCCTACCAACCCTTCCCCTAGGGGCATGCGTAGTAGTACTTTTCTTCGAGGGATAATAAACTTTTGCAATAAGTATATGAATTCTTTATGACTAATGTGAGTCCATGGATTATACACACTAATACCTTTCCACAGTTTGCTAGCCTCTACGGTACTGTGCATTGCCCTTTCTCACCTCGAGAGTCGGTGCAAACTTCGCCGGTGCATCCATACCCCATGATATGATACGCTCTATCACACATAAGCCTTATTATATCTTCCTCGAAACAGCCACCATACCTACCTATTATGGCCCTTCCATAGCCATTTCGAGATATATTGCCATGCAACTTCCACCGCTTCCATTTTGATGACTTGAGCATTCATTGTCATATTTCTTTGCATGATCATAGTAGTTGTAGCTCAGCCACTATTCATCATTTTCCATACATGTTATGCTAGATCATTGCACATCCTGGTATTGCCAGAGGCATTCATATAGAGTCATACTTTGTCATAGGTATCGAGTTGTAATTTTTATTTCTTTTGAGTTATATGTAAATAGAAGTGTGATGATCATCATTATTCATTATTAGAGCATGTCCCAATGAGGAAAGGATGATGAAGACTAGGATTCCCCCACAAGTTGGGATGAGACTCCGGACAATGAGAGAAAAAAAATGAAAAATAAAAATAAAAAATAAAAAAAGAAAAGAAAAAAGGGAAAGAAAGATAGAAAGAAAAAGAATAAAAGAAGAAAAAATAATAAAAAGATAAAAGGGGCATGCTAGTTCCACACTTGTGCTTCAAAGTAGCACCATGTTTTTCATATAGAGAGTCTCCTATGTTGTCACTTTCATATACTAGTGGGAATTTTTCATTATAGGATTAGATGCACACCCACTTAGTTTCATATTGAGCTTCCATACACTTATAGCTCGTAGTGCATTCGTTGCATGGAAATCCCTACTCCTTGCATTGATATCAATTGATGGGCATCTCCATAGCCCGTTGGTTAGCCGCATCGATGTGAGACTTTCTTACATTTTTGTCTTCTCTATATCGACCCCTATCATCATACTCCATTCCACCTATAGTGCTATATCCATGGCTTGTGCTCATGTATTGCGTGAGGGTTGAAAAAGCTGAAGTGCGTTAAAAATTATGAACCAATTGCTTGGCTGACACAAGGGTAGTACATGATAAATACTTTGTGTTAAGAAGACAGAGCATGGCAAGACTATATGATTTTGTAGGGATAGCTTTCTTTAGGGTTGATATTTTGAAAGACATGATTGTTTGTTGGGATGCCTAAGTATTGATGTCTTTATGTCAAATTATAGATTATTGCTTTGAATCACTTATGTCTTAATGTTCATGCCATGACTAGACATATGATCAAGTTTATGTTAGGTAGAATTCCACATCAAAAATTATCTTTTTTATCATTTACCTGCTCGAGGACGAGCAGGAATTAAGAGTGGAGATGCTTATACATCTCCGTCGTATCTATAATTTTTGATTGTTTCATGTCAATATTATACAAGTTTTACATACTTTTGGCAACTTTTTATATGATTTATTGGACTAACCTATTGATCCAGTGCCTCGTGCCAGTTCCTATTTTTGCATGTTTTTTGTATCGTAGAATATCTATATCAAACGAAGTCCAAATGCAATAAAATTTTACGGAGAATTATTTTGGAACATTTGTGATTTTTTGGGAGTTGGAATCACCGCAAATGGAGGCCCACACAGGGCACAGGACACCAGGATCCGACCCCTGAGCCAGGCGCGTGGTGGTGGGTTGTGCCCACCTCGTACATCGGTTGGAGCTCTACTTCGGGCGCAAGGAAGCTTATATTCGGAAAACAATCATGTTAAAATATCAGCGCAATCGGAGTTACGGCTCTCCGATAATATAAGAAACGGTTTTCGGCCAGATCTTGGGAGCGCGAAACAGAAGAGAACAGAGAGGGAGATCCAATCTCGGAGGGGCTCCCGCCCCTCCACTGCCATAGGATACCAATGACCAGAGGGGGAATTCTCCTCCCCATCTAGGGGGAGGCCAAGGAAGAAGAAGAAGAAGTAGGGGGCTCTCTCCCCCTCGCTCCCGGTGGCGCCGGAGTGCCGTCGGGGCAATGATCGAGATGGCGATGTACATCAACAATCTTGCTACCGTCAACACCAACTCTCTCCCCCTCTATGCAGCGGTGTAACACCTCTTCTCCCCGCTGTAATATCTACTTAAACATGGTGCTCAACTCCACATATTATTTCCCAATGATCTATGGTTATCCTATGATGTTTGAGTAGATCCGTTTTGTCGTGTGGGTTAATCATGATCTTGGTTGGTATGATTGTATATTTTATTTATGGTGCTGTCCTACGGTGCCCTCTGTCTCGCGCAAACATGTGGGGCCCCCGTTGTAGGGTGTTGCAATGTTTTCATGATTTTCTTATTGCCAGTGTTGCGGGGGATGACAGCAACCCAAATGCGGATAAGTGGGTTATAGCGTATGGGAGTAAAGAGGACTTGATACTTAATGCTATGGTTGGGTTTCACGACCTTAATGATCTTTAGTAGTTGTAGATGATTGCTAGGGTTCAAATCATAAGTGCATATGATCCAAGTAGAGAAAGTATGTTAGCTCATGCCTCTCCCTCATATAAAATTACAAGAATGATTACTGGTACTTATTATCGATTGCCTAGGGACAAGTAACTTTCTTGTTGACACAAACCCTTTTACTAAACACCAAACTTTTATTATCTTTCAAAGTACTTCTAGTTTTATTCTTGCAAAATAGTTCTAGCATCACTCCAACAAAATAGTTTCATACTTGTTTTAGGTAAAGCAAACGTCAAGTGTGCGTAGAGTTGTATCGGTGGTCGATAGAACTTGAGGGAATATTTGTTCTGCCTTTAGCTCCTCGTTGGGTTCGACACTCTTATTTATCGAAGAAGGCTACAAACGATCTCCTATACTTGTGGGTTATGAAGACACCCGAAACACTGTCATGATAAGTCCCTGTTCTTCTGCGATCCCATATGGAGGCGTTTTCTGATACTCTGCCGGATGGGGAACCCATCACGGAGGCCGTGTTCATAAACCTTGATTCTTCCATGATGATGCGTGATTAGTTCACCACAGACCTACGTGGCCATCGCTAGTAGCTATATGGCTTCTTCTCTCTCTTTGATCTTCAATACAAAGTTCATCGCGATTCTCGTGATGATCTATCCGATGTAATCTTCTTTTGCAGTGTGTTTGTTGGGATCCGATGAATTGTGGGGTTATGATCAGATTATTCATGAAAAGTAATTGAATCATCTCTGAATTCTATTTTGCATGATTGTTATTGGTTTGTAAGTCTCTCCAATCTATCAGTTTGGTTTGGCCAACTAGATTGATTTATTTTCAGTGGGTGGAGTGCATTGTAGTGGTTTCAATCTTACTATGCTCTATATCCCAGTGGCAGAAAGGGATAAGACACATATAGTATTGCTGTTATTAAGGGTAAAAAGATGGGGTTTTGAAAGCACATTATCTCCCTTGGTGGTTTTGGTAATTAATAACAACACATATATCATTGAACTAATATTACACTAAGCATATTTCAGGAAAGTTCAACGATGGGTTGGCAAAAGGATTGTGGAGAAACCCCTAGATGCAAGAAAGGGATTGACAAAGCTTCAAGCAAAGAGGACTCCACATTTTACTTTGTGAGAAATCACTTTGAGTCCATAGGAAAGCCAATACTATTAAAAAGGGGGTAAGATACTGTTGGTGAACAAGATGCTCAAACGCGCACAAGTGATAGTCACCAAAAACACCCACAAACTCTTCCACAAAATTCTGTCTAAGCCAAACATCAAAATCGGTGCCACCAAGTTTTCCATTTGGCCCTACCGATTTCCATCCCAAGACAAAACCAAGCCAAACCCTACCTTTTCGGTGCAACCGATTCCGAGTCGGTGGAGACGAGTTTAGGTGTCAAACCTTCTGATGCCTGACTACACCTATTCGGTGCAACCGAGTTTGTTGTATCGGCGCCATCGAGTTTTGCCATCTGACTGTTGCCCACCTTTCGGTGTCACCGAGAAGTCTATATTGGCCTCACCGAGATTCAAAAGTTGTCACCTTTGGATCACTTCGGTACCACCGAGATTCACACATCGGTGTCACCAAGTTGGTTACTTATGGTGTAATGGTTGGATTTTTGGAGATGTCTACATATACCCCTCCACCACCACTCACTCGAAAGAGAATCACTCAAAACAGATCCCCACTTATCCCAACCGATTTTCTAAGAGAGACAAGTACTCATGTGTTGAGATCATGACATTCCATTCCTACCATATGAATCTTTATCTCATGCCTACCCAAGTTGCTTTCCACCCAATCAATCTCTTCCACCAAAGCCAAATCTGTGAGAGAGTGATTGAGTGTTGAGGAGTCTATCATATTGAAGCACAAGAGCAAGGAGTTCATCAACATTATCGAGCCTATTACATTTTGGAGGGTGGTGCCTCCAAGATTGGTTAGGTGTCGCTTGGGAGCCGCCTACTTCATGTTGTGGAGTGAACCAAGAAGTTTGTAAGGGCAAGGAGATCGCCTACTTCATGAAGATCCACCCCGAGTTAGGCTAGTCCTCCGTGGACGTATGCCATCATGGTATAGTCAAGGTTGCTACTTCATGGACCATTATGGGCTGAGCCCTCCGTGGACTCTCGCGACCATTACACTCCATGGGTTGAAGACTCCATAAACGTGGACGTACGATAGCACCACCTTCAGAACCACGGGAAAAATCTTCATGTCTTCAAATTGCATTTGATCTTCCTACCCTTCCTTTACTATTCATGCTTGTCTTTACTTTCCGCTGCTATACTCGTAGACATGCATGTGTAGGGTGTGCTTGACTTGTTATCATTTCTAAAATCTGCTAACACTTAAAATTGGGAAAAGGTAGAATTTTTATTTGGTCAAGTAGTCTAATCACCCCCTCTAGACCTACTTTCGATCCAACAAGTGGTATTAGAGCCTTGGTCTCCATTGCATTGGTTTCACAACCTAGGAGAGTATGGCATCTAGCGAGGGAAATTATCACCGTAGAGGTCCGTACTTTGATGGCACAAATTTTGCTAGTTGGAAGCACAAAATGAAAATGCATATTCTTGGTCATAACCCCACTGTTTGGGCTGTTGTTCGTGTTGGATTGCAAGGTGAATTCTTTGCGGATGGAAGGGAACCAGATTGTGAAGCAACCGCGGAAGAGTTGAGGATGTTGCAATACAATGCTCAAGCATGTGACATTCTCTTCAACTGCCTATGCTCCGAAGAATTCAACAAAATCAGCCTCCTTGAGAATGCAAAAGAGATTTGGGATACTTTGGTTGATATGCACGAAGGTACCAAATCCGTGAGAGAATCCAAGTTGGATGTTCTTCAAATTCAGCTTGATAAGTTCAATATGAAGCATGGTGAAGGAGTTGCAGACATGTACTCTAGGCTAGCTCTGATCACAAATGAGATTGCCGGCCTAGGAAGAGAAGAAATGACCGACAAATTCATCATCAAGAATATACTTCAAGCTTTGGATGATAGATATGACATCATGTGCACATTGATCCAAATGATGCCCAATTACAAAGATCTCAAGCCTACAGAAGTAATTGGAAGGATTATTGCTGATGAGATGACACTCAAAGACAAGGAAGAACTTCACAACAAGTCTAGCGGTGCTTACAAAGCCACAAGTGATGCTCCCGCAACTTCAAGCGACAACCTTGTCACAAATGAAGAGATAAGCCTCATGGTCAAGAAATTCAACAAGTTCTACAAGAATAAAGGCAAAGGTCGAAACTCCAACTCAAGATATGAAGAGAAGCATTCGTCAAGTCGTGACCAAAACTGCTACAATTGTGGGAAGCCTGAGCACTACTCCAATGAGTGCATGGCTCCCTACAAAAAGAAAGAAGAGTCACCAAGAAGACGAAGCTCAAGAGATGAGTCACCTCGAAGAGAGAGAAGGAGTAGAGGTGATCGTTATAAACGAAGACCCTAAAGGAGAAGTAGGGACTCGAAGAAGAAGGACAAGTACACCAAGAGCTACTCAAGAATAAGACATCAAGCTCATGTTGGTGAATGGGTCTCCGGCTCCGAATCCGACAACCACTCCGAGAGAAGCTATCACCCTGACTCTGACTATAGTCAAGATGAAGGTGTTGCCGGACTTGCACTAGTGACAATTGACTCCTACAACTTATTTGATTCACCAAATGAAGGGAGTGGATGTTTCTTCATGGCTAAAGTCCCCAAGGTATCACACCCCGAGTATCTTGATTTCAATAGTGATGAGGATGACTTGTTAGGAGATGATGACTTGCTATATGACAAATCTAGTAATGTTAGTCAAGATGAACTTGTTAGTACTCACACTAGTCAAGATAAGTCATCTGATGATGATAAGTTGGAAATAGAATGACTAACTCAAGAACTAAACACTCTTAAGTTAGCTCATGAGTATACTCTACAAGATCATAGAGAGCTTAAAAGGACACATGAGAAGCTCCGCTTCGAGAAGCTCAATTTGGAGCAAGGACATGAGTTCCTTAAAGCTATCAATGGCGATCTTATAAAGAAGACTTCCTCTTATCTAGCCAAACGACTTCTCTTGTCTACATTCATTCCACAAGTTAAGGCTAAGCAAACTAGTAACAAAGGCAAGAAAGGTTCTTCAACTAGTAGCAATAAAAATGACAAATCTAATGATATTTCTTCTAGTAGTTCTATTGATCCCACTAACACTTCTCTTAGCCAAGTTACACTTGAGCAAGAAAACGAACTTTTGAAAGGGATTATAAAGAAAGGTATTTACAAGAGTCTTGCCGGGTGTAAGAAATTTTAGGAAATTGTTCGCAAGCACGAAGGATACCGGAAGAACCATGTCATTGGCTACTTCAACGCTAATGGAGTTGAATGGGAAGAAGTTCAATACCCCAAGCCCAAGTTTGTTCTTCAAAGGGAGAAGTATGAAAATACTCTTACCAAGGGAACAAAATCTCAAGATGACCTCCCACCACAAGACCACAAGCTCAAGGGCAAGAACAAGCTTCAAGAGGACATTGTCTCATATGAAGATGAATCCCAAGCTTTGGTGAAGTGGGTTCCCAAGGCTACTTGAAGCTCAACTTCTACAAGTGCCAATTCAACACCAAGGATCCCTATCAACTTGATGTGGGTCCCCAAGAAGAAGAACTAGAGAAGTTCTTGAGGGGTGACTCCGCCAATGAAATTCACTCACATTCATTATTGGCAAAAACTAGTTGCAATCAACATCAACATCATGCAATAGTTCAAGGAGTCACACATTCGTTCAAAGGTAAGCAAGGGACAAGGTAATCAACAAATCCATGGACATCATCATGTATGCATTGCACTCCATGTCCATAGATATCCTTGTGTTTGTCTCTTGTGTGTTGGGACTAACCCATGTAGGTGACAAGAATAAGAAACAACAAGGATGCTCCCAACTCATGGTGATCTTCATCAACTTTGAGCATCCACCACTACATCACCTAAATGAAGTCTTCATCGACAAAACCCAAGGTTAGTTTATCCCTCTCAAGGGGGGATGTCACATCAAGGGGGAGCTTTACTCTAAGACTTGAGTCAAAGCATATCATAGCATGTGAGAACATTAACAAGCTTTATGTAAAAGTGGTAACCCCACTCGTGCTTAAACGACGAGTATGACCTATGATCAAGTATTCTTACTTGTCTCCTAAGTCAATGTACTCATATATAGATGACTACGTCATTGCCAAAGTGCTTGATAGATGCTAGTATGGTTGTGCATGTTTGCCATGATTTCATTTTGACATCTTATTGTGTGAGCATGTTAGTCTGCATTTCTTTATCCATTCAAGGACATCCAACTGTTGCTATTTGGACTTTGATTTTTCTTTTGCCAATTGGATGTACAAGAATGCCTAGGACAACTATCTAGCTATCTATGCTATCTCATATCAAGTTCTATTCATGCTTCATCACAAAACTTGAACAAGCATTTCTCGATCCCTCTGTGTGAGATGCACTCGGAGTTCCGTGTCGAAAAGGGATGCACTCCAAAACCTCCCAAGTGCAACTCGGTGTGACCAACAAATAATTCTCGGTTTCACCGATTGCTTAGGGTTGATCTAGTTTTTCACCTCGGTATCACCGATTCCATTTTCTCGATTACACCGAGTTTCACTGTCAGCTGAGAGTTGAGAAACTCGGTGACACCGAAAACTTAGAACCGGTGTCACTGACAGCAAGGGTTATATATGCCGTGGCCCTGATGCTTTGAAATCCACTCTTCAGACCGTCGCGCTCCAAAATCCTAAGCTACCAAAAAGGCTCCCTGGTCATCACCCTTGCCTCCCCATGCTCCTGCGCCGTTGGGATCCTCGTCGTCGACGGGCATCTTGTAGGATCGAAAGTAGGTCTCGAGGGGGGGGGTGATTAGACTACTTGACCAATTAAAAATCTACTTTTCCCCAATTTTAAGTGTTGGCAGATTTTAGCATTCATGGCAAATCAATTACACCCTACACATGCATGTCTACGAGTATAACAGTGGAAAGTAAAGACAAGCACGAATAGTAAAGGAAGGGTAGGAAGATCAAACACAATTTGGCGACACGATGATTTTTTTCGTGGTTCCGATAGGTGGTGCTATCGTACGTCCACGTTCATGGAGTCTTCAATCCTTGTAGGGTAACAGTAGTGAGAGTCCACACAGGGCTCTACCCACGGAGGGTTCCATGAAGAAGCAACCTTGACTATACCATGATGGCCTACGTCCACGGAGGACTAGCCTAACTCGGGGTAGATCTTCACGAAGTAGGTGATCTCCTTGCCCTTACAAACTTCTTGGTTCACTCCACAACATGAAGTAGGAGGCTCCCAAGCGACACCTAACCAATCTAGGAGGCACCACCCTCCAAAAGGTAACAGGCTCAATAGTATCGATGAACTCCTTGCTCTTGTGCTTCAAGATGATAGACTCCTCAACACACAATCACTCTATCACAGATTTGGCTTTGGTGGAAGAGATTGATTGGGTGGAAAGCAACTTGGGAGGCTAGAGATTAAGATTCATATGGTAGGAATGGGATGGCATGATCTCGACACATGAGTAGGTGGCTCTCTCTCAAAAATCAGTTGGTATGAGTGGGGATCTGTTCTGAGTGCTTCTCTGTCGAGTAGGTGGTGGTAGAGGGGTATATATAGGCATCTACAAAAAGCCAACTATTACACCTAATAAGTCCAACTCGGTGACACCGATGTGTTAATCTTGATGGTACCGAGTTGCCTCAAAGGTAGCAACTTTTGAATCTCGGTGAGACCGATATAGACTTCTCGGTGATACCGAAAAGGTGGGCAACGGTCAGAATGGCAAGACTCGGTGACACCGAAGCAAAAACTTGGAATTTCCGATTTTGTGCAATAGACATCAGTAGGTTTGCCAGCTAAACTCGGTTCCACCGATTCAGAATCGGTTGCACCAAAAAGGTAGGGTTTGGCTGGGCTCTGTCTGAGTATGGGAATCAGTTGCACCGAGTGGGAAGTGTTGGTTGCACCGATTTTGGATATTTGGTTTTGGACAGACTTGTTTGAAGGAGTTTGTGGATGTTTTTGGTGACTATCACTTGTGCACATATGAGCATTTTGTTCACCAACAGTACCTTACCCCCTTTTAATAGTATTGGCTTTCCTATGACTCAAAGTGATTTCTGACAAAGTAAAAAGAGAGTCTTCTTTGCTTGAAGCTTTGCCAATCCATTTCCTTGCATCTAGGGGTCCCTCCACAATCCTTTTGCCATGCCATCATTGAACCTTTCCTGAAATATGCTTAGTGGAAACATTAGTTCAATGACATATATGTTGTTATTAATTACCAAAACCACCAAGGGAGCAAATGTGCTTTCAATCTCCCCCTTTTTGGTAATTGATGACAACATATAGATCAAAGCTTCAACATATGATATAATCAATGAATATAATCATCGCTTTGAGAAGTATGTGATAAGCAAGAGCTCCCCCTAAATTTGTGCATCATTTTGAATTTGTGTTTGAATGCAAATGCACAATCGATTATGTACATGGGGAACTTATTCCATGTCACATACAACTTGGTGGTGCGTGAGAATAATTAGAGTGAATATCATAGCACAACACAATCAAGCAAATTGAATGATCATCTTGTAAACATCAATAGGATAAGAAAATGGTAGCAACACACATTACACATATGATCAAACACGAACAAAGTTTAACACATCCAACACAAAAGATCAATTGTTTAAAAAAACGATAAAATCCAACGCTCTCTCACTCGAAGCCTAAATATCTATATACAACTTCTCCCCCTTTGGCAACAAGTTACCAAAAATTTCAAAGAGATATAGCTAATCATTCTTCTAGGGCTGATCTCCTTCGGTAGCTGATGAAGGAGTCGAGAGAACCGTGTCGGCGAAGAGATCTGCTGATGTCATGGATGGTGTTGGTGTAGCAACTGGAGGTACTGGAGTTGATGGAGTTGATGGAGCTGAAGTGATTGTAGCTGGTGCAGACGATGAAGGTCTCATCTCTGGAGCTGGCACTGTGGGTGTTCGGGCCTGAGTCCTGAACTGGGCAGTTGTTCGGACATGTGCACAATCCTCATCATCATCAGAACCAGACTCTAAAGAGGTGCGACGGATAGGAGCTTCATCCACTTCCTTCTTGAGCTCGTTCAAAGTCTTGGTCAGCCCATCCACTTTTTCATTGAGGGTCTTGATCCTATTTTCAAAGATCCTCATAAGACTATTCTGATTGTCCAGTATGCCCTTAATGTCCTTCTGCATGGTAGACAACCTACCAGTCACATGAATGGTCATTTTCCTCACCCTCTTCTTCCCAACAGCCTTCTTGGGCAATGACCTCTTTGGGGGCTCAATGTCCATAGCCCTAGCACTCTCGGGTGCTCTCATACCCTCAGAACTGGCATATGTCTTGCTGACTACTCTCTTGGAAGAGGTGGCTCCATTGGCAGACTTCCTGGCAGCTTTGTTTTGCTTCTTGGCAAGAACTTCCTCTGGCACAAAATCAGAATCCTCCTCATCTTAAATCAGCTTCTTCCTGGTCCTAGTAACAGCCTTGGGCAACCCATGAGAACTGGGGGTGCCTGGATCTGAAAAGGAGCTAGGCTCAGGACTAGTGCCTGGATCTGCATCAACACTGAGATCTCTGTGATCATTCTGATTGTCCTCTAAAGTAGACATCCCTGACCCTCTGAATAGAGTAAAAAAGAGTAGAAGGGGATGATTCATCACAAAAATCTGACTTTTTCAAAAAAATTAACTAAGATTTCTTAAATTTTGCATTTTCCAAATGTATATCAGTACAATCGAAACAAAATTTTCAGACCTACCGAGACATACAGTCTCTTTAACAGAAACTTGGCACCACTTTCGATGAGACCGAAAATGGGCACTCGATTTCATTGAGACTATTCTCAATCGACCAGAAAAACAAATCGTTGCTACCAATTCTTTTGCATCGTTCTACCGAGATTCGTTTGGCAGACGACAAAACCTAAAAAAAATCAATCATTCGCTATGCTACGGGAATTTCTCGTGGATAGAGAGGACTGCAATCGGTGGATAAACGATAAAATAAACTCCAATGCACAAGAGTCGGACGAGGAGCGCAAGGAGGGACAGATTCATACCCTAGCTTGGTGACGGATCCGCTACGACGACGACGGGGATGAAGATTCCGTCAGCAACGACGACTCCCAACGGCGGAGACGCATGGGGAGGCAAGGGCGACGAGCAGTGGCCACGATTCGGCAGCATAGGGTTTTGGAGGGGGCGACGGTTGAAGAAATTTTCAAAGGTCGGGTCCACCTCTTTATATACCCATGGCCGTCGGTGACACCAATTCTAACTTTTCGGTCTCACCGAGTTCCTCAACTGTCAGCTGACAGGGAAACTCAGTGTAACTGAGAAGATGGAGTCGGTGGTACCAAGATTGAAAACAAGATCAAGCCTAGGCATGCTGTGATACTGAGATTTTTGGGTTGGTTCCACCAAGATGCACTTGAGAGGTTTTAATGTTCAGTCCTTTGTCGATACGGAACTCCGAGTGCTCCTCACATAGAGAGATCGAAAAGTACTTGTTCAAATTTTGTGATGCATCATGAATATAATATGAGGTGAGAAAGCATAGATAGCCAGAGAGTGGTCTTAGGCATTCTTTTCCATCCAATTGGCAGAAGATAAATTAAAAGCCAAATAGCAACAATTGGATGTCCTCGAATGAGTAAAGAAATGCAGACCAACATGCTCACACAATAAGATGTCAAATGAAATCATGGCAAACATGCACAAACATACTAGCATCTATCAAGCACTTTGGCGATGACGAAGTCATCTATATATGAGTATATTGACTTAGGAGCCAAGTAAGAATACATGATCATAGGTCATACTCATCGTTTAAGCACTAGTGGGGTTACCACTTTTACATAAAGCATATAATGTTGTCACATACTATGATATTCTTTGACTCAAGTCTTAGAGTAAAGGTCCCCTTGATGTGTCATCCTCCTTGAGAGGGATAAACTAACCTTGGGTTTTGTCGATGAAGACTTCATGTAGGTGAAGTAGTGGTGGATGCTCAATGTTGATGAAGATCACCATGAGTTGGGAGCATCCTTGTTGTTTCCTTACTATTCTCACCTACATGGGTTAGCCCCAACACACAAGAGACAAATACAAGGATATCTATGGACATGGAGTGCAAAGCATACATGATGACGTCCATTGATTTGTTGATTACCTTGTTCCTTGCTTACCTTTGAGGGAATGTGTGACTCCTTGAACTATTGCATAATGTTGATGTTGATTGCAACTAGTTCTTGCCAATAATGAATATGAGTCGATATCATTGGCGGAGTCACCCCTAAAGAACTTCTCTAGTTCTTATTCTTGGGGACCCACATCAAGTTGATGTGGATCCTTGGTGTTGAAGTAGCACTTGTAGAAGTTGAGCTTGTAGTAGCCTTGGGAACCCACTTCACCAAAGCCCATGATTCATCTTCATATGAGTCAATGTCCTATTGAAGCTTGTTCTTGCCCTAAGCTTGGGGTCTTGTGGTGGAAGGCCATCTTGAGCATTTGTCCCTTGGGGAGAGTATTTTCACACTTCTCCTTTTGAGGAACAAACTTGGGCTTGGGGTATTGACCTTCTTCCCATTCAACTCCATTAGCGTTGAAGTAGCCAATGCCATGGTTCTTTATCCTCCGTGCTTGGGAACAATTTCCTCAAATTGCTTAGACCCGACAATACTCTTGTAGATACCTTTCTCTATAATCCCTTTCAAAAGTTCATTTTCTTTCTCAAGTGTAACTTGGCTAAGAGAAGTGTTAGTGGGATCAATAGAACTACTAGAAGCAATATCATTAGATTTATCATTTTTTTGCTACTAGTTGAAGAACCTTTCTTGCCTTTGTTACTAGTTTGCTTAGCCTTAAATTGTGGAATGAATGTAGACAAGAGAAGTTGTTTGGATAGATAAGAGGAAGTATTCTTTCGAACATCGTCCTTGATTGCTTTAAGGAACTCATGCTCTTGCTCTAAGTTGAGCTTCTCGAAGCGGAGCTTCTCATGTGTCCTTTAAAGCTCTCTATGATCTTGTAGATTAGACTCATGAGCTAACTTAAGAGTGTTTAGTTCTTGAGTTAGTCATTCTATTTCCGACTTATCATCATCATACATCTTATCTTGACTAAAGTGATATTAACAAGTTCATCTTGACTAACATTACTAGATTTCTCACATAGAAAGTCATCATCAATTAACAAGTCATCCTCATTACTATTGAAATCAAGATACTCGGGGTGTGATACCTTCGGGCCTTTATCGATGAAGCAACATCCACTCCCTTCATTTGGTGAATCAAATATGTCGTAGGAGTCGGTTGTCACTGGTGCAAGTCCGGCAACACCTTCATCTTGACTATAGTCGGAGTTGGAGTGATAGCTTCTCTCGGAGTGGTTGTCGGATTCGGTGTCGGAAACCCATTCAGCAAGATGAGCTTGATGTCTTTTTATTGAGTAGCTCTTGGTGTACTTGTCCTTCTTCTCCGAGTCCCTACTTCTCCTTGAGGGTCTTCGTTCATAACGATCATCTCTACTCCTTCTCTCCCTTCGAGGTGACTCGTCTCTTGAGCTTCATCTTCTTGGTGACTCTTCTTTGCTTTTGTAAGGAGACATGCACTCATTGGAGTAGTGTCCGGGCTTCCCACAATTGTAGCAGTTTCGGTCACCACTTGACGAACGCTTCTCTTCATATCTTGAGTTGGAGATTCGATCTTTGCCTCTATTCTAGTAGAAATTTTTGAATTTCTTGACCATGAGGCTTATCTCTTCATGTGTGACAAGGTTGTCGCTTGAAGTTACGGGAGCATCACTTGTGGCTTTGTAAGCACTGCTAGACTTGTTGTGAAGCTCTTCCTTATCCTTGAGTGTCATCTCATGAGCAACAATCATTCCAATCACTTCCATTGGCTTGAGATATTTGTTGATGGGCATCATTTGGATCAATGTGCATACGTTGTCATATCTATCATCCAAAGCTCGAAGTATCTTCTTGATGATGAATTTTTCGGTCATTTCTTTGCTTCCTTAGCCGGCAATCTCATGGGTTTGAGAGCTAGCCTAGAGTACATCTTAGCGACTCCTTCACCATCCTTCATCTTGAACTTGTCAAGCTGACTTTGAAAAACATCCAACTTGGATTCTCTCACGGATCCGGTACCTTCATGCATATCATCAAAAGTATCCCAAATCTCTTTTGCATTCTCAAGACGGCTGATTTTGTTGAATTTTTTGGGGCATAGGCAGTTGAAGAGAATGTCACATGTTTGAGCATTGTATTGCAACAACTTCAATTCTTCCGTGGTCTCTTCACGATCTAGTTCCCTTCCATCCGCAAAGAATTCACCTTGCAAACCAACACGAACAATAGCCCAAACGATGTGGTTATGATCAACAATATGCATCTTCATTGTGTGCTTCCAACTAGAAAAATTAGTTCCATCAAAGTATGGACCTCTATGGTGACAATTTCCCTCACTAGACGCCATGCTCTCCTAGGTTGTGAAACCAATGCAATGGAGACCAAAGCTCTGATACCACTTGTAGGATCGAAAGTAGGTCTAAAAGGGGGAGGGTGATTAGAATACTTGACCAATTAAAACTCTACCTTCTCCCAATTTTAAGTGTTGGCAGATTTTAGCATTCATGGCAAATCAATTACACCCTACACATGCATGTCTACGAGTATAGCAGCGGAAGTAAAGACGAATAGTAAAGGAAGGGTAGGAAGATCAAACACAATTTGGCGACACGATGATTTTTCCCGTGGTTCCGATAGGTGGTGCTATCGTACGTCCATGTTCATGGAGTCTTCAACCCACAGAGGGTAACAGTCGCGAGAGTCCAGGAGGGCTCTACCCACGGAGGGTTCCATGAAGAAGCAACCTTGACTATACCATGATGGCCTACGTCCACGGAGGACTAGCCTAACTCGGGGTAGATCTTCACGAAGTAGGCAATCTCCTTTCCCTTACAAACTTCTTGGTTCACTCCACAACACGAAGTAGGAGGCTCCCAAGCGACACCTAACCAATCCAGGAGGCAGCACCCTCCAAAAGGTAATAGGCTCGATAGTATCGATGAACTCCTTGCTCTTGTGCTTCAAGATGATAGACTCCTCAACAGACAACCACTCTCTCACAGATTTGGCTTTGGTGGAAGAGATTGATTGAGTGGAAAGCAACTTGGGGAGGCTAGATATCAAGATTCATATGGTAGGAATGGAATGGCATGATCTAAACACATGAGTAGGTTCCTCTCTCTCAGAAAATCAGTTGGTATGAGTGGGGATCTGTTCTGAGTGCTTCTCTATCGAGTAGGTGGTGGTGGAGGGGTATATATAGGCATCTCCAAAAATCCAACCCTTACACCTAATAAGTCCAACTCGGTGACACCGATGAGTTAATCTTGGTGGTATAGAGTTGCCTCAAAGGTAGCAACTTTTGAATCTCAGTGAGATTGATATAGACTTCTCGGTGATACCAAAATGGTGGGCAATGGTCAGAATGGCAAGACTCGGTGACACCGAAGCAAAAACTCAGAATTTCCGATTTTGTGCAACACACATTAGTAGGTTTGCCACCTAAACTCAGTTCCACCAATTCAGAATTGGTTGCATCGAAAAGGTAGGGATTGGCTGGGCTCTGTCAGAGTATGGGAATCAGTTGCACCGAGTGGGAAGTATTGGCTGCACCAATTTTGGATATCTGGTTTTGGACAGACTTTTGTGGAGGAGTTTGTGGATGTTTATGGTGACTATCACTTGTGCACGTATGAGCATTTTGTTCACCAACAGTACCTTACCCCCTTTTAATAGTATTGGATTTCCTATGACTCAAAATGATCTCACACAAAGTAAAAAGAGAGTCTTCTTTGCTTGAAGCTTTGCCAATCCATTTCCTTGCATCTAGGGGTCTCTCCACAATCCTTTTGCTATGCCATCATTGAACCTTTCCCGAAATGTGCTTAGTGGAACCATTAGTTCAATGACATATATGTTGTTATTAATTACCAAAACCACCAAGGGAGAAAATGTGCTTTCTCATCTTCGCTGCCGTCTTCGCCATAGCGGACTGTCACAAAGCTAGGGTACGGATCCGTTCTTCTCTTGCGCTCCATCATCTAATTCTTGCGCATTGAGATGTTTTTATTTATAAGCCACTGTGTGCAATCTTCCCTATCCACCAAAGATCTCGTTGGTTAGCGAATGATGAAAAGTTTAGGGTTAGCTGTCCGCAGATTGCATCTTGGTACCATCGAGTCACAAAAGTCGGTTCCATAGATTGTGTTTCGGGGTTACTGAGAACCATATCGGTGAGACCGAGTCAATCTTTTTGGTTCCACCGAAAAGGCTGCCAGGTCTCCGTTGATGCATATGGTCAGTCTTAGTGATTCCGAAAAATACCACTCGGTGACACTGAAATACCTTCTGCAGAAAGCTAAAACTATTGTTTTCCTTCTTAATTTTTTGAAAATCTCTGTGTTTTGTGATGCTCAACCCCTCTTCTCCTGTATATTCTATTCACAGGGTCAGAGATGTCAGGTTCAGAGGATAGCCAGAACAACCTCAAGGAGCTTAGTGTTGACACAGATCCAAGCACTAGTCCAGACAAAGCTGCAACCAGAACTAGGAGGAAGGTCAACTCAAATGAGGAGGATGAAGATTTTGTACCTGATGAGCTGCCCAAGAAAGACTCAACTTCCAAGAGCACTGCTACTACCACTACATCCAAGAAGAAGGTGGTTAGGAAGGAGTATGCCCCCTCAGACACCTTGAGAGCACCTGAGAGCTCCAGGGGCACCATGACCATTGAGCCTCCCAAGAAGTCTATGCCCAAGAAGACAGGAGAGAAGACGAGGAGGGAGAGGAAAATCTCAGTCCAAGTCACCAGGAAAGTTGCTACCATGGTGAGGACTCCAGAGCAAAGTGAAGAAGAAGAAGAGGATGAGCCAGCTGCCAAGGCTCATCCCAAGAAGAAGTAGAAGAAACTATTGTCTGATGCTATGCCAAAGAAATTTCCACCCAAGAGTAAACCAATTGCATCCAAGAAGCCTACTGCACCAAAACCCAAGAGGTTATCCAAAGAGATTCCAGCTTCTAAGAAGAACAAGGGATCCACCTCCAGAGATCCAGATGATGGTGTGACTGATTTGATGAAGCTGAGACCATGCTACGTCTCCAACGTATCTATATTTTATGAAGTATTCATGCCATGTTTACAATAATTCTATATTATTTTGGTACGATTTTATTAGAACTAACCCGTACTAACGATGTTTTCAGCAGAACTACCATGGTGTCGTTTTTTGTGCAGAAATAAAAGTTCTCGGAATGGGCTGAAAATTTAGTATGATTTTTTGGACCAAAAGAGACCCCAAAGCATTGGAGTTGGTCCAAAAGAGCCACAAGGAGGTCACAAGACTGCCAGGCGCGACCACCCCCTGGCCGCACTTAGCAGGCTTGTCATCGCCTCGCGGCCCCCCTTCACGTGAGATTGGCGCCAAAAATTCCAACAAATACCCAAACCTCCGAAAAGAAACCTAGATCGGGAGTTCCGCCGCCGCAAGCCTCCAAAGCCATGAACAACCAATCGGGAGCCTGTTCTGGCACCCCGCCGGAGGGGGAAACCATCATCGAAGGCCATCTTCATCATCCCGACGGTCTCCATGACGAGGAGGGAATAGTTCACCTTCGGGGCTGAGGGTATGTACCTGTAGCTATGTGTTTGATCTCTCTCTCTATTGTGTTCTTGAGATGACACGATCTTGATGTACCGCAAGCTTTATTGATATAGATGAATTATATGGAGTTTCCCCCACTCTATCTTCTTGTGATGAATTGAGTTTTCACTTTGAAGTTTTCTTATTGGATTGACTCTTTAAGGATTTGAGAACACTTCATGTATGTCTTGCGATGGGATACCTGTGGTGACACCTATTGATCCACTTGATGTATGTTTTGGTGATCAACTTGCGGGTTCCGTGACCTTGGGAATCTATGCATAGGGGTTGGCACACGTTTTTGTCTTGACTTTCCGGTAGAAACTTTGGGGCACTCTTTGAAGTTCTTTGTGTTCGATTGAACATGATGAAACTGAAATTGTGTGATGCATATCGTATAATCAAGCCCATTGGTACTCGTGGTGACATTGGAATATCTAGGTGACATTAGGGTTTTGGTTGATGTGTATCTTAAGGTGTTATTTTAGTACGAACTCTAGGGATGTTCATGACACTTATAGGGATAGCTGATAAGATTGATCAGAAAAGATAACTTTGAGGTGGTTTCGTACCCTACAATAATTTCTCTGTTTGTTATCCGCTAGTTGTGACTTTGGAGTGAACTCTTTGTCGCGTGGGAGAGGTTTACTTATGATTCAACTATGTCAGTATTGTTGAGTGAGATTGCACTAGTGAAAGTATGAACCCTAGGCCTTGTTTTAAGCATTCCAATATAGTTTGTGCTCACTTTTATCATTAGTTACCTTGCTGTTTTTATATTTTCAGATTACAAAAACCTATATCTGCCATCCATATTGCACTTGTATCACCATCTCTTCGCCGAACTAGTGCACCTATACAATTTGCCAGTGTATTGGGTGTGTTGGGGACACAAGACATTTCTTGTATTTGATTGCAAGGTTGTTTGAGAGAGACCATATTCATCCTACACCTCCCACAGATTGATAAACCTTAGGTCATCCACTTGAGGGAAAATTGCCACTGTCCTACAAAACTCTGCACTTGGAGGCCCAACACGAGTCTACAAGAAGAAGGTTGCATAGTAGACATCAAGCTCTTTTTTGGCGCCGTTGCCGGGGAGGTGAGTGCTTGAAGGTATATCTGTAGATCTTGCAATAAAATCTTTTAGTTTATTGTTTTTAACTAGTTTGGCTTTATAAAAGAAAACTACAGAAAATGGAATTGAGGTTGCCTCATATGCTTCATCTTTTTAATGTCTTTCGTGAAAATGATGGAAAGGAAAATTGTGCTCAAGTGTTAGAAGAAGAAGTTATTAAAATATTTGGCACTAAATATTTGAGTCATGAGCATGATTGCTATGTTTTTAGTATGAATTCTCTGAATATTCATGATGATAATTATATGCAAATCCACAAGCTTGGGGATGCTATGTTTCATGAAGAAGATATTTTTAGTCCCGCAAGTTTTGATGAGAAAAACTATTATGATTATGGCATGCCTCCTATATATGATGATTATGATGATGGCATGTATGCTATAAAGAGTAATGAAAACCATGAAACCTATTATCATGATTTTAATATTCAATGTGGTTATGTCAATCAAGTGTCTCGTGATAGTTATTTTGTTGAGTTTGCTCCCACTATTATGAATGAGAAGAAAATTGCTTATGTGGGGAGTGACAAATTTTCTATGCTTGTAGATCATGAAAAGAATTATTTATGTGCTGGTTATATTTTTGAATTCCTTCATGATGGTACTGAAATTTATTATGAGGGAGTAACATATGCTTGTAGGAATTGCAGTAATATCAAGTTTCCTCTCTATGTGTTCAAAGTTTTGAAGTTATGCTTGTTTTGCCTTCCTATGCTAGATGATTCTTGTTCCAATAAATTGTTTGCTAAAAAATCCCTATGTATAGGAAGTGGGTTAGACTTAAATATGCTTGTCATGAGATTCATGATGCTCTTTTGCATGTTTCAATTATTATTCCTATACGAGCATCATTGAAATCATCATGCCTAGCTAAAAGGCATTAAAGAAAAGCGCTTGTTGGGAGACAACCCAACAATTTTACCTTCTGTTTTATGTGTTAAAATGATTAATATACTGTATTAATCATGTTTTGTGTCTTTTATTTCAATAAAGTGCCAAGTAAAGCCTTTGGGATAGTGTGAATGCTTGCTTGTTTGATTCTGTGCAAACATAGAAAGTTTTGCGTCCATTATATGAATTATCTGATTTTACTTGAGCGTCTAAAAATTCTGAAATTTTAAAAACATTTATATGCAAACTCCTTGAGTTTTCCTAATGTTTAAGAATTTTTAGAGTTAGGAAAGTATGGTGATCATTCAGATCTTTACAGACTGTTCTGTTTTTGACAGATTCTGTTTTGCATGCATAGTTTGCTTGTTTCAAGTGTTCCTATAGCTTATATTGAGTAATATAAATTGTGGGAATGATGGAATACAATTGGTATCATGTGGGAATAATTATTACTCTTGTATTGATAGTACCTAAGTGAATGATCTATCTTTATTACACTAACCCTTCTCACAAAGTTTCGTTAAGTTTTGTGTGATTGAAGTTTTCAAGTTTTGGGTAAGACACTGATATGAGGAGAATAAGGAGTGACAATAACCTAAGATTGGGGATTCCCAAGTAACCTCAAGGTAATATTCAAGGAATATTCAAGCGTCTAAGCTTGGGGATGCCCCGGAAGGCATCCCCTCTTTCGTCTTCAACACTATCGGTATATCTTACTTGGAGCTATATTTTTATTCATCACATAATATGATTTTTGCTTGGAGCGTAATTTAATTTTTTTTCTATGTTAGGTGTTATTTATAATCTTGTTTTTCAACAAAAAGTTCCAAGAATTGCCTTTAGGATGCTTAAATTACATGTTGGATGTGTGCTGTGTAAAAACAGAAGCTTCTACTGTAGTGTTCCAAAAATGGAAAGTTTCTGAAATTTTTACACAGTGTTTTCATATAAATTCCTTAGCATGTTCTAAATTTTCATAATTATTTGAGTTACATAAGTACACTTTTTTCATAAATTGCTACAGACTATTCTGTTTGGACAGATTGCTGTCATAGTTTTGTTATCTACTTGTCCTATAGTTTCCATTGCCAATATTGGTAGATATAAATTGTGGAAATGATAGTATACAATACCTAATGTTTGAAAATTATTGTTCTACTTGTCTTGGAATTACATAACAAGTTGATTATTATTATTTGTACTAACCTATCTCACGAGTTCTTTTCGAGTTTTGTGTGGATGAAGTTTTCGAGAATAGGTGAAACCATGATATGAGAGGATTGAAAAAGATACAAAATCCCCATCTTGGGGATGCCCAAGGCACCCCAAGTAAATATTTCAAGAAGTCTCAAGCATCTAAGCTTGGGTATGCAACGCATCCCACCTCTCTTCATCAACAATTATCGGTTAGCCTATGTTGAGCCTAAATTTTTATTCTTTTACATGATGTGTGCTATTCTTGGAGTGCTATTTTTGTTTTGCTTGATGTTTAAATAAAATAATCAGATTTTAAAATATTTATTTAGAGAGAGAGATAAAGTCCTCACATAGCTACTTAATTGTTTGACTACTCATTGATCTTCATTTATATGTTCTGGAGTAGTTTTGTCATTTACTCTCGTGCTTCACTTATATCCCATGAGTAAATGGTTAAAATGAATTGAATATCATAAATCTGAAATTATATGTGTTTTATATGCTTATCCCATGGGTACAAATGACTTCACATATAAGAAGTATAGGTCATAAAATTTATTGAAAGTTAGCAAACACCGCATTGGTCAATTGAACCATTCATGAAAGAATATTGAAGGAAGAGAGTTTTCACATATAAATATACTATCTTTGAAATATTCTATGATTGTGAATACCCATTAATTATTTTCAAAATTTAGCAAATTAGTTGAAGTTGGACAAGGAAGACAACTTAATGAGTTCTGCTTGGGTATATTTGTACGGAAGTTATATTGTTATGGATCCTCCAACATGTGGTGCTTGCTTCCACATCATATTAGCCAAAACTTCTGCACAAAGTAGAAATACTACTTGTGCATCCAAACACCCTTAAACCCAAAGTTGTTCCATATGAGTCCACCATGACTACCTATATGTGGTATTTACCTGCCGTTCCAAGTAAATTTGCATGTGCCAAACTCTATACCTTCAAATAATATTCTGTTTTGTATGCCCTAATCGCTCATATAATGACTAGGGGTTGTCAATATCTTCCATGCTAGGCGGGTTATTCTCATGATATGTGTTGATTCACTATCATTCACGAGAAAGTGGTTGGTAATAGGGATTCCTAGTCCCGAAATCAAAGAAAAAAATGAAAATAATTAAACAAAACTCCCCCAGGAATGTTGTTGGTATGGACGGTACCCGTGGATTCAGCTCGTGGTGGAGTGTGATTGATTGGTGGAGGGGGAGTAAAAACTTCACCATTCTGTTTGGGAACCTCCTATAATGTATCTAGCATGGAAAATACCGAGAGCTCTCAGCTGTTATGGTGACAATGAAAGCATACCGCCCGAAATTATTATTCATCTCTATTTTAAAAGCTCGAGCCCTGAACCTCTGTAAATCAATGCTTCCCTCTGGGAAGGGCCTATCTTTTACTTTCTTGTACTTACCTTTATGCAAGAGTCATGGTGATCTTCACCACTTCCTATATTTCTCCTTTTTCTCTTGGCAAGCATCATGTGTTGGGGAAAGATCCAAGCATATATGGCCATTCAAATATATCTGATCATGAATTATTATTGTAGACAATTATCTATATGATAAATAAGTTGGGAGGAAAAACTTTAAGCCCCTATCTTTCTTTGTGTTCGACGGATGCCATTTGCTCTAAAAATATGCTTTGACTGTTAGCAATCATGGAAGACTATATGATAGTTTAGTATGTGGAATTTGCTATCAAAGTTCTTACATAGACCCTTCTTGAAAATAAGATGAATTGCAATTGTTTGGTGACTGAAAGCATAGTTTGTTAGTCTATACTTTAACATGTGGATAGCTTGTTATTTCATCATGAGAAGGTTTATGAGATGAGCTACTGTTTATGATATATAATGATGCTAGAAAAAGTGTTTGGAACTATCATTGATCAAATTTATGCACTATGCTAGCATTCACACTTCATAAATTATTTCTTTTATAATTTACCTACTCGAGGACGAGCAGGAATTAAGCTTGGGGATGCTGATACGTCTCCAACGTATCTATAATTTATGAAGTATTCATGCCATGTTTACAATAATTCTATATGATTTTGGTATGATTTTATTAGAACTAACCCGGACTGACGCTGTTTTCAGCAGAACCACCATCGTGCAGAAATAAAAGTTCTCGGAATGGGTTGAAATTTTAGTATGATTTTTTGGACCAAAAGAGACCCCCGAAGCATTGGAGTCGGGCTAGAAGAGCCATGATACGTCTCCATCGTATCTACTTTTCCAAACTCTTTTGCCCTTATTTTGGACTCTAATTTGCATGATTTGAAGGAAACTAACCTAGACTGATGCTGTTTTCAGCAGAATTGCCTTGGTGTTATTTTTGAGCAGAAATAAAAGTTCTCAGATTGACTTGAAAATTTACGGAGAATATTTTTGGATTTAATAAAAAATACTAGCGATAATCAACTGGAGGGGGCCACCCACAGGTGACAAGCCTGCCAGGCGCGTCTACCCCCCTAACCGCGCCTAGCAGGCTGGTGGGGCCCCTTCTGCTCCACCGACCTCAATTCCACTCCTTTTTATTCCTATTCGCGGAGAAAAAAAATCTAGGAGAAAAGTTCATCACGCTTCACGATACGAAGCCACTGCCACCTCCTGTTCTTCCTCGGGAGGCCAGATCTCGAGTCCGTATTGGGCTCCGAAGAGGGGAAATCGACGTCATCGTCATCACCAACCATCCTTCATCACCAATTCCATGATGCTCTCCGCCGTTCGTGAGTAATTCCATCGTAGGCTTGTTGGATGGTGATGGGTTGGATGATATTTATCATGTAATTGAGTTAGTTTTGATAGGGTTTGATCCCTAGTATCCATTATGTTCTGAGATTGATCTTGGTATGACTTTGCTATGCTTAATGCTTGTAACTAGGGCCCGAGTGCCGTGATTTTAGATCTGAACCTATTATGTTTTCATTAATATATATGTGTTATTGATCCTATCTTGCAAGTTGTGGACACCTATTATGAGTTATGATTCGCACCCCCCAGGGGGACAATAACCGAGATTATTTCCGGTGATTACCGTAGTTTCAGGAGTTCATGTATTCACTAAGTGCTAATGCTTTGGTCCAGTTCTCTATTAAAAGGAGGCCTTAATATCCCTTAGTTTCCATTAGGACCCCGCTGCCACGGGAGGGTAGGACAAAAGATGTCATGCAAGTTCTTTTCCATAAGCACGTATGACTATATACGAAATACATGCCTACATTACATTGATGAATTGTAGCTAGTTCTGTGTCACCTTATGCTATAACTGTTGCATGATGAATGCCATCCGACATAATTATCCATCACTGATCCATCACCTACGAGCTTTCCACATATTGATCTTTGCTAAGTTACTCCTCCGTTGCTACTGTTATAATCACTACAAAACTATTACTGTCACTTTTGCCATCGTTACCGTTACTTCCATACTACTTTGATACTAAATACTTTGCTACATATATTAAGTCTTCCAGGTGTGGTTGAATTGACAACTCAGCTGTGAATACTCGAGAATATTCTTTGGATCCCCTTGTGTCGAATCAATAAATTTGGGTTCAATACTCTACCCTCGAAAACTGTTGCGATCCCCTATACTTGTGGGTTATCAAGACCTTTTTCTGGCGCCGTTGCCGGGGAGCGTAGCTCTATTCTCTGAGTCACTCTGGAATTATATCCGTTGATCACTATGAAGAATCTAAAAGATCCAAAAACCAAGATCTACCCCTGTACTACGAGGGGAGGTAAGGAACTGCCATCTTGCTCTGCACTTGATTCACCTTCTGTTATGAGTAAGTTTGCGACACCACCACCTGCTAGTAATTCTGATATGTCACAAGTAATTGATGATGCCACTTCTTCTATGCATTATGCTTATGATGATACTTTGCTTGATAATACTGTGCCAGTGGTTGAATTTCTTGATGAACAAATTGCTAGAGCCAATACTGAGAATTATGACACTTCTAAAAATGATGAAATTATTGAAACTGAACACTTGAGACACCTGATAGACCTAGCTTTCCTAGATATGAATTGCCTAATATTCCCGAGGGTTATGTTATGGAAGGAGAGGTAGCTAGGGACTTTCTTGCTTATAAGGATAGAGATGATCTTAAGAAATTACTATGCAAGTGGAAAGAAAAATCTTTGAATGCTAGAATGAAATATGATCCTAAGTTTGCTACTTCACCTATCTTTGTTACTAATAACGATTATGAATTCTTTGTCGATCTTGAGTTAATTACTTTGGTTGAATCCGATCCTTTCCATGGTTATGAATCTAAAACTGTTGTGGCACATCTCACTAAATTGAATGATATAGCCACCCTACTTACTCATGAGGAAAAAATTGTTATTACTATATCCTTAAGTTGTTTCCTTTCTCGCTAAAGGGTGATGCTAATATATGGTTTAATTATTTTGCTCCTGGTTGTGCGCGTAGTCCCCAAGATATGATATATCACTTTTCTAAAAAATATTTTCCTGCCCATAAGAAACAAGCTGCCTTGTAGGAAATATTCAACTTTGTACAAGCTAAAGAAGAGTGTCTCCCACAATCTTGGGGGAGGCTTCTCCAATTACTAAATGCTTTGCCTGATCATCCCCTCAAAAAATGAAATACTTGATATCTTTTATAATGGACTAACCGATGCTTCTTGGGACCACCTAGATAGTTGTGCTTGTTGTGTTTTCATGGAACGAACTGTTGAACAAGCTTAAATACTATTCAATAATATATTGAGCAATGATAATGATTGGACTATCCCTGAACCACCTCCGAAGCCAACTCCAAAGAAAAGAGGTATTCTATTTCTAAGTCCTGAAGATATGCAAGAGGCAAAGAAATCTATGAAATAAAAAGGTATTAAAGCTGAAGATGTTAATAATCTATCACCTATTGAAGAAATACATGGTCTTGATAACCCGACACCGGTAGTAGAGGTAAATTCTCTTCGTAGATTTGATGAAAGCGATATTCCTTATAATAAGTCTGCTATCCAATGCTTGGATGAGTTTGATAATTTTGTTGTTAAGCAAGAAAATTTTAATGCTTATGTTAGTAGACAATTGAAACATAATGCTTTCATGCGTGATCGCTTAGGTGATTATATGAGTAGAACTATCAACGATCTTAAACTGATTAGTAAACATGCTTCCATGGTAACCGCTCAAGTAGAACAAGTACTCAAAGCTCAAAATGATTTTCTTAACAAGATGAATAGTAAGAACAATGACCATTTTGTTAAAGTTGTGACAAGAGGTGGAATAATGACTCAGGAACCTTTGTATCCCGAGGGCCACCCTAAGAGAATTGAGCAAGATTCTCAAAGGAGTAATGTTGATGCATCTAGTCGTTCCAGTAAAAAGAGGAATAAGGATGATGATAGAACTTTGCATGCTACTAGTCAACCCGTTATAGATACACCTGAAAACCCAAATGATATTTTTGTTTTTGATGCTGAGACCCAATCAGGTGATGAACATGAGCCTAGTGATAATATTAATGATGTTCATGTTGATGCACAACCTAGTAACGATAATGATGTGGAGATCGAACCTGCGGTTGATCTTGATAACCCACAACCTAAGAATAAAAGATATGACAAAATAGATTTTATTGCTAGGAAGCATGCTAAAGAAAGAGAACCATGGGTTCAGAAACCCATGCCCTTTCCGCCTAAACCATCCAAGAAAATGGATGATGAGGATTTTGAGCGCTTTGTTGAAATGCTTAGACCTGTCCTTTTGCGTATGCGCTTGACTGATATTCTGAAAATGTCTACTTATGCTAAGTATATGATATATATCGTGACTAATAAAAGGAAGATACCGGAAGCTGAAATTTCCACCATGCTTGATAATTATTCTTTTAAGGGTGGAGTCCAAAGAAATTAGGAGATCCAGGAATACCAACTATACCATGCTCTATAAAAGGGAATTATGTTAAAACTGCTTTATGTGATTTGGGAGCTGGTGTTAGTGTTATGCTTTTTTCTTTATATCGTAGACTTGATTTGAATAAGTTGACACCTACTTAAATCTCGTTCCAAATGGCTGATAAATCAACTGCTCTACCTATCTATATTTGTGAGGGTGTAATTGTCATAGTTGCAAATGCTACTGTCTTAACGGACTTTGTTATTCTTGATATTCCTGAGGACGACAGTATGTCGATCATACTAGGTAGACCCTTTTTGAATACCGCAGGGGCTGTTATTGATTGCAACAAGGGCAATGTCACTTTTCATATTAATGGTAATGAGCATACGGTACACTTTCCGAAGAAACAACCACAAGTTCATAGTATCAACTCCATTGAAAAAATTCCAACAATTATTATTGGAGACTTTGAATTCCCTCTTGCTACTGTCAAGAAGAAATATGATGTACTTATTGTTGGGGACATGCATATCCCCATTGAGGTAACTTAGTGTTATTCGAAAATTCTCCGGTTTCATGTTACTCGAAAGAAGTTCGTTAACAAGACTTGATCAACCTTATTGATGGATTCCTTTTGATGATCATGAGATGATTGAATTTAGAAAGCACAAATTTCTGTAACCAACCTTTATTTTCTGTTAGTTAGATTAAATTAAGTTAAAATGTTGTTATTTTTCTGTTTTCTGAGTTTTCCATGCAATAGAAAAATGACCTGAAAATAAAAGTTCTTCAAATGCCCTGAAAATGTAGTATGATTTTTTTTGGAATATTTAAAAATATCTGGCACCGAGCACACTGTAGGGGGATGCACCAGTGGGTCACAAGCCCACAAGGCGTGACCACCCCCTGGCCGCGCCTAGCAGGCTTGTGGGTCCCACGTGGCCCTCCTCCACTCATTCCAGCTTGCATCCACTTCATCTTCCTCCAGAAACCCCCCCTCCATTGCTCAAACCCGTGTTCTAGCTCATTTTGCTGCCATTTTTGATCTCCTTATGCAAAGCTTCATTTGCAAAACTGTTTTGGGAGATTGTTCTTCGGTATGTGACTCCTCCAATGGGCCAATTAGTTTTTGTCATAGTGCTTTATATATTGCAATTTTTTGCTGTTGTGGTGACCATGTTCTGGATCTTGCATTTTAAATTTGTATGATCCCAAGTAGTTTTGATGCATGATATAGCCTCTAGGCACTTGCGGGAGTAGTTGCTATGAGTTTTGATGAGTTTTGTTCACCTTTATTTCGAGTTACAATTTTTTTCAGAATTTCTTCAGAGAAAGAAATGCTGAGGAGATGGTTAAGAGGCTCTTCAAGCCGGAGTTCTAAGGAAGGTGAAAATGAGATGAGGGAGAAACCCAAGTATAATCTTCCTTGCATCGCAGAAGTTCGACCATGCGAATGGCCATGTGACACATTCTTGAAGGCAGCCAACATTTATGAAGATTTCTATTACTTGGCTGAGAATACAGGCCTCACCAACTTCCTAAACGATAAGTGTGACTAGTACCTCTTGCTCACGAATACCTTTGTGCAAAACTTTCATTTTCATGTTAGGGAAGACCCTCCTACAGTAGAATTTCACTTATATGATATGCCTAAGAAAATGAACCTTTATGGTTTTTGCAAAGTTTGCAAAATACCCTATGAGGGCAGCATCAGGGAACCACGTCCTAGAGACATGGAAGATTTTATTGCCGTTGTCACTATAGGGGAAGAGAGAGGTGTGTCAAAGGCAAGAGCAGCTAGTTTACATTTTCATGTGCTACACTATTATTCATTATTTGCTGGGAGATGTTTAGTTGGTCGCTCGGAGAGTGGAGGTCTTAATGCCCCTGACCTCGACATTCTGCGCATGCTTTATTTGCTGATAGAACCTTCAGGTTGGGCGCTATGGTGGCCTAATAGTTGAACACCAACCGTTCGAAGGGGCCCATATTCGGAGGTATCTATGCATCTCGTTTGGCCAAACACCGAGTTACCCATTAGGCTTAACAAGGAAGATGAGAGGCTGCTACCCTCGAAGTTCTTAGATTATGACCGTATGGTAGCACATGATGTTATTAAGAAAAATGATGATATGAGGCTGCTTTATAATTTAGTTTTTAGCCAGGGTACTTGTGAGATTATTACTCTGCCTGCTTCTTCTTTGTTCGATATTCGCTCAAGCATGTACACCATTATGCCCGGAGACATTTGCAGATATTGGGGTCTGACGCAACCCCTAGCTCCAGAACCGGCACCAGCCCTTGATCCATACTCGAAGCCAGCTTTTCAGTGGGAGCCGTAGGAGTTCGCCAACCAATGGAACTCTAAGGATGCTCCTGAGTATCCGGGAGAGAGCTCTTTCCAGCCATGGCCCTAGACCAACTCAGGCAAAAGCCTCAGCTTGGGGGAGTACGTATTTCTCACCGACTTTACATTCATGTTCACACACTCATCTTAGTAGTCGGTGTTCATACTCTTTCATTGTACCATCCATGGTAGTTTATTTCCTTGCTTTGCTTTCTTCTTGTGTGTTTAATTAACTTTGAGAAAAATACAAAAAAATTAGTACCAACTTTATATTTTCTAGTTGCTTAGTTGTAGCATTAAAAGAAAATCCAAAAATATTTTTCGTTTTTCTTTTGCTTGTTGCGAGCTTTCCCGTGTAAATAGTTTTTCTTGTTCTTCTTTTAATTTTTATTTCTTTGGGTCGTAAGGAGAAGACCACAATGAAAATGTTGAGTGTCTCTCATATGCATTATTGTTTATCTACCAGAGAGCCCATATTACTTTGTCTTCTCCTTCGAGTTATTGTTTGCAGATTCCAGCTTAGTCCAATGCGCGTACACTCTTATTATTATCCACACCATTCGGTCGTGCAAGTGAAAGGCAATAATGACGATATTTGATGAAGAGATTGAGATGGAGAAAAGCTGGTATGAACTCGACCTATCTTGCTTCTGTTAATATGATTAGCTCATCGTTCCGAATTCAGTTCATTACTGCTGAAACATTTGCAATGACAATTAGAGATTATAGTTACTCATGCCATGCTTAAGTAGCCAAGAGTGGATAATGGTTTGTCTTGGGTGTCAACATGCATACTAAAATGGTTGTGATGTAGTATGATGGGATGGTATCCTCCTCCGAGCGATTCAAGTGGCTCGACTTGGCACATGTTCATGCATGTAGTTGAAACAAAATCAACATAGCCTCTACGATATTTATGTTCATAGTGATTTATATCCTACTCATGCTTGCATTCAATGTTGGTTAATCTCAAATCATATTGATGACTGTGTCGCTCTCTAGTTGGTCGCTCCCTAGTCTTTTGCTTGCCTTCACTTGTACTAAGCAGGAATACTGCTTGTGCATCTAATTCCTCATATCCAAAGTTGTTCCATGTGAGTGCACCATACCTGCCTATACGCGGTATTCACGTGACGTTCCAAGTAAATTCGCATGTGCCAAACTCTAAATCTTCAAATAAACATTCTGTTTTGTATGCCCAAATCGCTCATGTGGTGACTGGGGCTGTCAGTATCTTCCATGCTAGGTGGGTTATTCTCAAGATATGTGTTGATTAAACATCATTCACAGGAAAGTGGATGGTAATCGGAATGCCCAGTTCCATGCTCTAAATAAAAGCAAAATATAATTAAACAAAACTCCCTAGGATTGTGTTTGTATGGACGGTATGCGTGTATTCTGTGACACCCTGGATTTATGCTACAGTGGTCATTGTAATTAAGATACAGTAATGGCCAAGTTTAAACTAATCCTTTTTGCTAAATAGTGCATGATCACAATGGAGTCATATCTCATTTCAAATTCCACCTCAAAATGCCTTGAACTTTATTGTGATAAAATAAAGTTGCAAACAGCATAAGAGAAATGTTGCACACTTGTCAAAAATCTCAAAACTAATGTTGTTAAGGAAAAAAACATCACCTTGATGTGGGTGTGGACCCAACCATCCAAAACAGAGCCAAATTGCATTTAAAATACCCTTTAAATACCTTGGATAATTAGAATAGATTTCAAAAATGCCCAAACCTAGTGTGGCCAATGAAAATATTGCAAGATATTGATTGGACTTTGTCTCACATTTTTTCTAAAGGAAATCAATGCTAAAAAAGAAATAAACCAGAAACTTATAAAAGAAAAAAAGAAACAAAGCCCCCTCCCTCTGCCCTGGGCCTTAGGCCACAGTGGCAGGCCCAGGCCAGCCCAGCAGCCCCCTCGGTCGTCTCCCACCTCGCTACACTAGGGCGACCGGCTCGCCGGCGACGGCTATGGGGATAAGGCCGCCACTGAGGCACCTCACCTACCCCCCTGAACCCTAGCCGCCACCCCATTCGGCCCCTGCCAGATCTCCTCCTCCCCTCCCTATCCCGAGCACCGCTGTCACCATGGCTCCGGTGTAACCACGGCCCCTGTCTTCCATTCGCCTCGCCACCTCGCCCAGATTCTCCGCCGTCGACCGGCGCATCCACCCCGACCACAAGCCCGAGCCCAGAGCCCCTACATCGTCCCCGCGCCACCGTATTCCTCCTTGGGCGCCCGGAACTCCGCCGCCTCGATTCACTCCGGCAGGCCCTCCTTGAGCACACTTGAGCACACTGGCAGGTCCCGGTGAGCTCCAACTCCTTTCTCCCTTGTAGCTAAGCTCGCCTGCACCCTCCTAGCTAGTTGCTCCATCGGAGCCCGAACGTGTCGCCACCGACGAGCTTGCAGCCACCGCCACCATATCCCGTGCTCGTAGCCGAGCATCGCATCGAGCTCCTGGAGCTCGTAGGCGTCAGATGCGGGCATGCTTGGCCCTCCCCGAGCCCTAACACGCCGTTGCCGCAGGTTCCCGAACACCTCTGCCGCAAACGTCCATGCCGGCGACAGCTCCGGCCACCCCCGCTCCTTCTGATGGATGGAATGGATCGGCAGCTGCGCCAGCTCTCGAACGCAGTAGAGAACGCCCAAAATGACGCCCCCTATGCTATTTCTGATCGGTGTCTGAGCCGCACCGCCGCGTTTTTGGTCGCCGGCGGCCAGACGCCGGCGGAGCTGACCTGGCCCGGCTGGGGCCACCCCCAGTGACCCTGCCAGTGGCCCCGGGGGCCCAGTTGACCAGTTGACTCGGTCAACGGTGCTGACTGGGCACCGCCAGGTCACTGCGAGTGGGCCAGCCCCCCTGTGTCTATGACATGTGCCCCCCTGCCCTTTTAGTTAATTAACCTGCTTAATTAATTCAGTTAATTATTTTAAACTAATTAGACAATGACTGATGGGGCCCACCCATCTAATTAACATGTTTAGTTTAATTTAATTCCTGTGTAGTTCACTGTCTATGATAGGTGGGGCCCAACTGTCAGGTTTGACCTGAGGCGGCTGGGTTGACTGCTGATGTCAGCACGACATCATGCTAATGTCATAATTCTATTTTTGAGTTAAATTTAATCTCTTTTATTCCAGAATATTAATAAAACTTAAAAAATCAATATAAAATAAACCGTAACTTGGATGAAATTTTTTTATACATGAAAGTTGTTCAGAAAAATCCCATGAATCCGAATACGGAGTCCATTAGTCTGTCACGTGCTCCTAGCATAGTGAACGTGGAACTTTTCCATCTGTTTCATCTGTCCATTAGTAGCCAGGGACCCGGGAAATATCGTCAGATATTCTCCCGCTCCATCCGCAACGTGTGGTACTGCGTTAGTGCATGCCTAGTGCTTATTGCCATGTCATGAATCGTGATTGCATCTGTGCTATGTATTTATTGTTTCTTCCCCCCTCTTCTTACCGGTAGACCCCGAGACCGACGCCGCTGCCGGGTACGACTACCCCGGTACCTCACTTAGCACTCCCGGTGTTAATTCTGTAGCGTAGCTAATCGATCATGGGTATCGAGGGTGATTCCTTCTTCCCGTTTATCGATAGAGACTCTTGTCATACACATACCTCGAGTGCGATCCATCAAGGGTGATTCCTTGGATATCCACTTGGTGTATAAACACACAGTTACTTCAACTTGACTTTGTTTACATGTGAAAGACGGGACTAGAGGGACAGGCGGTACCACCCTGGTTGAGGTGGACCTGAGTTCCCGACAGTCTTGAGACGCGTTGGCCCCAAGGGTACCCGTGTGAGAGATGTGGTGGGATGCGCCGGTAAGGGTCAGGGTGACAGGAGAGAGGCCTTTGCCATACATCCTCGAGTCAGGGTGACCGGACCACACTTTATGGGTCGCGCTTGCCCCGCATTAATAAAATGCTAATGGGTCGGGTATTTGATTTGAGTTGGTCATTTGACCTTTTTACGTACCAAACCTTCACATGGGAGAAGTTATGGGTACTCAGCATCATTGTATCAGCCGAAGCTCTTTGGACGTCAGCAATGGAGCGGCGCACGCCGGATTGGGCTAGAAGGTACATCTCCCGGACTGAGTGTACTAGGTTTGCTTCCGGCCACGTACGCATCGTGCAGGAGTGCAAGGGAAAGTGGGCCCACGAACCTACACGCTTAGGAGTTAGACCGGCGGCCTGGCATCTTCATTGAGCCTAGGTGGGGCGACGACGTTTTGGATCCCGAGGCCGGGCATTACCCAGGAAAGTGTGTCTGACCGGAGGTGATCAAGCGTGTTGGAAATGTAGTGCACCCCTGCAGGGATGAATTTATCTATTCGAATAGCCGTGTCCATGGTAACATGAAGACTTGGAGTTGTACTTGACCTACTACAACTAAAATTGTGACTTTAATTGAAATGAATGTTGGCTCCGGGATTGCGTCCTCGCAGGGATTTGAGGAAGAATCTCTGGGCGTGGTTACTTAATAAAATTGCTACAATAAAATATTGCTATATGTGAGTTACCAGTCTACTCTCTTCTAATGCTGCAAGATGCTGAAGATGCTAGTCTTCGATAGGACAAGGCCTTCCCCCCTATTCTTGCTTTTTGCCGTCAGCCCACATATAACCCCTCCCCTTGATAATGATGCATACTTAGCATAGTTCTGATGTCAGTCTTGCGAGTACTTTGGATGAGTACTCACCTCTGCTTTACTCTCTTTCCCCTAGATACGATTCCGCGTTCAGACAATGGAGCCCAAGAGATGGAGTACGCCGAAGACGACTACTACACCACCGCTGGAGCCAACTACTACGTGGAGACTGTCGACGCTCAGGAGTAGTTAGGAGGTTCCCAGGCAGGAGGCCTCGCCTCTTTCAATCCGCTCCTTATGTTTGTGCTAGCCATCTTAAGGCAAAACTTGTTTAACTTATGTTTGTACTCAAATATTATTTGCTTCCACTAACTCATGCTTGTCGAGCTTTGTATTCGAGCCCTCGAGGCCTCTGGCTTGTAATACGAAGATGTATGACTTGAATTTGTGTCTAGAGTTGTGTTGTGATATTGATTAGTGAGTCCCTGATCTTGGTCGTACGCATTGCGTGTATGTTTAGCGTATGGTCGAAATTGGGGGCATCACAAGTTGGTATCAGAGCCGACTGCCTGTAGGTAGCCCCCTTTCCAACTCCTTGGCCGAAGTTGAATCTAGTACTTGAAAAACTTTTACTAACATTGTTGTGTGGCTTACGGGCCCACATCTCAATAGGGTGGTATTAGGATCTTTTATTCCTCGTCTATACTCTGGGTTCTGATCTCTCTTATCTTTCGAGTTAAACATTTTGTTAACTCTAATTCTAGGTTCTCGAAAATACTTCCTCCCGGAGAGCCCCTCATTCCAGATGATGGCTTGATTCATCAGAAGACTCCGAAGATACTCCCTAATGTTCTCCCAAGAACTTGTGCTCATCACGTTTGCGATTCCCTTCCGTCGTTAACCCCTATGGATGACTACTTACAACTGTCGTTCTTACTCATTTCCAGTTGCTCTTGCTATTATAAGGTACATCGAATTATCTTACCGGGAATTATTTCTTCCTCAATTGTCATGGGTTTCGCTAGTCCTTCGAATTGCTATTCGATCTTTCGAAATTCTCAATAGCCTATTGTTCTTGACCTTCCTCACGTGCTTGCATTATGGTTAAGTCCATATGTCTTGCAACATTCACTAAAATCCTTTGTGGTTATCATTTGATTTTATTGGTGCAACCTGTGTGTGAATGCATGCAGTCATCAGTTGTTTATCATAAGTTATCCGTCCGGCTCAGACGTCTTTCTAAACATGAGTTGGTTCCTGACAAGTCAACCTTGATTGATTGCCCATCTTAGTCCTCTCATCTTACTTGTATTTGATCGGAACATCTGATTCTCATATAGCAAATTGGGAATCTTAATTCCTTTGGTTATTTAAGCATCGAATTATTGGAGGTTCGATAATCTGATGCCTTGCATTCTTTCTCCCTATGATTGAGTACCGATACTCACATCAGGTCCTTTGTGGGCCGCTAGACCCATAGTTGGTTTATTATCCGTTAGCATCCTTCACATTCAAAATCCTTGTGATGTTCCTCCCCTAATATACATTGCTATTGGTAAATTGTGTCTTATCCCTCTGATGAATTGTATCCTCTGTTTTGCCAACCATGCTCTACCTTCGAGCTTGTGTTAATTATCTTGAAGCTCATGGTATCTGTTCCTAAGATACCCCGATGGGTTGAACCTATGCCCTCCCTAATCCATGAGAACCCGAAAGATTCCACGGGTCATACTCTTATGGAGTCTCCCCAGATAAATTTTCAATGCTACAACATTGTCCAAAGCAAGAAATGTTATACATTGATGAAGTGTGAGTCGACATTGAACTTCTGATCATGCCCATGGAAATGATGTAGACCGTCTCGGAAGCTCCTTGCAAAATGATTGTTCATCCGTATGATTCTTTCAATATCCTTAATTTGATGAATTGCAGTATGGTTCTGACCATGCTAACCTTGTTAATTTATCCGAAAGTAATTCATTCCGGTACCTCGCTAATTTTTGACAAGGTTAAAGTATCTGCTGTCGCAGGTCAATGACCCAGCTCTACTTCTATCATTTTCTACCTTCGATTTTTACACTCTGGTATCTCGAGGATATCATGCCTTTGCACTACATCTTATTAACTTTGATGAGGTAATAATTTTCCTTGTATTAATCACTCCACGGGTTCCGGGATTGTTGTCAACCGAGAACACCGATTGGAAAATTTATTCCACACTGCAATTCAATACACCTTGTAATTGTTACTGGGAATACCAAAGTCAGTCTGGTCATTCCTAGACTATCTGTTACATCCTTGTCTTGCTATCTTCGAGTGTGCTACCTCGTCCTTCTATGGTGGGCAAATTCTTCATAGTGTGAGCATTGCTTACGTCGAGCTTCCAACATCATGTTTTTGGTCTTGAAAAGCAACCCCGATATTGAGCTTGCATCTTATCTGTTGTTCCTATAACCTCCCACGTTGTCATCCCCCTACTTGGCGCCACCACTGTTCGGTTGCATTCTCTTGAAAACTCTCGACAAAAGGTGTCGTGATCACCGTCCACAATTTGACTTCTTCTGAGGCATCAACCGAGATCTTGATGAGAAATACCTTCCTTGCACTCGATGATCTTTGTTATCATCGATAGCCTCCTTGACTTCCTTTCATTGCAAATTTATCCATGATATGGATGCAACTTGCTATCCAGCTTGTGTTATGTTCTACCCTGAAGTATTACTGCCTTTTGTGTCGAGAATGTTGTGAGGATTGCTCCACCTCATAGAAATTCTGGGCATAGTGATACTTCTCACCATCAAACGATCCTGCTTTGATTCTAACTTCTAGCAACCCTATTGCTTTGAAGTTAGCGATCGTCAGTTCATTCTTAGGCCGTTGGTTATTGAATCGTCACTCTAACATTGATCTTGCTGCCTAAGGTCATATTTTGGACGCACTTATCAACCAATGATTAATGATGTATGTTTTCCTTGATCATACAACATTATATAATTTGAGCTGACAAATGTCATCTCCTTGTTCACAAAATTGTGGAAATCCATCCATTTGGAATTCTCGATGAATTGTCGTTGAGTCCATCAGCCACCTCCTCATCCTCTCCTTGGTTTAACGATGAACTATTGTTTCGGGGATCCGCTTCCATAGTTCATTTTTTGAGAATCTTACTATGTCCTCTCGATGATTTGAGTTGCACCTTCTCTTCTCGGGCATCCTAAGTCTGAGGTATCCTAAAACCAATCAGATCTGAATCTCGGTCAGACATGATGGTTGGAACATATTTCCAGGAGTTATAATATTGGTCCTTTGATGACCCAGTAAGGTGATGCCATGCCTAACACACCTGGCTGGAGGACCTATTATTATAGTTTCCTTTTGTGCAAGATTTCCCTTTTCTCCCATGATGAAATTGTAAGACTTATTTTATAAGTTGTTCCTGATGGATACTTTGAGTTCTTGAAGTCCGTCCTTTATCTGGTGACCATGTCGATGCTTCCCCAAAGCATGGCTGCGATACTCAAATCATCAACAAGAACATTGGAAACTCAATGCTAAATGTTTCTTGATCATTTTCCAAACCTCATTGAATGGGTAAACTTCATGTTTCTACTTGCCCCTTTTATCCAAGGGGTTATGCATTTGCTGCCTTGTGATGTTTTTCGAGCTATGCTTACCCGTTGGAAGGATATACTCATAATACTTGTGTTTAAACACATTTTCCTTTCCATTGGTCTGATTAAACTAATAATCACGTTTTCCTTTCCACTGGTCTATTTAACCTTTCTTGAGATTATATGATCTAAGCAGTAATAATTCCCTTCTTAGGTAAACACCTCGGTGAACAACTCTGTCAGTAAGACCATGTTACTATTGTTGATGACATTCCGGTAACCGCCGGTGGACGAGAACTTTGCCTATTGGTCCGCCTCGTTTCAATGAGCAGGAAAATGGTTCTATTTGTCCCCCGCCCTTGGTACCGACGTTGTTGCCAACCTAACTGACAGGCTCTCCTTTGGCAGATCTTGCTTCCATGATCGTGCAAGATGTCACCGCTCTTCCTACTCTTAACCCGCATGGCAGGCCCATAACCCAAAGTTCCACAGGACCGAAACCTGACTCTCCTGTACATCTCTAAATCCAAAGTTTATGTTGCACTTGGCTTCGTAGCTAAACCTCGAGCCACCGTCCAATTTAATGATATTATTCTTGTTGTCATTGATCGACTGTCCAAAGTTGCATACTTGTTGGTTGTCAAGGAAACTAGCACTGCTAGTCAGCTGACAGATCTATATATGTCTAGGCTGGTATTCCATCGGTGAATAGTTCAGGTCGTGGCAGTTTATTCACTTCAAGATTCTGGGAAAGTTTCCAGGAAGCTATGGGAACTCATTTGTCCTTCAACACCGCTTTTCACCCTCAATCCCAGGGACAAGTTGAAAGGGTCAATCAGATTCTCGAAGACATGCTTCGAGCTTGTGTCATTTCTTTCGGCAGCAAATGGGATGAATCTCTCTTGTATGCCGAGTTCTTCTGCAACAATAGCTATCAAGCTAGTCTGAAGATGGCTCCCTTTGAAGTGTTATATGGACGTAAGTGTCGGACTCCTCTGAATTGGTCAGAAACCGGGGAACGTACACTTACCGGCCCGGATATTATCCAACATGCCGAAGATCAAGTTCGCATTATTCATGCAAATCTGAAGACTACTCAGTCTCGTAAGAAGAGTCAGTATGACCGTCATCACAAAGATATGGTCTATCAACCTTGCGAGAAGGCTTATCTTCGAGTCACGGCAATGAGAGGTATACACCGCTTTGGGATCAAGGGCAAGCTGGCTCCTCGATATATTGGACCTTTCACTGTTCTTGAAAGGCGTGGTAAAGTGGCATATCAACTGGAAGTACCGCCAAACCTTTCCCAGGTTCATGATGTGTTGCATGTGTCGTAGCTTCGTCAATGTTTCTAGGATCCTATCCGAGCAGTGGATCATGATAGGCTTGAACTACAACAAGACCTTTCTTACAAAGAGAAACCAGTCCGCATTCTCGATGAAACTGAACGTCAAACTCATGAGAAGGTTACCAAGTTCTTCAAAGTGCAATGGGAAAATCATTCTAAAGATGAGGCCACTTGGGAACGTCAAGATCATTTCGTGCCGAATACCCTAGGCTCTTTCCATCTACTTCTTAATTCTCGGGACGAGAATTCTTGTTAGTAGGGGAGAATTGTGACACCCTGGATTTATGCTACAATGGTCATTGTAATTAAGCTACAGTAATGGCCAAGTTTAAACTAATCCTTTTTGCTAAACAGTTCATGATCACAATGGAGTCATATCACATTTCAAATTCCACCTCAAAATGCCTTGAACTTTATTGTGATAAAATAAAGTTGCAAACAACATAAGAGAAATGTTGCACACTTGTTGAAAATTTCAAAACTAATGTTGTTAAGGAAAACAACATCACCTTGATGTGGGTGTGGACCCAACCATCCAAAACAGAGCCGAAATTGTATTTAAAATACCCTTTAAATACCTTGGATAATTAGAATAGATTTCAAAAAATGCCCAAACCTGCTGTCGCCATTGAAAATATTGCAAGATATTGACTGCACTTTGTCACACATTTTTGCTAAAGGAGATCAATGCTAAAAAAGAAATAAACCAGAAACTTATAAAAGAAAAAAGAAAGAAAGAAACAAAGCCCCCTCCCTCTGCCCTGGGCCTTAGGCCACAGTGGCAGGCCAGGCCGGCCCAGCAGCCCCCTCGATTGTCTCCCACCTCGCTATAGTGGGGCGATCGAGGCGCGCACGCGTCCCCGCCGGACCGGCTCGCCGGTGACGGCTGTGGGGATAAGGCCGCCACCGAGTGTTGGGGAACGTTGCATGAGAAACAAAAATTTTCCTACGCACACGCAAGATCTATCCATGGTGATGAGCATCTACGAGAGGGAGAGTGGATCTATGTACCCTTGTAGATCACTAAGCAGGAAGTGTTAAGAAACGCGGTTGGTGTAGTCGAATGTATTCGCGATCCAAATCGCCGAGCGTCCCGCGATCCAATCACGATCCGTCCTGATCAAGTACCGAACGGACGACACCTCCGCGTTCAGCACACGTGCAGCTTGATGACGATCTCCATCTTCTTGATCCAGCAAGAGGGAGCGGAGAGGTAGACAAGTTCTCCGGTAGCGTGACGGTGCTCCGGCGATGGTGGTGGAGCTATTCCTGTAGGGCTTCGCCTAAGCACTGTAGAAAACCGATCTAGAGGAGAAACTATGCACTGGAGGTTAGGGTTGCACGTGGAAGAAGCACTTGTGCAAAACCCCTCAAGCCCTCTAGTATATATAGGAGGAGAGGAGGAGGAGGAGGGGATGGCGCAAGGGCCAAGCCCCACCTGATTCGGAAGCTAGGGAGGAGTCCTCCTCTTCCTACTCCAAGTAGGATTAGGACTCCTTCCATATATAGCCCTTTTTGCCTTTTTCCACCTTTTTCCTTTTGGGATTTTCTTCCCAGCCACATGGGCTTTGAGTGGGACTTCCACCAGCCCACTAAGGGCTGGTATTCACCCTCCTACAGCCCATGTAGCCTCTTGGGTTGAAATACCCCTCCCTATGGTCCCCCGGTACACTACCGACACTCTCGGTACACTACCGATTAGCCTGAAACTTTTCCAGCGACCAAAATAGGACTTCCTATATATCAATATTTAGCTCCGGACCATTCCGGAGCTCCTCGTGACGTCCGGGATCTCATCCAGGACTCTGAACAACCTTCGGTCACCACCATGCATAACTCTATACTACCAAAACGTCACCGAACCTTAACTGTGTAGACCCTGCGGGTTCGAGAAGTATGTAGACATGACCTAGACACCTCTATGGTCAATAACCAATAGCGGGACCTGGATGACCATATTGGTTCCTACATATTCCATGAAGATCTTTATCGGTCGAACCTCTATGTCAAGGATTCAGTTAATCCCGTATGATGTTCCCTTTGTTCTTCGGTATGTTACTTGCCCGAGATTCAATCGTCGGTATCTCAATACCTAGTTCAATCTCATTACCGGCAAGTCTCTTTACTCGTTCTGTAATACAAGATCCCGTGGCTAACACATAGTCACATTGATTGCAAGGGTTGTTGTGATGTTGTATTACCGAGTGGGCCCTGAGATACCTCTCCGTCACACGGAGTCACAAATCCCAGTCTTGATCCACGCTAACCCAACAGACACCCTCGGAGATACCTGTAGAGCACCTTTATAGTCACCCAGTTATGTTGCGACGTTTGATACACACAAGGTATTCCTCCGGTCTGAGTGAGTTGCATGATCTCATGGTCATAGGAACATATACTTGACATGCAGAAAACAGTAGCAATAAACTGACACGATCATATGCTATGTTTGTAGTTTGGGTCTTGTCCATCACATCATTCTTCTAATGATGTGATCCTGTTATCAAATGACATCTCATGTCCATGGCTAGGAAACCTTAACCATCTTTGATCAACAAGCTAGTTCACTAGAGGCATACTAGGGACACGGTGTTGTCTATGTATCCACACATGTATTTATGTTTCCGATCAATACAATTATATCATGGATAATAAACGATTATCATGAACAAGGAAATATAATAATAAACACTTTATTTATTGCCTCTAGGGCATACTTCCAATAGTCTCCCACTTGCACTAGAGTCAATAATCTAGTTCACATCACTATGTGATTTACATTGTAATGAATCGAACACCCATGCAGTTTTGGTGTTGATCATGGTTAGCCCTTGGAAGAGGTTTAGTCAACGGGTCTGCAACATTCAGATCCGTGTGCACTTTGCAAATATTTATGTCCTTCTCCTCGATGTAATATCAGATGGAATTGAAGCGTCTCTTTATGTGTCTGGTCCCCTTGTGAAACCTTGGTTCCTTGGCCAGAGCAATGGCACTAGTGTTATCACAGAATAGAGTCATTGGATTTAGTGCACTAGGCACCACTCTAAGATCTGTCATGAACTGCTTCATCCAGACACCTTCTTTCGCCGCCTCTGAGGCTACGATGTACTCTGCTTTGCATGTAGAATCAGCTACCAGGCTTTGCTTGGAGCTGCACCAGCTTACCGCTCCCCCGTTGAGAATAAATACGTATCCGGTTTGCGACTTAGAGTCATCCGAATCAGTGTCAAAGCTTGCATCGACGTAACCCTTTACGACGAGCTCTTCATCACCTGCATAAACGAGAAACATTTCCTTAGTCCTTTTCAGGTACTTAAGGATATTCTTGACCGCTTGCCAGCACTCCATTCCAGGATCAATTTGAAACCTTCCAGCCATACTTATGGCAAGGCTAACATCGGGTCTTGTGCACAACATTGCATACATGATAGAACCTATGCCCGAATCATAGGGGATGACACTCATCTTCTCTCTATCTTCTACAGTCACTGGGCATTGAGTCTTACTCAACTTCACACCTTCTAACACAGGCAAGAACCCCTTCTTGGACTGATCCATTTTGAACTTCTTCAAAACTTTATCAAGGTATGTGCTTTGTGAAAGTGCTATTAAGCGTCTCGATCTATCTCTATAGATCTTAATTCCTAATATGAAAGAAGCTTCTCCTAGGTCCTTCATTGAAATACTCTTGTTCAAATATTCCTTCACGCTTTCCAGCATTTCTATATCATTTTCAATGAGCAATATGTCATCCACATATAATATTAGAAATGCTACAAAGCTCCCACTCACTTTCTTGTAAATACAAGCTTCTCCATAAACTTGTATAAACCCAAATGTTTTGATCACCTCATCAAAGCGCTTATTCCAACTCCGAGACGCTTGCACCATCCCATAAATAGATCGTTGGAGTTTGCAAACTTTTTCAGCATTCTCTGGATCGACAAAACCTTCGGGTTGCATCATATACAACTCTTCCTCAAGGAAACCGTTGAGGAACGCTGTTTTGACATCCATCTGCCAAATTTCATAATCGAAATAAGCAGCTATTGCCAACATGATTCTGACAGACTTAAGCATCGCTACGGGTGAGAAGGTCTCATCATAGTCAACTCCTTGAACTTGTGAAAAACCCTTTGCCACAAGTCGAGCTTTATAGACGGTGACATTACCGTCCGCGTCTATATTCTTCTTAAAGATCCATTTGTTCTGAATGGCCTTTCGCCCTTCAGGTAATACTTCCAAAGTCCATACTTTGTTTTCATACATGGATCCCATCTTGAATTTCATGGCCTCTAACCATTTCTCGGAATCCGGGCCCATCACCACTCCTCCATAGCTCGTAGGTTCATTGTTGTCCAACAACATGACCTCCAAGATAGGGTTGCCGTACCACTCAGGAGCAGTACATGTCCTTGTCGACCTATGAGGTTTAGTAGCAACTTGATCTGAAGCTTCATGATCATCATCATTAACTTCCTCTTCAACCGTCATAGGTTCCACAGAAACTTCTTTCTGTGCTGCGCTACTCTCTGGTTGAAGTAAAGGTTCAACAACCTCATCAAGCTCTATTTTCCTCCCACTCAATTCTTTCGAGAGAAACTCTTTCTCAAGAAATGTTCCATTCTTAGCGACAAAAACTTTGCCTTCGGATTTGAGATAGAAGGTATACCCGACAGTGTCTTTTGGGTATCCTATGAAGACGCATTTCTCTGCTTTGGGTTCCAGCTTTTCAGGCTGAAACTTTTTGACATAAGCATCACATCCCCAAACTTTAAGAAATGACAACTTTGGCCTCTTGCCAAACCATAGTTCATATGGCGTCGTCTCAACGAATTTTGATGGTGCCCTATTTAAACTGAATGCAGCTGTCTCTAATGCATAACCCCAAAACGATAGTGGCAAATCGGCAAGAGACATCATAGAATGCACCATATCTAATAAGGTTCGATTATGACGTTCGGACACACCATTACGCTATGGTGTTCCAGGCGGTGTCAACTGTGAAACAATTCCACATTGTCTTAAGTGACTGCCAAACTCATAACTCAGATATTCGCCTCCTCGATCAGATCGCAGGAACTTAATCTTCTTGTTACGATGATTCTCAACTTCACTCTGAAATTGCTTGAACTTTTCAAATGTTTCGGACTTGTGCTTCATTAATTAAATATACCCATATCTACTTAAGTCATCAGTGAAGGTGAGAAACTAACGATATCCACCGTGCGCTGTAACATTCATTGGACCGCACACATCAGTATGTATGATTTCCAACAAGTCACTTGCCCGTTCCATCGTTCCAGAGAACAACATTTTAGTCATCTTGCCCATGAGGCATGGTTCACATGTGTCAAGTGATTCAAAATCAAGTGACTCCAAAAGTCCATCAGCATGGAGCTTCCTCATGCGTTTTACACCAATATGACCTAAACGGCAGTGCCACAAGAAAGTGATACTATCATTATCAACTCTACATCTTTTGGCATCAATGTTATGAACATGTGTATCATCACTACCAAGATTCAATATGAATAAACCCCTCACATTAGGTGCATGACCATAAAAGATATTACTCATATAAATAGAATAACCATTATTCTTTGATTTAAATGAGTAACCGTCTTGCAATAAACAAGATCCAGATATAATGTTCATGCTTAACGCAGGCACTAAATAACAATTATTTAGGTTCATCACTAATCCCGATGGTAATCGAAGAGAGAGCATGCCGACGGCGATCACATCAACCTTGGAACCATTTCCCACACGCATCGTCACTTCGTCCTTTGCCAGCTTTCGTCTATTCTGTAGTTCCTATTTTGAGTTGCAAATGTGAGCAACCAAACCGGTATCAAATACTTAGGCACTACAACGAGAGCTAGTAAGGTACACATCAATAACATGTATATCATATATACCTTGTTTGTCTTTGGCCGCCTTCTTGTCAGCCAGGTACTTGGGGCAGTTCCGCTTCCAGTGACTAGTTCCCTTGCAATGAAAACACTCAGTTTCTGGCTTGGGTCCAGTCTTGGGCTTCTTTACACGAGTAGCAACTGCTTTGCCATCCTTCTTGGTTTTACCCTTCTTGCCCTTGCCCTTGCCATTGTTCTTGAAACTAGTGGTTTTATTGACCATCAACACTTGATGTTCTTTCTTGATTTCAGACTCAGTGACTTACGGCATCGCAAACAGCTCGGCGACTGACTTGTTCATCTCGTGCATGTTATAGTTCATCCCAAAGCTCTTGTAACTAGGTGGTGATTGAAGAACTCTGTCAGTGATCGCCTCTGACAGAAGGACAATTCCCAACTCCGCCAAACGAGTCGAGTACCCAGACATTCTGAGTATATGTTCACTAATAGACCCGTTCTCCTCCATTTTGCAAGCATAGAACTTATCGGAGGTCTCATACCTCTTGATCCGGACATTCTTCTGAAAGATAAACTTCAACTCCTGGAACATCTCATATGCTCCATGACATTGAAAACGTCTTTGAAGTCCCGGTACAAAGCCATACAATATTGCACACTGAACTATTGAATAATCTCCAGAACGTGCCTCCCAAGCGTTCTTAACGTCTTCGGATGACACGTCTTCGGGTTGGTCACCAAGCGGTGCATCAAGGACATATGATTTCTGGGAAGCCGTGAGGATAATACTCAGATTACGGGCCCAGTCAGCAAAGTTACTTCCATCATCTTTCAACTTAGCTTTCTCTAGGAACGCATTAAAATTCAGGGGTGCTACTGCGCAAGCCATTGATCTACAACATAAATATGCAAAGGTTACTTAGACTATTGTTCAAGATAATGAGTTTAGTTAATCAAATTACTAAAGCTCCCACTCAAATTGACATCCCTCGGGTCATCTGAGTGCCACATGATCCAAATTCACCAACTCAAGTCCGATCATCACGTGAGTTGAGGTGGTTTCAATGGTGAACATCATCATGTTGATGATATCTACTATATGACTCATGTTCAACCTTTCGGTCTCTTGTGTTCCGAGGCCATGTATGTACATGCTAGGCTCGTCAAGTTTAACCCGAGTGTTCTGCATGTGCAACATTGGCTTGCACCCGTTGTATGTGAACATAGAGTCTATCACACCCAATCATCACGTGGTGTCTCAACATGACAAACTTTCGCAACGGTGCACACTCGGAGAGAACACAATTCATCTTGAAATTTAAGTGAGGGATCACCTTATAATGCTACCGTCATCCTAAGAAAAACAAGGTGCATAAAAGGATTAACATCACATGCAATTCATAAGTGGCATGATATGGCCATGAACTTGTGCTTTTGATCTCCATCTTGAAAGCACTGGCATGATCTCTATCGTCACCGGCACGACACCATGATCTCCATCATCTTGATCTCCATCAACGTGTCGCCATCGAGGTTGTCGTGCCCACCACGCTTCTACTACTATTCCTACCATTTAGCGATAAAGCAAAGCATTACATAGTGCTTAATGATTGACACGCATGTCATACAATAATTAAGGACAACCCTATGGCTCCTGTCGGTTGCCGTACTCATCGACATGAAAGTCATGAAATTCTATACATCACATGATCATCTCATACATCACATATATCTCATCAGATAATTGGCCATATCACATCACAACATACATGCAAAAACAAGTTAGACGTTCTCTAATTGTTGTTGCATGTTTTACGTGGTTGCTACGGGTATCTAGCAAGAATAATTCTCACCTACACATAAACCACAATGGTGATACATAAATTGCTTTTCAACATTATCAAGGACCACCTTTGTCGAATCCGATCCAACTAAAGTAGGAGAAACTGACACCCGCTATCCATCTTTTGCAACAAGTGCAGTTGAGGGAACCGGTCTCTCGTAAGCGTACGAGTAAGGTTGGTCCGGGCCGCTTCATCCCACAATACCGCTGAACCAAAACACGACCAAGGGAGGAAGCAATCTAAGCATCAACGCCCATAAACTCTTTGTGTTCTACTCGAGATCTCATCTACACATATACCTAGCTCTGATACCACTGTTGGGGAACGTTGCATGGGAAACAAATTTTTTCCTATGCACACGCAAGACCTATCGATGGTGATGAGCATCTACGAGAGGGAGAGTGGATCTACGTACCCTTGTAGATCTCTAAGCGGGAAGCATTAAGAAACGTGGTTGGTGTAGTCGAACATCTTCGCGATCCAAATCGCCGAGCGTCCCGCGATCCAATCACGATCCGTCCCGATCAAGTACCGAACGGACGTCACCTCCGCGTTCAGCACACGTGCAGCTTGATGACGATCTCCGTCTTCTTGATCCAGCAAGAGGGAGCGGAGAGGTAGACAAGTTCTACGGTAGCGTGATGGCGCTCCGGCGATGGTGGTGGAGCTATTCCTGCAGGGCTTCGCCTAAGCACTGCAGAAAACCGATCTAGAGGAGAAACTATGCACTGGAGGTTAGGGTTGCACGTGGAAGAAGCACTTATGCAAAAACCCTCAAGCCCTCTAGTATATATAGGAGGAGAGGAGGAGGAGGAGGGGCTGGCACAAGGGACAAGCCCCGCCTGATTTGGCCGGCTAGGGAGGAGTCCTCCTCTTCCTACTCCAAGTAGGATTAGGACTCCTTCCATATATAGCCCTTTTTGCCTTTTTCCACCTTTTTCCTTTTGGGATTTTCTTCCCTGCCGCATGGGCTTTGAGTGGGACTTCCACCAGCCCACTAAGGGCTGGTATTCACCCTCCTACAGCCCATGTAGCCTCTTGGGTCGAAATACCCCTCCCGATGGTCCCTCGGTACACTACTGGCACTCACGGTACACTACCGATTAGCCCGAAACTTTTCCGGCGACCAAAATAGGACTTCCTATATATCAATCTTTACCTCCGGACCATTTCGGAGCTCCTCGTGATGTCCGAGATCTCATCCGGGACTCCGAACAACCTTCGGTCACCACCATGCATAACTCTATACTACCGAAACGTCACCGAACCTTAAGTGTAGAGACCCTGCGGGTTTGAGAACTATGTAGACATGACCGAGACACCTCTACGGTTAATAACCAATAGCGGGACCTAGATGACCATATTGGTTCCTACATATTCTATGAAGATCTTTATCGATCGAATCTCTATGTCAAGGATTCAGTTAATCCCGTATGATGTCCCCTTTGTTCTTCGGTATGTTACTTGCCCGAGATTCGATCGTCGGTATCTCAATACCTAGTTCAACCTCGTTACCGGCAAGTCTCTTTACTCATTCTGTAATACAAGATCCCATGGCTAACACTTAGTCACATTGCTTGCAAGGCTTGTTGTGATGTTGTATTACCGAGTGGGCCCTGAGATACCTCTTCGTCACACGGAGTCACAAATCCTAGTCTTGATCCATGCCAACCCAACAGACACCCACGGAGATACCTGTAGAGCACCTTTATAGTCACCCAGTTATGTTGCGACGTTTGATACACACAAGGTATTCCTCTGGTGTTAGTGAGTTGCATGATCTCATGGTCATAGGAACATATACTTGACATGCAGAAAACAGTAGCAATAAACTGACACGATCATATGCTACGTTTGTAGTTTGGGTCTTGTCCATCACATCATTCTTCTAATGATGTGATCCTGTTATCAAATGACATCTCATGTCCATGGCTAGGAAACCTTAACCATCTTTGATCAACAAGCTAGTTCACTAGAGGCATACTAGGGACACGGTGTTGTCTATGTATCCACACATGTATTTATGTTTCGCATCAATAGAATTATAGCATGGATAATAAACGATTATCATGAACAAGGAAATATAATAATAAACACTTTATTTATTGCCTCTAAGGCATATTTCCAACACCGAGGCACCTCACCTGCCTCCCCGAACCCTAGCCGCCACCCCGTTCGCCCCCTGCCAGATCTCGTCCTCCCCTCCCTATCCCGAGCGCCGCCGTTGCCATGGCTCTGGCGTAGCCACGACCCCTGACTTCTATTCGCCTTGACACCTCGCCCAGAAGCTCCGCTGTCGACCGGTGGATCCACCCCGACCACAAGCCCAAGCCCGGAGCCCCTGCATCGTCCTCTCGCCATTGTCTTCCTCCTCGGGCGCCCGGAGCTCCGCCGCTTTGATTCGCTCCGGCATGCCCTCCCCGAGCACACTTGAGCACATCGGCAGGTCCCGGTGAGCTCCAGCTCCTTTCCCCCTCGTAGCTAAGCTCGCCTGCACCCTCCTAGCTAGTTGCTCCATCGGAGCCCGAACGTGTTGCCGCCGACGAGCTTGCAGCCACCGCCACCATATCCCGTGCTCGTAGCCGAGCATCGCGTCGAGCTCCTGGAGCTCATAAGCGTCGGATGCGGGCATGCTAGGCCCTCCCCGAGCCCTAAAACGCCATTACCGTAGGTTCTCGAATGCCTCCGCCGCAAATGTCGATGTCGGCGATAGCTCCGGCCACCCCCGCTCCTTCTGATGGATGGAATGTATTGGCGGCCGCGCCAACTCTCGAACGCAGTAGAGAACACCCAAAATGATGCCCCTATGCTATTTCCGACCAGTGGCCGCGCCGCGCCACCACATTTTTGGTCACGGCGGCGAGACATCGGCCGGAGCTGACCTGGCCCGGTTGGGGCCACCCCCCAGTGACCCCGGGGGCTCAGTTGACTAGTTGACTCGATCAACTGTGCTCACTGGGCACAGCCCGGTCACTGCTAGTGGGCCAGCCCCTGTGTCTATGACATGTGGGCCCCTGCCCTTTTAGTTAATTAAGCCGCTTAATTAATCCAGTTAATTACTTTAAACTAATTAGACAATGACTGATGGGGCCCACCCATCTAATTAACCTGTTTAGTTTAATTTAATTCCTGTTTAGTCCACTGTCTATGACAGGTGGGGCCGAGTTGTCAGGTTTGACCTGAGACAGCTGGGTTGACTGCAGATGTCAGCATGACATCATGCTAATGTCATAATTCTATTTTCAAATTAAATTTAATCTGTTTTATTCTAGAATATTAATAAAACTTTAAAAATTAATATAAAATAAACTGTAACTCGGATGAAAAAGTTTTATACATGAAAGTTGTTCCGAAAAATCCCATGAATCCGAATACGCAGTCAATTAGTCTGTCACGTGCTCCTAGCATAGAGAACGTGGAACTTTTCCATTCATTTCATCTGTTCGTTAGTAGCCAAGGACCCGGGAAATATTTTCAGATATTCTCCCGCTCTGTCTGCAACGTGTGGTATTACGTTAGTGCATGCCTAGCTCTGCTTATTGCCATGTCATGCATCATGATTGCATCTGTACTTTGTATTTATTGTTTCTTCCCCCCTCTTCTTACCGGTAGGCACCGAGACCGACGCTAATGCCGGGTACGACTGCGCTGTTGACGATCAGGCTTTTGCCGCAGAGCAGCAAGGCAAGCAACCCCCCTTGATCATTCCGAATCGCCTATTCCTTTCCCTCTTATTCTTGCATTAGATTTTTGCTACTGTATTAGTTAGCTCTTATTCTGATGCATAGCATGTTTTTGATGAATTGCTACTATTCCTGCAATCATACCAACTACTTAGTATAGGTTGGCCAATGAATCCCCAGTGACCCCTTAGTCCTAGTTGCCCCTACTTCTTCATCGACAACTCGAAGACCTGAAGACTCGATTAACCGACCGACGAGCCAGGCCCCTCACATCACTGCACTCCCCTTTAGTATGGCACTTCAAAGCTACTACCGAGTGCCAAGGGTGATACCTCACCTAGCACTCCCCATGTTAATTATGTAGCGTAGCTAATCGATCATGGGTATCAAGGGTGATTCCTCCTTCCCATTTATCGATAGCGACTCTTGTCATACACATACCTTGAGTGGGATCCATCGAGGGTGATTCCTCGGATATCCACTTGGTGTATAAACACACAGTTACTTCAACTTGACCTTGTTTACATGTGAAAGACGGGACTAGAGGGACAGGTGGTACCACCCTGGTTGAGGTGGACCTGAGTTCCTGACAGTCTTGAGACGGGTCGGCCCCAAGGGTACCTGTGTGTGAGATGTGGTGGGATGTGCCGGTAAGGCATCCGGGTTATGTTGAGGCGTGGACTGGCGAGAGAGGCCTTTGCCACACATCCTCGAGTCGGGGTGACGGGACCGCACTTTATGGGTCGCGCTTGCCCTGCATTAATAAAATGCTAATGGGTCGGGTATTTGATTTGAGTTGGTCGTTTGACCTTTTTACGCATCGAACCTTCACGTGGGAGAAGTTATGGGTACTCAGCATAGTTGTACCAGCCGAAGCTCTTCGAACGTCAGCAATGGAGCGACATGCGCCGGATTGGGCTAGAAGGTACAACTCCTGGACTGAGTGTACTAGGTCTGCTTCTGTCCGCGTTCGCATCGTGCAGGAGTGCAAGGGCAAGTGGGAACACGAACCTACGCGCTTAGGAGTTAGACCGGCGGGCTAGCCTCTTTGTTGAGCCTAGGTGAGGCGTCGACGTTTTGGATCCCGAGGTCGGGCATTACCCAGGAAACTGTGTCTGGCCGGAGGTGATCAAGTGTGTTGGAAATGCGGTGCACCCCTGCGGGGATGAATTTATCTATTCGAATAGCCGTGTCCACGGTAACAGGACGACTTGGAGTTGTACTTGAACTACTACAACTAAAATTGTGACTTTAATTGAAATGAATGTTGGATCCGAGATTGCTTCCTCGTAGGGAGTCCAGGAAGAATCTCTGGGCATGGTTACTTAATAAAATTGCTACAATAAAATATTGCTATATGTGAGTTACCACCATACTCTCTTCTAATGCTGCAAGATGCCGAAGATGATAGTATTTGATAGGACTAGGCCTTCCCCCCTATTCTTGCTTTCTGCCGTGAGCCCACATATAACCCCTCCCCTTGATAATGATGCATACTTAGCATAGTTTTCATGTCAATCTTGTGCTTACTTTGGATGAGTAATCACCGCTGCTTTGCTTTCTCTTTCCCCCTCGATAAGATTCTGCGTTCAGATGATGGAGCCCAAGAGATGGAGTACGCCGGAGACGACTACTACACCATCGCTGGAGCCAACTAGTACATGGAGAGTGCTGATGCTTAGGAGTAGTTAAGAGGTTCCCAGGCAGGAGGCGTCGCCTCTTTCGATCCGCTGCTTATGTTTGTGCTAGCCATCTTAAGGAAAAACTTGTTTAACTTATGTCTGTACTCATATATTATTTGCTTCCGCTGACTCGTGCTTATCGAGCTTTGTATTCGAGCCCTCGAGGCCCCTGGCTTGTAGTATGAAGCTGCATGACTTTAATTTGTGTCTAGAGTTGTGTTATGATATTTATTAGTGAGTCCTTGATATTGGTCGTACGTATTGCGTGTATGTTTAGCGTATGGTAGAAATTGGGGGCGTCACAGATTCGGCTCGCCGTGGAGCGTGATTGATTGGTGGAGGGGGAGTAAAAACTTTATCATTCTGTTTGGGAACCACCTATAATGTATCTAGCATGGAAGATGTTGAAAACCTTTTGGTCGTTATGTGAGCAATGAAAGCATACCACTCAAAAATCATTACTTATCTCTGTTTTAAAAACTTGAGCTCGGGCAGCTCTACAAATCAATATTTCCCTCTGTGAAGGGCCTTTCCATTTACTTAATTGTTGAGTCATTCCATTCTTATAAAAATGCACCAATTGGAGAGCACCACCGTCATTTGTATGCTTTGCTTTTAATTGATATTGAGTATGAGCATGTGTCACACCCAAGATGCGCGCCTATCCATTTAAGGCACGAGGGCCTCACAAGGGATAGATGCGCATCTTGCCATTAGCAAGAATAGTATCATCACAACATACAGTACTAAATGAGAAGAGTATACAAGTTGGCTTACACTCGCCACATGCTAACTTATAATGTCACCCAAGTCATAGCATCAAGTTGAACACAGGGTCCGACTACGGACGAAATCAAACGATAAAATAAGTTACAAATGATACTATCAAGCTGCCCCAACGATCACGACCAGGTCCTCTACTCATCCGGATATGTCACGTACATCCTGCCTCTCTCCTCATCATACTCCCACTAGAGCTGAGTAAGATCATCCTGCACGAACTCATCTGATCCTGTACCTGGATTGTTGTAGTAAACTGTGAGCCACAGAGGACTCAGCTATCATGTGCCCGGGTACCAAGACTATGTAAGCTTTAGGAAGGAAGGGTCATGTTTAGATTGAAGCAGCACTAAGCATTTTATGGTGACTAGCTTACGCAACATGAAATAAATATGAGTGGCCTACGGAGACGATCAAATCTAGAATGATCTCTAAGAGATCCTGAACACTTACTTACGTCAATCATAACCACACCATGTTCTCTCTCGGTTCATGTTCACGAGCAGAGACGATCACGGTTACTCACACAATTGGTGTATTTTAATTACAGTTTAATTCAAGTTTTCTATAACTGGGCATTAAACAAGTATCCAAGTTTCCACATAACCGCGGGCACGGCTTTCCAAAAGATTTAACCCTGCAAGGGTGCTCCAACTAGTCCATCACAAATAACCACACTCCATGGGAATTCCTCGACCACGGATCTCGTGGTCTCCATCGGTGATTCCAAAGGAATTACAACACCTCGAGAAAACCCGAAGAAAGTCAAAGTCCACACGCAAGACATTCGATAAAGGTAAAACAAATCCAGCAAGACCACCCGACGTGTCGACAACCCGATAGAAATCTCAGTCTCAGGACACGATGGATAAGGTAGTGTACGGAGGCCTGATAGAAATCTCCCAAGTTGCCCTGGGTTGGCCCCGCACAGTGCTCTAGGTTGGACCAACACTCATGAGGAGCACTGGCCCGGGGGTTGATTAAATTATCCACGGGTTTGCAAGACCCTATGCAATTAATTAAGTTGTTAAGCAAATAACTTAGCAAAAGGCCAAGCCTTCCACCAATACCAGATATATATGTGCATTAAATTAAATAACAGAATTTATGGTGATATCCAATCCATGTTATCACATGGAACAACCTACAACTAAGAACGCTATAAGAGGGGCTGAGTAGCGGTAACTTAGCCAATCAACGGTTTGCTGGGATGTGGAGGTTAGAGGCTGTCATGGCAACATGGGGGCTGATATCATGTGGTAGCTAGCGCAATTGTAACGATAAGAACGAGAAACGAGCAAGCAAAGATAGTATTGGGATCCGGGTATGATCATCTTGCGTGATGGTTCTTCAGCGGAACAAGTAGCGGGATCCTCGTAGTGGTACTCTCCAGGTCCTTGAACTCAGTTTTGACACTCGCGTATACCCAATAGAAACAGCAAATAAATAACCAACCAAGGTTCAATGCACAACCAAGATGATGCATGATCCATTTAATGAAGGATTATAACATGGCAATCATAAACTAGTCATGTTTCACATGCAATGTTGTTTATTAATGGAACTGGACAGAACCTCATGTTAAGTTATTTATACATGCATGGACATGGCAAATATGGATGCAGCATGCAAAATCGATGAAAATGCATATAAGTATCGCAAGAAACGGAGCTACGGTTCTCGAGATACGCTCACGACAAGGCACGGAGGCAAAACACAAGATCACCAAATACCTGGGCTAATTCTTGGCATTCCAAGGTATCCACTGGATAGGTGATGAAAAACCAATCACAATAGACTCAAGAATCACTCAATTCCATGGAGTATAGCTCCCACAATACATAAAACAACATAGCACTCAACCTGCCACAAAACAACAACATAGCAATTTGAAAAGCTCACAACTATTGCTACAGGAACTCTACAGCCACAAACAAGACATGTACATAAACTATACCACACACACACCAATTCATCCAACTATGCAATCAGCAAAAGAGCTACACATCACTATGCATGGAGCTGTCAAGTAGGCATGATGAAACATGTTTTTAAGAACTTAGTGAAAATTCCAGTTTTCTAGAATCTGGGTTAACAAAGTAGCAAGTTGACATCACTGGTTAAATATGCTAGAAAGCTCCAAATGTCATGACAATTAAAAGGATGGTAGATGGCAACATATACTATAATTAACTCACATTGAGCATGAGCAAAATCCCACCACAACACTTGCTATAATCCACTCTTCATGGCAATACAATAACAACAGATTCTCCACACTTGGCCATTTATAGAGCAGGTTGGCAGAAACAGAAAGTAGCTTGATAAACAGCATGGTTCCCACTGATCTGGTGACCTAACACTAATAACAAAAATACAGGGGTGTTCACAGCCACTTTAACTAGCAATATCATGTTGGCAAGAACTTAAAAACATGCATAGATTTAATTCACAAGAAAAAGACAAAAGGGCATCACAGCTTAAAAAATGCAGTTTTGTCAAGTGGCCCCAAAGCCAAATCTGACTTCATAGGTGCATACATGGGTTGATTCTACCCCAAATCCATTACTCATACCCCTATACTTGGTTCGAGCAAGTAGGAGAAAAGCTAGGTGGAAATTTGACCTATATATTATGGGTGACTTATGTCACTTATGCATATGCAAGGAAATGGACCCAAATTGACATGTAGGCTATTGATACATGTTGGAAGTGGTTAAATAGCATCCTAGTAACATGTTAACATGACATAACATCAAATACAAGGATGAAACTAGCTAGAGAAGGATCCATGCTCATATGCTTAAATAAGGTAAAACCTACACATGGAGCTACACATGCACATGGGTGAGTGTATGTAGACATACACACACTACTCACACCCACATACCTCAGATGGCACACCCCATGTGCCAAGCACACACTACATGGTGCACCATACACCCTACACACACCACTCACTAGCACACCTACACATGTATGTGTGTGTGTAACACACACATACACACACACCACACACATAGCACCACACTATGGTTGCACTCACCCACTACACTCATATGTGGGTATGTGCAAGGGCACATACACACATATGACCCCCACACACACTCACAAGCACACACATGCATACATTACATACATACACATGCATGGGTATATATGCACATGGGTGCATACACACACACCACACCAACACACCACAAGTGCATGTGCAAACATGCACACACACACTCACACAACACTAACACACACACATATGTGTATGTATACACTAGGTGTTTACACACACATATCCATGTATACACGCAAGGGCACTCACACACCACCACATATACATGACAAAAAATCAAATACACTACCCTGATTCTACACATACATGCATACATACATACACACAAATAAGAAAAGAAAGAAAGAAAGAAAAAAAACCAGAAAAAAGGAAGCAAAAGAAAAGGGGGGGGGGGAGAAGGGGATCGAACCCTAGACCCCCTGCACTCAGCGCACACTACCTACCACTGCGCTATGGCGCCGGTTTCTACCAGAAGGGGACTGCAGTCCTCTAATACACACGCGCACACGCTGCTACTGACGAATCTGAAGAAACAGAGCACATCGGCGGCGACAGAGCTAACGGTGGCGCGATTCCGGTGAACACACGGGGTCTCCGGCGACGCGGATGGGCGAAATCAAAAGAGGGACTTACGGGCGCTCCATCCCGCACCTTGCCTCACGACGAGGGGGACCGGAGGCAAGCCCAAGTAGGGAGCTTTCTAGCAGCAGCGATGGCACTATGACGAGATGGAGGGCATGTGACAGGGCTACCGGAGGCTCACCGAGGTCGGACGACGGCGACATGGGCTTGACGGAGGGGAGGAAGAGCTCGGGGACGCGACGGCGATGGAGGGGACGCAGGGGAAGAAGACGACGGCGACACCTCATTGCTGCGGAGGACGGCGACACCTCAATGCTGCGGAGGACAGCGACGATGGGGCGTCACTACGGAGGAGCTAGGTTCCCCCTAGCAGCAGGAACGGAACGACGACGGCACCAGGGTCCTCCCCACCATCTCCGACGGCGACGAGCACCACCGGAGGCGCGGCGACGGCGAGCTTCCTCTCACTGACTTACCTGATGCTCTCTCTGAACCCACGACAGAGGAAGAACAGAGGGGAAGAAGGAGGAGGAAGAAGGAGGAGATGGCAGCGGCGAGGGAGAAGGAAGAGGGAACCCTAGCGCGGGGCACGGACACCAAGGCTTAAATAGGGCCTCGACGTGCGTGCTAACGGCGACGGACGGCGACGCGACACGCTCCTCGCTGCTCTGCTCTGTCTCTGCGCGCCTCACGGAGGAGGACGGGGCAGGTAGCTGTTAGCTACCTGCTAGGCCTCGTGGGCCGGAAGCCCATATGCACACACTTACCTCTCACACGAATCACAACAAGTTTTTTTTAAAATAAACCAGCCACCCTAAAAATAATCCCTAGAGAACATAAAAAGGTTTTAGAGGAAAACAAAAATAGTTTTGAGAAGAAGAAAATATGCTCATATTAAATAAAATATTAGGTTGATTTTATGAACAAGTTATTTTATTAATATATTAATAAAACAGCCCCTGTTTATATAGTTTTCAAAATCCAAACATATTCAACTATCAAAAGTATCACTTCCAATATTCATGAGAACAACAGGGCCACCTCATGAACATTTTAAAAGATTTTTAAAACAACTTAAATCTGGTCATATATTTGTTAAAAGAAGAGAGGGGAATATGGGGTGATCTTGATAGATGGAAGAGAGGGGGAAGGAAGAGGGTTTTGCACACATGGACTCAACCATACACAAACCACCTCACAACACAAGCATATCACAACACAAGTCACAAACAATCACACAAGGACACATGAACCCAACATGGCAATTATGAAAGAAGGCATGATGAAGAAATGATGGATGCCATGATGCATGAATGCAATTCAATCACATGGGACAAGGTGCACATCATCACATAGCTCATGACATAAGGTTCATACATATGGTAACAAGCCAAATAAGGTAGGGACAACACTTGGGCTGTCACAACTCTCCCACACTACAAGAGGATCTCGACCCGAGATCTAGGAACAGAAGAAGTCTGGAAACTCAGAACGGAGCAGGTCCTCACGTTCCCAAGTAGCTTCTTTGTCGGAATGATGAGACCACTTCACCTTGAGGAACTTGATAGACTTGTTGCGAGTCTTACGCTCAGTTTCTTCAAGAATTGCAACTGGGTGCTCACGATAAGAAAGATCAGCTTGAAGATCGATGTCTTGGAGGTCAATGGTTCGCTCTGGAGTCTTGAAGCATTTCCGGAGCTGAGAAACATGGAAGACATCGTGCACGTTCGTGAAATTTTGAGGAAGCTCAAGTTGATATGCAAGACCACCTCTCTTGTCAACAACTTTGAATGGACCAACGAAACAAGGAGCCGACTTCCCTTTGATCCCAAATCGCTGCGTGCCTCTCATGGGAGAAACTTTGAGATAGACAAGATCATCCACTTGGAAGGAAACATCCCGATGTTTGCTATCATAATAGCTCTTCTGTCGGGACTGAGCTGCTTTGAGGTTCTCACGAATGACATGGCACATTTCTTCTGCTTCAGTGATCATGTCATTGCCCAAAATTTGACGTTCACCGGTTTCAGACCAGTTAAGTGGGGTACGACACTTTCTGCCGTAGAGAATCTCGAAAGGGGCCTTGCCTGAACTAGCTTGGAAGTTATTGTTGTATGAGAATTCAGCATAAGGAAGGCAGTCTTCCCACTTCATGCCGAATGAAATCACAGATGCTTTGAGCATATCTTCAAGGATCTGATTGACTCTCTCAACTTGACCACTTGTCTGCAGATGGAACGCCGTGCTGAAACGGATCTTAGTACCCATAGCAGTCTGGAAGGACTCCCAAAACTTGGAAGTGAAGAGGCTTCCACGGTCAGAAGAGATGAGCTGAGGAATACCATGCAAAGAGACTATCCTTGACGTATACAACTCTGCAAGCTGAGCTGCCAAGATAGATTCTTTGACTGGCAGGAAATGAGCAACTTTTGACAGCTTGTCGATAACCACAAAGATGGCATCGTTGCCTCTCTTGGACTTAGGGAACCCAGTTACGAAATCCATCTCCACATAATCGAATTTCCACTCTGGGATAGGCAAAGGATGAAGAAGACCTGCTGGACGTTGATGCTCTGCTTTCACCCTGCGACAAACATCACACTCGTTCATGAACTGAGCAATTTCATGTTTCATATGAGTCCACCAGAAGGTTTGCTTGAGATCCTGATACATCTTGGAACTGCCTGGATGAATGGATAGAAGAGAATTGTGTGCTTCGTCCATGATGAACTTTCTGAGATCACCTTTTGGAACCACAAGACGGTCCTCAAAGAACAAGGTATCTTTGTCATCGACACGAAAGCACTTATACTTCGGAATGCTCTTGGCCACACCTTTCTTCACTTTCTTCACCATAGCGTCTAGCAGCTGCGCTTGGCGAACCTGATCTTCCAGAGTCGGAGAGACTTGAAGATTGGAAAGAAATCCTTGCGGAATCATTTGAAGGTTGAGCTTGCGGAAGGCTTCACAAAGCTCGGGTTGAAGAGGCTTCAAGATCAAACTATTGCAGTACGCCTTACGGTTGAGCGCATCTGCAATGACATTTGCTTTCCCAGGAGTATACTCAATGCTTGGGTTGAAGTCGTCAAGCATTTCCACCCAACGAGATTGCCGAAGATTGAGATTGGGCTGAGTGAAAATGTACTTCAAGCTCTTGTGATCGGTGTACACCTCAACTGGTCTACCCAACAACAAATGCCTCCAAGTCATAAGAGCATGCACAACTGCCGCCAACTCAAGATCATGAGTGGGGTAGTTCTTCTCGGCAGGCTTCAACTGACGCGAGGTATAGGCCACAATCTTCTTGTCTTGCATAAGAACACCACCAAGGCCTTGGAGAGAAGCATCATAGAAAACTTGGAAAGGCTTGGACTGCTCCAGAGGAACAAGAATTGGAGCTGAAGTCAGTCTCTGCTTGAGCGTATTGAACGCCGCATCACACTCAGGAGACCAAACATACTTGACACTCTTATGGAGGAGATTGGACAACGGCTTAGCAATTTGAGAGAAGTTCTCCACGAATCTTCTGCAATAACTGGCAAGCCTGAGGAAACTCCAAGGCTGCTTCACATTCTGAGGAGGTTCCCACTTCAATATAGCTTCAACTTTCTCCGGGTGCACTTTAATTCCCTCGGCAGAGATGACATGCCCGAGGTACACCACTTCATTAAGCCAAAACTCACACTTGGAAAACTTGGCATAAAACCGATGTTCCCTTAACTTGTCAAGCACAAGGCGGAGATGCTCTGCATGATCTTCTTCTGTCTCCGAGAACACCAGAATATCATCAAGATAAACCAAGACAAACTCATTCTTGAGGGGAGAGAAGATGAAATTCATCATCCTTGAGAAGGTTGGAGGAGCATTCGCAAGACCAAACGACATAACGGTGTACTCATATGAGCCAAAACTCGTCCTGAACGCGGTCTTGGGAATGTCTTCTTCACGAATGCGGATTTGATGATAACCCGTTCAAAGATCCAACTTGGAGAAAACTTTGGCACTCTTCAGTTGTTCAAACAACTCGTTGATGTTAGGGAGTGGGTACTTGTTTCTGATTGTCTTCTTATTCAATGGCCGGTAATCAACACAAAGACGATCCGTTTCATCCTTCTTTTTGACAAACAAAACTCCACAACCCCACGGAGAAGAGCTTGGCCTGATCAGAACCAGACGTTCTTGCTCATCTAGCTGCTTCTTCAACTCTTTCAGCTCTTCGGGGCCAAGTTTATACGGGCACTTGCAGACCGGTTCAGTTCCAGGCTCGAGATCAATCACGAACTCAACTGGCCGGTGCGGAGGTATTCCTGGCAATTCTTCTAGAAAGATATCTTCATACCCACAAACCACCGGAATTTGAGAAATCGCCGAGATTTCACCCTTCTCATTAAGAGCAAAGAGACGGATTGTGTCATCGCGAGCTGCGAAAATAATTACGTCTTCTGAAGGATGAGTCAGCTTGACTACTTTTTCTTTGCAATCAATATGAGCCTTATTCATAGCCAGGAAGTCCATGCCTAGAATGAGATCAATATCAGAATTCCCGAGAACATAGGGAGAAGCCAAGAAAGAATAATTGCCCATCTTGATAGAAACATCCGGAACAATGGATGTGGTTTTCATGGCCACACCCGGAGAAACAACACCCAAAGGTCTACTCAACATCTCTGAATAGAAATCATTCTTGATAGCAAAAGGTCTAGACATGAATGAATGCGATGCACCAGAATCAAATAACACTTTTTCGGGAATAGAATTAACTGAGAGATTACCCATGTTCACTTGAGAAGAATCCTCTTCCTCTGCTGCATTCACCATATTCACTCTTCCGGTGTTGGGATTATGCTTCACCATAGCATTGCCTAGAGGCTTGACAGGAGGAGGAGGCGGAAGACGCCGCTGGTTGCACTTGTTAGCATAGTGACCCTTCTGGCCACACTTGTGACAAGTCACCTCAGAGAGCGGACGAACATTGCCTGGAGGAGGAACAAGAACAGCCTTGGACGCCTGATTTTTCTGCTGGAAACCTGGGTTGGGTGGGTGGGAAGAACCACGACCACCAAACTGCTTCTGCTGCTGAGGAGGACCAAACGGAAGAGGATTTGGCGCCCAATACTTCTGCTACTTAGGAACACTCTGAGAGCCGGAAGAAGAAGAATATGAATCCCTAGAATGCTTCTTGGAGTTCTCCAACTTGAGCTGAGCTGCTTCAATCTTCAAAGCCATGTTGTAGAACTGATCAAACTCACGAGGCTCTTGAAGAACAAGGCCTGGCAGAAGCTCATCCTTGAGGCCACCTCTGAACTGATAGATCATAGCCTTATCATCCGGAACATCTTGCTTGGCATAATGAGCTAGATTCTGGAACTCAATGTTGTACTGGTAGACTGACTTAGTTCCCTGCTTCAGGTGCCTGAACTTCTCACGCATCTCTTCGACAAAGCTTGTCGGAATGTAATGAGCCCTGAAGTCACGACGGAAATCGTCCCAAGTAACAACATGATCGCCCCTGGAATCCTTGTACTGTTGCCACCAATCAGCTGCCTGACCCTTCAGCTGGAATGATGCAAACCTGACAAAGTCCTCTGGCCTGACATTGCTGCACTCAAAATTCTTACTCATATCACGAAGCCAATCATCAACATCTAGAGGCTGCTCACAACAGGTGAAAGTATTGGGCTGGTTGGCAAGGAACTGATTGAGAGTCGCAAACTGCAATTGATTCTGAAAATTGCCTTGAAAACCTTGCTGACCCTGCTCCCTTTCTTGCAACATCCTGAGCAACATCTGAGTGTTCGCATTGGTTGCGTCCATCACAGCTTGCCAAGCTTCTGGAGGAGGAGGCGGTGGCGGGGGTGGTGGTGGAACATCAGTCTGCTCCTCACCATGACCCGGATTGCTGTGAGTTGGTGGAGCCATCCTGAAGATGGACAAAACGCATTAGCCTCATAGCTAAGATGAAACATAAGCTGAATCAAATGCTTGAAAGAATTGAACACACACATAGCCTTCCTACTGAAAAATTAGTAAGAATGCTTCTTCGGATCATGATAACATCATTAGACATAATAAGCTACTTGCAATAACACAACAAGTATTGTGCTAAGCGCTCGGAACAAATGTACATGCCCAATACATCTGGAGAAGATGATCCTAGATGAATACAAGATTTCCCACCTATGAACTTCTGAAAAATTTCTTGTTTATGCGATCCAGGTTGCGGAATCAGGAACCTGCCCTAGGCAATCAGCTGTGACTGCATCCGCAACCTTCCACACCATAATTCAAGACATTTCGCAAACTCATCTAATCTCGAATCCTCGAACTCACTACGATACTACACCATGGTGGTACCCCGGACGCCTCCCCAGTACTGGGTGACTCTGACCTTATCTCACCACGATAAGTATTGAAGCAATTTCGAACATTCTCCATCCTGAGATATCAAGGAAGCTGAATGATAACGATGTGCCAACATTCCTCGGAGCTCAACTCCCTGGAAGAAATCAAGTCAGACAGGAGGCACCAAGACAGAACCCTGTCACATCGACATCATATAGATTCCAAAATACCCGCGTGATCCTAAATTTTTTTTGAGCGAGAAGAGGAGTAGCATTAAAATTCCTAAGTCGGAAACCTCACCAGAGCATAGAAGAGGAGTAAAAAGAATCCTACTCTCCGATATAACTAGACTCAAAATAGTTTTACTAGACACAACTCGGCCAATTTTGAACAAGCAAAGGCTCCTATGGTTGTATGGCTCTGAATACCAACTTGTCACGCCCAAGATGCGCGCCTATCCACTTAAGGCACGAGGGCCTCACAAGGGATAGATGCGCATCTTGCCGTTAGCAAGAATAGTATCATCACAACATACAATACTGAATGAGAAGAGTATACAAGTTGGCTTACACTCGCCACATGCTAACTTACAATGTCACCCAAATCATAGCATCAAGTTGAACACAGGGTCCAACTACGGACGAAATCAAACGATAAAAGAAGTTGCAAATGATACTATCAAGCTGCCCCAACGATCACGACCAGGTCCTCTACTCATCCGGATATGTCACGTACATCCTACCTCTCTCCTCATCATACTCCCACTGGAGCTGTGTAAGATCATCCTGCACGAACTCATCTGATCTTGTACCTGGATTGTTGTAGTAAACTGTGAGCCACAGAGGACTCAACTATCATGTGCCCGGGTACCAAGACTATTTAAGCTTTAGGAAGGAAGGGTGATGTTTAGATTGCAGTAGCACTAAGCATTTTATGGTGGCTAGCTTATGCAACATGAAATAAATATGAGTGGCCTATGGAGACGATCGAATCTAGAATGATCTCTAAGAGATCCTGAACACTTACTTACGTCAATCATAACCCCACCGTGTTCTCTCTCGGTTCATGTTCACGAGCAGAGACGATCTCGGTTACTCACACAGTTGGTGTATTTTAATTAGATTTTACTTCAGGTTTTTCTATAACTGGGCGTTAAACAAGTATCCAAGTTGCCACATAACCGTGGGCACGGCTTTCCGAAAGATTGAACCCTGCAGGGGTGCTCCAACTAGTCCATCACAAATAACCACACTCCGTGGGAATTCCTCGACCACGGATCTCTGGTCTTCATCGGTGATTCCAAAGGAATTCCAACACCTCGAGAAAACCCGAAGAAAGTCAGAGTCCACACGCAAGACATTCGATAAAGGTAAAACAAATCCATCAAGACCACCCGACGTGTCGACAACCCGAAAAGAGTCGCGTATCTCAGTCTCAGGACACGACGGATAAGCTAGTGTATGGAGGCCTGATAGAAATCTCCCAAGTTGCCCTGGGTTGGCCCCGCACAGTGCTCTAGGTTGGACCAACACTCATGAGGAGCACTGGCCCGGGGGTTGATTAAATTATCCACGGGTTTGCAAGACCCTATGCAATTAATTAAGTTGTTAAGCAAATGTAGTACTAGTGTTGGGTCTTTACAGACAAGTTTTAATCTCCACCGAATAAACAAGGGGGTCCCCATAACAACCCCAAGCGTGTTAGGAGCGCAAAATATGGAAAACAGAACACCGGTAACAAGGGACTAATGGTGGCACGAGTGGAACAAATCACTTAGAAAAAAACCAAGCCTTCCACCAATACCATATATATATGTGCATTAAATTAAATAACATAATTTATGGTGATATCCAATCCATGTTATCACATGGAACAACCTGCAACTAAGAACGCTATAAGAGGGGCTGAGCAGCGGTAACTTAGCCAATCAACGGTTTGCTGGGATGTGGAGGATAGAGGCTGTCATGGTAACATGGGGACTGATATCATGTGGTAGGTAGCGCAATTGTAATGATAAGAACGAGAAACTAGCAAGCAAATATAGTATTGGGATCCGGGTACGATCATCTTGCCTGATGGTTCTTGAGCGGAACAAGTAGCGGGATCCTCGTAGTGGTACTCTCCAGGGTCCTCGAACTCAGTTTCGACACTTGCGTCTACCCAAGATAAACAGCAAAAAAATAACCAACCAAGGTGCAATGCACAACCAAGATGATGCATGATCCATTTAATGAAGGATTATAACATGGCAATCATAAACTAGTCATGTTTCACATGCAAAGTTGTTTATTAATGGAACTGGACAGAACCTCATGTTAAGTTATTTAGACATGCATGAACATAGAAAATTTTGATGCAGCATGCAAAATCGATGAAAATGCATATAAGGATCGCAAGAAACGGAGCTACGGTTCTCGAGATACGCTCACGACAAGGCACGGAGGCAAAACACAAGATCGCCAAATACCTAGGCTAATTCTTGGCATTCCAAGGTATCCACTGGATAGGTGATGAAAAACCAATCACAATAGACTCAAGAATCACTCAATTCCATGGAGTATAGCTCCCACAATACATAAAACAACATAGCACTCAACCTGCCACAAAACAGCAACATAGCAATTTGAAAAGCTCACAACTATTGCTACAGGAACTCTATAGCCACAAACAAGACATTTACGTAAACTAGACCACACACACACCAATTCATCCAACTATGTAATCAGCAAAAGAGCTACACATCACTACGCATGGAGCTGTCAAGTAGGCATGATGAAACAGGTTTTTAAGGACTTAGTGAAAATTCCAGTTTTCTGGAATCTGGGTTAACAAAGTAGCACGTTGACAACACTGGTTAAATATACAAGAAAGCTCCAAATGTCATGAAAATTAACAGGATGGTATATGGCAACATAACACTGAGCATGATCAAAATACCACCACAACACTTGCTACAATCCACTCTTCATGGCAATACAATAACAACAGATTCTCCACACTTAGCCATTTATAGAGCAGGTTGGCAGAAACAGAAAGTAGCTTGATAAACAGCATGGTTCCCACTGATCTGGTGACCTAACACTAATAAAAAAATACAGGGGTGTTCACAGCCACTTTAACTAGCAATCTCATGTTGGCAAGAACTTAAAAACATGCATAGATTAATTCATAAGAAAAAGACAAAAGGGCATCACAGCTTAAAAAATGCAGTTTTGTCAAGTGGCCCCAAAGCAAAATCTGACCTCACAGGTGCATACATGGGTTGATTCTACCCCAAATGCATTACTCATACCCCTATACTTGTTTGGAGCAAGTAGGATAAAAGCTAAGTCGAAATTTGACCTATATATTATGGGTGACTTATGTCACTTATGCATATGCAAGGAAATGGACCCAAATTGACATGTAGGCTATTGATACATGTTGGAAGTGGTTAAATAGCATCCTAGTAACATGTTAACATGGCATAACATCAAATACAAGGATGAAACTAGCTAGAGAAGGATCCATGCTCATATGCTCAAATAAGGTAAAACCTACACATGGAGCTACACATGCACATGGGTGAGTGTATGTAGACATACACACACCACTCACACCCACATACCTCACATGGAACACCCCATGTGCCAAGCACACACTACATGGTGCACCATACACCCTACACACACCACTCACTAGCACACCTACACATGTATGTGTGTGTAACACACACATACACACACACCACACACATAGCACCACACTATGCTTGCACTCACCCACTACACTCATATGTGGGTATGTGCAAGGGCACATACACACATATGACCCACACACACACTCACAAGCGCACACATGCATACATTACATACATACACATGCATGGGTGTATATGCACATGGGTGCATACACACACACACCACACCAACACACCACAAGTGCATGTGCAAACATGCACACACACACACACACTCACACAACACACACACATATGTGTATGTATACACTAGGTGTTTGCACACACATATCCATTTATACATGCAAGGGCACTCACACACCACCACATATACATGACAAAAAATCAAATACACTACCCTGATTCTACACATACATGCATACATACATACACACAAATAAGAAAAGAAAGAAAGAAATAAAAAACAGAAAAAAGGAAGCAAAAGAAAGGGGGGGGAGAAGGGGATCAAAACCCAGACCCCCTGCACTCAGCGCACACTACCTACCACTACGCTACGACGCCGGTTTCTACTAGAAGGGGACTGCAGACCTCTAATACACACGCGCACATGCTGCAATTGAAGAATCTGAAGAAACAGAGTACAGCGGCGGCAACAGAGCTAACGGCGGCACGATTCCGGCGAACACACGGGGTCTCCGGCGACGCGGATGGGCGGAATCGAAAGAGGGACTTACGGGCGCTCCATCCCGCACCTTGCCTCGCGACGAGGGGGACCGGAGGCAAGCCCAAGTAGGGAGCTTTCTAGCGGCGGCGGCGGCACTACGACGAGATGGAGGGAACACGACAGGGCTACCGGAGGCTCACCGAGGGTAGACGATGGTGACATGGGCTCGACCGAGGGGAGGAAGAGCTCGGGGACGCGACGGCGATGGAGGGGACGCAGGGGAAGAAGACGACGGTGACACCTCACTGCTGCGGAGGACGACGACAATGGGCGTCGCTGCGGAGGAGCTAGGTTCCCCCTAGCAGCAGGAACGGAACGATGACGGCACCAGGGTCCTCCCCACCATCTCCGATAGCGACGAGCACCACCGGAGGCGCGGCGACGGCGAGCTTCCTCTCACTGACTTACCTGACGCTCTCTCTAAACCCACGACAGAGGAAGAACAGAGGGGAAGAAGGAGGAGGAAGAAGGAGGAGGAAGAAGGAGGAGATGGCGGCGGCGAGGGAGAAGGAAGAGGGAACCCTAGCGCGGGGCACGGACGCCAAGGCTTAAATAGGGCCTCGACGTGCGACGCGCTCCTCACTCCTCTGCTCTCTCTCTGCGCGCCTGACGGAGGATGACGGGGGCAGGTAGCTGTTAGCTACCTGCTGGGCCTCGTGGGCCAGAAGCCCACACGCACACACTTACCTCTCACACGAATCACACCAGGTTTTTTTTAAATAAACCAGCCACCCTAAAAATAATCCCTAGAGCACATAAAAAGGTTTTAGAGGAAAACAAAAATAGTTTTGAGAAGAAGAAAATATGCTCATATTAAATAAAATATTAGGTTGATTTTGTGAACAAGTTATTTTATTAATATATTAATAAAACAGCCCCTTTTTAAATAGTTTTCAAAATCCAAACGTATTCAACTATAAAAAGTATCACTTCCAATATTCATGAGAACAACAGGGCCACCTCATGAACATTTTAAAAGATTTTTAAAACAACTTAAATCTGGTCATATATTTGTTAAAAGAAGAGAGGGGAAGATGGGGTGATGTTGAAATATGAAAGAGAGGGGGGAAGGAAGAGGGTTTTGCACACATGGACTCAACCATACACAAACCACCTCACAACACAAGCATATCACAACACAAGTCACAAACAATCACACAAGGACACATGAACCCAACATGGCAATTATGAAAGGAGGCATGATGAAGAAATCATGGATGCCATGATGCATGAATGCAATTCAATCACATGGGACAAGGTGCACATCATCACATAGCTCATGACACAAGGTTCATACATATGGTATCAAGCCAAATAAGGTAGGGACAACACTTGGGCTATCACAGCATGATTGGATCCCTTTCACCGTGAATTACAATGTCTAGTTAGTCATTGTTCTTTAGAGGTGCTCTGCATTTATGTTTTGCGGTCCCTGAAAATCTTTGCTAAAAATCTGAACATCAGTTAGAGATATTTACAAACAACAAGATCAAACCGAGTTTGTAAAAGTTTTTCTTTATCACTTTCAGTTTATCAACTGAATTACTTGAGGACAAGCAATGGGTTAAGCTTGGGGGAGTTGATATGTCTCCATCGTATCTACTTTTCCAAACTCTTTTGCCCTTGTTTTGCACTCTAATTTGCATGATTTGAATGGAACTAACCCGGACTGACGCTGTTTTCAGCAGAATTGCCTTGGTGTTATTTTTGTGCAAAAATAAAAGTTCTCAGATTGACCTAAAAATTTATGGAGAATATTTTGGATTTAATAAAAAATACTAGCGAAAGAATCAACTGGATATGGGCCACCCACATGTGACAAGCTTGCCAGGCGCGACGACCCCCTGGCCGCGCCTAGCAAGCTTGTGGGGCCCCTGCTCCACCGACCTCAATTCCACTCCTATTTATTCCTATTCATGGAGAAAAAAATCAAGGAGAAGAGTTCATCAGGTTTCACGATACGGAGCCGCCGCTACCTCCTGTTCTTCCTTGGGAGGCCAGATCTCGAGTCTGTTTTGGGCTCCGGAGAGGGGAAATCGACGCCATCGTCATCACCAACCATCCTTCATCCCCAATTCCATGATGCTCTCCACCATTCGTGAGTAATTCCATCGTAGGCTTGCTATACGGTGATGGGTTGGATGAGATTTATCATGTAATCGGGTTAGTTTTGATAGGGTTGATCCCTAATATCCACTATGTTCCGACATTGATGTTGCTATGACTTTGCTATGCTTAATACTTGTCACTAGGGCCCGAGTGCCATGATTTCAGATCTGAACCTATTATGTTTTCATGAATATATATGTGTTCTTAATCCTATCTTGCAAGTTGTAGACACCTATTACGAGTTATGATCCACATCCCCCAGGGTGACAATAACTGGGATTCTTTCCGGTGATTACTGTAATTTGAGGAGTTCATGTATTCACTAAGTGCTAATGCTTTGGTCCGGTTCTCTATTAAAAGGAGGCCTTAATACCCCTTAGTTTCCATTAGGACCCCGCTGAAAAATATGTCATGCAAGTTCTTTTCCATAAGCACGAATGACTATATACGGAATACATGCCAACATTACATTGATGAATTGGAGCTAGTTCTATGTCACCTTATGTTATAACTGTTGCATGATGAATGCCATCCGACATAATTATCCATCACTGATCCATTGCCTACGAGCTTTCCACATATTGATCGTTGCTAAGTGACTTCTCCGTTGCTACTATTACGATCACTACAAAACTGTTACTGTCACTTTTGCCATCTTTACTATTACTTCCATACTACTTTGCTACTAAATACTTTGCTGCAGATATTAAGTCTTCCAGGTGTGGTTGAATTGACAACTCAGCTGCGAATACTCGAGAATATTCTTTGGCTCCCCTTGTGTCGAATCAATAAATTTGGGTTGAATATTCTACCCTCGAAAACTGTTGCGATCCCCTATACTTGTGGGTTATCATGACACGAGGAGGCCACAAGCCTACCAGGCGCGACCACCCCCTGGCCGCTCCTAGCAGGCTTGTCACCGCCTCATGCCCCCCCCTGATGTGAGACCGACGCCAAAAATTCCTATAAATACCCAAACCTTCGAAAAGAAACCTAGATCGGGAGTTCCGCTACGCAAGCCTCTAGAGCCACGAAAAACAAATCGGGAGCTCGTTCCGGCACCGTGCCGGGGGGAAACCATCATTGGAGGCCATCTTCATCATCCCGGTGGTCTCCATGATTAGCAGGGAGTAGTTCACCATCGGGGCTGAGGGTATGTACCGGTAGCTATGTGTTTGATCTCTCTCTCTCTCTCTCGCTCTCTCTCTCTCTCGTGTTCTTGAGATGACACGATCTTGATGTACCGCGAGCTTTATTGATATAGATGAATCATATGGATTTCCCCCTCTCTATGTTCTTGTGATGAATTGAGTTTTCCCTTTGAAGTTTTCTTATTGAATTGAGTCTTTAAGGATTTAAGAACACTTGATGTATGTCTTGTGATGGGATATCCGTGGTGACAATGGGATATTCTATCGATCCACTTGATGTATGTTTTGGTGATCAACTTGCGGGTTCCGTGACCTTGGGAATCTATGCATAGGGGTTGGCACACGTTTTTGTCTTGACTTTCCGATAGAAACTTTGGGGCACTCTTTGAAGTTCTTTGTGTTGGATTGAACATGATGAATCTGAAATTGTGTGATGCATATCGTATAATCAAGCCCATTGGTACTCGTGGTGACATTGGAGTATCTAGGTGACATTAGGGTTTTGGTTGATGTGTATCTTAAGGTGTTATTTTAGTACGAACTCTTGGGCTGTTCGTGACACTTATAGGGATAGCCGATAAGATTGATCAGAAAAGATAACTTTGAGGTGGTTTCGTACCCTACAATAATTTCTTCGTTTGTTCTCCGCTATTTGTGAATTTGGAGTGAACTCTTTGTCGCACGGGAGAGGTTTACATATGAGTCAACCATGTCAGTATTGTTAAGAGAGATTGCACTAGTCAAAGTATGAACCCTAGGCCTTTTTTCTAAGCATTGCAATACCGTTTGTGATCACTTTTATCATTAGTTACCTTGCTGTTTTTATATTTTCAGATTAAAAAACCTATATCTACCATCCATATTGCACTTGTATCACCATCTCTTTGCCGAGCTAGTGCACCTATACAATTTGCCATTGTATTAGGTGTGTTGGGGACACACGAGATTTCTTGTATTTGATTGCAGGGTTGTTTGAGAGAGACCATCTTGATCCAACACCTCCCATGGATTGATAAACCTTAGGTCATCTACTTGAGGGAAAATTGCCACTGTCCTACAAAACTCTGCGCTTGGAGGCCCAACACAAGTCTACAAGAAGAAGGTTGCATAGTAGACATCAGACCACACCTTCAAGGGCACAATGCCAGCCATCTGTAGGCGAAGGACATGAAGAAGAGGAAGGACTCATGTTTGAGAGAGTGGAGAGATATAGATCCATATTCTCAGAGGAAGAAGACTGCTGTTGACTACATGTTCTACACCAAAAAACAACAAGACTTCTATGAGACTGTATTGCTTGACAAGAGCCTTGCTGTGAGTGATATGAGATATGTGGATTGGAAGTATATCAAGGACAATGATGATTACTTTCCGAGTGTGTAGGATAAATTTCATTGCATTGTCCTAGATGAGTTTGTTGGCAAGGAGTTTACAGCTTGGAATGATGAGATGATCATGCAATTCTACTCCACTACTCATTTCTATGAAGATGGTAGAATTGTATGGATGACTGAAGGTGCCAGATATGAGTACACAGTTGAGGAGCGGGCTGCCATCTTAGTAGTCCCAGAGGTGGAAGATGGAGATATTAATGTCTATTCTGAGAACAAGGCAAGCCACAATGCCATGAAGAACATGTACAAGGAGATTCCTGCTGCACATCTGAAGTCTCACAAGCTAATATCGATCTATTTCCTTCAGGATGGTCTTTGCATGATCAACACCATTCTGAGGCACACCTTGTTGCCTAAGTCTGGAGATGAGAATACAATCCAAGGCTACTCCATCAACATGCTGCTCCACCTAGATCAGCATACGAGATTCAAAGTAATGGACTTGATTGTGGATACTATGAAGGGAATTGTTGCTGATCAGAAGCGTTCATGTTGCTATGCACCATACATCTAGATGCTTATCAACTCTAAGTTGGAGAAGCATATCTTTGTGCCCGACGGACCACATTTGCCACTCTTACCGGAGCTCGTGGATAACATTGTGGTGATGAACCCAGATCATCCCACATCAGCAGCAACACAGGCACATGCTGAAGCAGCCAGATACACTAGTGCTCAACTGCCCATGACTAGGAGTGAGTAGATGGATCTACTTGTCAACTCTATGCTCAGCATGCAGAAGGACATCACCAACATCCTAAAGAACCAAGAGAGCCTATCGAGGATTGTCGACAACAAGTTCCATAGTCTCAACAACAAGGTTGATGGACTAACGAAGACTGTGAATGAGCTCAAGAAGGACGTGGATGAAGATCCTATTTGTCGCACCTCTTAAGAGTCTGATTCTAATGATGATGAGGATCGTGCACCTCTCAGGACGAGCACTCATTCACTACTCAGGTTAGATCAGCTATAGTGTCAGCTCCAGAGTTGAGACCTTCTTCGTCAGCACCAGCTTCAGCTCCTTCAGCTCTAGTTCCTCCAGTTGCTACACCAACTCCGTCCATGGCATCAACCGAAGTCTTCCCCGACGTAGTTCTCTTGACTCCAACTTCAGCTATCGGAGGAGATCAACCCCAAAAGAGCGTTTAGCTCTATACCTTTAAATTTTTGGTAACTTGTTGCCAAAGGGGGAGAGGATGTATAGATCATTAGGGCTTCGAGAGAGAGAGAGAGCGTTGGGTTTTTATCGCTTTTTCGAAAACATTTGATATCATTTGTTTGGATGTGTTAAACTTTGTCGGTGTTTGATCATACACTTGATGTGTGTTGCTACTATTTCCTATCTCTATGATTCTTATGAGATGATCATTCATCTTTGCTTGGTTGTGTTGTGCTATGATATTCATTGTTATTATTCTCGCACACCACCAAGATGTATGTGCCATGGAAGAAGTGCCCCATGTACCTAATCGATTATGCATTTGCATTCAAACGCAAATTCAAAATAATGCACAAATTTAGGGGGAACTCTTGCTTATCATATACTTCTCAAGGCGACGATTAAATTCATTGATTAAATCATTTGTCGAAGCTTTGATCTATATGTTGTTATCAATTACCAAAAAGGGGGAGATTGAAAGCACATTTGCTCCCTTGGTCGTTTTGGTAATTAATAGTAACATATATATCATTGAACTAACATTTCCACTAAGCATATTTCAGGAAAGTTCAATGATGGGTTGGAAAAAGGATTGTGGGGAAACCCCTAGATGGAAGAAAGGGATTGGCAAAGCTTCAAGCAAAGAGGACTCTACATTTTACTTTGTGAGAAATCACTTTGATTCCATAGGAAAGCCAATACAAATAAAAGGGGGGTAAAGTACTGTTGGTGAACAAGATGCTCAAACGTGCACAAGTGATAGTCACCAAAAACACCCACAAACTCTTCCAGAAAATTTTGTCTAAGCCAAACATGAAAATCGGTGCCACCAAGTTTTCCATTTGGCCCTACCGATTTCCATCCCAAGACAGAACCAAGCCAAACCCTACCTTTTCAGTGCAACCGATTCCGAGTCGGTGGAACCGAGTTTCGGTGGCAAACCTTCTAATGCCTGACAACACCTATTCAGTGCAACCTAGTTTTTTGTATCGGCGCCACCTAGTTTTGCCATCTGACCGTTGCGCACCTTTTGGTGCCACTAAGAAGTCTATATCTGCCTCATCGAGATTCAAAAGTTGTCACTTTTGGATCACTTCGGTACCACCGAGATTAACACATCGGTGTCACCGAGTTGGTCACTTAAGGTGTAACAATTGGATTTTTGGAGATGTCTTTGTATACCCCTCGACCACCACTCACTCGAAAGATAATCACTCAGAACAGATCCGCACTTACCCCTACTGATTTTTTGAGAGAGATCCACCTACTCATGTGTTGAGATCATGCCATTCCATTCCTACCATATGAATCTTGATCTCTAGCCTCCCCAAGTTGCTTTCCACCCAATAAATCTCTTCCACCAAAGCCAAATCTGTGAGAGAGTGATTGAGTGTTGAGGAGTCTATCATCTTGAAGCACAAGAGCAAGGAGTTCATCGACATTATCGAGCCTATTACCTTTTGAAGGGTGGTGCCTCCTAGATTGGTTAGGTGTCGCTTAGGAGCCTCCTACTTCGTGTTGTGGAGTGAACCAAGGAGTTTGTAAGGGCAAGGAGATCGCCTACTTCGTGAAGATCTACCCCGAGTTAGGCTAGTCCTCCGTGGACATAGGCCATCATGGTATAGTCAAGGTTGTTACTTCTTGGACCCTTATGGGTGGAGCCCTCCATGGGTTGAAGACTCTATAAACATGGACGTACGATAGCACCACCTATTGTAACCATAGGAAAATCTTCCTGTCTTCAAATTGCGTTTGATCTTCCTACCCTTCCTTTATTATTCATGCTTGTCTTTACTTTTTGCTGCTATACTCGTAGAGATGCATGTGTAGGGTGTGCTTGACTTGCTATCATTGCTAAAATCTGCCAACACTTAAAATTGGGAAAAGGTGGAATTATTATTTTGTCAAGTAGTCTAATCACCCCCCTCTAGACCTACTTTCTATCCTACAGGTTTGAGCACATTGCTTGGTATTACTTTGTCTAAATCATGTCATCTTGCTTAAATCATTACTCGATTTGTCATAAACTTAATACCATTGGTGCATGTTGGATAGCGGTCGATTGGTGGAGTAACAATAGTTATGCAGAATCGTTTTGGTATACTTGTCATGGACGTCATGCCTATATACATGATCATTGCCATGAATAAAAAGTCATAACTATGTGCTTTTCTATCAATTGCCAAACAATAATTTGTCTACCCACCGCATGCTTGCTTTCGAGAGAGAAGCATGTAGTGAATAATATGGCCCCCGGGTCTACTTAATCATACTTACTAAAACCCTAAAATTTCATCGCCACCTTTATTTACCTTTTATTTTATTTTAATTCTTATTTATCCACCTATCACTATCAGAAGTAATCCTTGAAAGTAACGAGTTCAAGGGGCTTGACAACCCTCTTGCCCATGTTGGGTGCAAGTGTTTGGTTTTGTGTGTGCATGTACTATTGACGCAATTTGTCGTGGTTCCCCTATTGGTTCAATATCCTTAGTTCTCACTAAGGGAAATACTTATTGCTATTATATTTATTAACCCTTTGTCTTTGGGAAAACCCAACGCAACTCACAAGTAGTAGGAAGAATTTCTAGCGCCATTGCCGGGGGGACATCACCAACTTTACACGAGGTCTCTTTGCACAAACTATGAATCACCTATTATACTTTTTGCTTGTATTTATATTTGCTTTTACAAAAAATAAACACAAAATATTTGTATTTTTAGTTTGATAGTTTTCTTGTTTTGCTTGAAGTTGCTATCATGTCTGAATTTGTTATTGCTAAGGGTGATAGTAAGGATAATGATCCTAGTGAGAAGGACCCTCCTCTTAAGCTAGACACTAAAACTTTTGTAATGGAAAGAAGGAATATTATTGGAAAAAATGCTATTCGGGAGTTCTTCCCTTGTACGTGAGCCTTTGTAACTAATGATGAGCCCATTCTTAAAAGAACTAATAGTTATGCTCGAGTTATTTCTGTTCTTATTATCAAACTTTAAAGAAGATATATTCATACCCATCCTACTTTGCAAAGATTGTTTTATGAATTATGTGTGATAAGTGATCCTCGAGCTAAGAAGATAGCTACAATTTCCCTCATGAATGAGTTTGATTATATAATCCGTGAAGCTAGATAATTTTTTGATCATGATGAGTTGAACTATGAGTGTCCTATTATAGATGAATTCTTTATGATGGAGATCTTATGCGAAGATATAAGTCTAGGGATCATGTTGCTTTTGACAATAATGCTAGAAAAGAACTTCCTAAACTTGATTTGATCCAACATTATTTAATGCAAAAAGGATGGATATAATGAAGAACATCTTCATAATGCTAAGGTCCTTATATAAGATGAATTTACAATTGTATATGAAAGACCCCTTGATGGCCAAACCTTTCAAAAATCAAATTTGGAAAAAGTAAAAGTTATGAAAGATAGCCAATCCTATTATTTGAGTTCTCCTAATAGGAAGTCCCTTGCTGAGAGAAGAGAATTGGTAAGAAGTTCTTATTATGATATTATATAATCGTGTGATGGAAAACATGAAACATGATAAGGAGGGCAACATTTGAAACAATGCATTATGCCTAGCTAGGGGCGTAAAACAATAGCGCTTGTTGGAGGCAAACCAACAGTTATATTAAATTTCTTTTTTATTTCTGTTTCTTGAGTTCACAAAATTGTTTCTTATGTAATGGTTGTGTTTTTATGTTTAAATTAGTGTTTGTTCCAACCAAAGCCTTTGGGATGATTTGAATGCTAGTAGAATTGATGCTATGTGAAAACAGAAACTTTTGCGCCCAGTATATGTATTTATTCTCTCTGTTGGAGCGTTATAAATTACTGATTTTTTGCAAAGTGTTTCTATACAAAAAATTAGGCTGTCCTAATTTTTCAGAATTTTCAGAGTTATTTAAGTATAGTTTTAGTACACATAATTACAAACTTTATTGTTGTAGATAAATTCAATTTTTTGCTTGCATAGTTTGCTTGTTTTGATGATGCTATGGATTGTATCGGTGGGTATAAGACATGGAAAAGTTGGAATATCATACCTATTATGCAATAATAAAATATTAAGGAATTTACAACAATACAGAAAGAATTTGATATGTTTATTATACTAACGGACCTCAGGAGGTTTTGTGGAGTTTTGTGTGCTGATGTTTTCAAGTTTTGGATGAGACAATGATGGATGAACGAACGAGGAGTGGCAAGACCCTAAGCTTGGGGACACCCAAGGAACCCGAAGGTAATATTCAAGGAAGACCCAAGCGTCTAAGCTTGGGGATGCCCTGAAAGGGATCCCCTCTTTCGTCTCCAATCTATCGGTATGTCACTTGAAGCTATATTTTTATTCATCACATGATATGAGTTTTGCTTGGAGCGTCGTGTGCTATAGTTTATTTTCTAGTTTTCCACAATCATCATTTTCTGGATACATTTTTCAATAGAGACACACTTTCATCATAGCTTTTTAGAATACTCTATGTGCTTCACTTATATCTTTTGAGCTAGGTAGTTGCTCTAGTGCTTCACTTATATCTTTTAGAGCACGACGAAGATTGTATTCTATAGAAATAGTTGAACTCTCATGCTTGACTTAAATATTTTTTTAGAGTATAAGGCATGAGGAATGGTAATATGCACGTGTTATAAGACTAGTCCAAAAAGTATAGGTATTCAAGGGGGATATAATAAAAACTTTTATGTAGCTCACCAAAGATGTGTTGGGGAATGTTGGATGGGAAACAAAAGTTTTCCTATGCACACCCAAGATCTATCTATGGAGATCAACAACTACCAGAGGGGGAGTGCATCTACATACCCTTGTAGATCGCTGTGCGGGAAGCGTTAAGAAACGTGGTTGATGTAGTCGAACGTCTTCGTGATCCAATCACGGTCCGTCCCGATCTAGCGCCGAACGGACGACACCTCCGCGTTTGACACACGTACAACTCGATGACATCTATGCCTCCCCGATCCAGCGAGCGAGGGTGGAGTTGTAGATGAGTTCTTTGACAACACGATGGCGTGGTGGCGGTGGTGGTGGAGCTGTCCCGACAGGGCTTCGCCAAGCGCTCCCGCGACAAGAACAATGGAGAAAACGATCTAGAGGGAGAGGGAGGGTTGCGCCATGGATTTTGGTGCGGCTGACCTCCCTCCCCTCTCATACATATAGGGGCAAGGGGGAGGGATAGCCTGGGGGGATGCCTTGGCCCCCAAGGCAAGGGGGGCGGCGGCCACCCTAGGGTTAGACGTTGGCCTACGACAGCATGTGCCCATGGGAGGCGGGGCGCCCAGCCCACCAGGGGCTGGTGCGCCTCCCTCTTAGCCCATGGGTCCCTTCGGGGCAGGTGCCCCCCGGTGGACCCCTGAAACCCTTTCCGACACTCCTGATGAAATACGATAAACTCCGAAACTATTTTGGTGTCCGAATACCAACTTCCTATATATGAATCTTTACCTTTGGACCATTCCGAAAATCCTCATGATGCTCGGTATCTCATCTGGGAATCCGAGCAACTTTCAGTCACCAACATATATAACTCAACAATAGCAAATCATCATCGAACATTAAGTGTATGGACCCTACGGGTTCGAGAATGATCTAGACATGACCGAGATACTCTCCGGCCAATAACCAATAGCGGGACCTGGATGCCCATATTGGTTCTACATATTCTATGAATATCTTTATCGGTCGATCCACAATGTCAAGGATTCAATCAATCCCATATGTAGTTCCCTTTGTCCAGTGGTATGTTACTTGCCTAAGATTCAATTGTCGGTATCTCCATACCTAGTTCAATCTTGTTATCGGCAAGTCTCTTTACTCATTCCATAATACAAGATCCCATGATTAACTCTTAGTCACATTGCTTGCAAGCTTCTTGTGATGTTGTATTACCGAGTGGGCCCAAAGATACCTCTCCGTCATACGGAGTGACAAATCCCAGTCTCGATCCATGCCAACCCAATAGACACCCTGAGAGATACATATAGAGCACCTTTATAGTCACTAATTACGTTGTGACGTTTTATACACACAAGGCATTCCTCCAGTGTGAGGGAGTTCTGTGATCTTATGATCGTAGGAGAAGATACTCGACATGGATAAAGCAGTAGCAATAAACTAATACTATCAAATGCTATGCTTATAGTTGGGTCTTGTCTATCACATCATTCTCCTAATGATATGATCCCGTTATCAAATGACAACTCATGTCTATGGTCAGGAGACAATCTTTGATCAACGCGCTAGTCTAATAGAGGCTCACTAGGGACACATTGTTTGTCTATATATCCACACATGTATTTGAGTTTCCGATCAATACATTTATAGCATGGATAATAAACAATTATCATGAAAAAGAAATATACTAAACCACTTTATCATTGCCTCTAGGGCATATTTCTTACTGTGTCCCACTTGCACTAGAGTCAATAATCTAGCTAACATCACCATGTGATTTACATTGTAATATATCTAACACCCACAGAGTTCTGGTGATGATCATGTTTTTCCCGTGGAAGAGGTTTAGTCAATGGGTTCGCAACATTCAGATCCACATGTACTTTGCCAATGTTTATGTCCTCCTCCTTGATGTAATCGCGGATGGAATTGATACAGTGCTTTATGTGTCTGGTCCTTTTGTGAAACCTGGGCTCCTTGGCTAGAGCAATGGCTCCAGTGTTGTCACAGAACAGGGTCATTGGGTCCAGTGCACTAGGCACAACTCCAAGATTCGTCATGAACTGCTTCATCCAGACACCTTCCTTTGCTGCTTCCGAAGCAGCTATGTACTCCGCTTCACATGTAGAATCTGCTACCACGCTTTGCTTGGAATTGCAGTAGCTTACCACTCCACCATTCAGAACAAATACGTATCTGGTTAGAGACTTAGAGTCACCCGGATCTGTGTCAAAGCTTGCATCGACGTAACCCTTTACGACGATCTCTTGATCACCTACATAAATGATTAACATGTCCTTAGTCCTTCAGAGGTACTTAAGGACATTCTTGATCGCTGTCCAGTGTTCCATTCCTTGATCACTTTGAAACCTCCCTGGCATACTTATGGCGAGGCTGACATATGGTCTTGTGCACAACATGCGCATACATGATAGAGCCTATGGCTGAAGCATAGGGGATGACACTCATCTTTTCTCTATCCTCTGCAGTCACCAAGCATTGAGTCTTACTCAACTTCACACCTTGTAAGACAGGCAAGAACCCCTTCTTGGACTGATCCATTTTGAACTTCTTCAAAACCTTATCAAGATATGTGCTTTGTGTAAAGTCCTATTAAGCGTCTTGATCTATTTCTATAGATCTTGATGCCTAATATGTAAGCAGATTCTCCAAGATCTTTCATTGGAAAACTCTTGTTCAAATATATCTTCATGCTTTCTACAAGTTCTGTATTGTTTCCAATCAGCAATATGTCATCCACATATAGCATTAGAAATGCTATAGATCTCCCACTCACTTTCTTGTAAATACAAGCTTCTCCATAAACTTGTATTAACCCAAATGCTTTGATCACCTCATCCGAGCAAAACTTCTAACTCCGAGATGCCTGCACGAGTCCATAAATGGATCGCTGGAGCTTGCACACTTTGTTAGCATTTTCAGGATCGACAAAACCTTCTGGTTGCATCATATACAACTCTTACTTAAGGAAACCATTAAGGAATGTTGTTTTGACATCCATCTGCGAGATCTCATAATTGAAAAATGCAGCTATTGCTAACATAATCCTAATGGACTTAAGCATCGCTACGGGAGAGAAAGTCTCATCGTATTCAACTCCTTGAACTTGTGAAAACCCTTTTGAAACACCTTTGACAATCCCAAACGATGAAATAGTATCTCTATTTGCAAGCTTATAGTAACATCAAGTTCTTCCAACTCAACGGGTGCAATATCATTCATGATTTCTTGATATAAAACAAAAGTAATCACACTAATACTAGCACCCATATCACGTAAACCATGATAGCAATGATCTGCTATCTTAACAGAAACAATGGGCATGCTAAAAACTTTCGTATTCCTATCTAACACATCCTGCTCGTTTCTAACAGGTTTAGCAATTCTAGCAGCATAATCACAGAAGTAAATAATATGCCCATCAATACCATCAGTCAAGAGATCTTTAACTATTGCAATAGGAGTCTCTACTTTAATTCTCTTAGAGGATTTAGGTTTTCTAACATTACTCTTATGAACCACATTTGTATCCTTAGCATGTTCCTTAATCCTAACAGGGAAATGCGATTTTTCAATATAAGTGCCAGGGTCAATTGGGTTAGCACGGTAAGCAGTTGTTTCATTTTCAACAATAGGTGGCTTTCCTAATTATTTTCAATGGGTGGATTAAATTTATACTACTTCTCTTTAGGGAGATCAACATGAGCAACAAAGTATTCGCAAAATTTAGTTACTGTCTCAGAGTCAAGTCCATATTTTGCACTAAGCTTGTGAAAAATATTTGTTTCTATAAAATACTTAACACAATCGAACTTAAGATTTATACCTGACTCATTACTTTCATCGACTTCCCAATCATAATTGTTGCATTTAATTCTTTCAATAAGATTCCATTTAAATTCAATATTTTTGTTCATGAAAGAACCAACAGAAGAAGAATCAAGGATTGACTTATTATAATCTGAAAGCCGAGCTTAAATTTTTAAAGAATCAATCCTCTTGAAAGCTCATGATTTGGGCATGTATGGAACATATATTTAAGCCTCCCCCAAGCTTGAGCGATGCTTTCTCCTTCACATGGCCAAAACTTATATATAATTCTGATCATGATGAACCAAGTGCTTAGGATAAAACTCTGGTGAAATTTCATTTTCAATCGATTCCAATACCATATTCCAGATTCATCCAGTAGCCTATATCATGCCAATGATCTTACCCCCCACAGATAAAGGGAAAATGTTTGTCTTAACTCCATGTTTGTATAAACATGTAAGCTTAAACAATCCACGAAGTTCATCTATATGGATTAGGGTACATATTAGGATGTATTGTTTCATCTCCTGCATAAGAATTAGCAAGCAAATTTTCCATAATACTCGAAGGAATTTCATAATAAAGTTTCAGTAGGTTTAGTAGGTTAAGGAGTGACTCTTTCCACTTCTGGTCGAGGTCAAGATACCCTGAACAAGCCCCTTAAAGGATTATTCTCCATAGTAAGAAGTGGAGATAAAATTCAACACGTAATATAAATGCTTCCTTACCAAATTCCTTTTACCAAAAGCACTTCACCCCCTGCCAACGACGCCAGAAAAAAGTCTTGATGACCCACAAGTATAGGGGATCAGTTGTAGTCCTTTTGATAATTAAGAATGTCGAACCCAATGGGGAGCAGAAGGAATTGATAAGCGGTTTTGGCAAGGTACTGTTTGCAAGTGCTGAAAAAGTGTAGTAACATATAGTTTGATGTCAAGATAACTTTTAGCAAGTAACTAGTAACCAAAGTAACAAGGTGCAGCAAGGTAGCTGCTACTTGTGAGCTGCATTGGGTTTTTCCTCGAAGAGGAAGGGTGAAGCAATTTGGTAGTGATAAGTATTTCTCTCAGTGAGAACCAATGTTATCAAACCAGTAGGAGAATCAACAAAACTTTGCGTCAATAATATGTGCACGCACAAAACCAAACACTTGCACCCGACGTGAGGAAGAGGGCTGTCAAGCCCCTTGAACTCGTTACTTGCAAGGACTACTTCTGATAGTGATAGATAAATAAATAAAAATAAAATAAAATAAAAGATAATAAAAGGCTGCGAGGTACTTTTAGGGTTTTAGCAAATATGATTAAGTAGACCCTGGGGCCATAGTTTTCACTAGAGGCTTCTCTCTTGAACCATAGCATACGGTGGGTAGACAAATTACTATTGGGCAATTGATATAAAACACATAGTTATGAATTTATTCATGGCAATGATCATGTATATAGGCATCACGTCCATGACAAGTAGACCGGAACGATTCTACACCTAGTACTATCACTCCACCAATTGATCGCTATCCAACATGCATCTATGGTATTAAGTTCATGACAAACAGAGTAACGCTTTAAGCAAGATGACATGATGTAGACAAAGTAAGGCAAGCAATATGCTTATACCCTGTTGTTTTATCCTTAGTAGCAACAATACAATACATGTCTTGTCCTCACAACATTGAACCCACTACAATGCACTCCTCCCACTACAGATAAATCAATCTAGTTGGCCAAACCAAACAAATAGATTGGAGAGAATTACAAAGCTATAACAATCATGCATAATTGAATCCAGAGAAGAATCAATTACTTCCAATGAATAATCTAATCGTAAATCCACAATTCATCTGATCCCAACAAACACACCGCAAAAGAAGATTACATCGGATAGATCATTGCATGAATCACAGAGAACATGGTATTGAAGATCAAAGAGAGAGAGAAGAAGCCATCTAGCCACTGGCTATGGACCTGTAGCTCTATGGTAAACTACTCAAACATCATCATGGAGAAATTAAGGTTTATGTAGACGACCTCCGTGATCGATCCCCCTCCGTCAGAGTACTGGAAAAGGCTTCCAGATGGGATTGCAGAAAAACAGACACTTGTGGCGGCAGAAAAAGTGTTTCTGGTGCCTCTCTATTCGTTTTGGGGTAACTAGGGATACATAGAAGTGGAATTAGGCCGGGAGGTGCCACGAGGGGCCCGCGAGCCGCGAGGCATGCCCTAGTGGCTCGTGGCCACCTCGTGGGTCTTTGGGCTCCTCCCAATGCTTCCTGGTTCTCTTTTGGTCCAAAAACAACTCCCATAATTTTTTATGCAATTTAGACTCGGTTTGATATTGGTTTTATAAAAATTCCAAAGAAGGCAAAAAAGAGGAACTGGCACTAGGTACTAGGTTAATAGGTTAGTCCCAAAAAATGATATATAATTGCATATACAGTATTCAAGTATTCAAGATTGATAATATACACCGGAGAAGTATCAATAGCCTAATCCTGGTCGGGGGATAACCCTGGGGTACCCTAAAGCAACCTACTACCCCCAAAACTTTCTGAAACAGGCAAAGGGTGAGCTGCCTCCCCCTACGGCCAAGATTGAACACGGTCGGCTGCACGGTGCCGGCTGGACAGTGCCGGCTACGCATGGCCGGCTCCACCAAGGGCAGCCGGCTGGGTGCAGAGATTCGCAGCCCCCTAGCCGGGCACGCCTTGGATCCCACTGCCCAGGCATGAGCGGCTACAGTGCCCCCCATCCCTTCGGGGGTCAGCGTCCGTATGGCCATAGTGGAGGCAATAGTGCCGCTGACTTCAGCTGACCGTGACCAGGCTCCCAACAATGTCGGCACGATTCCAACCACTCCATGAGTTACCCTGGCATGACGACAGTGCAGCCGGCCGTATCGCTGACGGCGGCCGGCTGCCGCAAGACGACGCCCCGAAGGACGACCCGTGCCAAGAAGTGACCATTGCTGGGACCTACTACGTGGGCCCCTCCGACTCTTGACGTGATCCCCCAGCCGGCGGGCCCTACCGACGACGAGACCCTACAGCCACCCCCCGGCTGGCTACAGAGGCTGCCAGCTGCCCCTCCCCCCCCCCCCGTGACTTTCCACTCATATTGTAATCCGGGGGGTTGGCCTATAAAAACCCCTGGAGACCCCCATGCAATGGGAAAGCAAGAAATCAGATAGACTAGAACCCACACACTCACACATGTAGCCAAGGAAGAAGAAGCCTGCTGCTCCCTCTTCCACCTTTGGACAGCAGCTCCAGGAGCAACATTGTAACCTTTCCTCATCGATCAACTAGATCAGGCAGGACTAGGGGTATTACCTCCCACGAAGGGCCCTGAACCTGAGTACATCGTGTATCATCACCGCTTGTGCTTGGTCCCGCACCCGGAGCCCGTCGACGTCCTCCGGCCCCAACCACCTTCGATAAGCCTACCCATGGCATATGTCGTGAGAAAACGACGATAGTTGATGCCCATCGTGGGGTCGTATGCGGCACCGGCCGGATTCATGCTCTTGGTGGGACCCCTCTCCATTCCCCGCTGCCGCCACATGTCCAGGAGAAACCGCAGGCTCGTGGGGCTTGCTCTGGCAGGCCCTACGGGCAGCATCGTTGACCTCACGCTTGACATCAATGCGCTCACCAAGCACTTCGGTAGGCTGAGCCTTGCCGAAGCGCCAGTCACCGACGAGTACCTTAGCCAGGTGCTCAACTACGCCGACCCACCCATGGGTGTGGGCGCACTCGCTGCGACCTAGTCCAGCAGCTCTCACATCCGCGTGGGAGCGATGACCATCGTCTCCTCCACCTCCTCTGGCCGTGCGCGGGCCGAGGCCGATGCCAACGCGGCCCGCGTTGGCACCCCCGATCCGCTCGGCGCGGCCCTTCGGGACCTGAGCACCCCCATCGCCCCGACGGCAAACCCTGACGTCGCCATAGCCAAGCTAGAGGCGGCTCGCCGCCTCTTGTTCGAGGACGCCAGCGCCCTCATGGCCACGCGGTGCCGCATGGAAGCTGCTCAGCAGGAGTACGCCTCCGCCTATGGCTTTACCCCGGCTGGCACCAAGCCTAGCCGGTGTGGGGCTGTGTGCGACCGCGGTCGCGTGGTCGCCGAAATCTTGGGCGACAACATGCCTGTCTATGACACCCCCGCGGCCAACCTATGGGTTGCCAAGGTAGACTACGAAGTTAGCTACGTTGGAGGGTGAAGAACGTGCCGCCCACGACCGTCACATCAAACACCTCATCGACGCTGCCGACGCACAGCAGCACCAGCTCGTGGCAGGTGGTGCCGCCTCCGAAGGCCCCTGGCCCAAGCGTGAGGGCACTGGGACCATTGGCCATCAGCCAGCTTAGCACTCCTATTCCCCTTGTGCCTCCGGCCGCCGGGTCGAGTCAAGGAACCCCGACACTCTCAGCTGCCGGGGAATGAGCAGCCGGCTGTGAACAACCGACGGACCAACAACCCGGCTCGCAGCGGGCGCATCCACGAGGCGCTGGCTGTTGGCGCCACCGCGGGCAGACGCCACCTCCGCGTCACAAGTCGGCGCGGTCGGTCCCACCTGTCATTTGCCCCGAACTCTCGGCCCAGCTCGGACCGCCTGTCCCCCACAGCGAGAATGATGCCCATCTCTGCATCGACCGACTCGCGCAGTCGACCCTCCTCGAGGAGGAGGGCTCAATCAGCCCAACGTGCTTTGGCCGCCGGATCCGCAACAAGCCATTCCCGACTAGCTTCACGCTCCCCCGGGACGCCCCGAAGTACAACGGGGCCGCCAAGCCTGAGGACTAGCTGATCGACTACACCACCGCAGTCGGCATCGCCAGGGGGAACAAGCATGTAGCCGTTCCCTACACTCCCCTCATGCTATCGGTTCGGCCCGCACCTGGCACAACAGCCTGGCAGCCAGCAGCATCAACACCTGGACGGACTTCGAGGAAGCCTTTTTCCGCAACTTCGCCGGTACCTACAAGCGGACCGGCCGCCCCCGTGAACTAGCCATGTGCATTCAGGGGCCGGACGAGTCCCTCCGTGACTACCTCACCCGGTGGACCACCGAGCTCCGCAACTCCTATGAGGGGTACACGAGGTGCAAGCCATACAGTACTTCATTGAAGGCTGTAGCGATGGCACTCCTCTCAAGCACAAGCTCTTGTGCTCTGAGCCGGCTACGCTAGCCGAGCTCTTGACCAAGGCGGACAAGTACGCCACGGCCGACTCCGCCATTCGGGTCAAGACGACCCCACCTGCCAAGGCAACACCGACGCTGATAGCGTCCTGACCGTCTGCCGACAACCGTTAGCCGCAGAACAACAAGCGCAAGAATGATCAGCTTGACTCCCTCTATGGGAGCCGGCAGGTTGCCACCATTGAGGAGCAGGAGCCGGCTGCCCAATCTTCCAGCTAGCGCCAGCGCACTGGCAAGGTTACCTGGCATCCCAAGCTCATGTTCGAGCAGATGCTTGACCTCCCCTGCAAGAACCACTCTGGGGCCTCGGCAATAGCAACAGCCCCGACAACAGACGACCCTGGCAATAGCTGTCTCCCCGGCGCCAGCTTTGGCTTCGGCCGAGAACGACGGTCGCCTGCATGACCAGTTCCCCAATCAGGATGGTTGTTACGTCATCTTCACCAGTGAAGAGACGAGAAAACATGCTCAATGCCAGCTCCATCGTGAGGTGAATGCCACCATGTCGGCAGCGCCCTAGTTCATGCACTGGTCGGAGAAGCCGGTCACCTAGAGCCGGGCAGATCACCCGGCTTTGTTGTCGAGTCCCGGCAGCTATGCCCTGGTCCTCCACCCCACCATAGGCATTGAGAAACGCACCTGCCGCTTCATGCAGGTGCTGATTGATGGTGGTAGCAGCATCAACATCCTCTACCTCGACACAATGCGCAAGCTGGGGCTGAAAGTAGAAGACCTGCAGGCGAGTCGGACGGTTTTCCACGACATCGTGCCGGGAAAGTCCTGCTCCCCTGTCGGCAAGATCAAGCTTGACGTCCTCTCCGGCGGCCCCGGTCACTTCCGCCGCGAGCTGCTGTTGTTTGAGGTACTGGACCTCGAGAGTCCCTACCATGCGCTGCTGGGCTGACCCGCTCTCGTCAAGTTCATGGCGGTCCCCCACTACGCCTACCTCAAGCTTAATATGCCGAGCCCCAAGGGCATCATCAACATCGCGGGAGACTACAAGATGTCGCTCAAGTGCGCTCAAGACGGCAGCCGGCTGGCCGAGGCCCTGGAGATAGCTGAGGAAAAGCGGCAACTCGACCGGCTTGTGGCCCTTGCTGCCAGCTAGCCGTCCGTGCCGGCTCCTCTCTCGCAGTCGGTCGGCGAGGCCTCCTTCTAGTCGTCCAAGGACACCAAGCAGATCCCGCTCGACCTGGCCAACCCCGCGTAGTGCGTCACCATCGGCTCCTGCCTCGACAACAAATAGTAAGGCAAGCTCGTCGACTTCCTCCGTGAGAATCAGGACATCTTTGCATGGTCCCCCAAAGACATGCCGGGTGTTCCGACAAAGTTCGCCAAGCACAAACTACACGTCCGGATGGATGCTAAACCGATCAAGCAACCCCTACGCTGTTTCTCTGAGGAGAAGCGGCGCACTATAGGAGAAGAGATCGTTCGACTGCTCGTAGCCGGCTTCATCATGGAAGTTTTCCACCCGGACTGGCTGGCCAATCTAGTCCTGGTACTGAAGAAGAACAAGACCTAGCGCATGTGCATCGACTACACCAGCCTGAACAAGGCATGCCCCAAGGACCCATTCACCCTACCACAAATTGATCAAGTCATCGACTCCACGTCCGGCTGTGATTTGCTGTCTTTCTTGGACACCTAGTCCGGCTACCACCAGATCAAGCTGGACCTGGAGGACCGGCTCAAGACCTCCTTCATCACGCCTTTCGGTGTCTACTGCTACATCACCATGTCCTTCAGCCTGAAGAATGCAGGCGCCACCTGTTGGAAATATGCCCTAGAGGCAATAATAAATTAGTTATTATCATATTTCCTTGTTCATGATAATCGTTTATTATCCATGCTATAATTGTATTGATCGGAGACTTAAATGCATGTGTGGATACATAGACAAAACCATGTCCCTAGTATGCCTCTAATGGACTAGCTCGTTGATCAAAGGATGGTTAAGGTTTCCTAGCCATGGACATGAGATGTCATTTGATAACGGGATCACATCATTAGGAGAATGATGTGATGGATAAGACCCAAACTACAAACATAGCATATGATCGTGTCAGTTTATTGCTACTGTTTTCTGCATGTCAAGTATATGTTCCTATGACCATGAGATCATGCAACTCACGGATATCGGAGGAGTGCCTTGTGTGTATCAAACATCGCAACGTAACTGGGTGACTATAAAGGTGCTCTACAGGTATCTCCGATGGTGTTTGTTGAGTTGGCATGGATCGAGACTGGGATTTGTTACTCCGTGTGACGGAGAGGTATCTCAGGGCCCACTCGGTAATACAACATCACAACAAGCCTTGCAAGCAATGTGGCTAAGTGTTAGTCACGGGATCTTGTATTACGGAACGAGTAAAGAGACTTGCCAGTAACGAGGTTGAACTAGGTATGGAGATACCGACGATCGAATCTCGGGCAAGTAACATACCGAAGAACAAAGGGGACGTTATACGGGATTAACTAAATCCTTGACATAGAGGTTCGACCGAAAAAGATCTTCGTAGAATATGTAGGAACCAATGTGGATGTCCAGGTCCCTCCATTGGTTATTGACCGTAGAGGTGTCTCGGTCATGTCTACATAGTTCTCGAACCCGCAGGGTCTGCACACTTAAGGTTCGGTGACGTTTCGGTAGTGTAGAGTTATGTATGGTGGTGACCGAAGTTTGTTCGGAGTCCCGGATGAGATCCCGGACATCACGAGGAGCTCCGGAATGGTCCGGAGGTAAAGATTCATATATAGGAAGTCCCAGTTTGGTTTCCGGAAAAGTTTCGGGCTCATCGGTAGTGTACCGGGAGTGCCGGTAGTGTACCGGGAGTGCCGGTAGTGTACCGGGAGGCCTCCGGGAGGGGTATTTCGACCCCAAGAGGTCCATGGGCTGTGGGAGAATAATAACCAGCCCTTAGTGGGCTGGGAAAACAGCCACAAAGGCCCATGGCGCAGGAGAGAAAGTCCTAAAGCAAAAAGTGGAAAATCAGCCAATAGGAGGCAATCCTACTCCAACTAGGATTGGAGGTGAAGTAGGATTTCTTCCCACCTCCTATTTCGGCCGACCCAAAGGCCTTGGCTGCCTCTCCTCTCCTCTCCTCCTATATATACTAGTGGATTGGGTGGTTTTTGGACAGAATTTCCGGCCACGTGCTACCCGTTTCACCGGTGCACAGTTTCTCCTCTAGATCGGTTTTCCGCAGCGCTTAGGCGAAGCCCTGCCGGAATTGCTCCACCACCATCACCGGAGCGCCGTCACGCTGCCGGTGAACTCTCTCTCCTATCCACCTCCTCTTGCTGGATCAAGACGGTGGAGATCGTCATCAAGCTGCACGTGTGCTGAACGCGGAGGTGCCGTCCGTTCGGCGCTAGATCGGAAGGACCGTGATCGAGATCGCGAGACGGTTCGTGATGAGATCGTGGAACGGATCGTGATGAGTTCGCGGGACAGATCGTGATCAAGATCGTGAGACGGATCGTGATGAGATCGCGGGACGGATCGTGATGAGTTCACGGGACGTGTCGTGATTGGATCGCGGGACGGATCGTGATGAGATCGCGGGACGCTCGGCGATTTGGATCGCGAAGATGTTCGACTACACCAACCGCGTTTCTTAACGCTTCCCGCTTAGCGATCTACAAGGGTATGTAGATCCACTCTCCCTCTCGTAGATGCTCATCACCATGGATAGGTTTGCGTGTGCGTAGGAAAATTTTTGTTTCCCATGCGACGTTCCCCAACAGTGGCATCATGAGCTAGGTTGATGGTTCGATGAGATCTCGAGTAGAACACAAAAGGTTTGTGGGCGTTGATGCTTAGATTGCTTCCTCCCTTGGTCGTATTTTGGTTCAGCGGGATTGTGAGATGAAGCGGCCCGGACCAACATTACTCGTACGCTTACGAGAGACCGGTTCCCTCGACGCAACTTGTTGCCTAGATGGCTTGCGGGTGACAGTTTCTCTCACTTTAGTTGGATCGGATTCGACAAAGGCGGTCCTTGAGAAGGTTGAAAAGCAAACTAGTGTATCACCGTTGTGGTTTATGCGTAGGTGAGAATCGTTCTTGCTAGATACCCATAGCAGCCACGTAAAACATGCAACAACAATTAGAGGACGTCTAACTTGTTTTTGCAGGGTATGTTGTGATGTGATATGGCCAATTACATGATGAGATATATGTGATGTATGAGATGATCATGTGATGTATAGAATTTCACGACTTGCATGTCGTTGAGTACGGCAACCGGCAGGAGCCATAGGGTTGTCTTTAATTATTGTATGACCTGCGTGTCAATCATTAAGCGCTATGTAATGCTTTACTTTATCGCTAAGCAGTAGCAATAGAAGTAGAAGCAGGGCTGGCGCCACAACCCCAATGGCAACACATTGATGGAGATCAAGATGATGGAGATCATGGTGTTGTGCCGGTGACGATGGAGATCATGCCGGTGTTTCGAAGATGGAGATCTTAAACACAAGTTCATGGCCATATCATGTCACTTATGAATTGCATGAGATGTTAATCCTTTTATGCACCTTGTTTTGCTTAGTACGGCGGTAGCATTATAAGGTGATCCCTCACTTGAATTTCAAGATGAACTGTGTTCTCCCCGAGTGTGCACCGTTGCGAAAGTTCGTCGTGTTGAGACACCACGTGATGATCGGGTGTGATAGACTCTACGTTCACATACAACGGGTGCAAGCCAGATTTGCACGCGCAGAACACTCGGGTTAAACTTGACGAGCCTAGCATGTACAGACATGGCCTCGGAACACGAGAGACCGAAAGGTCGAACATGAGTCATATAGTAGATATGATCAACATAATGATGTTCACCATTGCAGCCACCTCAACTCACGTGATGATCGGACTTGAGTTGGTGAATTTGGATCATGTATCACTCGAATGATCGGAGGGATGTCAATTTGAGTGGGAGTTCTTAAATAATATGATTAATTGAACTCATTATCATGAACATAGTCAAAGTGTCTTTGCAAATTATGTTGTAGATTACTAGCTTGCGTTGTGGCTCCCTTGTATTTTTATATGTTCCTAGAGAAATAGAATTGAAAGATGTTGGTAGCAATATTGCGGACTGGGTCCGTGATCTGAGGATTGTCCTCATTGCTGCACAGAAGGCTTATGTCCTTAATGCACCGCTCGGTGCGCCACCCCCTCTAGCGTCGTCTATAGATGTTGTGAACATCTGACAGGCACGTTTCGATGACTACTTGATAGTTTTGTGCGTCATGCATTACGGCTTAGAATTGAGGCTCCGAAACGTTTTGAACGTCACGGAACATATGAGATGTTCTAGGGGCAGAGATTGTGATCTCAGGCTCGTGCCTGTGTTGCGAGATATGAGATCTCCAACAAGATTCTTTGCCTGTAAGATGAAGGAGAATAGCTCAATCGTTGAGCATGTACTCAGATTGTCTGGGTACTACAATCGCTTGAATCAAGTGGGAGTTGATCTTCCAGATAAGATAGTGATTGATATAGTTCTCCAAGTCACTGTCACTAAAGCTACTAGAACTTAAGTGATGAACTATAATACACCAGGGATAGAAGTATTGATCCCTGAGCTGTTCGCGATGTTTGACACCGCGAAGGTAGAAATCAAGAAGGAGCGTCAAGTGTTGATGGTTAATCAAACCACTAGTTTCGAAAAGGGCAAGATCAAGGAGGGAAACTTCATGGATAGCAAGTCAGTTGCTGCTCCAGTGAAGCAACCCAAAGTTGAACTCAAACCCGAGACTAAGTGCTTCTATTATGAGGTGAGAGGTCGCTGAAGCGGAACAACCCTAGATACTTGGTAGATAAGAAGGCTGGCAACATTGATAGAAGTATATTTGATATACGAGTTACTAATGTGTACCTTGCTAGTACTCTTAGTAGCACCTGGGTATTGGATACCGGTTCGGTTGCTAAATGTTAGTAACTCGAAATAAAAGCTACGGAATAAACGGAGAACTAGCTAAGGGTGAGGTGACGATATGTGTTGGAAGTGTTTCCAAGGTTGATGTGATCAACATCGCACGCTCTCTCTACCTTCAGGATTAGTGACGAACCTAAATAAATGTTATTTGGTGTTTTGCGTTGAGCATGAACATGATTAGATCATGTTTATTGCAATACGGTTATTCATTTAAGTTAGAGAATAATGGTTATTCTGTTTACATGAATAATACCTTCAATGGTCATGCACCCAGTGAGAATGGTTTGTTGAAATCTTGATCGTAGTATTACACATGTTCATAACATTGATGTCAAAAGATACAAAGTTAATAATGATAGTACCACATACTTGTGGCACTGCCGCTAAATGTCATATTGGTATAAAGCGCATGTAGAAACTCCATGCTGATGGATATTTGGACTCATTCGATTTCGAATCGGTTGAGACATGCGAACCATGCCTCTTGGGCAAGATGACTAAAGGACCCCGTTGGATGGAGCGGGCAAGTGATTCATTGGAAATGATACATGTTGATGTATGCAATCTAGTGAGTCTTGTAGTGTGCAGTGGATATCGTTATTTTCTTACCTTCACTGATGATTTGAGTAGATATAGTGTATATTTACTTAATGAAACACAAGTCTGAATCGTTTGAAAGGTTCAAGCAAATTCAGAGTGAAGTTTAAAGATCATCGTGACAAGAAGATAAAAATGACTGCGATATGATCGTGGAGGTGAATATCTGAGTCACGAGTTTGGCATACAACTTAAGACAATGTGAAAGTTGTTTCACAACTAAACGCCACCTGGAACACCATAGTGTGATGGTGTGTCCGAACATCATAGTTATGCTCTATTGGACATGGTGCGTGCTATGATGTCTCTTGTCGTTTTACTACTATAATTTTGGGGTTATGCATTAGAGACAACTACATTCACTTTAAATAGGGCACCATCTAAATCCGTTGAGATGACACCATATGAATTATGGTTTGATAGAAACCTAAGCTGTCGTTTCTTAATACTTGGGGCTGCGGCACTTGTGTGAAAAATGTTTTCACCTAATGAGGTCGAACCCAAGGCGGACAAATGCATCTTCATAGAATACCCTAAGATCAGTTGGGTGAACCTTCTATCTCAGATCCGAGTGCAAAGTGGTTGTTACTAAAACGGATCCTTTCTCGAGGAAAGGTTTCTCTCGAAAGAATTGAGTGGGAGGAAGATAGAACTTGATGAGGTTGTTAAACCTTTGTTCAACCAGAGAGTAGCGCAGCGCAGAAAGATGTTTCTGTGAAGCCTACGTTAGTTGAAGAGGAAGTTAATGATGATGATCATGAAGCTTCAGGATCAAGTTACTATCGAACTTCGTGGGTCGACAAGGATGTGTACTGCTCCTAAGCGATACGACAACCCTGTCTTCGAGGTCATGTTGTTGGACAGCGATGAACCTACGAGCTATGGAGAAGCGATGATGGGCCCGGATTCCGACAAATGGTTAGAGACCATGAAATCCGAGATAGGATCCATTTATGAAAACCAAGTATAGACTTTGGTAGACTTGCTCGTTAGACGGCAGGTCGTTGAGTACAAATGGACCTTTAGAATGAAGACAGACACTGATGGTGAATGTCACCATTTGTAAAGCTCGACTTGTTGCAAAGTTGTTTGTGACAAGTTCAAGGAGTTGACTGCGAGGAGGCTTTCTCACTCGTAGCGATGCTAAAAGTCTGTTGGAATTATGTTAGCAGTTGCTGCATTTTCAATTACGAAATCTGGCAGATGGATGTCAAAACGTCGTTTCCTTAACGGTTTACTTAAGGAAAGGTTGTATGTGATACAACCAGAAGGTTTTGTCAGTCCTAAGGATGCTAAAAGATGAGAGAGCTTCAGTGATCCTTCTATGGACTGAAGCAAGCATCTCGGAGTTGGAATATACACTTTGATGAGGTGATCAAAGTTTTTGTAGTTTATACAAAGTTTACGAGAAACTTGTATTTGCAATAAAGTGAATGGGAGCACTATAGAGTTTCTGATAAGTATATGTGGTTGACATATTGTTGATCGGAAATAATGTAGAATTTCTGGAAGGCATAAAAGGTTGTTTGAAAAGTGTTTTTCAAATGAAGACCTGGATAAAGCTACCTAATTGTTGAGCATCAAAATCTATAGAGATAGATCAAGATGCTTGATGAGACTTTCAATGAGTGCATACCTTGACAAGATTTTGAAAGAGTTCAAAATGGATCAGCCAGAGAAATAGTTCTCGTCTGATTTGTAAGGTGTGAAGTTGAGTGAGACTCAAAGCTCGACAACGGCAGAAGAAAGAGAAAGGATGAATGTCGTCCCCTATGCCTTAGCCATAGGCTCTATATTATGCCATGCTGTGTACCGCACCTATGTGTGCCTTGCCACGAGTCTGTCAGGGGGTACAAGAGTGGTCCAGGAGTGGATCACTGGACAGCGGTCGGAATTATCCTTAGTAACCAGAGGACTAAGGAAATGTTTCTTGATTATGGAGGTGATAAAGAGTTCGTCGTAAAGAGTTACGTCGATGCAAGCTTTAACACCTATCCAGATGACTAGTAGTAGCAATCTGGATACGTATAGTGGAGCAGCCATTTGGAAATAGTACCAAGTGGAGTGTGGTAGCAGTGTTTACGGTTTGACATAGAGATTTGCAAAGTACACACGGATCTGAATATCGCAGACCCGTTGACTATAAGACCTCTCTCACATGCAAAGCATGATCGAGCCCCAAAACTCATTGGGTGTTAGATTCATAACAATGCGAATCACATGGTGATGTGAACTAGATTATTGACTCTAGTGCAAGTGGGAGACTGTTGGAAATATGCCCTAGAGGCAATAATAAATTAGTTATTATCATATTTCCTTGTTCATGATAATCGTTTATTATCCATGCTATAATTGTATTGATCGGAGACTTAAATGCATGTGTGGATACATAGACAAAACCATGTCCCTAGTATGCCTCTAATGGACTAGCTCGTTGATCAAAGGATGGTTAAGGTTTCCTAGCCATGGACATGAGATGTCATTTGATAACGGGATCACATCATTAGGAGAATGATGTGATGGATAAGACCCAAACTACAAACATAGCATATGATCGTGTCAGTTTATTGCTACTGTTTTCTGCATGTCAAGTATATGTTCCTATGACCATGAGATCATGCAACTCACGGATATCGGAGGAGTGCCTTGTGTGTATCAAACATCGCAACGTAACTGGGTGACTATAAAGGTGCTCTACAGGTATCTCCGATGGTGTTTGTTGAGTTGGCATGGATCGAGACTGGGATTTGTTACTCCGTGTGACGGAGAGGTATCTCAGGGCCCACTCGGTAATACAACATCACAACAAGCCTTGCAAGCAATGTGGCTAAGTGTTAGTCACGGGATCTTGTATTACGGAACGAGTAAAGAGACTTGCCAGTAACGAGGTTGAACTAGGTATGGAGATACCGACGATCGAATCTCGGGCAAGTAACATACCGAAGAACAAAGGGGACGTTATACGGGATTAACTAAATCCTTGACATAGAGGTTCGACCGAAAAAGATCTTCGTAGAATATGTAGGAACCAATGTGGATGTCCAGGTCCCTCCATTGGTTATTGACCGTAGAGGTGTCTCGGTCATGTCTACATAGTTCTCGAACCCGCAGGGTCTGCACACTTAAGGTTCGGTGACGTTTCGGTAGTGTAGAGTTATGTATGGTGGTGACCGAAGTTTGTTCGGAGTCCCGGATGAGATCCCGGACATCACGAGGAGCTCCGGAATGGTCCGGAGGTAAAGATTCATATATAGGAAGTCCCAGTTTGGTTTCCGGAAAAGTTTCGGGCTCATCGGTAGTGTACCGGGAGTGCCGGTAGTGTACCGGGAGTGCCGGTAGTGTACCGGGAGGCCTCCGGGAGGGGTATTTCGACCCCAAGAGGTCCATGGGCTGTGGGAGAATAATAACCAGCCCTTAGTGGGCTGGGAAAACAGCCACAAAGGCCCATGGCGCAGGAGAGAAAGTCCTAAAGCAAAAAGTGGAAAATCAGCCAATAGGAGGCAATCCTACTCCAACTAGGATTGGAGGTGAAGTAGGATTTCTTCCCACCTCCTATTTCGGCCGACCCAAAGGCCTTGGCTGCCTATCCTCTCCTCTCCTCCTATATATACTAGTGGATTGGGTGGTTTTTGGACAGAATTTCCGGCCACGTGCTACCCGTTTCACCGGTGCACAGTTTCTCCTCTAGATCGGTTTTCCGCAGCGCTTAGGCGAAGCCCTGCCGGAATTGCTCCACCACCATCACCGGAGCGCCGTCACGCTGCCGGTGAACTCTCTCTCCTATCCACCTCCTCTTGCTGGATCAAGACGGTGGAGATCGTCATCAAGCTGCACGTGTGCTGAACGCGGAGGTGCCGTCCGTTCGGCGCTAGATCGGAAGGACCGTGATCGAGATCGCGAGACGGTTCGTGATGAGATCGTGGAACGGATCGTGATGAGTTCGCGGGACAGATCGTGATCAAGATCGTGAGACGGATCGTGATGAGATCGCGGGACGGATCGTGATGAGTTCACGGGACGTATCGTGATTGGATCGCGGGACGGATCGTGATGAGATCGCGGGACGCTCGGCGATTTGGATCGCGAAGATGTTCGACTACACCAACCGCGTTTCTTAACGCTTCCCGCTTAGCGATCTACAAGGGTATGTAGATCCACTCTCCCTCTCGTAGATGCTCATCACCATGGATAGGTTTGCGTGTGCGTAGGAAATTTTTTGTTTCCCATGCGACGTTCCCCAACACCACCTTCTAGCGGTGCATGTAGAAGTGCCTCCTGCCTCAAATAGGTAGGAACGTCCACGTCTACGTCAACCACATCATCGTCAAGACCAAGAAGTACTTCAGCCTCCTCGATGATCTCCGGGAGACCTTCGCGAACCTGCGCGAGTACAAGATCAAGCTCAACCCGGAGAAGTGTGTCTTCAGCGTCCCAGTCGGCCAGCTCCTGGGTTTCTTCGTGTCCGCTCGCGACATCGAAGACAACCCAGAGAACATCAGCGCGATCGAGCGCATGCCCAATCCGACCCGCCTCTGCGACGTCTAGAAGTTCACCGGCTACCTTGCCTCGCTCAGCCGGTTCGTCAGCCGACTGGGGGAGAAGGCCCTGCCCGTCTACATGCTCCTTCGCAAGATGGCTCCACTTGAGCCGGGCCACATGTAGAAGCCAAGCATGTTCAACTGGCCCGACGAGGTGGACGAGTCCTTCCGCGGCCTCAAGCGGGCTCTCACCCGCGCGCCCATCCTGGCCGCGCCAGCTGAGAAGGAGACCTTGCTTGTCTACATCATGGTGACCACTCGCGTCATCAGCATTGTCTTGGTGGTCGAGCGGTCGGAGGAGGGCAAATCCCTGCCAGTCCAGCGCCCCGTCTACTACCTCAGCGAGGTCCTCTCCGTCTCCAAGCAAAACTACCCCCACTACGAGAAGATGTGCTACGACATTTACTTCGCCGCCACGAAGGTCAAGCAGTACTTCCAGGAGCACACCATCACTGTGGTGAGCACGACCCTGCTCGGCGAGATCATGAGCGGCCGGGACTCCGCCGGCCAGATCGCCAAATCGGTCATCACTGTCGCCGACCATGAGATCCGGTACGAGACGTGTACCACCATGAAGTCGCAGGTGTTGGCCAACTTCCTCGTCGACTGGCGGTGACCGAATTTGTGCTACCTCCCCCAGACTCCACGCATTGGCGCATGCATTTCGACGACTCAAAAATGAGGACCACCCTGAGTGCCGGCATAGTCCTCTCCTCCCCAGAAGGTGACCAGCTCAAGTATGCCCTCCAGATCCACTTCGCCGCCTCCAACAACGTGGCCGAGTATGAGGCCATCGTCCACGGCCTCTGGTAGCCAAGGAGATTGGCATCAGGCGCATCCTATGCTTCGGCGGCTCCGACCTCGTGGTACAGCAGGTCTCTGGCGAATGGGACGCTAGGGACGCCAACATGGCCGGCTACCTCTTCCTCGTACAGTAACTGACCGGCTCCCTATAGGGCTACGAGTTCACCACATCCCGCGGGCGGACAACAAGGCAACTGATACGCTGGCGAAGATCGGCTCCACCTGGCAAGCCATCCCAGCCAATGTCTCCCTCAAGCGGCTGCTCAAACCAACGATCAAGCCTTCCCTAGAGTCAGAGTCCATCTTCGTACCAGCTGATGCTGCTGGCCTGTCAGCTGCTCCGGCTGCTCCCTCGGCATCTTTGCCGCCGGCTTCATCAACCTTGGCTGCCTTGCCGGCGTTAGCTGCATCCGAGGTAGCCGGCTCCAACACCACGGCAGTCATGATGAAAATCGACACCCCTCCTGCCGTCCCCAACTCGGGGGCTAGTGAGCCGGTCCCGGGGGCTGGCGAGCCGGTCTCGGTGGCTCCCGAGCCAGCCCCCGTGGCTCCCTCATGGGCCAACCAAACCTAGTGTTCCTTCTGCGCGGCGAGCTCCCTCCGGATGTGGCCACAGCAAGACAAATCGAGCGTCGGGCCCCGGCCTACAACATCATCAATCGCGAGCTCATCCACCGCAGCACCACCGGCGTCTTCCAACGGTGTGTCGAGCCGGAGAAGGGTCAAGAGATCCTCCTCGACATCCACCAGGGCGAGTGCAGGCAGCACGCCGCCTCCAGGACTCTGGTGGCCAAGGCCTTCTGCCACAGATTCTACTAGCCAACCGCTTTGGAGGCGGCCAAGAAGTTGGCCGACGAGTGCGAGGGATGCCAGCACTTCAGCACGCAGAGCCACCTACCGGCTATGGCCCTCCAGACCATCCCCCTCTCGTGGACCTTTGCCGTTTGGGGGCTGGACATGGTGGGTCCCTTCAAGACCGCACGAGGCAGCATGACGCATCTACTGGTGGCCATTGACAAATTCACCAAGTGGATCGAGGCCAGGCCAATCAAGAAGCTGGACGGCCCCACGGCCGTCCGGTTCATCGATGACATCACGGTTCGCTACGGTGTCCCCCACAGCATCATCATCGACAATGCCACGAACTTCGCCAAGGGCGCGCTAGTGCGTTTTTGCTCCAAGCAAGGCATCCGGCTCGACCTGGCTTCCGTCGCACATCCACAGTAAAACGGCCAGGTCGAGAGGGCAAACGGACTAATCCTATCCGGCATCAAGCCCCGACTCGTAACACCGCTGGTAAGGCCAGCCGTCTGCTGGGTCGTCGAATTGCCGGCTGTCCTCTAGAGCCTCAGGACCATGCCTAACCGGTCGACCGGTTTCACTCCTTTATTCCTTGTGTACAGGTCCGAGGCAATTATCCCCATCGACATCGAGTTCGACTCGCCTCGGGTCGCCTTGTACACAAAGAAGGATGCGAAGGAGGCAAGAGAAGACGACATTGACCTACTTGAAGAAGCACATGAACTGGCCTTGAGCCTGATGGCCATCTACCAGCAGAAGCTTCGGCACTACCACAGCAACCGGATCTGACCACTCTCCTTTTGAGGGAGACTTGATGCTCAGGCGGATCTAGCATACAGCTGGCCAGCACAAGCTGTCCTCCCCATGGGAGGGCTCGTTCATCATCAGCAAGGCATTGCACAACAATGCGTACTACCTGATAGACGCCCAGAAGCCGCAAAAGTGCAAGAGAGATGCCTCCGGCGAGGAGACAAAGCGCCCCTGGAACGCGGCGCGCCGCCGCCCGTTTTACTACTAGAAACCAGTGTATGTATGTATCCTTCCCTTTTGGGTTTATGAATGCAATGAGTGCCCCAAGCCGGCTCTTGGGACACACCCCTTTCCACTTCAAAGATTGTCAATTCACTTCATCGGCCCCTGGATCCGGATCCTGGTCCCCGAGGCTCGCTGGCTAGTCCTAACGTCCTCCCTCTAGGTAGATCAAGTAGTGTGGGCTGAGTAAGTCCTCCCACCCTTCCCAGCTACAGACCAGCTCCCGGCTGTCCGGCTCATGGGGTCCAGGTGCGGCAAAGCTTGGTACACATGAAAAACCGGTAACTAGGGCAGTGTCGTCTAGGTCTAGCCGGATCATTTTCTTGCCTCTCTCACTCGCCTTACCGAAAAATTCCTCGTGGTTCCTAAGCTTAGAGTCGGATCCCTCGAGGTGGACGCTCCGTCCCAGCTACAGATTGGCTCCCGGCTGTCGGGCTAGCAGGGGCGAAACCAAGGGGGAAAAGAACTTGAGCCAACGGAACCAAAGGGGCAAACAAAGGGAAGGGCAAGCGGACACGCATTAAAACTGACTTTGCAACAACCAGAAACTTCATAATTTAAAAAGTCCCATGACCACCAGTTCATTACATCTATAGCCCCAGTGGGTGGACTTGAAATTCTAACAAAAGCACAGGGATAAAAGAAAAGAGAAATAGATCTAAGTGGCGGCCGCTCCGTTCTCTCCATCACCGCCCGCGGTAGCTCCCGCCTCCGGGTCCCGAGCCAGCTCGGAGTCGGTGTAGTCGTTGGTGCTGGAGCCGGCATCCTCAGGGAGCTCCGCTGATTGCCGAGCTCCATGACCTGACATCGGAGGTTGGCCGCCTTGGCGTTGGTGTCTGCCCGGGACAGAAAAAACCACAATCAGAAGACAGAAGAAGAAGGGGATTCTGCCCGCCTCCGCGGCGACCGGCACGAATCACGAGGGCTACGCCCCTGCCTCGAAAATCGTGAAGGCCTTACCTCGCAAGTCCTGGGACATGGTGGCCAGCCGGCCCTCGTTCTCTCAGTACAAGCTCAGCAAAGAGTTGTACACGGTCACCCGGCGGTTGTGCGCCGCCTACGGACACCAAAAACAACACGCGACATTAGACCGGACCCGCCTACGCCATAGCCGGCTCGGATCTCTGGGGCTACAGCCAGTGGGTGTGCTAGCGCCCCACTAGAAAAAACGCTGAAGAACAGACAAAGAAAGGAAGAAAAGTTACCGCGACTGTCCGTTCCAGCTGCACCAGTCAGTCATTTGCTACCCGAACGTCTTGCACCGTCTGGGTGCGACAGGCGGCGAACGCCTTGACCGCGGCAGACACCGCCGCCACGAGTGCGCTCGGTGGATCCCCAGCTGCCGAGCGGCTGACCGTAGCCTAGCTTTGCTGCGGCTGGCCTCCATCCGCTAGCCCGCCCTTGCCTGAGGTCACCAGGGGCTGGCTCCTCCCGGCACCATAGTGTCGGCGGCCCCGGACAAGGAGCCCGCACCGCTCTACCCCTCGGGCGCCTCGGCCTCCCGACTCGATCCTCCGCCGCCGGCCTCTCCCGTCCCCTCAGCCCGGGAGCCGGCGCTCCCATAACCGGCTCATCCCGAGCCGGCACCTCTGGCGTCGAAGCCTCCGAAGCCGGCACTTCTGGAGCCTGCGTGTCCGGAGCGGGCGCCCCCTCCGCCATCGCCTTCGCATCCGGGGGACCGGCCGCCCCGGTGGCATGTCGTTTCCTCTGGCAGGGCCCGTGCCACGCTCCACCCCTGGCGGCAAGTCGCCGGACCCTGATGGTTCTGCGCCGTGTTCTGCCTCCTCCTCCTTGCCGGCGGTGTGGTCTGCTCCCGCGTCCGCTGCCACCCGCATGTCCTCCGCGGCCTCCGCGGCCGCTTTCGCCTGTTGCGTGGGGTCATGATAGCCCTTGGACCGCCTCCCCCGCTGACGGGGTTAATACCCCCGTGTACGCCAAAGCAACGGGCTCCCCTCCTCTCCGCTTCGAAGAGAAACCAAACGGCCTGCTGGACGAGGCCGGCTGGGTACGCGCCACATGAGCCTTCTCCGGCCGGCGCTTCGCCCGGCTGGTCCGATAGCCGGGCATGTTCCCGCCCGGCTAACCAAGCAGCCGGATGCCCCAGAGCCGGGCTTTCCATTGACTTGGGGATGGACACGCCCTGTCCCGTCCCCTTGTTCGCGGGTACGGTAGCGCGACGCGGGATGGGCGACCCTGTGGCCACAATTGTCGCTGACGCGCCATCCCGCATGGCTACAGTCCGCCAGTCCGGACCGCTGACTTCGGTGAGCGGTGACCGGGCGGGGGAACAGTACCGGCACGCCTTCGCTACTTGAGTGCCTGCTCCGGCGTGGCTACAGTGCCGCCAGCCATACCGATGACCTCGTCCGGCTAGCGCTAGACGACGCCTCTCGGGCGGCCCATGCCGGGGAAGGTGAGGGCTGGCCAATCGTGGCGCCCATCGGCGGGACCCAGCAGGGATGGAACTGCTTGAGCCGGCAGGCCCCGCCCGCGACGAGACGACACAAGCTGCGGGACTCCCTGACCAGGCGGAGAGGCTACCAGCCAGGTCCGGCCACCCATGTACCTAAAACATATTGCAAGAGCTGGGGGGTTGGCCTATAAAACCCCCCGAGCCCCCCATGCAACGGGGACACGACGGCGATAGCAAAGAGAGAGATAGACGAGAAGAGAGGAACGATCGCGGGCTCGCATCCATAGAGCTCTCACCTTCTTCTACCCAATCCGGCACCCGGAGCCCAGCGGCGTCCAATAGACCCCACACCTCCGATAAGCCATCCCCTGGCATCTGCCGTGAGGAAATGATGATAGTTGGCGCCCACCGTGGGGCCATCCACGGCGCCGTTCGGGTTCATGCTCTGGGCGGGACCCCTCGCCATTCCCCGACGCCGCCACTCGGCCCGGCGAAACCGTGGGGGGCTCATGGGGCTTGCCATGGCGCACCCTGCGGGCAACTCCTACGGCCTAACGACCGACATCGACGTGCTCGCCGAGCGTTTCGGCAGGCTCAACCTTGCCAAGGCTCCGGCCGCGGATGAGTACCCTGCGGGGGTGCTCATTTGTGCCGGCCCGCCCACAGCCGTGGACGTGCTCGTTACGGCCTGCCCCAGCGGGTCCTGCGGCCACGAGGGGGTGATGGCCATCACCTCCTCCACCGCCTCTGGATGGGCACGGGTAGCGGCAACTGCTGTTGCCGCCCGCGTCGGCACGTCTGACCCGGTCGGTGCCGCCCTCCGGGGCTTAAACACCCCGATCGCCCCGGCGGCAAACCCCGATACCGCCGTGGCGGACCTCGAGGCGGCTCGCCGCATCCTCTTCGAGGACGCCACCGCCCTCGCCGCCACGCACCGCCGTATGGAGGCGGCGCAACGGGAATACGCCTCCGCATATGGTCTTACCCCGGCTGGCGCCGAGCCCAGACGGCGTGGGGCCGTGCGCGACCGCAGCCGTGTGGTCGCCGAGATCCTTGGTGGCAACATGCCCATCTACGACACTCCCGCAGCTAACCTGCGGGCCCTAAAGTTGGCCTATGAAGAGCTGGGCTCCTTGGAGGAGCCAGGGCGGCAACGATGCCGGCCGGGCCCGGCCGGCTGCCAACAACCGGACGCCGCACAGCAACAAGCGCAAGAAACGACCAGCCGGATTCCCGCTACGGGAGCCGGCAGGTCAACACAGTTGAGGGACAGGAGCCAGCTGCCTAGCCCCCCAGCCAGCGCCAGTGCACCGACAAGGCTGCCTGGCAGCCGAAGCTCTCCTTCGAGCAAATGCTCGACCTCCCATGCAAGTACCACTCGGGGGCCAAACCCTCCACGCACACGCTTCGGCAGTGCAGCTTCTCACAGCGATTGGCCCGGGGGGACGGCCTTCCGCCCCCCCCCCCCCCCCCCGTGTCGCCAGCCCGTGCGCCGGCCCCAGCCCAAGCTGCCGCCCCGGTGTCGGCAACGGCCCCAAACGACGGTCGCCTAGTCAACCAATATCCCAACCAGGACGGTTGCTACGTCGTCTTCACCAGTGAAGAGACGGGCAAGCACGCGAAGCGCCAGCTCCGCCATGAGGTGAACTCCACCATGCCAGCGACTGCCCAGTTCATGCACTGGTCGGAGAAGCCGGTCACGTGGAGGCAGGCCGACCATCCCGCGGTGATGCCGAATCTCGGCAGCTACGCCCTAGTCCTCGATCCCACCATTGCCACCAAGAATCGAGCTTGCCGCTTCATGCTGGTGCTGATAGATGGTGGCAGTAGTATCAACATCCTCTACCTCGGCATGATGCACAAGCTGGGTCTGAAGACGGAAGACCTAGAGGTGAGCCGGACGGTCTTCCACGGCATCATACCTGGAAAGTCCTGCTCTCCTGTAGGCAAGATCACGCTCGACATCCTCTTCGGCGGACCCGGCCATTTCCGCCGAGAGCCGGTACTGTTCGAGGTCGTGGACCTGGCGATCCCCTACCATGCGTTGCTGGGCCGGCCAGCTCTAGTCAGCTTCATGGCGGTCCCGCACTACGCCTACCTCAAGCTCAAGATGTCGGGCCCCAAAGGAATCATCACTGCGAAAGGCGACTACAAGATGTCGCTCGAATGCGCTTGAGATGGCAGCCGACTGGCCGAGGCCTTGGAAATCACCGAGGAGAAGTGGCAACTCAACCGGCTCGTGGCTCTCACCACCAGCCGGCCAGTCATGCCGACCCCGCCCTCGCAATCAACCGGTGAGGCCTCTTTCCAGCCATCCAGGGACACCAGACGGATCCCGCTCGACCCGGCCAACCCGGTTTAGTGCATCACGATCGGCTCCCGCCTCAATAGAAAATAGGAAGGCGAGCTCGTCGACTTCCTCGTGAGAATCGGGACATCTTCGCATGGTCCCCCAAAGACATGCTGGGTGTTCCGAGGAAGTTCGCCGAGCACAAACTACAAGTTCGGCCAGACGTCAAGCCAGTCAAGCAACCCTTGCGTTGTTTCTCCGAGGAGAAGCGGTGCACCATAGGAGAACAAATCGCCCAGCTGCTCGCGGTCGGGTTCATCATGGAAGTGTTCCACCCGGACTGGCTGGCCAACCCAGTCCTGGTGCTGAAGAAAAACAAGACCTAGCACATGTGTATCGACTACACCAACCTGAACAAGGCATGTCCCAAAGACCCATTCGCCCTGCCGCGGATCGATCAAGTTATCGACGCCACGGCCGGTTGCGACTTGCTGTCTTTCTTGGATGCCTATTCTGGCTACCACCAAATCAAGCTGGATCCGGAGGACCGGCTCAAGACCTCCTTCATCACGCCCTTTGGGGCGTACTGCTACATCACCATGTCTTTCGGCCTGAAGAACGCGGGCGCCAACTTCCAACGGTGCATGCAGAAGTGCCTCCTGCCTCAAATAGGCAGGAACGTCCACGTCTACGTCGACGACATCATCGTCATAACCAAGAAGCATTTTAGCCTCCTCGACGACCTCCGGGAAACTTTCGCGAACCTGCGCGAGTAGAAGATCAAGCTCAACCCGGAGAAGTGCGTTTTTGGCGTCCCGGCAGGCCAGCTCTTGGGGTTCTTCGTGTCCGCCCACGGCATCAAGGCGAACCCCGAGAAGATCCGCGCAATCGAGCGCATGCCAAAGCCGACCTGACTCCGCGACGTCCAAAAGTTCACCGTCTGCCTTGCTTCGCTTAGCCGGTTCATCAACAGGCTGGGGGAGAAGGCCCTACTGCTCTATGGGCTGCTTCGCAAGACGACCCTCATAGAGTCGGGCCATGCCAAGAAGCCGGGCGCCTTCGACTGGCCCGACGAGGCAGACGAGGCTTTCCGCGGCCTCAAGAAGGATCTCACCCGCGCACCAATCTTAGCTGCGCCAGCTGAGAAGGGACCTTTGCTCGCCAACATCACCGCAACTACCCGGGTCATCAGCGTCGTGCTGGTGGTTGAGGGCAAGACGCTACCAGTCCAGCGGCCCGTCTACTACCTCAGCGAGGTCCTCTTCGCGTCCAAACAGAACTACCCCCATTACCAGAAGATGTGGTACGGCATGTACTTTGCCGCCAAGAAGGTCAAGCACTACTTCCAAGAGCATACCATCACCGTGGTGAGCACGGTGCCGCTCAGCGAGATCATGAGCGTCCGGGACTGCACCGGCCAGATTGCCAAATGGGTGATCGCCCTCGCCGATCACGAGATCCGGTACGAACCGAGAACCGCCATCAAATCACAGGCATTGGCGGACTTCCTCGTCAACTGGGCGGAGACGGAGTTCGTCCCGCCTCCTCCAGACTCCACGCATTGGCGAATGCACTTCGACGGATCGAAGATGAGGACCGGCCTGGGTGCTGGCATAGTCCTCACCTCCCCAAAAGGTGATCAGCTCAAGTATGCCCTCCAGATCCATTTTGCCACCTCCAACGACATGGCAGAGTACGAGGCCATCGTCCATGGCCTCCGGCTTGCCAACGAGATCGGCATCAAACGCATCCTCTACTTCGGCGACTCCGACCTAGTGGTGCAGCAGGTCTCCGACGAGTGGGACGCCAGGGACGCAAACCTGGCCAGCTACCACTTCCTCGTATAGCAGCTCACCGGCTCCTTCGAGGGTTGTGAGTTCCACCACGTCCCCCGAGCGGACAATGAGGCGGCGGATGCATTGGCAAAGATCGGCTCTGCCCGACAGGCCATCCCAGCCGACATCTCCCTCGAGCGTCTGCTCAAGCCATCGATCAAGCCTTCCCCAGAGTCGGAGTCAATTCTCGTGCCGGTGAGCGCCACCGGCCCGCCGACGCCTCCAACCGCCCCTCCTGCGACTTCGCCGCCGGCTCCCGAACCGTCGGCTGCCCAGCCGGCCCGGATCGAGCCGGCGGCACCCGGGACGGCGTATCCCGACGGTGCGGCCGTCATGATGGCCATCGATCAACCGGCCCCAGGGACCAGCGGGCCAGACCCGGGGGCTGATTAGCCAGTCCCGTGGGCTCTTGAACCGGTCTTGGGGGCTGATCAACCAGCTCCGGGGACTCCTGGGCCGGACGCCATCACGGCCCCCTCGTGGGCCCAACCCATCCTGGCTTTCCTTCTTCAAAGAGAGCTGCCTCCGGACGAGGCTCTGGCCAGGCAGATCCAACGCCGGGCCTCGACCTACAGCATCATCAACGGCGAGCTCGTCCACCGCAACACTACCGGCGTTTTCCAGCGATGCGTCGAGCCGAAGAGGGGCCTGGAGATTCTTCTTGATATCCACCAGGGCGAGTGAGGGCACCACGCCACCTCCCGGGCCCTGGTGACCAAGGCCTTTCACCACGGCTTCTATTGGCCCACAACTCTCAAGGCGGCCAGGAAACTGGTCGACGACTGTGAGGGCTGCCAACGCTTCAGCACACAAAGCCACCTACCGGCAACAGCCCTCCAAACCATGCCCCTCTCGTGGCCCTTTGCCGTTTGGGGGCTGGACATGGTGGGTCCTTTCAAAACCGCTCGAGATGGCATGACGCACTTACTGGTGGCCGTGGACAAATTCACCAAGTGGATCGAGGCGCGGCCCATCAAGAAGCTGGACGGCCCCATGGCCGTCCGGTTCATCGACGACACCACGGTACGCTACGGCGTCCCCCACAGCATCATCACCGATAACGGCACCAACTTCTCCAAAGGCGTGCCCGCATGTTTCTGCTCCAAGCAGGGTATCCGGCTCGATCTGGCCTCCATCGCTCATCCGTAGTCAAATGGCCAGGTCGAAAGGGCAAACGGCCTCATCTTGTCTGGCATCAAGCCCCGGCTCGTGACACCGCTGGTCAGGTCGGCCAGTTGCTTGATCGAAGAGCTGCCGACCGTCATTTGGAGTCTTAGGACCACTCCGAACCGGTCAACCGGCTACACCCCGTTCTTCCTCGTGTACGGGTCAGAGGCGATAATCCCCACCGACATCAAATTCGATTTGCCTCGAGTCGCCCTGTGCATGGAAAAGGACGCAAAGGAGGCAAGAGAAGATGGCGTCGACCTGCTCGAGGAGGCTCGTGAGCTAGCCTTGAGCCGGACGGCAATCTACCAACAGAAGCTCCAACACTACCACAGCAAGCGGATCCAGCCGCTCTCGTTCCGCGAGGGGGACCTAGTCCTCAGGAGGATTCAATGAACCACCGGTCAGCACAAGCTGCCCTCCCCATGGGAAGGCCCATTCATCATCAGCAAGGCGCTGCACAACCACGCGTACTATCTAAAAGATGCCCAGAAGCCACAGAAGCGCAAGAAAGATGCCTCCGACGAGGAGACGGAGCGCCCGTGGAACGCGGCGCTTTTGCATTCGTTTTACTGCTAGGAGGAATCAATGTATGTATGCATCCCCATCCTTTTGGGCTTATGAATACAATGGGCGTCCCAAGCCGGCTCTTGGGGCGCGCCCCATTTCGATTATTCCTAAGTGTCCTACACTCACTGGCTCCCCGGTCCGGCTCCCAGGCCCGGGGGCTAGCCGGCCAGGCCTAGAAGCATCTCTCCGTAGAAAAGACTAAGTAATTGCGAGCCGGCCAAGCCTCCCCACCCTTACCAGCTACAGACCGGCACCCGGCTGTCCGGCTGATGGGACCTCGGGGCGGCAAGGCCTAGCTCGCACCAAAGCTCGGAACAGGAGGGGGTTTCTTCCAGGCCCGGTCAGATCCTTGCCGCGTCTCTAGCCGTCTCGCCTATCCTGAAAAAATCCTCCGCGATTCCTAAGTCCCTAAACGGCTCCCTCGAGGAGGGCGCCCCGACCCAACCATAAACCGGCTCCCAACTGTCGGGCTGGCGGGGCCGAGGTCAAAGGGGAAAGGAGTAAGACACAAAGAATCGCGGCGGGCGAAAAAAGGGAAAAGTCAAGGTGGCAAGATGCGGAAATCACAAGTATTCATAACTTAAAAAGCGGCCCACGGCCGGCACATCAGTTCATTACATACACACCCCTAGTGGGTGGATCGAATTCAAGTTCGAAGTGCAGGAAAGAAGGGAAAGGTAAAACAAGAAGGTGCCCGGGGGCTCAAGCCGCCGGCGCGTCGCCAGCGGGTGCGTCACCAGCCGGCATGTCGGGAGGCGGCTCGGTCCTCGTCCCAGAGGTGTTCGCCGTCTTCGGGTCGGCCGCCTTGCCCTTCGGGACGGCCTCCTCGGCGTTCATCTACTCAGCCTCTCCCGACTCGCCGCTCGAGTCGGTGCTCTCGTCGGCGACTTCGGCATCGTCCGGGCCTTGGGGGATGCCGAAGGAGTCCTCCAGTAACGGATCGCCGTCCTCCCCAAGCGGTGGCAGGAACTCGTCCGCGTAGACGTATGACATGAGCTCATTTTCCCGCAAGACAAGGGCCGGCTCGTGGGCCTCCCGCTCCGCAGCCGGCACGTCCCGCATCATCGCAGGCCGCCCGAGGTCTACCCCTCGGTACCACGAGGTGATGAACCGGAGCGTCATCTGCACTCCGGCTCGAGCAGCCGAGGCCTTCCATGCCTTGATGTGGGAGACGTCATGCTTCAGCCACTGCGCCATGCGGTGCATCGAGGCCCCTCTGCGGTTTGGCCAGAGCGCGGTGATCACCTCCTTGCCGGCGGTCTTGAGCCGCTCCACGCTCCGCTCGAGATGGGTCATCCGCATCTCGACGGTGAGCCTGATCTCGTCCATGTCCCACGGGGCATGCTCGTCGATGAAGCGGCCATACCCCCGGAGGTGCTCCCGGTGCTCCTCAACGGCCCGCGCGGCGCGACGGTGGGTCTCTGGAAACCGCACTGAGGCAAAGAAGAAAGAGAGAGGGAAGAACCGAATGAAACCTCAAAGAAGCGACAAGAAAAAGCAAAGCAATCGAAAAAGAAGACGAGCCGGGCGCCTACCTTCGATCGTGTCGTCAACGCTGATGGCAAAGTTCAGCACCGCCGTCTGCTCGGCCGTCCGCGCCGCCTCCGCGGTGGCAAGGGAGCCCTTGGTGTCCTCGAGAGACTTCTCGAGGCGAGTCACCGCCCCTTGGAGGGCGGTGGTCCTCAAGGCAGTGTTGGCCGCTTCCTTGACGGCCGCCTCCCGGGCCGCCACCTCCCTCGCCGCCTCGGCCTTGAGCCGGTCGCGGGCCGCCTCGCCGTCGGCCAGTAGCACCGCTAGCCGGCCCGTTTCCTGCGCAGCCGCATGGGCCTCCTGTGCTAGCCGGTCCTGCTCGGCGGCGAGCCCGGTCTTCTCCTCCCGCAGGGTGGCGAGCTTGCCTGCATAGCACCCTTGGCATTAGCGAATAGGTGAGGAGTCGCCAACTCCCAGGGGCTACGCACCCCCACCGACAAAACTCAACTCACCTCGCACGCGGGTCAGCTCCTCCAGGCGGAAGTAGCCATGCTTGCCGCGGTCGTGGATGGCGACCGCCTCCGTGAAGAGCCTCTGCCGCACGGAGGCTCCCTCCTGTTACAAAGGGGGGAGAACGTCAAAAACTCGCTCAAAGGGGATCCGCCCGGCTGCCCGTCAGCCGGTCAGCTGGCCCACATCTCGGGGGCTACACCCAGTGGGTGCGCTTGCGTGCCCCCACTTGAAACACAAGAGAGAAGGGAACATCACTTACCTCAGCGCGTCGAAGGGTGGTGTCTGCCGCCTCCATGAACCGGGCCAGCTCCTACCGACACCGGTCCAGGACACTACCCAGCTCCCCGAAGGAGGGAACCGGGTCGCCTGCCGGAGGCGCCAAAAGGGCCGGCGCGTTCGCCAGTGCCTCCTAGTCCCGGCAGACCTCCTGCGTTGTTTGCAGGACCTGCCAGGCCCAGCCGCTGCCGCCGCTCGAGCTCGCCGTGGCTCCGGCCGTGGGGGGCGGGTTGATAACGGCGAGGGCCCGGGAGTCGCCTCCCGCCACCCCCCGCCGGGCACCGCTGTCGCCTCGCCAGCCGGCCTCTCCGGCGCGACGGCCGCTGCACCTCCATGTCGACCGCCTCCGGCATCGCCTCCGGGGCCGGCTGGATCACCGCCGGCATCTCCTCTCGAGCCGGTTCGGGAGACGTCGGGGTCGCCACCGGCACCACCTCCCGGTCCGATTTGGGAGCCGACGTGGCCACCTCCGGCACCTCAAGCCGGGCTGCCTCGGGAGTCGGCTCGGCCACCGTCTCCCGCACAGGTGGAGGCGGCGGCAGGTCCACGGCCGCGTCTCGCGGCTCGCTTGATGGGGGCCTTAGCCGACGGGTGGGCTCCGCTGCTGAGTCCGAGGCCCGCGGCGGCTCGGTCGCCCCTCTGCACCGCCGGCTGCTTGAGGTCTCGGAACATGCGGATCCCCCCGCGTGCTGGACCGAGAGGCTCGCAGCTCTGCGAGCCGTCTCTTCTCCTCCCGTTGGGTGGCCGCATGTTCGCGGGCCAACCGGCCGGCGGCATCCGCTTGCTCGTCGGGTGCCCCCTCCTCCTGGAGCTTGATGGGGTCGTTGCAACACCTAGGACCCGGTCATCGACCGACTCGCGGGACGGAAACGGGAAAAGGGAGAATGCAGGAGACTTACGCAACCACAAGGGGTAGGGACCTCTTGGCGCGGGACGACAGCTTCTGCGCGGCTGCCTTGACCCGCTTCGGGCCAGGCGGTGGAGCCGGCGGGCCCCTGGGCCGGCCTCTTCCCCCTGCTGGATGGCCCGGTGTCCGGGCCTCGGGCCGGACGCTCCTCGCTCCGTCGATCTGGGTGCGCTGCAGAAGGGGGCCCATCCAGGATCATCAGCTCGTCATCATCGCCGTCGTTGTCGTCCGTCCAATCACGGATGGAGGGGGCAAGAGGGAACTCACCCGCTTCGCCGGATCCTCCGGCTGCTCCGGAACCCCCGGCACCGCTTGGGGCGTCGGCCCATGGAACCGCCGGCTCGTCAACCTCCCCAGAGGAGTCGACTCCCTCCTCCGCGGGACCCCACGTCCGGAAGTCTCGGGAGTCGGAGTCCTCCCACTCCGCCTTGAATATTTGCGGATGCAAGCCGTCTGGAGTGTTCTGCTGTACCATCAGCTGCGATCAACATTTCGCTATGAGTCCTCCAGCCGGCTTCCGGTTGGGGAATAATGAACAAGAAGACAATCGCCTCACCGTAAAACTTACCATGGGAGGCCGGTTGACGCGGTCATAAGGCTCCACACCGAACAACCATGAGACGTGGCTCAGCTTGAACATCGTAAGGGCATTCACCCGCTTCGCCACCTGGGCCGGCATCAGCTCGATGGTGGACTGCTGGCAGGGGTCGCGTCGACCAGACATATCATAGATCCGGTGTGGCCTCATCTGAGAGGTGACACCCGGCACGATATGAACACCGCCACCATGTCGGAGGCGACCAACCCCTCGGAGCTCTTCAGCTCTCCGAGCCGGCTCAGCTCCCCCAGGGCGACGCCGCATGGAGCCGACGACGGCCAGTTCTGCTGGCTCAACTGCCGATCCTCGAAGGGCGGCAGCCGGATGTAGTCTAGCGTCGGGTCGGCATTCCTCACATAGAAGAATGTGCGGTGACAACCTTTGACAGCCTCAATCAAGGAAAGAGGAGGGAAGCGAGCAATGCCGCGGTAGCACACTACGGTGCCCCCACATGCGTTGTTGACCAACGGCTTGAGGTAGTAGAGCGCGTTGAAGAGACCGATGAAAGGAAGAACCCCCAAGTACCCCTCGCACAACGTCACAAAGTCGGAAAGGTACAAGATGGAGTTGGGACCGAGGTTGTGGGGCTGGAGATCGAAGGTTTCAAGGAAGAGGCGGAGGAAGTTGCTCACCGGGAGCGCGAAGCCTCGGGAGAAATGCCAAAGGAACACCACTCGTTTCCCTGGCTACGACGCCGGCACCAGTTCGCCACCCGGCGCACGGGCGACCACTCGCTCGGGCGACGGCAGCATCTGCACCTTGCGCAGCTCAACGATGTTAGCGTCAGTGACGAAGGAACCGCTCCAGCTACCGCGTCCATCGGCCATCTCAGCGGGGGAATGGCGTGTGGGCACGTGCGTGAGCTCAGGCGCGGCAGCACGTGGCGAGGCAAGGACAGGAAGCAGGAAGCAATGGCGAGAGGGGCAGCAAGGGGGCAAGTGGGGCGCAGGTACCTCCGCCCCCTACCCTCCCCTCCCTTTTATAAGGAGGACACGACCAGGGACGTGGGATCGTTTGCGCCCACGTTCCCCAGAAATACCGCGCGAGTGGGTTGCTTTGGGCCGTAACGGCCGCTTCAGGGCACAAGGGATCCAGCCCGGCCCCCAAGGCATACCGGGCTATGTCTGGGCCCTATCGGGCTAGGCCAGGACGACGTCCCGTCTCCCCGCATGCGCGGGGCCTAGCACATCATTACCCGCCGCGTGGCGAGTCGCGTATCGGCGCGTGCGTCGGGGCGGCGCGCTAGGACCCGAGGCGTCGGTCCTGCGGCCGGCCCGGCTGCCCCTTCGCCTTTGAGCCGGAGGCGGGCTAGGCTGAGGGGAAGCCGCCGGCACCCCACCGTCTGCCGGACGTCGGCCCCCTCCGGCTTCGGGGGCTACTGACGGTGTTAATACCCCCGGGTAGGCCAAAGCAACGAGCTCCCCTCCTCTTCGCTTCGAAGAGAAACCGAATGGCCGGCTAGACGAGGCCGGCTGGGGACGCGCCACGCGAGCCGTCTCTGGCCGGCGCTTCGCCCGGCTGGTCCGATAGCCGGGCATGTTCCCGCCCGGCTAGCCAAGCAGCCGGATGCCCCCGAGCCGGGATTTCCGTTGACTTGGGGACGGACATGCCCTATCCCGTCCCCCTGTTCGCGGGTACGGCAGCACGACGTGACTGGGCGACGCTGTGGCCACAGTGGTCGCTGACGCACCATCCGGCATGGCTACGGTCCGCCTGTCTGGACCGCTGACTTCGGTGAGCGGTGACCGGGCAGGGGAACAGTACCGGCATGCCTTCGCTACTCGAGTGCTAGCTCTGGCGTGGCTATAGTGCCGCCAGCCATACCGACGACCTTGGCCGGCTGGCGCTAGACAACGCCTCTCGGGCAGCCCGTGCCGGGGCCGGTGAGGGCTGGCCCATCGTGGCGCCCGTCGGCGAGACCCAGCAGGGATGGAACTGCTCAAGCCGGTAGGCCCCGCCCACGACGAGACGACACAAGCCGCGGGACCCCCTGACCAGGCAGAGAGGCTTCCAGCCGGGTCCCGCCACCCATGTACCTAAAACATATTGTAAGAGCCGGGGGGTTGGCCTATAAAACCCCCCGAGCCCCCCATGCAACGGAGACACGACGGTGACAGCCGAGAGAGAGAGAGATAGACGAGAAGAGAGGAACGATCGCGGTCTCACATCCATAGAGCTCTCACACCCCCTCTCGTAGAGAAGGAAGGCGAGCCGGCTGCTCTTTCTTCCTCCCCTGAATACAGCTCCAGGAGCACCCCTGTATACCTATCCACCCATCCAACGAATCCAAGCAGGACTAGGGGTATTACCTCTCCCGGAGGGCCCCGAACCTAGGTACATCGCGTGTCTCACCTTCTTGTACCCAATCTCGCACCCGGAGCCCAGCGGCGTCCAATGGCCCCAACACCTCCGATAAGCCATCCCCTGGCATCTGCCATGAGGAAACGACGACACCCGGTCCTCGGGGAAGGGCTGCCACGATTGGCCGGCCGCCTCCCTGCCAGCCCCTCCTAAGGGCGCCCTCTTCCTCGCCGCCTCCTCCCATGGACAATGCCCCTCGGTGCGCAGCTCCTGCTGGGCCGCCTCCATGGCACGCCAAGATTCATTCTCCCTCTCCTCGATGGTGCTCGGCGGCGCCGTTCCCACGGTGTCGCTCACCAAAGTCCTCCGCTGGGAGCGCGCTTCCCTGGGCAAATGGAATAAGAGGGGGAGGGGAGAAGGAAGAAACAGGGGAACAGGATTAGGGCAGGCCGGCTTACTCGATAACGACGGGGACCTCCTTTATCGCAGGGCCCGTCGGGACGACCCGCCTCCTATCGCCGCCGCCTCCGCGGCTACTGCCGAGCTGCTCGGTGGTGGCCCATTTCGGTACCGGTCTCGGGACGGCTAGCTGCTTCCCCTTGACGCCGGTCGCCACGTCATTCTGGCCGGGCTCGTCGCTGCCCCGGTTGAGACGCCTCCTCGGCGGCTCCGTGTCCTCGTCCTCCGAGGCCTCGATGTCATCGAGAGCATTTGCATCACGCGATTCCTCTGACTCGGCATCGTTGTTAGTCCAATCCCGCGAATTTGGACAGGGAGGGGACTCACCCGTCGACTCGGTCGCCTCCCCCGGCCTTGGATTGCCGGCTCGATCTGGGTCTTCCGGCTCCACATCGTCAACATCCTCCACCTCCTCAGGGTCCAAATCCACCAAGTCGGCGGCCGGCTCCTTGTACACATGTAGTGTGGGAAAGACCTGCATGCCGGAAATCGTTCTCTACTATTAAATCGAGGAGGCACGCTTGGGGGGAGAAAGGAAGACGAGCTGGCTGCCTCACATACCACTGATGCTGGGTGGCTCTAACTTTATGGGGTCTTCCCCCACTGCCAACTCCCCTCCTTCAGCTTCTTCGAGGAGAAAGCGTTCACCCTCTGCACCACATGGACCGTCTTCAGCTCCTTAGTGGAGAGCAGGCAGGGGTCATGCCGGCCCCCCATCTAGCAGATGAGATGCGACCGGCTCTGCAGCGGCTGCACCCGGCGCGCCACCATCGACGTCAGCAGGTCGGCCGCCTTCAGGCCCTCCGCCCCGGTCATGAGTACCACCCCCTCGTAGAGCCGGTCCGCTATCTCCAGGGATACAGGCGGGGCAATCCGCCAGTTCAGCATCGCCACCGATGGCGTGTTGATGAAGTCGGGGAGGTTCATGTAATCCTCCTCCGGCTTCACGTTCTTCACGTAGAACAATCCGCGCTACCAGTTCTTCACCGACTCCTGCAGCGGGAGTTTCGAGAAGCCGGCTCCCTGGCGGATGTGGATCAAGGCGCTCCCGCAGGCGGTCATGACCGCCTTCTTCGTCACCGGGTCCTTTGTCGGCTGCCGCTAGAGGAAGAAGAGGCGGAACCAAAGGTCAAGCCCCGGCTCCACCCCCAGGTACCCCTCGTAGAGGGTGACGTAGGCTGCCAGCTGCAGAACGTTGTTGGGGGTGAGGTGGTACCGCGTTAGGAACCGCTGGAAGAATGTGCTCGCGGCAGTCGGAGCCCGCGAAGGAAGTGCTCGGCAAAGGCAACCACCTCGCTGTCTCGTGGGGCCGGGGGATTCTTCGGTCCAGCCACTCGTGCCTCCACGAACTCCTCCACCGGAACCTTACGGCAGTGGCGGAGGTGCGCGATGAATTCCTTGTCAACGATGCTGCCGTCCCACGCCCCCTTGCTCGCCATGAACTCTCGATGGGCTTGCGGGCACTGTGGCGGGCGCGGGAGTTCAGCTGCAGGGTGGTCTTTGACGACAACGGCGGGAGCACGTCAATGGGCACGAGTCTCCCTCTCTTTCTCTTGTTCTCTGGGGCGGGAGGAGGAGGGCGACGAGTGCGAAGCGACGGAGGCGAGGGGAACAAATGCGCCATTATGTTCCCCTCCCTCCTCCATTTAAACCTCGCACGGGCGGTCTTGAGGAGGGGGGATTCATTGCGCACGACCCCTAGGATTCCTGTCGCGTGCGGGACGGCAGTTATCGTCCTTGGGCATGCCAACCGACGGCCCAAATCACATAAGATCCATACGCGCGGGCCGAGGCCATGGCTGGGGTGCCCCCCATCTCAGTCCGGTCTTGTCCGCCGTGCGGCTTGTCAGGACCACGGCCCGTGGCATCCACCACGTGGCGCGGGTGTACCGCATGGCGAGGCGCCCTAGACGATGCTCGGGCTTCAGGCCGGCTACGGAGCCAACGTCCGGATGACCATCGATGACCGCCCTCTGGGGCCGGCCGCGGCACCAGGATGATACTCAAGCCGGCAAGGTCCGCCGCGGCTTGGCGGCGGGCCTCCCCCGCTTCGCGGACTATTGTCGGGGGGATAACCCTGGGGTACCCTAAAGCAACCTACTGCCCCCAAAACTTTCTGAAATGGACGAAGGGTGAGCCGCCTCCCCCTAAGGCCAAGATTGAGCCTGACCGGCTGTGCGGCACTGGTTGAGCACTGCCGGCTACGCATGGCTGGCTCCACCAAGGGCAGCCGGCTAGGTGCAGGGATTCGTGACCCCCTAGCCGGCCGCGCGTTGGATCCCACTGCCCAGGCATGCACGGCTACAGTCGCCCCCATCCCATCGGGGGTCAACGCCCGTATGGCCATAGTGGAGGCAATAGTGCCGCTGACTTCGGCTGACCGTGAACAGGCTCCCAAAAGTGCCGACACGCCTCCAACCACTCCATGACTTGCCCCGGCGTGACTATAGTGAAGCCGGCCGTACCGTTGACCGCGGCTGGCTGCGCAAGACGACGCCCCGATGGACGACCCGTGCCGAGAAGTGATCGTTGCTGGGACCTGCTATGCGGGCCCCTCCGACTCTCGACGCGACCCCCATCCGATGGGTCGTACCAACGACGAGACCCTATAGCCGGGGCCCCATGGCCGGCTATAGAGGCTGCAAGCTGGGGCCCCGCATGACTTTCCACTCATATTATAATATGGGTGGTTGGCCTATAAAACCCCCCGGAGCCTCCTATGCAAAGGCAAGCAAGAAATCAGATAGACTAGAACCCGCACACTCACCAACGTAGCCAGGGAAGAAGGAGCTGGCTGCTCCCTCTTCCCCCTCTGGACAGCAGCTCTAGGAGCAACATTGTAACCTTTCCTCATCGATCAACTAGATCAGGTAGGACTAGGGGTATTACCTCCCATGGAGGGCCCTAAACCTGGGTACATCGTGTGTCATCACCGCTTGTGCCTAATCCCGCACCCGGAGCCCGTCGGCGTCCTCCGGCCCCAACCATCTTCGATATGCCTACCCATGGCATCTGTCGTTAGAAAACGACGACAATCCTTATATTGCGAAGGACATGCCAAGATTAATTCTTATAATGAGCAAAGCATTCTTGAGGACACATGGGAATTTTGTTTAGTCATGATCATCATGTTTTAGTTGATTCACATTCACTACTTTGATAAATTGTAATGTGGATGGACCGGTGCTAAGGTGTTGTTCTTACTTGAACAAATGACCTACTTATCATTATCCCTCTGGCAAGCATCCACAACTACGGAACAAGAATTAATATAAATCTAACCATATCATGAAACAAATGGATCCAAATTAGCCCCTTACGGAATAGTGCATACAATAGGGTTTAAGCATCTTTCTGTCGCAACCCACCATTTACTTACTAATCCACAATGCCTCCCCCTACGCCCAAATATGGTGAAGTGTCATGGAGTCAACATTCACATGACACCACTAGAGGAAAAAACAACATACATGTTAGAATATTGAATGAATACCAACTTAACATGATAATTTATAACAAGACTTCTCTCATGTCCTCAAGAACAAACGAAACTACTCACAAATCATATTCATTTTCATGATAAGAGGAGATAAATATATGATTAACAATCTGAACATATGATCTTCCACCAAGTAAACCAACTAGCATCAACTACAAGATGTAATCGACACTACTAGCAACTCACATGTACCAATATGAGGTTTTGGAACAAATATTGAGTATAAGAGATGACCTAGGGTTTGAGATGAGATGGTGCTGGTGAAGCTATTGATGGAGATTAGTCCTCCCATGATGAGAGGGGTGTTGGTGATGATGAAGGCTTCGATTTCCCCCTCCCTGAGGGTAGTATCCCTGGGAGAATTGCTACGTCAGAGAGAAGAAGTGCTACTGCCCAGGTTCCGTCTTGAGACGGAGGTGCTTCGCCTAGAAAGTCTTTTCTTACTTTTTCTAGGGAAAAATGGCTTCATATAGAAGAAGACGGGCATCGGAGGGCCCCCGTGGGATCCACAAGGGTGGAGGGCATTTCTAGGTGAGAAAGGCCCTTGTGGGACAACGGTAGATCTTCCGCAAAGTTTCTTTCTTCCAACATTTTTCATAATCAAAAATAAATCTCTAGAAAATTTTAGCTCATTTGGAGCTTCGGAGAATAGCTATCTATGTCATAGCTCTTTTAGATCTAGAATTCCAGCCGGCGACAATTTCCCTCTTTAAGTAAATCTTGCAAATTTAGAGACAAAAGGCATAAGAATGGTGTCATAAAGATCCAAAACATTGTAAATTACATTATGAAATCATGATGCAAAATGGATGTATCATTGAGCAACCCCAAAGCCCATCGTACGGTATGGAGAAACTACTATACTCTCATGGTCTAAGGAACTAAAGCATTGTTAAATCTCCGTGTTATAACAATTGACTTGTGACGATTGTATCTCAAAGTATAAGAAATAAGTTTGGATCAATTCAATATGATCATTCTTCCAACATCATATTCTCAAAGTTGTTTTAGGACTATCATTACACTTAATGATATCCTAATATCCGGAAAACATGATCACTAACAAGACTTGAGCTAGTCTTAAAGGGGAGACTAGGAATCTGATTTTACGGTTTATCATTCCACACGTGCAAATTTTTCCACTAAATCACACATTCCAGGATCATAAAAGTTATATCATAGAATATAAAATCTTCATTATAAACATGGAAATATAATAATACAATATTATTGCCTCTTGGGCATATTTCAAACAAAGAATACCAAGACTAGGATGAGATGCAAAACGGAGTAGCATCACTAGGTGAATACTTCCTAAAAGATGGCATGTCCCCAAGAGATCGACATAGATTTGCAATAAAGTTCCAACAGATTCTTCTCCCCTAACCTTAAACTTCTTCTCTCTATATATATAAGATTGTAGGCATGTGAGTAGGTAGGGTGAGACAAGATCAGAGGAGAATAGATAAAACAAATCATAACACAAAACAAAATCATAAATCATGTTCATATGTTACTCCCCATTTAGAAACATATACTTCCCTCTACTATTATATTCCTCTAAAAAGTATGCTTTGAAGCATCATAATCTGCATTTATATTTATTTTAGATAAGATTTGATGTGCATTTCTCTCCCCCTTTGGCATCAATATCGAAGAAGAGTTGAAGGCCATTTGATTGTACTCAATAGGAAGGGTCCTGAATGAGCACACTTAGCTGAGATGATGTTGTGAATGCAGTATGGAGGAAAGAACCATTGAGTGGAGCTAGACAGAAACAGAAACTTAATTTTGGAAAACAATTATTTTCTTGTGCACTTCGAAAGAGATCAATCGTTCATTCTAAAGAAATCTTGGAATCACGTGTTGATCACATCGGAGGTTCCAAGCAAGTTCAATTCGCATTGACCAATGAACTTCTAAACAATGAATCTTGTAGACCTGGTTGCATCGATGTATCTAAATCGAGAGACCGATTGCACAACAGAAAGAAAGATTTGTTAAACTCAACTCACTTTGCAATAAGACCACTGAAGGATTTGCAAGGAATTCATATAATATTTGCAATGAATTGTCAAAATAAATCAAAGATAAAATAGAAGAACTTTTGGTGATTTTTTTGTAAATTTTTTCCAAAGCATAGCGAAACACAAGAACAAATCAGGCTAAACACAACACAAGGTTAAAACAAGAAATGTAAAAGTTCAACTAAGATAGTGTCACCTACTAGGTCACCTATATTTAAGTATTGACTTAGAAGTCAAGTGAGTGCGCTTAATCATAAGTCATAATAATCTTTATGCTTAAAACAGGGTTGCCATTTTTTGATTTAGCATTTCAATGTGTTCACAACTTCTTGAGTTTGTTTGACTCAGGACTTGAAGTAAAAATTCTCTAAGATGTGAAGACTTACATTGGGATTTATTGTTGACACGATCACGTATTTGAACTTTTTGTGGATGCTTTCGTGTGATGATGTCCATCATGAATTGGAAGATTTCTGTTGTTCTTTGAAGTCCATCTTCCTACACGGATTAGTCACGCAAGGAACAACATGTTATCCAAACTAACAAGAGCGAACAGTTTAAAGAAATATTTCAAAGGATACTTTTGCTGTTGTCTTATTCCTCGATCACAACAAATGAGATCTGTGATACTTGGTTCATATGAGATTGCTTAAGATGGCAGTTTGGAGCAATCTTGCAAGGTGTTGCTTGGACAAGTACCTATACGGGGTTACATGCAATACAAGGAGGCAATATATCCAAGATAAAAGATAGATCATCATAAGAGAAATATCAAGGATTAGTCATGTAAGATCAAGTCCTCACATGCACCCAAGTGAATTTGTAGTTCACATTGGAAGCATCAACAATGTTTAACTCACTCCTTAAGTGATAGAAATTCTTCTCATCAAGAGGTTCCGTGAGGATATCCACCACTTGCTTGTCAGTACGAACATGATTAAGGTCAATGCCACCCTTAGCCACATGATAACTTATGAATTGGTGATGATCATTAATATGATTAGTATGGGAATCTTGATAGAACTCTCATTGTCACAAAAGCAATGGACATGTTCCAGGCTTATCCAATAGTTTTTGAGAGTCTGTGTCATCCATAGTAATTGAGAACAACATGATACGACGTCAATGTATTTTGCTTCGACGGTAAATAGAGGTATCAAGTTTTTCACCAAGACACACACTAGTAGAAAACAGACCTTTCGTCCCAAGCATTAGTCCCGGTCTGGTTACGAGCCGGTACTAAAGATTGTATTAGTCCCGGTTCGTGCTGGCTCCAATGGCTAGGAGCAGGGCGACCTTTAGTACCAGCTCGTAAGGGATCTTTAGTACCGGTTCGTGTCACGAGCCGGTACTAAAGGGGACGTGGCAGGCTTTTGGTTAGACTTGGGCCCCGCGCGCCTCTTTAGTACTGGTTGGTTACACCAACCGGTACTAAAGGGCAACCTTTAGTACCGGTTGGTGTCACCAACCGGTACTAAAGACTTCCTATATATATGCTTTGTCTACAGCCGATCGAAGGGGCTCTCATTTCTCTGTTTTCTCCCCTGTTCTTCTTCTTGCTCGAAGCTCATCCTCCATTTTGCCAAGTATTTGTCAAGATTTAAAGGCACCCCATCTATCCAAGTGTTCACAAAGGTTAGCAACTTTGCCCCTTCATCTCTCATTGCTAGATTAGCTTGTGGTATGCTCAAAGATATGTGATTTGTGGGTTTTAGCTAGGTTTTGGAGGAGTGATCATTATGTGGGAGTTTATTTGATTTATATGCAATTTGAGATCAAATTAACTTGTTAGGTTGCATATGTGTAGGTGTGGTTTATTTGGTGCCTTCCCATCCCCGTCCTAACCATCGTCGATCGTCCGCACCGTCTCGTCGTGGCACCGTCCACCTTGGTGAGCCTCTTGTTCTTCTTAAAACCTTTTTGTTAAAAATATTACTTGTATGGTTTAGATAGCTGCGTGTATTATTTACTTACTTGTATTATTGTTAGTTATTCTATAGTGTCATGGTTATGGTATCCGCGCACGTCAGCCCTCGTCCAGTCTATGATTCAGATGTGGTATGTCGTTATCTTTTATAACTATTTCACACATCATCTAATGTCTATGAAAATTAATTATGCCACCAAATTGACGTATATGTTTTTATCTATAGGAAGTAGTTGAACCAGAAATTCCAACCGACTATGCAATTCTGCTCGAGAAATTAACACAAGCTGAAAAAGAAATTGATCATTTGAAAGAAAAATTGAAAAGAACTGAAGATGAGAAGATGGGATTGGAGTTGCATGTTGCCTATATTGTCGATGATCACAAGAACAAGATGGCTGGAATGCGCTTGAAGCTTAGAAAGATTAGAAAATATGCCATTGATAAAGAGGCTTGGTATCATTATGCCATTGGCTCAATTGTTACCTTAGTTGCGATTATGATCTCATTTGTTGTTGCATTTACATGTTTTAGATAGTTGTATGTTGTTTTATGAGATGTATGTATGAACTATAAGTACCTATTATTTGCAGTAATAACATTTGTTCACTGCTAGCTCTACTTTGGTTGTAATGTGATGATGAAGTTGTATTAATTTGGTCACTTCGATATTGTGTAGTGAACATGAGCCGACAGTCGATGTACGATGACCGACTAAGTCTAGGGTTTCTTAATGGCCTGCATGATTTTATTCGTGTGGCTGAGGAAAACAAGCAGAATGGTTTCATGTGTTGTCCATGTCGTGACTGTAAGAATGAGAGGAATTACTCTACCTCAAAAACCCTTCACTACCACCTGTTGAAGTCCGGTTTCATGTCCGGCTACAGCTGTTGGACCAAGCATGGAGAAAGCGGGGTTATAATGGAAGAGAATGAAGAAGAATAGGATGATGACAACTATCCTTTCACCAATACAACAATGAGGGAAGCTGAAGAAGGGGCATCAATGGGGGAAGCTGAAGAAGAGGCATCAGATGAGCCCGCTGCTGATTTGGGTCGGGTCATTGTTGATGCAAAGAGAAACTACAAAAGTGACAAGGAGAGGTTGAAGTTGAAATGCATGTTAGAGGATCACAAGAAATTATTGTATCCAAATTGTGAAGATGACCAGAAAAAGCTAGGTACCATGCTGGAATTGCTGCAATGGAAGGCGAAGAATTGTGTAACTGACAAGGGATTTCAAGAATTGCTGACAATGATAAAGAAGATGCTTCCAAAGGATAACGAATTGCCTGAAAGTATGTACAAAGAAAAGAAGGTTGTCTGTCCTCTAGGATTAGAGGTATAGAAGATACATGCATGCCCTAATGATTGCATCCTCTATCGCGGTGAGGAGTACAAGAATTTGGATGCATGCCCGGTATGCGGTGCACTGCGCTATAAGATCCCCCGCGGTGACCCTGGTGATGTGGAGGGTGAACACCACAGGAAGAGGGTTCCTGCCAAGGTGATGTGGTATGCTCCTATAATACCACAGTTGAAACATTTGTTCCAAAACAAAGAGCATGCCAAGTTGTTGCAATGGCACAAACAAGAACGTAAGAAAGATGGGATGTTGAGAGCACCCGCTGATGGGTCGCAGTGGAGAAAAATCTAGAGGGGGTTCGAGGACTTTGCAGCTGACGCAATGAACTTATGGTTTGGTCTTAGTACAGACGGCATGAATCCTTTTGGGGAGCAGAGCTCCAATCACAGCACCTGGCCCGCGACTCTATGTATCTACAACCTTCCTCCTTGGTTGTGCATGAAGCGGAAGTTCATTATGATGTTAGTGCTCATCCAAGGCCCTAAGCAACCCGGCAACGACATTGATGTATACCTAAGGCCACCAGTTGATGAACTTCTACAGTTGTGGAAAAAACTAGGTGTACGTGTGTGGCATGCGCACACACAGAAGGAAATTGACCTATGAGCGTTGCTGTTTGTAACCATCAGTGATTGGCCTGCTCTTAGTAACCTTTCAGGACATACAAACAAGGGATACAATGCATGCACGCACTGTTTAGATGATACTGAAAGTATATATTTGGATAAACGTAAGAAGAATGTGTACCTGGGACATCATCGATTTCTACCGATCAAGCATATCATAAGAAAGGCAGGCAACCATTTAAAGGTGAGCCACATAACCGGAAGAACCCTGGCCTCCGTACTGGTGAATATATATTTGATATGGTCAAGGATTTACAGGTAATCTTTGGAAAGGGTCCTAGCAGACAATCTGTTCCGAATGACGCTAACGGACACGCACCCATGTGGAAGAAGAAATCTACATTTGGGGAACTTGAATATTGGAAAGCCCTAGAGTTCCGCAATGCAATCAACGTGATGCACGTGATGAAGAATCTTTGTGTGAACCTACTAGGCTTCTTGGGCGTGTATGGAAAGACAAAAGATACACCGGAGGCACGGGAGGACAAGCAAAGAATTAACGAAAAAGACGGCATGCCTCCAAAGAAGTATCAAGGTCCTGCCAGGTACACTCTTACGAAATAAGAGAAGGAAATCTTTTTTGAATGCCTGCTCAGTATCAAGGTCCCGTCTGGCTTCTCGTCGAATATAAAGGGAATATTAAATATGACAGAGAAAAATTTCAAAATCTAAAATCTCATGACTGCCACGTGATTATGACGCAATTACTTCCGATTGCACTTAGGGGGCTTCAACCAGAAAATGTTCGATTAGCCATTGTGAAGCTATGCGCATTCCTCAATGCAATTTATCAGAAGGTAATCGATCCAGAAATCCTACCAAGGTTACAGAATGACCTGGTCCAATGTCTTGTCAGTTTCGAGTTGGTGTTCCCTCCATCCTTCTTCAATATTATGACGAACGTTCCAGTTCACCTAGTTGAAGATATTAACATTTTGGGTCCTGTATTTCTACACAATATGTTCCCCTTCGAGAGGTTAATAGGAGTCTTAAAGAAATATGTTCATAACTATGCTAGGCCAGAAGGAAGCATCACCAAGGGATATGGAACAGAGGAGGTTATTGAGTTTTGTGTTGACTTTGTGCCTGACATTAAGCCGATTGGTCTTCCTGAATCATGACATGAGGGGAGACTGGGTGGAAAAGGCACACTAGGAAAGAAAGAAGCAATAAATATGGACGGGCATTCTTTCACTCAAGCACACTACACGGTTCTACAAAATTCCACCTTGGTGACTCCATATATCGAGGAACACAAGGATATTGTATGGTCCAAGAATCCGGAGCAGTCTGACCTCTGGATTGAACGTAAACACATGGAGACTTTCGCCGGTTGGATGCAAACAAAGCTCATCAATGACAACGATGTTCCAGATGAACTGTACTGGTTGGCCAAGACACCAAGTTTGGCTGTAACGACTTTAAAAGGGTACGAGATAAATGGGCATACATTTTACATGATCGGCCAAGATAAAAGGAGCACCAACCAAAACAGTGGTGTCCTGTATGATGCAACCAACTTTCAAGACACATATTATGGTTACATAGAGGAGATATGGGAAATTGACTATGGACCTGATCTTAAGGTCCCTTTGTTTTGGTGCAAATGGGTCAAATATACTAGAGGCAGGGTACAGGTAGACCCGCAGTACGAAATGACAATAGTGGATCTCAACAATCTTGGGTACACAGACGACTCATTCGTCCTAGCCAATGATGTGGCTCAGGTTTTCTATGTGAAGGACATGTCTAGCAAACTGAGGAGAAAAAATGATAAGGAAGCGAATACATCATATGATGAGCCAAAGCGCCACATAGTTCTTTTAGGGAAAAGAAACATTGTGGGAGTGGAGGACAAGACAGACATGTCAGAAGATTATGAAAAGTTTCATGAAATCCCTCCCTTCAGAGTGAAGACTGACCCAAGCATCCTGTTAAATGATGAAGATTCTCCATGGTTACGGTGCAATCATAAGCAAGGGACAAACATGTGGAAAAAGTCTTACACCGCGAGATCCCACTCTGGGATGTGACCGGCTTCTCCGTCATCACTTTCTATGTGAAGGACATGCATGCATTTTCTAGCATGGTATCTTTGTAACAGTTTGTACACGAAGTGCATCCAGTTTTTGTCATAACCCTCTCAACTCTTTATAAGTTGCTATGTGGGTTAAATTATGATGTCATGCCAAGTTACAACCTTTTTAGAGTTCATTTGTACTGCTTTTCAAATTCAGGGTCATTTAGCTCAAAATAAATCATTAAATGCATGAAAAATATCAAATGAAGTCAGAAAGGGTTGAAAATTGATGATGTGGCTTTAAATGGTGCATATTGAACACACAAAAAGTATGGATTTAAAATAAGTTATTAAAAATGAAATCCCTTTATAATAGATGATTTTTCGCCTGAAACCCTCATACTTCGAAAGAGATTGTCCAATTTGTACACGAAGTGCATCCAGTTTTTGTCGTAACCCTCTCAACTCTTTGGAAGTTGCTATGTGGGTGAAATTATGTTGTCATGCCAAGTTACAACCTTTTCAGAGTTCATGTGTACTACTTTTCAAATTCAGGTCATTTAGCTCAAAATAAATCATTAAATGCATGAAAATATCAAATGAAGTCAGAAAGGGTTGAAAATTGATGATGTGCCTTTCAGTGGTGCATATTGAACACACAAAAAGTATGGAGTTAAAATAAGTTATTAATAATGAAATCCCTTTGTAATAGATGAGTTTTCGTCCGAAACCCTCATACTTCGAAAGAGATTGTCCAATTTGTACACGAAGTGCATCCAGTTTTTGTCGTAACCCTCTCAACACTTTATAAGTTGCTATGTCGGTGAAATTATGATGTCATGCCAAGTTACAACCTTTTCAGAGTTCATTTGTACTGCTTTTCAAATTCAGGGTCATTTAGCCCAAAATAAATAATTAAATGCATGAAAATATCAAATGAAGTCAGAAAGGGTTGAAAATTGATGATGTGCCTTTGAATGGTGCATATTGAACACACAAAAAGTATGGAGTTAAAATAAGTTATTTAAAAATGAAATCCCTTTGTAATAGATGAGTTTTCATGTGAAACCCTCATACTTCGAAAGTGATTGTCCAATTTGTACATGAAGTGCATCCAGTTTTTGCCGTAACCCTCACAACTCTTTAGAAGTTGCTATGTGGGTGAAATTATGATGTCATGCCAAGTTACAACCTTTTCAGAGTTCATTTGTACTGCCTTTTAAATTCAGGGTCATTTAGCTCAAAATAAATCATTAAATGCATGAAAAATATCAAATGAAGTCAGAAAGGGTTGAAAATTGATGATGTGCCTTTGAATGGTGCATATTGAACACAAAAAAAGTATGGAGTTAAGATAAGTTATCAAAAATGAAACCCCTTTGTAATAGATGAGTTTTCGTCCGAAACCCTCATACTTCAAAAGAGATTGTCCAATTTGTACACGAAGTGCATCCAGTTTTTGTCGTAACCCTCTCAACTCTTTAGAAGTTGCTATGTGGGTGAAATTATGATGTCATGCCAAGTTACAACCTTTTCAGAGTTCATTTATACTGTTTTTCAAACTCGAGATATGACATTTCAAATGTCATTTAATCAAATTGTCTTATACAACAGCTTAAGTTGTTCAAACATGCATGGAAATGCCATAAACAGATTCTTTATATATTTTTGATATTTTTTCATATATTATTTATTTCCATTGGAGTCATAGATTTTTTTCTATGATTTTCTAAAGTTTAGGGGTTTTTCTGAAAATAATAATTAATAATGAATTAAAAAAACCTTTAGTACAGGTGCGAGCCACGCACCGGTACTAAAGGTCCACCGCCCCGCGCATTTTTGGGGTGGACATTTAGTACCGGTGCGTGGCTTGCACCAGTACTAAAGGGTCTTTAGTACAGGTGCGAGCTACGCACCGCTACTAAAGGTCCTCCACGTATAAATAGTGGATGCCTTGTCCCGGGCCGAGCCACGCACCGGGAGAAGCTTAATTGCGCTGCCGCCAGGCTACCAGAATCCATTGTCCTCGTCGCCGGACCTCCTCGCCCTCCTCCCCGAGCCAGCTCCTCGTCACTACCCCCAACGCCGTCCCCAAGCCCTGCCCGACTCCGTCGCCTCCGAGCTGTCCCCAGGCCCTGCCCGACACTGTCGCCTCCGAGCTGTCCCCGAGCCTTGCCCGACAGCGTCGCCGGACTTCCTCTTCCTCCTCCCCGAGCCCACTCCTCGTCGCCGCCCCCGACACCATCGCCGAGCCCTCCCCCAGCGCGTCGTCCCGCCGGCCCGCCCCGACGAGCCCCGACGATCCATCCCGCCGGTGAGCCCCGACGAGTCCTGCCAAAATGTACTATGATGCAAAAGCTGTTTTTTAGGAATTTTAGGAATTTTAGGAATTTAACTATGGAATATATGCTGGAATTTTAGGAAATTTAGGAATGTTAGATGGATAGGTAGATATGTTGTGGCAAAGTTGTTAGATGGATGTTTAGATTTTTAGATAGATATGTTGTAGCAAAGTTGTTAGATAGATATGTTAGATGGATAGATAGATGGATAGATAGAGATGTTAGATGGATAGATAGAGATGTTAGATGGATAGATAGAGATGTTAGATGGATGTTTAGATTTTTTTGCATTGGAGTTCATTTTTTTGCATTAGAGCTTTGGATAGATAGAGATGTTAGATGGATTTTTAGATGGATGTATATATATATATAGAAAATGTTGTAATGATGATTTTTTTGTTCATAGATTTTTTATGTTCATAGAATTTTTTTGTCCATGTATGTATGTATGTATAGAGGGATGGATTGATGTATATAGAAAATGTTCATATGAAGACTTCGGGAAAACATTCCCGGATGTTATTCCCCATCCGTTTCATTTGTTATATGCTAAGTGTTAATTTTGCTAAGTTTTATTTAATTTGTTTTCATAATTAAGTGTTTCTTCTCGACGTCAACAATGTCGATCCCGCATCCTCGTCGTCGAGTCGACGGAGGAGGTCACTTGCTTGAGCCGAGGGGCCCTGTCCGGGACTAGGCTTTGCCGGGCTGGTAAAAGGAGGTGCTGCCTTCCGGGTGGCGCAGCTTGGTGAGGAGCCAGCCCGTCGTCGACCCAGAGGTTCTGTGGTGGCGGCCGCATGGGCCACGGACGATTCGGAGGCTTGAGTCCCCCGCGGAGGTGGTACAATACCATGTCAGCACGGAGAACGAGCACATCCGTCGCTACATGGCAGCTTTGGAGGCCAGGTCCGACAATACCTGGCAGATTCTTTAGGGATCCCACTGGAGCTATGTTCCTGTGATGGTTCCTTCTCTTTGGGTGTCCATCGCCCGCCCCGGTATCCGTCGGGTGCTAGGGTTCTAGCTAGATTGATATATTAGCTACTATATATGTATTATTATGATGTATTAGCTAGATCGATGGATTAGCCGATGTATTAACTATTATCCCAGACTATGAGATGAGATCTTTTCTAAGAACTACTATATATGTATTCGATGATGCATTATTAATTAACTATTAGTTATTTTTCTTCTTGAATGCATGCTAATTTGAATACTAATTTGTTTTATCTATATTATTACGGATTACTTATTAAGCTATGGACAATACCTGTAGAGCTCATGAAGAGGACATCTTCGACATGATACGCTCCTACGAAAACCCAGCGGACCTTCTGGGTGAATCACATGATGATGACGGCTCACAATATCTAAACAATTACGGTGATGGATGTGAGGTAGAGGAAGAACAACTTATGTTCCAAAATCCTGAACAACTAACAATGTCCGGCGAGGTATATACACATATGAGCCTCTGGTGATCATTACATGTGTATTAATTGATTTGTATATATATTAACAAATCTTTCTTCTTTTAATTATCAGCCCTACGGATCGAGCCAATCCAGTAGAAATGTACGAGGCGGTGCCAAAATATTGGACGACAACGTAAAGATCAATCTTGATGCTTTCAAACATGATGGCGCACTGGCTCACCCTAAAGCCAATGACAAGACATTTGTGCGTCAATGCGGAGTGGATGTTAGGGACGGAGTCCCGATCACAATGCAAGAATGGATTCAGCCAAACAAACCAAAACCTAGAGTGAATTATGTCGATAAAATAATTAAAGATGCCCTTTGGCGAGATCTCATGGAGCATTTCATCCTACCAGATTCTCTCTCAGAGCGCCAAAGGGACAAAGTCAAGGAGTTTGCTCCCCATAAGATGGTCGGCGTGTTCCAGACTTGGAAGAAAATATTATGGACTGAGTACAATGCTAGAGGCAAGAAGGTGCCCGAATTCAGAGGAATATACGAGAAGGTAAGGAATCACTAGGACACATTTATCAAGTACAAGACATCGGAAGATTCTACGAAGAAGTCGGCAAAGAATAAGATTAATGCGGAGAAAAAAAGTATCACCATAAACTAGGGACAGGTGGATACAAGTCAGCCATTCCTAAGTGGGATGCATTAGAGAATAAGATGCATGCTGAAGGGATCACTCCAGTAACCTTCCACTGTCCCGGAGGTGCAGGAACTGGTTTTTTGCGCATGAGGGAAAGTTGGACCCAGCAACAGGGAAGATTATTGCACTGGCCAGTCTGAAGCATGCATCAAATAAGTTGAGTGAAGCAATAAGAGCTGCCCAAGAAGGACGATTTCACCCCGATAGAGAGAACGATGAGCTTACACGTGCCCTCGGGAATCCCGAACACGGAGGACAAACACGAGGCGTGGGCGTTGTTCCGTGGTATGAGGGGTTTGTGGGATGGAAGGACAGTTATAAAAGCCATTTGAGAAAAAAGAAGGTGGAAGCAGGCCAACTTTCAAAGTTGGAATAGAAGTATGAGCAGCAGCTGCTGCAGATACAGGTACTGACCCAGCAAAGGGCAACTCCGCGGCAGGAGGCACCGGAAACCGTCCCATCTACACTGTCGAAAAGCAGCGTGGGTTCCACCGGGGCACCGCTGGGTCACACCCCCGTGGATGATATCACTGAGAAGACATCTTGTGAGATAATCTGGAAAATTAAGAACATGCGGGTCATGACGCGCTATGCTTTACCAAATACACCTAATGTTCTCTGGCATCTCAATCCGGTTCTAGCTGGGTATGCTTGTGTCATGGTGGACGCAATGGAGCCAGGATATGATGAACTACAGCTTGACATCCCTGGAGGTGAGGGGGAGTCCACACTGGCAGAAGCCGGCCGTGGTCTCATCCTATGGAGTAAGGACTGCATCATGTTTCCACACTCAGCGCTAAGGCCACTGGCTCCTCCGATTATCGATGTCCAGCGCGAGGGATCCCAGCTAGAGGCATCACAGCGCCAACAGTCCTCCCCACCTCGCTAGTAGTCCTCCCCACCTCGCCAACAGTCCTCCCCACCTCGAGAGGCGTCCCACTTCGATATGGATCCCAGTGCGAGTCCACCCAACCTCGGGACCGAGCACGACGCGAGTCCATATCGTCGATATCGATCTTCGCCGCATGAGCCGACTCCACCCCGCAGCGGTCCCGCCAGCAGGGCTCACAAAAGAGGAAGGCCATCAGCAGTCCTCTTTGGAAGAAAGCAAAGAAGAAACTCGAGCCTCCGACCAAAAGGAAGCTGCCTTACAACATGACACAAGAGGAAACCAAAATTGAAAGCGATCGCCAAGTGAAAGCCTTTTTTGCGGAGAAGACCCTGCCGCCAAAGGAGGTAATACTGGAACACTTTATTGATCGACCCCTGGCATATGTGGAGCGTATGCCGACAGACTATGAGCGACAGATTCAGAAGGCAAGTGAGCAGAGAAGTCGGCCTAGCCCAAGGTAGAAGTCGGGAAGTACGGCATCAACGACAGGTGGTACTACTAGCGGGAAAACAGTTCCCCAGCTCGGAGAACAATCCAAGCAATCGATCTCTCCGCTCAAGGTGAGTACCAATCCAAGCAAGCAATCGATCCAAGCAGTCGACGTGCAAGGCAACCCAATCAACCTCGAAGAAGTAGAGGTTGCAGGTATCACTCTTGGCCAAATCCTTGGCACCGAGGAAATCCACGGGTACGGTGCAGCTGAGTACGCAATGCAATATGCCGTCAGAAAACCACTTGTCACACCCGAGCAGTACAAGGAACTACCATCTACGATGCAACGGTTGCATGATTGGTACCTGCGTGAAGCAAAGCAAGGGGAGACGGCGGTCATGGTCAAAGTAAGGAAAGAGCATTACGTCAATGGATGTGAAACATGTCTTGAATTCAGGGAACTTTTCTAGTTATACCACATGGACTCTATCGACAAATCTCTCATCAGTTGCTATTGCCTATAAGTGATTTATATCTTTAATAATTTAAGTCTCTAGCTCAGATATCGTTCATTGGCTTATCCTCACTATATATGTTCTTTTCTATGCTATTATGCAGATTGAAGATGTGGGAATTGAAACAAGAGGGAATCAATGACATTGGGTTCATCGACCCAAATACCGTTAATGGTCATGTGGTAAAACATTATGCCAAGGACACAGAAGAGCTCTTGGAAAATTTTCTAGGGGCACTAATGAATACCAAATCTACTATAATATTTCCTTACAACATGGGGTGAGTGTTTACTCTCTTGTATACTACAAATTGTAGTTTTGCTTACTAGCTCGCTATCAAGTGTAGTTGATGAGTTATATGCATGCTTGCTTAATTATATAAACTTCTGCGCAGAGACCACTATATCCTCCTAAATATTATCCTCGCGGATGGACTTGTTCAAGTGTACGACTCACTAGATACATTAGAACAATCATACGTGGACTTGTATTTTATGATAGAACGGTAATTTCAATCTTTATCGATCTTGCTTTCTTTCATTATTTCTTGATATCAAAAGAAATTATAATAACTCTTTCATTCTGTTTCTTTGCCGCGAAGTGTTTGGAAAAAGATGATAGAAAAAAACCATCACTGTCATCAATGAAAATCGAAGCTGAAGTGGAAAAAGATGCAGGTAATTAAGTACTACTACTAGGTCCGCGCATCTCTTTAATTCTAGTTTCAATACCATTATCATGCTTGATTATTAATTATCTTATTGAATTCTATTCTTTTGCAAAGTGCGCGAAGCAGCCACAGGGGACAAATTTATGTGGATACTTCCTCTGTGAGAACATTCACATCTAGACCGAAGGCCGTATACGTCGCAGAGGAGCACGTGAAAGACAACTCCAGGTTTGGCAGATGATGTCAAAGCTCTCACCCGAGAAACGGTTTGTAGCACTTCAAGAGGAATTTGCGGCATTTCTTCTCCGACATATCATTGATGTAAACGGAGAGCACTATTCCTTACCGCCGCCTCAATAATGCCAGCAAATCAGTAGTAGAAAACTGAGATTTCATCCAGAGCACTAGCTAGCTAGTCCCGACCGGGTTTTAGGCCTTAATTTATATGTCCAGAATATATATGGATGTGTATTTCCATTTGTATATATACTGTGTATGAGATATCGTATATTATATTACACACATATATATATGCATCAACTTGTGTAATATTTACAGTATGTAGCACCATAAAATAAATTTGAAATGAATGGAAAACACAATAAATAGAGAGGAAAAATAAGACCTAATTAAAAGCTAAAACAAAAAAACAGAACACTTAGTACCGGTTGGTATCACCAACCGATACAAAAGGTCCTCCACCACCAGCCCACACAGGCAGCCACGTGGTGGGTCTTTAGTACCGGTCCATGGGGAACCGGTACTAAAGGCCCATCCCAACCAGGACTACAAATCGACATTCTACTAGTGACAAGGGACCATGCTCATGACCCACCTTTTCAGGCATACGGTCTTCGCATGCTTCTATGCCAAACCCTAGATCGAATCATCGACATACACGGTAACGATATTGTATCATACACGATTGGGTCCTCTATTACATCGCATGATCCAAAAAGAAAATAGTCTTACAAATTCTATCCATAGGTTAGTAAAATACATAGTCTTGAAATAAGAAACCATAGTTCATAACAAGAAGAAACGAAAGCAACACTAAGATAGACGTCTTGGTAAGCTCCATCACCACCACAGGAAGCATATTGAGTGGAGGCACGAAACCGTATGAAAATCACTCCTCGTAGTATTCACCTAAAACATGATACGATGCAACCACTAGGGTCGATATATTAAATGTATTGGAAAGTCCACACAGTTCACTGGTAACCTGTTCACCTACATGCACTTTGAATGGTGGGGCTCAAGGCTCTTTGCAGAAATATAGTTTTTCCATATTTATTTTAGTTGTTGTCTACTCTAATAGATGGTCATATCATATTGACTCGTGTTGGGCCTCCAAGCGCAGAGTTCTGTAGGACGGGAGCAATTTTCCCTCAAGTGGATGACCTAAGGTTTTTAATGTGTGTGAGGTGTAGGATGAATATGGTCTCTCTCAAACAATCCTGCAATCAAATACAAGAAATCTCTTGTGTCCCCAACACACCCAATACAATGGGAAATTGTATAGGTGCACTAGTTTGGCGAAGATATGTTGATACACGTGCAATACGGATGATAGAAATAGGTTTTTGTAATCTGAAAATATAAACACAAAAGGTAACAAGTTGTAAACAACAAGCAAAATGTTGTATAAATGCTTGGAAATAGGGCCTACGGTCCGTACTTTCACTAGTGTAATCTCTCAACAATGCTAATATAATTGGATGACATAACCATCCCTCAACATGCAACGAATAATCACTCCAAAGCTCTTATCTAGCAGAGAACATAAGAAGAAATTGTTTGTAGGGTATGAAACCACCTTAAAGTTATCCTTTTTGATCGATCTATCTAAGAGTTCGTACTAGAATAACACCATATGATACACATCAACCAACTCTAATGTCACCTAGATACTCCAATGTCACCACAAGTATCCATGAGTTAATTATACGATACGCATCAAACAATTTCAGATTCATAACATTCAATCCAACACAAAGAACATCAAAGAGTGCCCCAAGATTTCTATCAGAGAACATGGTATGAAAACATGCAATCAACCCCTATGCATATATCCCCAAGGTCGCGGAATCCGCAGGTTGACGCCATAACATATAACAAGTGAATCACTTGGATACCTCAATTTCACTACGGGTATCCACATGCAAGACACACATCAAGTGCTCTCAAATCCACAAAAGTGTTCAATCCAACACAATGAAATCTCAACGGGAAAACTGAACTCATCACTACAATATAGAGAGGGGAAGACACCATGTGATCCAACTATATTAACAAAGCACGTGATACATCAATATCGTGCCATCTCAAGAACACAAGAGAGAGAAAGAGAGAGATTGAACACATAGCTACTGGTACAAACCGCCAGCCCCGAGGGTGGACTACTCCCTCCTCATCATGGAAACCACCGGGATGATGAAGATAGCCAATGGAGATTATCAACCCTCTCCGACAGGGTACTGTTTTCTCTCGAGATTGTTTTTTGGTTGATACAGAGGCCTTGCGGCAGCAGAACGAGGAGTCTAGGGTTATTTCTGAAGGTTTATATATATAGGATTTTTGGGCGTCAGTTTCACGCTAAGATGGGCCACGAGGTGCACCCTCCACGAGGGCACGGGTAGGGGGCCTGGTGCGCCCTGGTGGAGGGTGGCCACCTCGTGTCTCTTATGGCCCTCCCACGAAGAATCTAGTGCCTCATTTGTTCCAATAAAATCATCAAAAAGTTTTGGGCGGTTCCGAGAAGTTTTATTTTCTACACAAAAACAACACGGTAGTTGTGCTGAAAACAACGTCAATCTGGGCTAGTTCTAAATAAATCATATAAAGTGCATCAAAACCATATAAAGTATTGTAAACATAGGTGAATATGGCATGAATACTTCATAAATTCTCGATACGTTGGAGACGTATTAACATACCCAAGCTTACTTCGTACTCGTCCTTGAGTAGGTAATTGATAAAATAAATAATTTATGAAGTGCGAATTCTAGCATAGTGCATAAGTTCGATCAATGATAATTTCAATAACTCTTCCTACGGCTAGCCGAATCCACGGGTACGAGTCCACGGGTACCATCCATACCAACAACATTCCTGGGGGAGTTTCATTTAATTATTTGCATTTTCTTTTTCTTTTTGGGACTTGGAATCCCTATTACCGCCCTCTCATGCAAGGACGAGTTAGTAAACACTGATCATGATAATAGTCGGCTTAACATGGAAGATATTGACCGCCCCCTGTCGCTCCATGAGTGGTCCAGGCACACAAAACATATGTTCATTTGAAATTTTAGAGGTGACACATGCAAATTTACTTAGAACGATAGGGTAATACCGCTTATAGGTAGATATAGTGGACTCTCATGGCAAGAAACTGGGTTTAAGGGTTTTTGGATGCACAAGTAGTATCCTTACTTAGTACGCATTTTTGGCTAGCAAAAGATCCTAAGCAAACACCACATGTTGGAGGATCCATAACAATACAAGTTCTATGCAAATATACACAACCATAACTCATTATGTTGTCTTCCTTGTCCAACTTCAACTAATTTTCTCAAGTTTGAAAATAGTTAATGGGTATTCACAATCATAGAAGATGTTCAAGATAATATATTTGTATGCGCAAGGTATCTTCCTTATACTAATCATCCAAGAATTGCTTGTATGAGGAATATTGTGATTGTCAAACTTCAATAGATTTTACTTTCTAAACAACATGTAATAAGCATAAAGCACATTAATAATTTCATATTTACGATATTTCATTCATTCACAATTTACTCATAGGATATCAGTGAAGCGTAAGAGTAAACAATCAATCTACTCTCCAAAGGTATAAGTGAAGATCAATGAGTAGTCAAACAATTAAGTAGCTATGTGAGGACTCTCTCTCTCTCAATAAATATTTTCAGATCTGAGTATTTTATTAAAACAGCAAGAAAAACAAAATAAAATGGCATTCCAAGACTAGCACACATCATGTGAAGAAGCAAAAACTTAGGCTCAACCGATACTAACTGATAATAGTTGATGAAGACAGGTGAGATGCGTAGCATCCCCAAGCTTAGATGCTTGAGACTTCTTGAAATATTTACTTGGGGTGCCTTCGGCATCCCAAACTTGAGCTTTTGTATCTCATTCAATCCTCTCATATCCACAAAAACTTGAAAAGAACTCGTAAGATAGGTTAGTACACATAAAAACAAATCAACACTTCATGTACTGCCAAGACAAGTTGCACAATAATTTTCAAACATCATCTACTGTTCACTATTATTTCCACAATTTATATCTACAAATATAGGATGTGAAAACTATAGGATAAGTAGATAACAAAACTATGACAGCAATTTATCCAAACAAAACAGTCTGTAGCAATCTATTAAACGAGTGTACTTATGTAACTCAAAAAAATATTAACATTTAGGATATGCTAAAGAATTTATATGACAACACTTTGTTAAAATTTCAGAAACTTTCCATGTTCTAGTAAAATATGTAAATTCAAACACTATAGAAAAAGTTATTGTTTTTACACAGCACATATCAAACATGTAATTCAACCATCCTAAGGCAATTCTTGGAACTTTTTATTGAAATACAAGACTATAAATAGCATCTAACATAGAACAACAAATTATAATGACGCTCCAAGAAAAACACATATCATGTGATGAATAAAAATATAGCCTTGATACGTCTCCAACTTATCTATAATTTTTTATGATGGCGTGCTATTAGATTATCTGTTTTGGATGTTTTATATGCATTAATATGCTATTTTATATTATTTTTGGGACTAACCTATTAATCTAGAGCCTAGTGTCAGTTTCTGTTTTTCCTTGTTTTTGAGTTTTGCAGATATGGAATATTAAACAGAGTCCAAACGGAATAAAACCATTGGAAGGCATTTTTTGGAAGGAAACAAGTCATCCAAGCTTGGAGTGCACGGCAGGGGAGGTGCCAGGGAGCCACAAGCCTGCTAGGCGTGCCCCCTGGTCGTGCCTAGCAGGCTTGTCGCCTCCCGACAGGCCTCCTAACCCTAATTCTTGGTCTATAAATACCTAAATATTCCACCAACATCGAAGAGATCCATGGAAAAACTTTTCCTCCACCGGAAGCCTCCGTTCCCAAGAGATCCAATCTTGGAGCCTTTTTCGTTAATCTGCCGGAGGGGGTTTCGATCATGGAGGGCATCTACATCAATTCCATTGCCCCTCCGATGATGCGTGAGTAGTCCATCACATACCTACGAGGCCATAGGTAGAAGCTAGATGGATTCTTCTCTCTCTTTGATCTTCAATACCATGTTCTTCATTATCTTCATGGAGATCTATCCAATGAAACCCTCTTTTGTGGTGTGTTTGTCAAGATCCAATGAATTGTGAGTTTATGTTCAGATTATCCATGAATCTTATTTGAATCTCCTCTGAATTCTTATTTGCAAGATTTCATATCCTTGGAAGTCTCTCTGAGTTGTTGGTTTGGTTTGGCCAACTAGATTGGTAATTCTTGCAATGGAGGAAGTGCTTGGTTTTGGGTTCAATCTTGCGGTGTCCTCACCCAGTGACATAGTAGGGGTAGCGAGGCACGTATTGTATTATTGCCATCAAGGGTAACAAGATGAGGTTTTCATCATTTTGCTTGAGTTTATCCCTCTACATCATGTCATCTTTCTTAATGCGTTACTGTCGTGAGAACAAACACCTATGGGATCACGGGGATCCCTTTCGGTTCGGCAGGGGGGGCTCGCACAAAGAGCCGGTCTGGTAAGCAATGCACGGGGAGTTTTTACCTAGGTTCGGGCCGCACGGGTGCATAAAACCCTACTCCTGCTTGGTTCTATTGATCGTATTCTAGGGTTCTAGCTACAAGAGCGCCATGAACGGCTGCTACGTGAGCTTGGTTACCCCCTATTGTCTAACTGTCGGGCTGTCCGGTTGTACAACTGCCCAACTATCTGATTGTCTTACCTCCTCTCTGTAATGCCCTGGGCCTCCTTTTATACCTAAGGGGATCCCAATAGTGGCATACAGTGTGCACACGGGATGCACAGTGCTATAGTGCTATCGTACCTAACTCTGATGGAGTAGGACAAGAGCATTCAATGCACCGTCAGGCGCCTCAGTCTATCAGTGGGACGGGACAGGGGCCGTCCCATCGGCGCCTCTTAGCTCCCCCCAATGTCGACGCCACGACACGCGTCCAGGTGAATTGACACCTGGCCTGTGTGTTGGCGGTGCTTGACGGGGCCTTGCCTTGCCAGGGGGCCTTGCTTTGCCTGGAGGCTCTACAGCCCTCCTGGCGAGGTCTTACCAGTAGTCTTGAGTCTTCTATGCTGGTTCTTGACAATTCTTTGCTAGGCCTTGCCGGCGGGGTGGCTTCTACTGCCCGTGCACGAGTAAAGGGGCACTAGATGGCCCAAAAACTCTAGTGCACCGACAGGAGCCCCCGGGCCTGGGCCATACACGTCGCGAGGTGTTGTTGGGCTAGGCCCAACCAGTGCACAGGCACGCATGGTAGAGCCTTGTAGTTGTGATCATTGCGCTCGCTGCGCTTCCCCACGACTCCCATTAAATGCGGGTAGTGGGATACGTGCACGGCGCGGCCGCCGAGTTTTCAATTATCGTGTCAGGTCTTTTCTGCCATGCGCCCTGCATGCATATAGGGGAGCTAGCAACGGGCGCCCATGATTTAAAGTCCCTGATAAAAGGCAGTAACGGCGGCGCCATGGATTGGGGCGACGGGGTGGTTGTTGTTCGCCACGTGATCGAGGGCGACGCTATTGGAGGACGTGGGCGGCGTCCTTTGGAGTGGAGGAGAGCCAGCCCCCGCGCTTCCTCCTATAAATTGGGGACAGCAGGGGCGGAGCTCATCCATCCTTCTTCCGCCCTTCGAGTGCAAAACTCCACAGTCTGCCTCCCCCTCGTTTTCTCCATCCTCAGGCAGCGCCCGCCCTTCGCCATGTACAGGGGGCGAGGGCGACCACCTTCCTCGGCTGCGTGGAGGAGATCTCGTCGGGATCATGCCGCCGCTTCAGCCGCGGAGGCGGAGGGAAGCTCGAGTTCACGTGGTGGAGGAGGCGTGAGGGGCTGTGGCCGCTGCGGAGGCCAGGGTCAGGGGAGGCAGAGCGCTGATCCACCCCTCCTCCGATATCAGGCATCTCCATCGAAGAGGACCATGCCGAGGGGACTTCGTTGGACTTCCTCCTCGAGCTGGGCGGTCCCCTTCGGAGCCATCTGCGCCTCCCACGCCTCTTTGCCAGGGCGGTGGAGGATGACTAGCCGCCCTTCCTATGGCTGCAGGTGGATGGATGTTGTAATGTTGCAACGCGGGTGGACGTTGAGTACCCAGCGCGTGGGTGGACATTGAGTACCCAGCGCGCCGCGTCATGTTCCTCAGGCGTGGTTGGAAGACCTTCGCCCGTGCCCACAATCTCTAGGTGGGGCACATTCTTCGTTTTAAAATGATGGAGACCAATACGCTCTCCATCAAGATTTATGGGAGCTCGGGCATCCGCCTCAGCTGCTGCAAAGAGAGCATCCGCCTGAGCTGCTGCAAACAAAGCCTGTCCTCCGATCTTCGGGCGGTCAAGTCGGAGCCCGAAGATTTGAGCTTGGACTGACCACCAGTCGCACCATCATCGCCAGCCTCGCGCCTCTCCCCCTCCCGGCAAGATGTCCTTGCCGGGTGCTTAAGTCCCGGGCACTGCCTCATCTTCCAGCCGAGTCTTCCGGCAGGCCCGTGGACTTCGGCTTCTGGGGTCTATCCCCCTTTCCGCCTGCCCTGGCCCTCTCCTCCGTGCAATGCTGGTCCGAGAGGGGCCAGGTTCTTGTCTACCCATCTGGCAGCCCTTCTCATCCGCGTAGTGCTGGTCTAGAGGGGTGAGGTCGGGCTTCTGCCGAGGGCCTCTCGCCATCTTTTTCTTCTTGTAATCTTCCCCTCGTCTCCATCTTTTTCTTCTTGTAATCTCCCCCTAGGGGAGAAAGTCAAATACAGATGCTCTTAGAGGAAAAGCAATATCTTATGTAAATTTCACCCCTATTTTGAATGAATGTGTATTATCTTCCTTGTTAAACTATTTCTGTGTATGGAATTTTCCCTATGCCCTTTCTGGAAGAATCTTGCCAGCGTGTGTAGCCCTACCGCAAGCGCTCTGAGGAACGGGTCCTTAGCAGCCTGCTGGCGGTGCCACTTTTGGCAAGATACCTTAGCGTCCTTGGCATGGCCGTTTAAGGCGTCGGCCTTAGTCAAAAACGGGATAAGGGCGCGAGCGCTGTCACTTGGATCATTGAGCGGACTCGAAATGAAACAAGGAGTGTGAGTGAAGCCACTTAAGCCGTTGAGTGGTCCCGAATGCAGTGAGGGCGCATCCAATCAAGATAAGGTTCCCGCGTGTGCAGGTTTTCCATATAGAAGTCGAAATCGCTCAAGGAAAATAACTTTATGGCAAGGATTCACATGGGGTTTTCACAACTTATCTTTTTGTTTCCTTTCTCCTTCCGGCAAGTTTTTTTGGGTTGTCGCTCATAGGTATCCGTACTATCATTCCCCTTTGGCAAAGCTGCACGTGAGGGATCCTTCTGTCCTTTGAGAAAAAGAAAGAAGAGAAAATATGGATATGGAACCTTGGCAGCCCGTTAGTCCTTGCCGGGATTAAGTGCAATGCAACACTTCAGATAAACATGTACATAAGAAAACATGAGAATCGAATAGGATTGCAGAACACTTATCTTTATTTAACTATGCACAGGGTCTTAGCCTGGCTTTGTACCAAGGATTACATGCTTCAGCAACAAGACTTGTACAAAAGGTCGTTGCCGGAGCTGGCCCGGCAACCGCCCCTCATGGGTAGAACTTTCGAAGATGTTCAATATTCTAGGAGTTGCTCATCGGAACACCATCCTCGGTCTCCAGGCGGATTGCGCTGGGCCTAGTGACTCGTACTACCCGATAAGGGCCTTCCCACTTCGGTGTCAACTTGTTTGGATTCTTGGCGGACTGAACTCGCCGAAAAACAAGGTTGCCTTCCTAAAGACTTTTGGCATTGACCTTGCGGCTATGGTAGCAGCGCAAAGCTTGCTGGTAGCGGGCAGCTCTCACAATAGCCTGAAGATGGTCTTCCTCAAGGAGTGTCGCATCGTCTTGCCATAACTGCTCTTGCTCGAGCTCGTCATAAGCGAGCACTCGAGGTGACCCGTATATGAGTTCTTTGGGGAGAACTGCGTCTACCCCATAGACAAGGGAGAAGGGTGTCTGGCCGGTAGCTCAATTTGGTTTCGTCCTGATTGATCAAAGAACCACCAGCAACTCATCAATCCAGTGCCTTCCACACTTGTGCAGTCTGTCGAAAGTTGTCGTCTTGAGACCTCGCAGCACTTCAGCATTAGCCCTTTATGCTTGGCCGTTGCTCCTTGGGTGGGCAACGGAAGCAAAACAGATTCTGCTGCCAAGGTCTTGGACATATTGCATGAAGGTGCAGATGCCATTATCAGTGATGACCCTGTTGGGAACACCAAAGCGGCAGACTAGTCCTTTGAAGAACTTGACGGCTGATTGTGCTGTCACCTTTCTCACTGCTTCCACTTCCGGCCACTTTGTGAACTTGTCGATTGCCACGTACAAGTACTCAAAGCCCCCAGCAGTGCAGGGAAAGGGGCCCAAGATGTCGAGCCGCCAGACCGAAAATGGCCAGGAGAGAGGGATTGTTTGAAGGACTTGAGCTGGTTGATGTAGTTTCTTCGAATGAAACTGGCATGGTTCACACTTGGTTACTAACGCAGTTGCATCCTAGAGGGCATTGGGCCAGAAGAAACCTTGTTGAAATGCCTTTCTGGCAAGTGCTCTTGATCCTATGTCGGAGCCACATATGCTTCTGTGTATCTCTGCCAACAGCTCCAGTCCATCCTCCCAAGAAATGCACTTGAGTTTCACACCATTCAGTCCTTTCTGTGTAGGACATTGTCTACGAACTGGTACATATGAGACCGGTAGGCTACTTTCTCTACTTCCTCTGGTTCCTCGGGGAGTTCTCATGTTTTAAGGAATTGGACAATGTGTTGTTCCCATGCTGGAGCCTAGGGCTCGACAACAAGGACTAAAGGCGTATCCTCCGCCGGGGTAGCATTTGCCTTGACAGCAAGGGCCTGAGGGCCTACCGGAGCACCCCGGCAAGCCTCGCAGGAGCATATGCTTCTACGACAAGAGCCGGGGGCCCTACCGAAGCATAGTACTCATCGACAAGCCTCCCGTTCCCTCTGGCAACCGTCTCGCCGACGGCTTCAGGGAGCTCTACCGGGAAGTACTTGCCAAAATATAACTTTCTTCTTTTCTCTTGTCCAGTTGATGGTGTCACGGAGAGTTGAGTTAGTTGGAGCACGAAAGTTCCTGGTTTCACAGGTAACTTAAGGGAAGCACACTTTGACAGGCCATCGGCAACGCTGTTCTCTGCACGTGGAATGTGCTCCATTTGCAGGCTGTCAAAACGTTCTTCCAACTTCCTCACTTCATCTACATAGGCTTCCATCAACTAGCTCTGCTAATATTTGTTCACTTGCCTGACGACAAGTTGAGAATCCCCCCTCACAACAAGTTTCTTGATCCCAAGGTCCGTCACGATCCTAAGACCGGCAAGCAGCCCTTCGTACTCAGCAGTGTTGTTCATTGATCTCTCCTAGGGAAAGTGCATCTAGACCACATATCTGAGGTGCTCTCTGGTGGTGCAACAAGCAGCACTCCGACACCAGCGCCTTGCAGTGAGAAAGCTCCCTCAAAATACACGATCCATTCTCGATCAGTCTCCTTGCCGGGGAGAGTTGACTCTCGAATCTCCTCATCGGGCGTTAGGGTCCATTCTGCAATGAACTCCGCCAATGCCCTGCTCTGAATGGTCGAAGTGCTTTCAAACTTAAGACCAAAGCTTGATAGTTCCAGGGCCCACTCCACAATCCTGCCGGTAGCTTCTGGGTCTCGCAGTATCTGCTGTAGCGGGAAGCGAGTGACAATGGTGATCTCATGTGCTTGGAAGTAATGGTGCAGCTTCCTCAAGGCCATAATAAGGCCAAAGAGAAATTTTTGCACGCCAGAATACCTTGATCTAGCCCCCTGCAACAAGGAGCTGACAAAATAGACTGATTGTTGCACCACTTTCTTCTTCTGTACTGTCTTTGTCAACTGCGTAGATCCTTCTTTGCCAGCACCAGACCCTGTCGGGCAACATCCTAGCTCATCGGTTGGCGTCCGTGCCGTCGCTTCTCCTTCTTCATCAACCTCTCTTTCAGCCACTAGTGTAGCACTCACCACTTGATTCGTTGCTGCCAGGTACAGCAGCAACGACTCTTGTGGTTTTGGCATGACTAGGACTAGCAGAGAGGAAAGGTACCTCTTCAAATCCTGCAGCGCCACCTCCGCCTCCGGAGTCCATTTCATTGGACCTGCCTTCTTCAAGATTTTGAAAAAGGGCAGGGCGCGCTCAGCAGATTTTGAGATGAACCTACTCAGAGCAGCGACATAGCCGGCAAGGCGTCGCACATCCTTGACTCGTCTTGGTGCCTCAATTTTCTCAATTGCTTTGATCTTCTCAGGATTTTCTTCGATTTCTCGTTGATACACAAAGAACATGAGAAGCTTGCCGGATGGAACGCCAAACACACATTTCTCGGGGTTGAGTTTCATGTTGATCTTGCATAGATTTGCAAATGTTTCTTCTAGGTCTGATATGAGCATGGCCTTATCCTTGGTTTTGACCACTATATCATCCATGTAAGCTTCCATATTTCTATGTAGATGGGTCTCAAAACCAATCTGGACTGCTCTTGCAAAGGTAGAACCAGCACTTTTCAACCCGAAAGGCATACACAAAAAGCAATACGTACCACATGGGGTGATAAATGCGGTCTTCTCCTCGTATTCTTTGGCCATGAAAATCTGATGATAGCCTGAATAGGCGTCAAGGAAAGACAATAAGTCTCAGCCGGCAGTGGAATCCACAATCTGGTCGATGCGCGGCAAGGGAAAAGGATCTTTGGGGCAGGCCTTGTTGATGTTTGTGAAATCAATGCATAGCCTCCACTTCCCATTCGCCTTGCGCACTATGACTGGATTGGCCAACCACGTAGGATGGAGTACTCCTATGATCAGGCCAGCCACTTCCAACTTCTTGATTTCTTCAGCAATAAACTGTTGCCGCTCCAAAGCATGCTTCCAAACCTTCTGCTTGACGGGCTGCGCGTGCGGACAGATGGCGAGGTGGTGCTCAATCACCTTCCTGGGAATGCCCGGGATATTAGATGGTTGCCATGAAAACACATTGACATTCGCCCGCATTAAGGAGACGAGCGCACTTTCCTATTTGTCTTCAAGGGTGGAACTTATGGTGAAAGTTCCCCCCGTGCCATCCTCCTTGGAGGGCACCTTCTTGGTCTCTAGCGAGGCAACCTTGGATTTTTGCTCTTGCCGGTGGAGCTCTCTAGCACATCATCAACAATAGCGCAACAACCGAAGAAGTGCGCTTGCCGGACTATGCGCCAGAGGCCTTGTCGGTTTTCTTCCCCCCCCCCCCCCCGGGAGCTTCAGTGGCAGGAGCAAGTGCCTTAGTGGCAGGTGCTGCGACTACGCCCCGATAGAGTTGGTCGGCGCAGATAAGCGTGCTTTTCTTGTCGGAGTTGATGGTAATGATGCTCATTGGTCCGGGCATCTTCAACATGTTGTAAGCGAAGTGGGTGGCCGCCATGAACTTGGCCAGTGCCAGTTGGCCGAGCATGCCGTTTTGAAATTGATGTCGCTGCCAAACATCACCGGCATCATGACCTTGCCTTTAGGCTGAGTCCTTCCCGAATTGACCCCTTGGAAAGCACCTGTCGGCTTGAGATCTTCATCAAGAATCTGCAGCCTATAATAACATCAAGCGAGATCAGGTTCAGGCTAGCCCCACTGTCGACTAACATCTTCGTCACCTTGAGGTTGCGGATTGTTGGCGAGACCAAGAACGGTAAGCACCCGACCGCAGTTATGCAATCAGGGTGATCCTCGGCGTCGAAGATGATAGGAGAGTTGGACCATTTCAGTGGTTTCTATGTGCCGATAGAGGGCTCTGCCACATTAACCTCGCGCGCCCACTGTTGAAGTTGGCGGTGGGAGGAATGCAATGAGGCTCCTCCTTCTATGCACATCATCTTCGTAGCCTTCTGAAACTCATGCTCACTGGACTCGTCATCCTTTTCGACATCATCATCATCTCCTTCTTTCTTGTTGCGGCCACGGGCTGGCCATTATTTTTGTTGCTTGGGCTTGCCGCGGCGACCTCCTCGGCCAACACGCTTCTTACAGGACCCCTCAGCACTATCCTAACCCTTCTCCTTGTCTCGCCTCTCATTTTCGGCCCTCTGCTTCTCAGTAAGTTGCTCAACTTGCCGGCGGTCTTGGAGGTCGTGGCCTTTGGTGTGATGGATCTTGCAATACTGCTTGCCGGAGTCTTCTGGCTTGCCGGCAGCCGCCAGGGCATGGCAGGAGGCGCACCCGGCAACATCGTTGTTGGGGTCATCGACCTTGCCTTTCTTGGCGACGTCGGGGTTGCCGGATGCCTCGACGGCAAGCACGGTCTTGCCCTTGCGCTTCTTGTTTTGTCGATGGCCCTTCTTTGCTGGGACAGCAGTATCCTCATCTTCGGAGTCGACCGCTGTGCCGACATCTTCACCGGGGAGTCTTCTCCCTTCTTCAGCCCGAGCGCACTTGTCTGTCCAAGCATAAAGCTCGGTGACGTCCCTGACTCTGTTCATTGCCAGCTCTTCCCGCATCCTGCGGTTACGCACGTTCTGATGGAACACGCTGATAACAGTGGCATGGGTGAACGTCTGGGATGTTATGGTGCACGCGGCTAAACCTTTGGATGTACTTGCACAGAGTTTCGCCTTCCTTCTTGGGGATGATGTGCAGATCGCTCTCCTGGCCAGAAGCTTGATGACCACCGGTGAAGGCGCCAACGAACTCGTGACACAGGTCCACCCAAGAAGCGATGGACCCCTCCAGCAAGTGCATCAGCCATGACCTGACATTGGGCTTAAGCACCAATGGGAAGTAGTTGACCAATATCTTGTCGTCGCGGCACCCGGCAACCTGCACCGCAATGGTGTACACACTCAGGAACTCTGATGGATGGGTCTTGCCATCATACTTTTCCGGGACTTCTGGTCTGAACATGCGAGAGTTGGGCCACTGGACTTGTCGTAGCTCATGGGTAAACGCTGGATAGCTCACCTCGTAAGGTAGGCTGACAGGGTACCCCGGCGCGGACTTCTCTACAGTGGGCCCTGCACGCCTGTCCGACTGGAGGCGTGCTTCCCGTCGTCGCTCGATCGCGGTTCGGGCATCTTCCTTGCCACGTTCCCGAAGAACATGACGCTGATCGCGGCGCATCCATGGATTAGACGATGCCATTGAGTAACTGTCGTAGGCGTCAGTCCGTCGGGTCGGCGACCGGCGATGCTGTCATGGAGGGGAGTGTGTCGAGGTCGCGGCGACTCCGGGCACTTCACCACTGGTCTAAGGCAGCCATGTGGGCCAAAGCTTATCTGCGAGGCTGAGGAGGCTCTGAATAGTGGCTCTCCATTTGTCGAGCCTCTCCACAGTAGGAGGGAAATTCAGGAGTAACTACGCCCGCACCATCGCTTCCTCCGACGTGGTCGGCATCGAATGCCGGGACGAACGCGAGGTGCTCTGACTCCTAACCATGTAAGAAGGAGCACCGCCGCGGTCCCACATCGGCATGCCACTTCCGCTTGCATGCTGGTCCCGTGCTTCTTGGGAATGATGCGCAGGAGCTTTTCCGTGGGGACATTGAGAACTGCGGGCGCCGTGGCGCGGCTCTCCATGCGCGTACTGAGAAGGTCGCGGCGTAGGCGCCGGCATGGGTGCCATGGAAGATACTCTTCCGCCCCCGGAGTTCTCCATATGACCCGCAGGTGGTACCGCTCCGTCCTGAGACCCAGGGGGTGGCGGTTCCCACCGTAGCCTTGGTCACCGGAGCGTCGTGGAAGTTCCGAAGCTCCGCCTCCTCCTCCTCCACCCGCGTCTACGCCATGTCATGTCCACACAGATACAGGGACGGAGGACGTGGATGGGCCAACTGCTGTCAGGCCCTTCTTCTTGGGGGCCATGGTGATGATGAAGCTGGGGTGCGGATTACCACAACAGGTTCGCACCACTCGCGCGCCCCCCTACCTGGCACACCAAAGATGTCGTGGGAAAGAACACCTATGGGATCACGGGGATCCCTTTCGGTTCGGCAGGGGGCGGGCTCACACAAAGAGCCAGTCTGGTAAGCAGTGCACGGGGAGATTTTACCCAGGTTCGGGCTGCACGGGTGCGTAAAACCCTACTCCTGCTTGCTTATATTGATCGTGTTCTAGGGTTCTAGCTACAGGAGCGCCATGAACTGCTGCTACATGAGCTTGGTAACCCCCAGTTGTCCAACTGTCGGGCTATCCGGTTGTCCAACTGCCCAACTGTCTAATTGTCTCACCTCCTCTCTGTAACGCCCTGGGTCTCCTTTTATACCTAAGGGGATCCCAACAGTGGCATACAGTATGCACATGGGATGCACAGTGCTACAGTTCTATCGTACCTAACTCTGACGGAGTAGGACAAGAGCATTCAATGCACCGTCACGCGCCTTAGACTGTCAGTGGGACGCGACGGGGCCCATCCCATCGGCGCCGCTTAGCTCCCCCCAATGTCGAAGCCACGACACGCGTCCAGGTGAATTGACACCTGGCCTGTGTGCTGGCAGTGCTTGCCGGGGCCTAACCTTGTCGGGACCTTGCCTTGCCGGGGGGCCTTGCTTCGCCTGGAGGCTCTACAATCCTCCCGGAGATGTCTTTCCAGTAGTCTTGAGTCTTCTGTGCTGGTGCTTGACAAGTCTTTGTTGTGCCTTGCTGTTGGGGCGGCTTCTATTGCCCGTGCACGAGTAAAGGGGCACTAGATGGCCCAAAAACTCTAGTACACCGACAGTTACTCTGTTCTTCATGAACTTAATACTCTAGAAGCAGGCAGGAGTCGGTCGATGTGTGGAGTAATAGTAGTAGATACAGAATCGTTTCGGTCTACTTGATACGGACGTGATGCCTATATGCATGATCATTGCCTTGGATAACTACATGATTATTCACTTTTCTATCAATTGCTTGATAGTAATTTGTTTACCCACCATGATATTTTCCTTCGAGAGAGAAGCCACTACTTTCCATAATATATTTCCAGATATATAAACCAAAAATACCAAAAATACTTTTCGGCAATTTATTTACCTTTTACTTTCCTTTCTTGTTTACATCTATATCTATCAGATCTAATCCTTGCAAATAATCGTGAAGGGATTGGCAACCCCTATATAGCGTTGGGTGCAAGAGTTTGATTGTTTGTGTAGGTGCATCCATTGTTGACTTGCTTGTTCCTCCTACTGGAATGATACCTTGGTTCTCTATAACTGAGGGAAATACTTATCTACTTTGATGCATCACCCTTTCCTCTTCAAGGGAAAACCAACGCACACTCAAGAGGTAGCAAGCCTCAAGTAAGATGTACCGATAATGTTGGAGACGAAACAAGGGATACCTTGCGAGGCATCCCCAAGCTTAGACGCTTGAGTCTTTCTTGACTATTACCTTGGGGGTGCCTTGGGCATCCCCAAGCTTAGGTCCTTTCTACTCCTTATTCATCTCGTAGCGATATCTCACCCAAAACTTGAAAACTTCAATCACACAAAACTTAATGGAACTTCGTGAGATGGGTTAGTGTAGTAAAGATAGATCATTAACTTAGGTACTATCAATACAAAATTCATAATTGTTCTCAAATATTACCTATTGTACTACATCATTCCCACAATTTATATTATCACATATAAGCTATGGAATCACTTGAAACAAGCAAACAATGCATGCAAAATAGAATCTGTCAAAAACAAAACCGTCCGTAACCATACTTCCCTTACTCTAAAACTCTGAAAATCTAGGAAAAGGCAAATAATGTGCATAGAAATTATGTGTAAAAATTTCAGAATTTTTTGACGCTCCAATAAAATCAGATAATTCATATACTGGAGGCAAAACTTTTTGTTTTTGCAGAGAATCAAACAAGCAAGTATCCACACTATCCCAAAGGTTTTACTTGGCACTTTATCTAAATAAAAGACACAAAACATAATTAATACAATAGATTAATCATTTGCACATATAGAAACAGAAAGTAAAAGTGTTGGGTTGTCTCCTAACAAGCGCTTATCTTTAATGCCTTTTAGCCAGGCATGATGATTGCAGTGATGCTCGAATAGAAAATAGTATTTGAGACATGCAAAAGAGCATCATGAATCACATGAAAATAACACCACTTCCTATGCATAGGGTTTTTGTGAGAAAACAATTTATGGGAGTAAGAATCAACTAGCATAGGAAGGCAAAACAAGCATATCTTAAAAAAATTGAACACATAGAGAGGAAACTTGATATTATTGCAATTCCTACAAGCATATGTTCCTTCCCCGTAATAATTCTAAGTAGCATCATGAAGGAATTCAACAATATAACTATCACATAAATCATTATATTCATGATCCACAAGCATAGAAAATTTATCACTCTCTACATAAGCAAATTTCTTCTCATTCGTAATAGTGGAAGCAAACTCAACAAAATAATTATCATGTGACACTTGATAGACATAACCACTTTGAATATTGAATCATGATAAAAGGTTTCGGGGTTTCCATTATCTTTATAGCATGCATGTCATCACAATAATTATCATAGACAGGAGGCATGCCATCATCATGATAGTTTTGCTCATCAAAACTTGGGGGACTAAAAATATCATATTCATCAAACATAGCATCCCCAAGCTTGTGGCTTTGCATATAATTAGCATCATGGATATTCATAAAATTCATACTAACAATATTTCTATCATTCTCATCATTCAAGGAATTCTCATCAAGTATTTTCATAAATTCTTCCTCTACCAATTGAACACAATTTTCCGAACCATCATTTTCACGAAGACATTAAAAGGACAAAACAATCTATGCAACCTAAACTCCATTTTTTGTAGTTTTTTTATAAAACCAAACTAGTGTAAAACAAGAAACGAAAAGATTTGATTGCAACATCTAAATATATACCTTCAAGCACTCATCTCCCCGGCAATGACGCTATAAAAAGGCTTGATGTCTACTATGCAACTTTATTCTTGTAGACTCCTGGTTGGCCTCCAAGCGCAGAGTTTTGTAGGACAGTAGCAATTTTCCCTCAAGTGGATGACCTAAGGTTTACCAATCCATGGGAGGTGTAGGATGAGATGGTCTCTCTCAAACAACCCTGCAATCAAATACAAGAAATCTCTTGTATTCCCAACACACCCAATAAAATGGCAAATTGTATATGTGCACTAATTCGGCGCAGAGATGGTGATACAAGTGCAATATGGATGATAAAAATATGTTTTTGTAATATGAAAATATAAAAACAAAAAGGTAACAAGTGGTAAAATGCGAGCAAAACATTGTATAAATGCTTGGAAATAAGGCCTACGGTCCGTACTTTTGCTAGTGCAATCTCTCAACAATGCTAATATAATTGGATCACATAACCATCCCTTAACTTGCAACGAATAATCACTCCAAAGTTCTTATCTAGAGGAGAGCATAAGAAGAAATTATTTGTAGGATACGAAACCACCTTAAAGTTATCCTTTCCTATCGATCTATCTAAGAGTCCATACTATAATAACACCATATGATACGCATCAACCAACTCTAATGTCACCTAGATACTCCAATGCCACCCCAAGTATCCATGAGTTAATTATACGATACGCATCAAACAATTTCATATTCGTAACACTCAATCCAACACAAAGAACCTCAAAGAGCGCCCCAAGATTTCTATCGGAGAACATGGTATGAAAACGTGGAATCAACCCCTATGCACAGATCCCCAAGGTCACGGAATCCGCAAGTTGATGCCATAACATATATCAAGTGAATCACTTTGATACCCCAATGTGGCAACGAATATCTGCATGCAAGACACACATCAAGTGCTTTCAAATCCATAAAAGTGTTCAATCCAACATAATGAAATCTCAAAGGGAAAACTCAACTCATCACAACAAGATAGAAAGGGGAAAATACCATGTGATCCAGCTATATTAACAAAGCCTGTGATACATCAAGATCGTGCCATCTCAAGAACACGTGAGAGAGAGAGATTGAACACATGGTACAAAACCGTCAGCCCCGTGGGTGGACTACTCCATCCTCATCATGGACGCCCCCGGGATGATGAAGATGGCCAACAGAGATGATCTACCCTCTCCGGCAGGGTACTATTTTCTCTCCAGATTGGTTTTTTGTCAATACAGAGGCCTTATGGCGGTGGAAAGAGGAGCCTAGGGTTATTTATGATAGTATATATATAGTATTTTTGGGCATCGATTTCATGCTAAGAGGGCCATGAGGTGCTCACCCTCAACCAAGGCGCGAGTAGGGGGCTTGGTGAGCCCTGGTGCAGGGTGGCCACCTCGTGGCTCTTATTTCCCTCCCACAAAGCGTCTAGTGCCTCATTTGTTCCTAAAAAAATCGTCAAGAAGTTTTGGGTGATTCCGAGAACTTTTATTTTCCACACAAAAAACAACACCACTGCAATTCTACTGAAAACAACATCAGTCCGGGTTAGTCCTAGATAAATCATATAATGTGCATAAAAATCATATAAAAGTATTTTAAACATAGGTGAATATGGCATGAGTACTTCATAAATTATCGATACGTTGGAGACGTATCACATATCACATAGTAGCCCTGGACAGATCGTACCATGCAATCACCCAAAATGCAATTTGAGTATATGGACTTCCGCATCACACAGTTGCCCTGAACCAAGCTCCCAGATAATTCTACTGGTGTCATGCCAGCCATCTGAGTTGGTCCATACTCCCCCTTTTTTTTCCTCCCATCAAGTTTTAGTTAAAGAGGTGATGAGATCAAGCTGACAATTCGCCGTTGAGTTGCTCAAAAGTTGTCCGTAACCGGGGACACAACTAATCATGATCAATTTTATACACTCTATAGAGGTTTGTGTACTTCACCCATGATTCCCGATCACACCTTCCTACTACTAAATTAACCTGTGAAGTAGCTAGGTAGATCAAGATGAGACTTTTGGGAAGTAGTAGCCCCCTGAGTATGGTACACATAGTCCAACCTACACACCTACATCTACTGGTCATGCCCAGAAATTACTTGGTATAGACAAATACCATATTGTCTCATGGTTACATATGGAAGCTACTCAACTATGAATCATACAATCCCATTGATACCTGGGTGGCATTGCCCACCAATGACTACACTCCGATGACCAAAGCAAACAAGTCTACCCATATCGATTCATTAATTAATTTGTCGTTAAGCAGTCAACCGTTTTCTTGTATAACTAAAAAGTAAATGATGTTTACAAATCCACATCATAGAAACTAAGCAACTACTCAATTCTTATAAGGTCAGAGTAAGTTCAGACCTAAGTTGTCAACTACTAGGTTGTACATAATTTAGCATTCTAAACTCACACACCTATAATGAAAAACTACAATGCAAGTAAAATACTGGTCAAAGTGGAACTTGCCTTGGTTGTTGTTGTCACTTGTGCACTCCTCATAGTCACGGGGGTTGCACTTCTCGTAATCTAATGTTGACAGAAAAATAGCACATAGCAATCATAAGCACACAATTCATGCAAAGGGAAAACTTGCATGAATGCAAAAGAATAATCACACATCAGAAGGTGTTGGTATGTTTCGGTTTTGTTTCATTCAGTTTGATCTTTCCAAGTTTGCGTCCTTAGTTGGGTTTGTATTTGACTCATGTTCATTTCATTTAAACCTACTGATCATTTACTCTAACTTTGTCTATACAAATTTATTTGAAGTTTGAGAAATGGTTTGCATATTTAATTTATTGCTTGATCTATGTTTAAACTTTTCAATTAGAAAATATTTCCTCTTGGTCATCATGATTTAAACAACTAAGTCTCGTTAGCCTATTACAAACTCCTAAGTATTCTTTTATCAAAAATATATTTTTCAACATCATTAGACTAGGTTTCTTTTATAGTTCCACAATTCACTTTCAAAATATATTATTTGGTGTCCTATTAGATTTCCACAATTCCATAATTTATCTAACTAGCAAAAAGGCATGTGCATTGCAGTGTGATAATAAAATCGTGGTCTTCAAATCAATTTCCAATTGTTCACACTCCATCTATATACACATATTTGAATATTTGTGCACCAACCAATGTGGATGCGAACGTAATAAATGTGCATTAACATGCTCACAGTGGATCACTGTTGGACTTGATCCTTGATGCATGTTTTTTAGTTCATCCTCGATGCGTGTATGAGAAGGAAAAGAAAATTTCAGCCTCACAATGGATAAAAACTGGAGGGCCCTATGAAATATGAATAATTCAGAGAAATGCTCTACTTTTCACTTTTACAGGTCACGAGGTGGGTAATTTACTTCAAATTTAGGGGAGGTTTTGATGACAGCAAAAATATCAGAAAAACAATTAACGAAGAGTTTTTTCACTTACAGGTGGTAGGGTGGGTAATTTACTTGAAGTTTAGGGGCAGTTTCTATGAGAGGGAAAAAGGAGAAGAACAATTAATGAAGAGTTTTTTCACTTACGGGTGGCATGATCGGTAGCTTACTTCAACCTTATTTATGGGTAGCTTAGTGTAGGTGGACAGACCAAAATATCGAAGAAGCACAGCGTCCTTTTATAATATGCTTTGATTAAATTTGGTTGTTTAACCATATTCTAATTCACTAAATGACTTTTATAATATGTGAAACTATTGTTGTTATGATTCTGTCCAGAAATAATTTTATAAAATTTCATAAATTAACCTACATTGGACTAAATTAAACTAAAATTCACTAGTTTCAAAATGGAAAAAGAATCATCTAATTTGGTTTTATATTTTGAAAGTTATGCCCATTTAAGGATTTACACTATTATGTTTGAAATTCAAATTTCAAAATTTCAAAATTAACTTTTCTAAATTATTCAAAAGGTTCATCTCGTAAGTTTTAATGTGCAAATAGATTCACTCAATTTGGACCTCTAGATAATTAGTTATGATGTTTCGAAGTTACAAGGGCTTTTCTGCAAAACTGCCATTTTATTTATTTATACAAATTCGTCCTGGATAATGTCTCGGATAAGGTGGTACATGTGGCACTCTTTGATTCATTAATACTGATTCGAAATGAACTTAAAACGCATCCGTTAGATCTAGATCTAACAAACGACATCTAATCATACCGATTCGATTTAAGTGATCTAATCTAATGCATCAAATCAAAATCGGAGGGTCCAGGTCAGAGTAGAGCATATCGCAGCAGCTAGGTCATCGAAGAATTTTCAAAAACTTAAGCGCAACTCGTGTGTGGACGAACTCGACTCTTTGGCACTCCCTAGCGACAGTGAGGTGGTCGAATGGACGCGGAGGGCGACGATGGGGCTCGTGGTGATCTTGGCTGGCACCAGGGTGGATGGAGGTGAACGTGCATGGCCCTTGGATTTGGGAACTATGACAAAGAGCTTCGGATGCTGACACATGCTTGTTTCTACGCGGTTTTGGAGAAATCAAAGGGTCAGGAAGATGACCGCGAGCGCGTGGAGTTGGCTAGACATGGTGCACGGACGAATGGGTCATTGGGCTCACCCAGAGTTATGATGGCGGCCATGTTGAGCTTCGTCCTCCATCAAAGTCGACGTTGCCGGTAGCTACGGGCATGTTGGCGATGTCCAGGGGGTTTGCCTGCAGTGGTAGTTCTTGTGGTGTGGTCTGGTGGTCGCGGGGTGACTTGAACTCGCTAGAGATCTCTCGACAACCGCAAAGAGGGTGGGGTTGCTGTGAGCAGCCCAACCGCACTTCGACAAACTTTATCTGGGGTGGGTTGGGTTCCAAATGAGGGGGTTTGGGGGTATTTATCAGGCATGGTGGTTGCTGTTGGTGAGTACGATGGCCACATGGAGTGGAGGTCATGGGCGCGTGCACGTTCGGGGCTGTTACGGGAGGTAGGGTGACAGTTGGGATTCGCCAGGAGGTGAGAGAGACACAGGGAGGGATATATATATATATATATATATATATATATATATATAGAGAGAGAGAGAGAGAGCGGGCACAGGGTTGGGCTCGGCTGGCTGGCTGGGCCTCGGTTGGCCTGGCTAGTTGGCTGTGCTTTTCCCTTTTTTCCTTTTTCTTTTCTACTCTCTATTATTTAAATTTGAACTTGATTTTTCCTCCAAAGGACAACTTCTCCTAAATTCACCGTGGAATATTCCTAACTGCTTGTGCATTTTCATTCGGGATTTTGACAAATTATTTTTGCAAATGCTGATGGGCTTATCTGCAAGTATTTTTCTTTTATAATATTTTTTATTTATTTTATCCTGGGTTTTATCCATAGTTTAATTTCCCAATTCAAACTATTTTCAAACCCTGGTTCACACAACAAAATGGGCAAATATTAATCTAGGAAAATTCCTTACCTTCCCGTATGCAATCTTTTGAAAAAACCTCTTTTTGAAACTTTCATGGCCTTCACTTAAACTCTAAAATTAACTTTGAGTTCAAGAGTTGGTCATGATTGTTTCAAAACTAAATATGCAATGTAAAAGATGAAAGCATATGCTTCTAAATTCCAAGGAAAAAAATAGTGCGCTATACAAAATAGCGGCACCCCTGAAAATATGCTATTAGCGAGACATCGTACGTATATCAATTTAGCGAGACGATTCTTAATATTCTATAGCGTGCTATTAGCGACGCTATAGCACACTATTTTTTTCACTGCTAAATTCACATAATGTTTTTATGAAAAACCTAGGATGTGCCAACCGTCCAAGAAATTGACAAGTACCCGAAGTGGACTTTCTATCAATCTTGTCTCTGGCATAGTACGAATCGGAGTACCAGACAAGATTAAAAGATGATCCTTTGGGATGTCCTATACCAAAGATTTATGTATGTATCCAGTATCTCATAATTCTTCTCACGTCGATAAGTGACATTCTTTAGGTGCCACTTGGTATCTTGTACATATGCACACACTTAGCATAATGTCGGGACGTGAGACACAAAGATATAGCATGAATCGACCATTGATCGATAGACCTTTTGATCATCCGGTTTGTCCTCCTTAGTGAGGTCCAGTTGTCTACTAGTAGGCATAGGTGTTCTGATGCGTTTGTGCGCTTGCATGTTGGACTTCTTAAATAATCCTTGGTGTACTTTGTTTGAGAAACTAATGTACCCTCTCTTGTTTGCTTGCTTTTCAAATCAAGAAATAATTTAATTTCGTGTTACTTCTCCGACATCAAGCTTCCAAACTTTTCATAAAGTGAGCACTAGTGGATCAGAATATGATATCATCAACCTAATTTTGGCACACAAATAATTCATCATTGACTCTCTTAGTAAATAAGTTGCATCAATTTACCAATTTCAAAACCTTTTTCAATGAGAAACTTTGTTAAGCACTTGTACCAACTCTAGGAGCTTGTTTAAGACCATAATGTGCTTTATGAAATTTGTAAACGTGATTAGGTTTCTTAGGGTTCACAAAGCTAGGTGGGTTGTTTAACATAAACTGCCTCTTTAATTTCCCCATTCAAGAAAGCATTTTCAGTGTCCATTTTATAAACGGTGATATCATAGTGATCGACATAAGCGAGAAGAATGTGAATGGACTCAAGTCTAGCAACGGGGACATAGGTCTCGCCATAGTACATACCTTCCACTTGAGTGTACTATATGTGCCCCTCTTTTTTTGCTCTTTGGCTATTTTTTTATCCTGACATGTAGGGGAAACACTCTAGAAAGAACATCACATTTTTATTTACTCATAACTAAAAAATCATAATTGATGACTGCAAATGAATGCCTCTTATACTGTATCAGGATGTGCAATGATCGAGCGTAACATGTGAAATAATGATGAATGATGGTCGTGCCACAAATGTTATATCATTTTTATATGACCATGCAAAGCAAATGACGATGAAAAGCACACCAAGTCATGTAATGTAAAGTAGTACGAAAGCTACATGACAATATGTTTCGAAATGGACAGGACAATGTCATCATAAATAGGTATGGTGGGTATTTTGAGGAGATAGGTGTTTTATGTGTAAAAAAACAAACAAAAGTTCCACCACAGAATTTGGATGTACTCGCGAAGTTCATACCATGCCTCGAGGTGAGAGTGGGCAATACAAAGTATCGTAGAAACTAGCAAAGTATGATAGGTGGAAGTACGTAAAATGGCAAAAACTATGTGACGCATGTCACACATGGGGCTCACCCAACTATGCTGAACCAGCAACGAGCGAACATCGAGCAAACAGTGCGAACATTCCCCAAATCTATTGTGCATGTGAGGGATAGAACCCTAGTGAACCTCGGTGCTAGCCATTGCAGTTCCTAAGATTTGGTATCTAGATAAGAACCCTGTGTATTTGAACTGTGATCCGTGACATATTTAAACAATTTTTTTAAAATTTTGGATGTGATTGTCCTTTTTAAAAAATTAAATATTATTTTAAAATTGGATAATTTCAAATTTGTGAATGTCTTTTTCAAAAACATGAACATTTTATGATTACACAGAGTTTTTTGGTTGAAAAATAGGAACAAATCTAAAAATGTGAACATTTTAAGAGATTATGAATATTTTTGAAAAATAAGTAAAAAATTAAAAACAAGAATAAAATTGAAAACAGAAACATTTTTCAAAATTCTAAACAATTATTCAAAACATAAACATTTTTTAAATTCCCCAAATATTTGAATTTTAAATAGAATTTTATTTTTTGAACTATCCAAATTTTTAAAAGAAACAGTTTTTAAAATCATAATGTTTTTTGGAATTTTTAAACCTTTTAAAATTTCTTAAAAATTATAATCATACTTTTTTAAAATATATAGTTTTTAAACAATTCTTATATTTTTAAATTTTGTGAACGTTTGCTAAAAAGGAAGAAAACTTGATTTGTTTTTGAAATAAAAAAGGAAAGGGAAACAGAAAAGGAGGGAACAAAAACGTGAAAAACGAATAAGAAACAAAAATATATTAAAAAAAGGTTTAGGGAAGTTCCAAAACTGAAAACAACATGGTGGGAACTTCCTTGAAGTTTCCCAAACCTGGATCGTGGAAACGCTTAAATGGCAGGCTCATCCGGATGCTCACTCGATCTTTCTGTGTGTAGCACCAACAAATTGAAGCAATAAGTTTATATAGAAAGTTAGTTGATTAATCGGCGAGCGGCAAGCCTCGAGGACTAGACCCTATGGTACTATACTCTTCTTCATTTCTACTACCACATCTTTATTTTGTCAGCCCCCTAAAAAAATATGTTCTAAAGAAAATAACTATGTATCATACATGAATTTAACTAGACTGACATAAACAATGTAAATGAACAGAAATAACAAAAGAAATAGGATATGAATTTAACTAGACTGCCATAAACAATGTAAATGAACAAAAATATGTTCCGTCCCTGCCTCCATACCAGGCTCACGATGAGGAGCAGCTTCCTCATCGTCGGCGGCTAACCCTAACAGCTGCAAGAGGGATCATATCACGTGCTAGTAGCTAGAGTTTTTTTTTTTTTGCATGCTAGATGTTAGAGTTTGGTCGCCCGTGCCTTTTCACAAAGCTTGTAGTCCTCTGCAACTGTTCCGGAGAGGCAATTGCATGTGCAGATGAGCAAATTACTCATGTGTTGGATGCAATGACATCGGAGTCTCTAGCCGTGCTTAAATGATTGGATCTTCTAGAAAGGATAGGATGTTGACGAGTTATTATGGAGTCTGGCTATTTGGAGTTTATCCACGCATGCATTGGTGACATTGAATTTTTTTGTCCCCCCTCGGCTACACTAGCAGAAAAATTTGCAAGAGCAAATCGCGTTGCTGGTATCTTTTTCCAGCACTACAAGCGTGATGTAAATTTGATCGCACATCACTTTTGCAAAACACTCTTATGAGTTGATGTCATTTGTTTTTTGGGATGATGACTGTCGGTGTCAAAACCGGCGGATCTCGGATAGGGGGTCCCGAACTGTGAGACTAGAGTCGACGGTAACAGAAGACGAAGGGGACACAGGTTTACCCACGTTCGGTCCCTCCTACGGAGGTAATACCCTACGTCCTGCTTGATTTATTGATGGTATGAAGGGTTACAGAGTTGATCTACCTCGAGATCGAATAGCTAACCCTAGATAAGTTGTTCTCGTCCCTATGACCTAAAGCCTTCCGGCTTATATAGATGTCGAGGATGCTTAGGGTTTACACATGATCAGTTACATGCCGAAAGATAAACATGTCTAATTACTACATCAAATGTGGAGCGCAAGCCTTGCTTCCTAAAACTTCCATCCTGAAGACTGAGCCTTCAAATCTTTTAATATTCGGTAAGTAGCTCATATAGTCCGGTCCATAATAACAGATCGGTTATTCGAGGACCCCCTAATGAACACACTTGATGACCTTATTACCTTGCGTAATTCATGATGTAACTCTTTGGCTTCAAAATAAAGAACACCGAATCGGTATTCCTCAGAAAAGAATGTTATCCGGTCATGTGCCGATTCGTATCCTGATTCTGATTATACACGTCTTTTATTCTGATTCTGTACCGATTATAATATTTTTCCTCTGACTCGTTAGTCCTCTTTCGTGTACATGTGAGGCGTGGGTGCTAACCTCTTTTTTGCGGGATTAAGCCCATTCTTCTTTCTATGTGTGCTACGATCTTGCATATGGGTTACAACTAAAACCAATGATTTACTTATTCTTTAGTTGTGGAGAAACATTGTGGTTCATTTGCTCCTAGTTTTTTTCCTGAGGGTTGCCTCTAGTTTTAATAATATGATAATAATATAGCTGACTCATGTTTTGCTGACATGAGCAATGATGTGTCATCCATGTGATCAGCGTGTCCGGCCGATCAAATCCTGTGGCATTGGCATTGGCTGTTATGCTGTGCGTTCGTATCCTGATTATGATTCTACACGATTTTTATTCTGATCATGTATCCAATTAATTACTACAGTATATATCCTTCGATGTACTGCATTAGTTTATACCCTTAAAAAAGATTTTTTTAACATAGTATAGACGCAAACACTCATATACACGTGCATACACTTATCCCTATGAACGCACACGTGCACATCCTATCCGTATGAACATCTTCGAGAGTGTGAGCCGACATATTATCTTGAGATTTACTAACTCGCATTGAATACGCGTCGCCGGAAATCCTGAAATAAATTTAGGAATAATGCAAGCACCAGGACTTGAACCATGATGGGCTAGGAATACTACAGTTCTTCTAACCATCCAACCACATGTTGGTTTGCAAAAAAAAAATAGTTTATAAGCTTAGCCGTAAGATTCGCCTGCACATGAGTTGTACTCTTCTCTTCTTTCTATCTTGGTTACGACCTCTTCTTTGTAAGTACGTGTCATTTTGATCATTTAATTGGTACGCACTGCAATATACATGCTAGGCAAAGGCTGATCTATGTGTTAGGGCATAACTAAGACGCCCTGTAAACCGAGTCATCTGAAAAAATAATCGCCCGCTGTCGGTTTACGGACGAGATGGTTTTTTTTTATCGTATTATAAGTGCATCTAGTGCCACCCCTTGTTGGTTTGGAGTATTGAAGACAAATATGGTTAAGGGACTAATGTATTTGTGAAAGTTCATAGGTTAACACAGATAGAAGTCCCTGAAGATTCGGTTTATCCGTCGAAGACCATGCCTAAGAACGTCTGAAGAGACTGATGATGGCCAAAGCCATTGGTGGTATGCGAAGATAATCGCCAGAAGATATTGAAACACGAACACGAAGTCTTTTGGTAGTTTTGTTTATTCTTTCCTGAATCATAGGACGTACTATTAAGTGGGGTCGATGTAATCGAAGTCAGAAACTGATGTGATGCTCAACCCTTATACCGATGTCTTCGAGTGAAGACAATGAGAGGAAATCTCTTCCAGAGTAGGTTGAGTTAGTATTGCTTGTAGCCCAAGTAATGTTAACACGTGTGTCATTGAAACCGGACCGTTGGAACACGTGTCGGTTGGCCATTGACCCTGAATCATTTCGGTCATATCATGTCGGGTTGCCTGTTGGCTATAAATAGCCCATCCCTTCCACCCTAAGTTGGTGGCTGCTCACAGTGAAATACAGTTGGTGTCGTTTTGGAGCAACCCACCTCGAAGACATTGAGGGAGAACTATCCTGTGAGGATAAACCAAAACACCTATTGCTAGTGTGTTTGAGCATCACCGAATTCATTCTGTTATGAAAGATCAGAAGACCTATTACCCTTGAAGATTGTGATCTTCCAGACGGTTGGACGTCTGGGTCTAGAGCATCCAAGAGTCATTGTGGATTGCCAGGTGATCAAATTTGTATGGGTTTCAGAAGTCTCCTCTGAAGACTTACCTCAGTGATTGGGCGTGATCTAAGTGACCTTGGCTCAAGGGGAACAAGGTGAAGACGAGGTCTTCAGAGTTCAATCTCATCCCCCAACCAGACGTACATTTGTCACAACAACTGGAACTGTTCCAACAAATCATGTGTCTTCGTCGAGCAACTGGTTCTATCACCCACTCTCCAACTTTCTGTACTGTACCGTGAATCCATTGCTTGATCCTCTCTATTCAAAGGCATACTCTGAAGACATTCCTTAGCTGCCATTTATCATCATACTACCTAAGTTTATCTTTGATACATCTTAGTGTGCATGACGACTTTGCTATACATGATTGAATGTCTTCATAGTATTCCATGCTTTTCTTAGATCCTTGATCGATATCCTTACTTGATCCCGTTTCGCTTCCACATACTTTAAAATACATTTACTGTTTCAAAGCTTTTCATAAAAATCACTTATTCACCCCCCCTCTACTTGATAAGTAGCACTTTCAATTGGTATCAGAGAAAGGTACTCCCTTGTTGTGTGTTTCGGTTTAACCACCTAGAGTTTTAGCTATGTTGATTGTAGGGATAATCAAGGTCTCCATTGCATGCCCTGTCGTCGATGGCACTGACTACCGATACTGGAAGAACAAGATGGGCATGCATCTCAAAGCCATTGACAATGACCTTTGGTATGTCATCACGGCTGGCATCCCCAAGACTAGCGAAGGTGTTACTGATACTGATGTGAAGAGATTTGCTCAACTGGACTCAACCGCCAAGAACATCATTTGTGGTCATCTAACCAATGGACAGTATGGTCGTGTGAGTGCTCTAGACGTTGCAAAGCAAATCTGGGAATGACTTTCCAAGGTCAATGAAGGTGTCTCATCTCAACGAGACTCACGTGTTGATGTACCTCGCAATCTGTTCAACCGCTTCAAGAGACTTGACAATGAAAATGTCCAACTCACATTTTGATCATCTAACTGATATCTCAAATGAGTTGAATGTTCTCGACGCCATTGATATCACCAAACATGAAGTCGTGAAGAATCTACTAAGATCTCTTGATGGCTCATTCGACACTCTCGCTCTAATGATCCATGAACCCCCCTGCTTTCAAGGAATTGGATCCTGCCGATATCCTTGAGAGGCTGAACACCCATGAGTTCCAACAAGCCGAGAAGAGGGAAATCTATGGTTCTAGTTATGGTCATTCTCGTGTCGTGAAGGCAAAAGTTGTATCTTCATTCGAAGAAGAAGAATCTGAATGTAGTTATGATGGTTCTGAAGACATTGACAATGATCTCGCTCTGCTTGTGAGGAAGTTTTAGAAATTTGCCAAGTCAAAACGCTTTGCAAAATATTCAAGGCGTGACTCCAAGAAGTATGGAGAAATGTCTTCGTATGACAACAAGAAGCAAACTTGTCACAAGTGCAAGAAAGCTGGTCACTTCAATGCTGATTGCCCTTGGCGGGAGAAGGAATCCAAGAAGAAGATCAAGGACTACGATTCTGATGACAACAAGAAGAATAAGAAGTATCACAATTCTTCATCCAAGTCTTCATAAAACAAGAAGAGTTCATCTGGCAAAGCTCATGCTTTCATTGGCAAGGAAATGGACTCTGAAGCTGAATCTGAGTCAGAGGCCGAAGAGGAAACTGAGGAGGAGTCTGACTCTGAAGTTGTTGGTTTGTCTATGGCTTCTGCATTCATCACTTCTTCCGTCTTCGACTCTAATGATAATGGCCCCCCTTAATAGCACTGAAGCCAGTGACCACGACTATGCTCTAGCCTACTTCTTCATGGCAAAAGGATCCAAGGTATCCTCAAAGTCTTCATGTCATGACTCTGATAGCGAAGATGAATTTGATGATAACTTGAAACCTCGTTATTCTAAGCTTGTCAAGATTGCCACTAAACAACAAAATGCTATGGAGAAAATGCAAAAATCTGAAGGAAACTATAGCCGAAGACATGGAAAGTCTTCGTTCAAGGTTTGCTGCTCTCCAAAGTTGTCATGATATTCTCACAACTGAACATGAGAAGCTTTTTCTTGAATATATTGAATAAAGCTTGATCTAGAGAAGTTGAGAGAAGCTCATGATGACCGTCAGAATGAAAATGACTCACTCCTAGCAAAACAGATCAGTACCACTCATGATGAATTTAATGCTCCATGCTTAAAATGCCTTGCTCATGAAGCTAATGATTCAAATGCTGAATGTTCAAATGCTTCTAAAAATGCATTATATTCAACCTTATATGTGGTGTCTAACCCCACATCTGATGAAACCACTGCTATTATTGATGACAATGATAGGTTGAAGACATTGCTTGAAACATGCATGCACAAGAGTTTGAAGGGACATCAGATTCTTTGCGATGTCCTGAAAAGACAATCTTGAACAAAAACCCTAGGAAAGAGGGTGTGGGTTTCTAAATACACATCAATGTTGATGGATCTTACTGGAAGCCTGAGAAGTATGCCGAAACCACATAGGTTGTTGCAAAAGGTCCTTCGGTTGATCCATCCACGTTATCTAGTTTTAACTATGCTAACCCTATCATCATTGATGAGTCATTTGAATCCAACTACAAACTATTCAAATCTAAGGATTGTGAAGTGTTTGCTAGATTCATTGGAACAAAGTGCAGGAATGGTTCTCCTATGAAGAGGATCTGGGTTCCCAAATGTCTTCTTGAGAAGCTTCCTGTAAATGCCATGACGACATCTCATAGGAAGAAGACGTACCCTAGATACAAGTCTTCGAGAAGACAAAGATCTACATATGATCATACTAACAACTATGTTTTGCTAGAAGGACCGAACAGACTCATGAGTATGAGCACTACGGCCTGAATCATTATGTTCACAAGACTAAGAATTTATCTGCATATTATTATGAGTACTCTAACCCTCATGTGAAATGTACTATTAGGGAAAGATTGCCTAAATTCTCCAATGCTTCTTTATGTCTCATTGCTTCTAAGATACCCCTTCAGATGTGGGTGGTTAAGAAGAACTAACATCTTCATGCAGCATTGGCTCTCTAGATGGGATGTAGCTTAACTCGAAGACTATCTCAGGAGACCCAAACATATTCTTGCATGGATGCAAGATAATTCATGCAAATGGTGTTTACCATTTATATCCTCCAATTTACTTACCACTATGTACTGTAATATCTTCATAAATGCATCTTACAACTGCATGCCTTGCTGAACAAGACTAACTCTCAAATGTAGGAAGGTAATTCTAACACCACTGAATGGATCATGGACAGTGGATGCACTAGTCACATGACTGGTGATCGAAGCCTATTGATGGAGTCAACTCTTTGATGTCCAATCAAAGATCACATCATTTTTGCCAACAAAAGTAGCAGCAACGTTCTGGGACTAGGTAGAGTTGCTATCACAAGGGATCAATACATGGATAATGTGATGCTTGTTGAATCCCTTGGTTACAACTAAATGTCCGTGTCAATGCTTTGTGATCTAGACATGCTTGTCATATTTGGAAAATTACGATGTGTTGTGCTAATGGCCTATGAGAAAACCAAAGTCTTCGAAGGTTTTTGAAGAGGTGATCTATATATGGTAGACTTCTCTGCATGACCACATATTGCCACTTGTGTTCTAGCCAAGGCTTCGGAATGCTAGCTATGGCATTGACGGCTAGGACATGCTGGTGTGAGGAACTTCCATACTCTTGCCAAGAAGAGTCTCATCATTGGAGTCGAGGGAGTCAAGTTTAAGAAAGACCATCTGTGTGGTGCGTGTGAAGCCGGGAAGATGACAAGGGCCAAACACCGCTCGAAGACAATCATGACAACCTCACGTCCCTTCGAGCTGCTTCAAATGAATTATTCGGCCCTACTCATTACTCCTCTTTCTGTACCACTGCTAATCTATATGGCTTCGTGATTGTTGATGATTACTCTCCATATACCTGGATGCACATCTTACTCTACAAGACTGAGGTGCAGGATGTCTTCAAATGCTTCGCAATTAGGTGCATGACCAACTACGACATCAAGTTCAAGCACATCAGGAGTGACAATGGCACGAGTTCAAGAACACTGGACTCGACACCTACCTCGACACTCTTGGTGTCACTCATGAGTTCTCTTCTCCATATGAGTTTCTTACTGGTAAAATACCCAATGTAAGTTATTTCGAAGTCTTCGGTGCAACATGTCGGATAAGGGATCCACACCACACTTCAAAATTTGCACCAAAAGTACATGAGGGTTTCATGCTTGGTTGTGGAAAAGATTTGCACACCTACAGGGTTTTCAATACTTATTACAATAAAGTGGTTGAGACTGTAGATGTGTTCTTCAATGAAACTAATGGTTCGCAAAGAGAGCACCTGCCTCCTGTGTTGGGTGAACTTCCTCCTGAAGAAGCTATTAAGTGGATGGGCACTCGAGAAATAATGCCTAAGGAACCTGAGGTAGAAGAAGTCATCATTTCTCCATCAACTCAGCGCGAAGACAATGGTGCTCCTGAAGATAATGCTGCTGACAAAGACAATGCTCAGCAGCAGGAACAAAGTTTTCGCCCCGCTCATCCACGTGTAGCTAATGAAGGTTCAAATCAAGAAGATGCTCGACAACATCAACGCACCAGGTCCTCTCACTCGCTCAAGGGCTAACCAACTAGCTAAATTTTGTGGGCACTTTGCTTTCTTATCTATCTCAGAGCCCACCAAAGTGGATGAAGTCTTCATGGAACCAGAATGTATTCAAGCTATGCAAGAAGAACTTCATCGATTCAAGCTCAACAACGTATGGGAACTCATTTGGAGACTAGATCCACACAAGCACAACATCATTGGTATGAAGTGGGCCTACTACAACAAAGAAGATGAATCTGGACAAGTTGTGAGAAACAAGGCTCGACTTGTTGCTCAAGGCTACATACGGGTTGAGGGTATTGATTTCGATGAAACATTTGCACATGTTGCTACACTTGAAGCCATAAGAATACTGCTTTCTTATGCTGACCACTATGATATATGCTTATACGAAATGGATGTCAAAAGTACATTCCTCAATGGTAATATTTAGGAAGAAGTATATGTTGCTCAACCACGAGGGTTTGAAGATCCAAAACACCCTGACAAGGTCTACATGCTCAACAAGGCATTGTATGGCCTAAAACAAGCACCTAGAGCTTGGTATGACACACTCGAGGAATTTCTCAAGGAGAAAGGCTTCAAACCTAGTTCACTCGATCCTACTTCCTTCACTAGATCATATGATGATGAATTGTTTATATGTCAAATCTGTGTGGATGACATTATCTTCGGCTGTACCAAAAATTGATATAGTGATGAGTTTAGCTTCACGAGGCAAGATCAATATCAGATGTCGATGATGGGAGAGCTGAAGTTATTTCTAGGGCTTCAGATTTGACAACAACCAAATAGCATCTTCATATCTCAGGAGAAGTACCTCAAGGACTGCCTCAAGAAGTTTGGCATGCATGAATGCAAAGGCTACAAGACGCCAATGCCAACAAACGACCACCTCCGCACTGAAGAAAATGGTAAAGATTTCTATCAGAAGGTATATTGCTCCATGAATGTCTGTTTATTGTACCTATGTGCATATAGGCCAAATATAATGATTAGCATTTGCATGTGTTCCCGTTTTCAAGTGACACCAAAGGAATCACATCACATTGCAGTGAAGCAAATACTTCGATATATGGCTCACACCCCAACGCTAGGATTATGGTATCCAAAGGGATCGATGTTTGATCTCATTGGCTATTCAGATTCAGATTTCGCTGGTGACATAGTTGATTGCAAGTCTACCAAAGACACTTGTCACTTTCTGTGCCGTTCTCTAGTATGTTGGTCTTGGAAGAAGCAGAACTGTGTATCACCCTTCGTTGCTGAAGCCAAATACATGGCTGCTGGCGCATGCTGCACTTAGCTTCTCTAGATGAAGCAAACCCTCAAGGACTACGTCATCAACAGGAAGAAAGTACCACTCTACTACGACAATAAGAGTGATATCATGCTTTCCCACAACCCAATACATCACTTGAAGACAAAGCACATTCAGATACGACATCATTTTCGTCGTGATCATGTGTTGAAGGGAGACATCATCATCAAGCATGTGAAGATAGAAGAGAAGCTAACAGATATCTTCACAAAGCCTTTGGATGAGAAGAGGTTTTGCAAGTTGCGATGCGAGGTAAATATCTTAGAATCCTCAAATGTCCTCTAAATGGACACACATCGTAATGCATATGCATATTGATGACTTTGATACACAACACATGAAGTAACATATGTCTTCAACTCATGAAGACTTACACTCTATGTGTGAAAATATTAACAAAGAATATGACCTCAGAGCGCCACGATAATTGTGCACCATGTTTGGGTCTAACATTTTTATATGCTGGGTAATGCCACCAACCCCTCTTGAAGACATTCCTTTATATTCACATTTTGATTATGTCTTTAAGAAACTGAGTTTATCTTCAAGTTCAATGCCAGTATTCAAATTTGTAGACTTATCAATTGAATATATCATGCTAATATTCTGGAGTTTTGTCCTCTATAGCATTTCTCCTATAGTTATATCTTCGAAATTTATCTAGGAAAATGTGATCGGACCCTCAAATCTCATCTATGCTAATCTCTCCTAACACTGTTCAACTTGAGTCATATGGATTATTCTACTTGACACGTGTTGATTGTCTTCACTACATCCTTGGCTGTCAAAGACAAATTCGGAGGTAGTGGGATGCGATACGTGTGCATGCCTGCCACACGTCCCACTAAGCCGAAGGGTCAGAGGCATATATGTCCAAAAAAATTGGTCTGTTCCAGTTCCACCCATCCTTATAAATACATGACCCTCGGCTCAGTTATCACTCTTACCTCTCTCGCCTTCACTCTCTCGCTCCAAAGCCTAGAGCCACCACTGGAATCCATCGTCGCCGGAGGAGAAACACTTAGCTATCATGCCTTCTTCATTGTCGTACTCACGCCGGCCGCGACCATCTTCACCTCACCACCACTGTAGTTGTTTGTCACCACCAAGCTAGGGTGTGGCAGATCGTACGAGTCAGCTTCTCTGCCTCGTTGAGCAGTTCTTCGTGTACTTTATCGCGGTAAATAAATCGCTGATTTTTACCACTTGTTTAATCTGAAAAATTACCAAATATTTTCGAATGCTATTTTTTCCTTCCTTTCGACATAACTCAAACATCGATCTCAATTTACCAAATTCCTTCATTTTTGTCAAAAAAATTGGTTTGATTTCTCACTTGTGCAACTTCTCGGACTTGCAAAAATCTGAAACCACATTATCTTGTGCAAAAGTGAATGTCTTCGGTGAATGAGGTCATTATCTTCAGACCATGTTTTATCTCCAAAATCTTCTAAGAATGCATATGAACTCTTCTATTCCCCTCCCATCTCTAATTGTTTCATAGGCACATGACCGCAGCAGAATCTCTAGGATCTCATAGTTTGAATTCATTTGCAGAATACTTGCAGATACACCTAGACTCACTTGGAGCCAGTTCTCACTTGCATACTCATGTGAATCCTTTGTCTGAGCCAAAGACAATGGCCGGAGATAAAGTACCTAAAAAGGGTGGCATGCAAACACATCATAACACTGCTAAAAATCTTCCTCCTGCACTCTATGAACAATACAAGGCTGATCCTAAAGAGAGATACACTAAGTGCAAGATTAGGATCCAATGCATTCAAAGATATTGGGCAATGGAAATGATCTACTATCACTTCGTAACTGCAGATATGCTGAAAAGAACGTAGAAAGGGCTCCCTAGATTGATATTGTATACAAGAATTTGCACCCAAAGAAAAAGGCTGAAGCTATCAAGATTGGCTTCTTCCCATGCATGATTAGGCCACCCAGGCCAGAACATCCTGATCCATCTAGCACCATGGGGTGTCCTATCACTGCTGAAGCTTTTGATGACGAAGCCAATTAGTCTCCGGTCTCTGATCCAAAGACAATAGGGAAAACAAAGGCTTCAAATCCAAAGGCTTCAAAGCCTGTCGCCACAACACCACGGGATTCACGATCAAGACCTGACGAATCAGCTAACAGTGAAGATGAATCTCGCACAAATAGAAGGTTGAAGAGAAAACTAGTTGATGCTCGTGGACCGAAGCCATCTGTCACCTTGATGGATGATGCTAATTTGATTGAACTTTCTGATGATGAGTTTGATGATGAGGCTCTTGCTAATCTCATCCAGCAAAAGGATGAAGAGGCCAAACATCTTGAAGATTTGCCTATGTTCTATGCAGACATCTTGAACAAGTTCATCGATGAATGGTTTGTTGATCCCTTAGTCTCCATTGACGCCCTAGACCTTCCAATTGGACTCAGAGTCACTTTCCAAGGGCATGTGAATGAAGAACTATCTGTTTCTCGGAAGGCAGATCAAATGCGTGAAAATATTCACCATGAGAAGGTACTCTTCAATAAGAACGTGCACAAGCTCACTTTTCGCCAAAGGTGCCCTAGCGCGTGTGAAAACTAAGTCTAAAGAGATGGTCCAAGCTACAATAATATGCTCAAGCGAAAAGCACTTGGCCAGCCTGCTCTTGACCCCCGTATCATTCAGAAGGCAAGGCAAGCTTCAATGTCTTCAAGCCATCCTAGACCCACAAGGGAGGAAGTGTCTAGCATTATCTTTCCAGTAGGCTTTTGTGGAACCAGAACACCCCCTCCTTCCTCTACTGCATCCAGGAGGAAGACTAAACATACCGAGTCTGAAGCCAAAAAGTGCAAATTTGTGTAAGCCTCTAAAGCTCAATCCACCAAGAAGACGAAGACTAAGAAGACAAAGTCTTCGAGATTGGCCCAAGTGCCCAAGCCACCTCAAGCTTCATCTGCCACTCCACCTGCTAAACAGGAACCCCTGCTTGTGATGCTAATCTCTGTGTCTCCTCTGTGTCTGAAAATGTTGATAGGTGCATCATTCTTCATGAGTCTGCTCACACAGAGACTCCCAACACTGAAGATATTCCAGTTGCTAAACCTACTCCAGCTGAAGACATTGCTCTTGCTGAAGACAATGTTGAACAAGAACTGATGCCTCAAATTGACGCACCAATGGTATCATCAACACTTCAAATTGTCAGTGAAGATGTGGACATTAGGTCACTTGCTATGACAATTATTTAAGATGAGTTCTGGAACACAAATCATCCAAACACCCCAATGCACAAAGTAATTCCTTGCACTCCGTGTGCTCCTGTTTCAACTCATGTGCTACAATCGCCTCAGTCTCCAATTGAAGACATGGAGGTTGTAACATCTGAACATGTGTCACCCCTCAAAAGGCTTTGTAGAGGAACAAGGCCCGATATATCTCCAATGACAAGCATCCCTCAAGATGAAGTGCATACAGACCCGACTGCACCAGTCGAGGAGAATCCTAAGAATGAAAATGTTGCTCTTGTACTACCAGAATTCAAAGCCAATACAGCCGAAGACAATGCTGCTGACACTGTTGTGATTCCCCCAGAACCCCAACTCGCAGCAACTCCGGAGGGCAAAGCCAATGCTCCATCTCATGATGATCCTCCTGTACCTGCCACGCCATTGACTGACGGCAATCCTGAAAATATTGTCATGGATCGCAATTGGGAAGGAGAGATGGTGCCTACTAAATGGCCCAGGATGTTTCCTCCACCACAGATGTGTCCTAAATATGAATTCAACATTACATGTCACCCAAAACTCATGAACACGATGCCAAGGATTTCGTTTCTTTGTCAACAAGGTCTAGCACGTACTCTTGTATTCAGTGTCAAGGACTTCAGACTTAACAACACCTTCTTTGACTCTGACCAGAATCCCTATGCGCATCAAAAGTTTCGGTCTGATCGGTTCTTGATTGCTCAACAGCACCACTATTATACATGTGTGCTCTATTGCCAGAATAAGATTTTGCCCCACAAGCGTCTTAGCTTTGAATCCATGAGTGGACTTCCATGTTTTGATCCAGCCCTAGATTGTCTTCGGCATGTTGGATTGCTGCCCTTCGTCGATGATCACGAAGACTAGAATGAAGAACTCATTCTTCAATTTTATGCATTTCTCCACATCTCAGGCTGTAGTAGAGATCTAGAGACATAGGCCATGGACTTAATGATTCGAGATGAGCACATCAAGGCTCCTTCTATGGAATTCTTTGCCACCACTCAAATTGATGCATCTGGTGAAGACTTTCAATCGTAGTCTGATGCCTATCTTGAAGCTACTAGGAGCATCTTCAAAGCGCCAGAGCCCAACATGACAGAGATACTGACAATGATGAAGCCAATAGCACCTGATGCACCCTTGCCCACTCCATTCTTTGTTGATGATCTTCAGTATCTACCGAAGATAATCTATCATATTGTTTGTCATAATATATGGTCGGTCAAGGGGCATTTATCTTCGAACAAGCTAGAAGGTGCCATGAAGACATTGATCTATAATATAGTCTATGACATCATGTTCAATCTTCAAGACCTATTCATTCGTAACCCCGTTGGTATGGATCTATTTGAACAAAAGATATATGCACCATGGATCATGCGCTTCATCAAGCGCATAACAAACACAAAGTATCTGCCTCTGCTCGCAACGATGTTGTGTTCCTTCCAGAAGTGGAAGTCATGCATGAAGACATTTACCCTTACAAAGGCAATAACCCCATTGTGGAAAGCACAAGTGGCACAACTAATGTTGACAGGCTTCACATTCCTTGACCCTACAAGGGCCAGTCTGATTGGCTCCACTCGCCATCCTCAGCCTAATGCTACTGCCACTAAAGCCACTGCTAGCATGATGTCTACTACGCAACTTTATTATTGTAAACACGTGTTGGGCCTCCAAGCGCAGAGTTTTGTAGGACAGTAGGAATTTTCCCTCAAGTGGATGACCTAAGGTTTATCAATCCATGAGAGGTGTAGGATGAAGATGGTCTCTCTCAAACGACCCTGCAACCAAATACAAGAAATATCTTGTGTCCCCAACACACCCAATACAATGGCAAATTGTATAACTGCACTAGTGTAATATGGCAAAAGTGTAATATGGATGGCAAAAGTGTAATATGGATGGAAGAAATATGGATGGCAGAAATATATTTTTATAATCTGAATAAATAAAAACAGCAAGGTATCAAATAGTAAACATGCAGAAAAACAGTATTGCAATGCTTGAAAAAAAAGGCCTAGGGTCCGTACTTTCGCTAGTGCAATTTCTCAACAGTGCTAACATAGTTGGATCATATGGCCACCCCTCAAAGTGCAATACAGAATCACTCCCGAGTTCCTATTAGCGGAGAACAAAATATAAAAATTGTTTGTAGGGTACGAAACCACCTCAAAGCTATTCTTTCCATTCGATCTATCCTAGAGTTCGTACTAAAATAACGCAAGCTATTCTTTCCGATCGATCTACTCAAGAGTTCGTACTAGAATAACACCAAAGCAAATTCATATTCATAACACTCAATCCACACAAAGAAATACAAGAGGTCCCCAAAGTTTCTATCAGAGAAAAGATAATAAAAATGTGCATCAACCCCTATGCATAAATTACCCCAATATCACCACAGGAATCCGCAAGTTGAGTGTCATAACGTATATCAAGTGAAACAATAAGATACCCTAATGTCACCTTAAGTATTCATACCGCAAGACATACATCATGTGTTCCCAAATCTAAGCATTCAATCTGACATAACAAAACTTCAAAGGGTAAAGATTCAATTCATCACAATAAGAGTATAGAGGGGAGAAACATCATATGATCCATCTATATTAACAAAGCCCATGATATAGATCACGAGAGAGAGAAAGATTAAACAAATAGCTACTGGTACAAACCCTCAGCCCCGAGGGTGGACTACTCCCTCCTCATCGTGGTGGTCGTCGGGATGATGAAGATGGCCACCAGAGATGATTTCCCCCACCGGCAGGGTGCCGAAACAGGGTCTAGATTGGTTTTCGGTGGCTACAGAGCCTTGCTATAGCGGAACTTCTGATCTAGAGCTACCCCGAAGGGTTTCAGAATATTTTGAAATTAATAGTGCAAAGAGGGGGTGCGGGAGGCCACCAAGGTGGGCACAACACACCTGGGCGCGCCAGGCCCACTGGCGCGCCCAGGTGGGTTGTGCCCCCCTCGGGACACCCCCTAGGTGCAGCTCTGGCCCATTGGGTTCCTTCTGGTCCCAAAAAAACTACAAAAAGTTTCATGGTGTTTGGACTCCATTTGATATTGATTTCCTGCGATGTAAACAACATGTAAAAAAAGCAATTGGCACTGGGCACTGGGTCAATTGGTTAGTCCCAAAAAATGATATAAAGTTGCTATAAAATGATTGTAAAACATCCAAGAATGATAAAATAACAGCATGAATACTTCATAACTTATAGATACGTTGGAGACATATCAGCATCCCCAAGCTTAATTCCTACTTGTCCTCGAGTAGGTAAATGATAAAATAAATAATTTATGAAGTGTGAATGCTAGCAAAGTGCATAAGTTTGATCAATGATAATTTCAATCACTTTTCCTAGCATTATTACAGCAATTATTTTCTCATAAAGTTTTCTCGTGTCAAAGTAGCAACCAATTCACATGTTAAGGTTCGAATCATGAATTCTCTTGAAACCCAACAACCGATGTTCTCAGTCACCAAGCAATTGCAATTCAACTTATTCAACAGAGTTTAAGTAAGAGCTCCACATACTCAACCATATGATGCTTGCCAAAGGTGAAAAATAAAAAGGAATAGAGAGACAAACTTTGACTCTTGCATAAAAGTAAATACATAAATTAAAATATAGGCCCTTCGCAGAGGGAAGCAGAGGTTGCCATGCGCTTATTTGTTTGTATGCTCAACCCCTTAGTGCAAAAGAACGTCACATTATATTGCCCCTTATGATAGAAACCTTTATTATGCAGTCCGTCGCTTTTATTACTTTTCCATCACAAGTTCGTACAATGCTCAATTTTCTCTTACACTAAATGATCTAACACTTTTAGAAGCAATTTTTATTGCCTTATTGCACCGATGACAACTTACTTGAAGGATCTTTCTCAATCCTTAGATAGGTATGGTGGACTCTTGAAAATAAGATTTGGGTTTAAGGCTTTTTGGATGCACAAGTAGTATCTCTACTTGGTGCGGAATTTTTGGCTAGAAAAGGCGGCGGCAAGCACCACATGTTGAAGGATCTACGACAATATAACTTCTATGTGAATATGAACAAACATAATTCATTGCGTTGTCTTCCTTGTCCAACGTCAACAATTTTCGCATATAATAGTTTGATGGGGGCTCAAAATCACAAAAGATTTCCAGGATTGTGTATGTGCATGTCAAAGTTCTCTTTATACTAATTATTCGTGAATTGCTAGTATGGCAAATATTGTGATTGTCAAGCCTCAAAAGATTTCACTTTCTAAACCCAATGTGAAGCTACCACTAAGCATGATATGATTTCAACTTCATGAAATTCAATTTATTCAAAATTTTACTCACAGGATATAAGTGAAGCACAAGAGCAATTCCAAAGAAAAGAGCTTCGTTGACGGGATGTGAATGCCACTTACTTAGCCTCCTTGGCGACTATTTGAGGACTCTATTTTATTTAAAAATTTCAGATATAAGTATTTTATTAAAACATAAAGTAAAACAAAAATAAAATTACATTGTAAAAATAGCACAAATCACGTGAAGAAGCAAAAACTTAAGCTCATCTACCAATACTAACCGATAATTGTTGAAGAAGAAAGTTGGGATGCCTACCGGGGCATCCCCAAGATTAGATGCTTGAGACATCTTGAATATTATCTTGGGATTACTTGGTAATCCCCAAGCTTGAGCTTTTGTGTCTCCATAATTCTTCTCATATCACGGTTTTCCTAAATCTCAAAAGCTTCATCCACACAAAACTCAACAAGAACTCGTGACATAAGTTAGTATAAACTAATGCAAAAACCTTATAATTATATACTGTAGAAAATAAATAAAATTATTATTAAACATTTCATACTAAATGCCTCTGCCTATATAATACTCCTATCCTCAAATAGAATCATTAAACAAGCAAGCATATGCAAACAATGCAAACATAACAGCAATCTGCCAAAACAGTACAGTTTGTAAAGAATGCAAGGGTATCCATACTTATTCAACTTTAAAATTCTGAAACTTTAACACAATGTAGAAAATTTATCATATATTATTTTGCAAAAAGTTTCAACAATTTATCACATTCTGAATTTTCTAGGGAATTTTTGCAACAGGATAAACTTTCTGTTTTCAAACAGCAACATGTAGACTTGCAAAATAAGCATGGTAAAGGCTATCCTTGACATTTTTTATCGAAACAAAGATGAAAAACATTATTATAAATAACATAAACAAATACTAACAAAATAAATTGATTATCCAAGTAAAACACATATAATGTGACGAATGACAACATAGCTCCAAGTAAGGTTACCGATAATGTTGGAGATGATAGAGGGGATGCCTTTCGGGGCATCCCCAAGCTTAGTTGCTTGGATATTACTTGAATTTTACCTTGGGGTTGACTTGTTCATCCCCAATATTAGGTACTTGTCACTCCTAATTCTCCTCATATCGACATGTCACCCAAAACTTGAAAACTTCAATCGCACAAAACTTAACAGAACTCCGTGAGATGGGTTAGTATGATAAAGAGCAAACCATTTCACTTTGGTACTGTCAAGACAAGAACCATAATTGTTCTCACACAATTACTACTGTATAATATCATTTCCTCAATTTATATTGAGCAATATATGCCACATAAACTAGAAAACAAGCAAACTATGCATTGAAAACAGAATCTGTCAAAAACATAACAGTCTGTAGTTATCTGTACTCCAACCATACTTCTGCTACTCTAAAAAATCTGAAAAATTAGTAACACTTGATAAATTTGTATATAAATCTTTTGAGAAAAGAATCGACTCAAAATCACTCTTATGTTAAAAATTACAATTATTTATGTGAGCGCAAAAGTTTCTGTTTTTCAGCCTGATCAAATAAATTATCACCCACATGATCCCAAAGGCTTTACTTGGTACTTTATTGAAAAAAAGCAATAAAACATGATTACTACAGTATATTAATCATGTGAACACACAAAAATAGTAGGTAAAATTGTTGGGTTGTCGCCCAACAAGCGCTTTTCTTTTATGCCTTTTAAGCTAGGCATGATGATTTCAATGATGCTCGCATAAAAGTAAAGAATTGAAACATAAAGAGAACATCATGAAGCATATGACTAGCACATTTAAGCCTAAAACACTTCCTATGAATAGGTATTTTGTGAGCAAAAAATTTATGGTAGCAAGAATCAACTAGCATAGGAAGGCAAAAAAAGCATAGCTTCAAGATTTTCAACACATAGAGAGGAAGCTTGGTATTATTGCAATACCTACAAGCATATGTTCCTCTCTCATAATAATTTTCAGTAGCATCATGAATGAATTCAACAATATATCTATCACATAAAGCATCCTTTTTCATGATGCATAAGCATAGAGATTTTGTTACTCTCCACATAAGCAAATTTATTCTCATCAATAGTAGTGGGAGAAACTCAACAAAATAACTATCATGTGATTGAAAATTAAAATAATGATGACAAGTTTCATGGTTATCATTATTATTTATAGCATACATGCCATCATCATAATCATCATATATAGGAACTTTCTGGTCATAATCAGTAGCAATATCTTCCAAAATAGTGGATTCATCATTAAATAAAGTCATGACCTCTACAAATCCACTCTCATCAATATAATTATCTTAAATAAGAGGCATTCTTTCATTATAACAAATTTCCACATCAAAACATGGGGGACAAAAAATATCATTTTCATCAAACATAGCACCCCCAAGATTATGGCTTTGCATATCATTAGCACCATGGATATTCAAGGAATTCATACTAACAACATTGCAATCATGCTCATCATTCATTCCAACCATTTTATTGAATTCTTCTTCTATCAACTGAGCACAATTTTACGATCCATCATTTTCAAGAAAGATATTATAAAGATGATCAATAATATGATGCAACCTCAATTCCATTTTCTATGTAGTTTTCTTTTATAAACCAAACTAGTGATAAAACAAGAAACTAAAAGATTCGATTGCACGATCTAAAGATATACCTTCATGCACTCACCTCCCCGGCAACGGCGCCAGAAAAGAGCTTGATGTCTACTACGCAACTTTATTCTTGTAGACACCATAGACCTTGCCCTCATGATGATGTGTGAGTAGTTCACCACAGATCTACGGGTCTGTAGTTAGTTCCTAGATGGCAATCTCTCTCTCTCTCTTGATCTTCAATACAATGATCATCACATCTTTGCTTTGATCCATATGATGTAATCCTTTTGTGCGGTGCATTTTTTGGGATCCGATGAATTGTGGGTTTATGTTCATATTATTCATGATAAATATTTGAGTCTTCTCTGAAATCTAATATGATTCTTATGTTCATGATCATCATAGCTTCATAAGTATTTCTGATCTATTGAAATAGTTTGGCCAACTAGATTTATATTTCTTCAGCGAGAGAGGTGCATTGTGGTAGGTTCAACCTGGTGAGTTTCTATATCCCATTGAGAAAGTAGGGGGAAGATGTGTCATTTTCTTTCTTATACTAAGGATAAAACTATGGGGTTTATTCATATTGCTTGAGTTTACTTTATCTATATCATGTCATTGTTCTCCATGCATTACTTTGTTATACTTAATACTCTAGATGCATGCTGGATAGCGGTCGATGAGTGGAGTAATAGTGATAGGTGCAGGCAGGAGTCAACCTATTTGTTTATGCACGTGATGGCTATATACACATGATAATTACCGTGAATATCACATAAATGTCCTCTTTTCTATAAATTGCCCAACAGTAATTTGTTTACCCACCGTATGCTTATTTTCATAAGAAATGCCGCTTGTGAAAACTATGCCCCCATGGGTCTATTCACCATATATTCGTACATGCTTCAATACATTGCTTCACTTTACTTCCTTTTATCTTATTTTACATTTTAAAATTCTCTAGAATTATGTACACAACTCATTTGCTTGCAGATAATGAGACCAAGGGGATTGACAACCCTCTTGCCCGCATTGGGTGCAAGTTGTTTCTTCTTTTGTGTGTAGCCACTGAAGATGGTTGAGGATCGATATTCCTATTGGTTTGATAAACCTTGGTTTTATAACTGAGGTAAATAATTACCCTCATTGTGCTACAATAACCCGTTCCACTTCACGGAAAACCCAACGCAGATCACAAGTATGAGGAAGGATTTCTGGCGCCGCTGCCGGGGAATATCATCACCAACTATCAAGTAAATTTACACAAATTTTGATTCACTTATTCTTATTTTTATTTGAAGTTATATTTAGTTTTTATCATATAAAAACAAAAATACAAAAATATTTATCTTCACTAGTTACTGCTTTACTTCTTTGCTTGCTTTACTTGCTTGTTTACTTGTCATGCGTGTTACTTTGTTTGCTCGCTTACGATGTCTCGAGATACTACTAACTTGTGTGACTTGTCAAATACTAATAATAATTATTTTATTAGTAATCCTATACCACCTGCCACTAGCGCAGAGGCTTTCGATATTAATGTTGCATTGCTAAATCTTGTCATGAAAGATCAATTTTTGGGAAGTCCCAATGACGATCCCGCGTCGCATCTTAATACCTTTGCTGAACAATGTGACATGAAAAATAAAAAAGGATATGGATAATGATATTGTGAAATTAAAATTATTTCCTTTTTTGCTAAGAGATAAAGATAAAGCTTGGTTTTCATCTTTACCATGTAATAGTATTGGAACAAGTGTAAAGATGCTTTTATTGCCAAGTATTTTCCTCCTGCTAAGATCATCTCCCTTAGAAATCAAATAATGAATTTCAATTAGCATGATCAAGAACATGTTTAACAAGCTTGGGATAGAATAAAATTAATGGTAAGGAATTACCCTACTCATGGTTTAAACTTGTGGATGATTATCCAGAACTTCTATGTTGTACTAAACTTTGTGTCTGGAAATCTTGTAAATTCTGTTGCAGGCGGTATCTTTATGGATGTGACCTTAGGAGAGGCCACGAAACTTTTGGACAACATCATTACTAATTATTATCAATGGCATATCGAGAGAGCTCCAAATGGTAAGAAGGTAAATTATGTTGAGGAAATCACTACGTTGAGTGAGAAAGTGGATGCTCTTATGAATTTGGTTGCTGATAAATATACTCATGTTGGTCCCAATGATATGCCCTTTTCTACTTTGATTAAGAAAAGTAATGATTCTATTGATGTGAACTTTATCTTGCAAAATAATTTCAATAGGAATGCTTATAGAGGAAATTTCAACTCTAGACCGCATCCCGGTAATTCCTCTAACAACTAGGGAAATTATTATGGTAAATCATATGGAAATTATTCTACAAATTCTAATAGGATACCCTATGATCTTTAGAACACAATTAAAGAATTTATTATTTCTCAAAAGGTTTTCAATACTACGGTAGAAGAAATATTGCATGTGATTGATGCATTGGCAAAAAACATGGATATAATTGCTCTTGATGTCGAAACTCTTACAAGTAAAGATTTTACACCTAAGCATGATTTTAGTGAGACTATTAAATCTATTCAACTTTCTATTAATGAACGTAAGGAGAGTACCGCTAAGTTGAAAGCTAAGGGGGAATTCTTAGAAAAGGATGTTCCACCCGGTTTTTACCAGAATTATGATGAAGATCTTAAAATGATTGGTACTTATCCTATCGAATCTTTGTTTACTTATATGAATATAAATGATAAAGGGACTAGATATGAGTCAACTCTAGTTAAGGAGCGCCTCGTTTGCTTGGAGGGTGATGATTTTAATGCTAAAACTAAAAAAGTGGGTTTGAAGAGGTCAAAACTTTAACTAGTGATGTGCCCACTATCTTGGATTACAAGGACTTTAATTATGATAATTTCTCTTTATTACAATGTATCTCCTTGCTGCAATCCATTATTAGCTCACCCAATGCTTATGAACAAAACAAAGCTTTTACTCAACATATAGTAGGAGCTATGGTAAAAGCTTAAGATGAGAAACTTGATCTTGAAGTTTCTATTCCTAAAAAAAGCATGATGAATGGGAACCTACTATCAAAATAAAGATAAATAAATATGAATGCAATGCTTTGTGTGACCTTGGTTCTAGTGTTTCAACCATACCTAAAGCTTTATGTGATGTGCTTGGTCTCACTAATATTGAAGACTGTTCCCTAAACTTGCATGTTGCGGATTCTACTATCCAGAAACCCCTAGGTAGAATTAATGATGTGGTTATAATTGCAAATAAAAACTGTGTGCCTATAGATTTTGTTGTGCTTGATATTGATTGCAATCCTTCTTGTCCCATAATCCTTGGAAGACTGTTCCTACGAATTGTAGGTGCAATTATTGACATGAAATAAGGAAACATAAGGTTCCAACTCCCATTAAAGAATGGGATGGAACACTTCCCTAGGAATATAGTTAAAACAACTTATGAATCAATCATGACAGATACTAATGGGTGGAGTGTCAAAGATGAGAACACTTGAAACTATGCATTATGCCTAGCTAGGGGCATAAAAGAACAGCGCTTGTTTGGAGGCAACCCAATAGTTATCTATATTTTTACTTTTTTATTTCTGTTTGTGTGTGATAACATGATTATTTACTTTGTAATTATTGTGTTTTTATGTTTTAATTAGTATTTGTGCGAAGTAAAGCCTTTGGGATGACTCACAAGATGAGTAGAATTGATACGGTGCAAATACAGAAACTTTAGCGTCTAGTGCATAATTTCTCTCTTTTTTATCTAAATTTTTTACACAGTATTAATATACAAATTATTCATGTTTTCATAATTTTTCATAATTTTTGGAGTTAGATAATTATTGATCTAAAACAATAGAGCTTTTTGGGAGGCAACCTAACACTTATCTTCAATTTTGTTTTTAATTTATTTTTGTTTTTGATAACATGATTTTTTCCACTATAATGATTACGTTTTCTTGTTTTAATTAGTGTTTGTGCAAAGTAAAGCCTTTGGGATGACTCACACGACGAGTAGAATTGATACGTTGCAAAAACAGAAAATTTAGCATCGAGTCCAAAATTTCTTTGATTTTACTGGAATGTATTTTTATTCTGAGTTTTTTTACACAATATTTATATAAAAATTATTCACGTTGTCCAAATTTGTTATAAGTTTTAGAGTTACATAAGTATGGGATCTCTAAGGATCATTACATGCTGTTCTGTTTTAGACTGATTCTATTTTGCTTGCATAGTTTGCTTGTTTTGATGATGCTATGGATTGTATCGGGGGCTATAAGCCATGGAGATGCTAGAATATAGTACCTATTATGCAATAATGGAATATGAATCACTTTATTACAATACCTAAAGTATTTGATATGTTGCTTATACTAACGGATCTCACGAAATCTTGTTGAGTTTTATGTGATTGAAGTTTTGAAGTTTTGGGTGTAATGACAATGGACCACGGAATAAGGAGTAGCAAGATACTAAGCTTGGAGATGACCAATGCACACCAAGGTAATATTCTAGGAATAATCAAGCATCTAAGCTTGGGGATGCCTCGCAAGGTATCCCCTCTTTCGTCTCAATCCATCGGTATGTCACTTGGAGCTACATTTTTATCTGTCACATGATATGAGTTTTGCTTGGAGTGTCGTTTTCTTTTGTTTGCTTTTACTTTCAGTTTTCCACAATCACCGTTTGATGGACACACCTATTTTAGATAGACACACCTTCATCATAATTTATTAGAATACTCTATGTGATTCACTTATATATTTTGAGCTTGGCAGTTGCGCTAGTACTTCACTTATATCTTTTTGAGCACGTTGGCGTGTAGATTTATGCAAATAGTATGCGCTTCTTCACTTATATTTATTTGAGAGTTAATAAATAGTGATGTTAATGTGTATGGGTCATAAGACTAGTCCAAAAATAATAGGTATTCAGTGAATGATAATCAAAACCATCATGTAACACATATAGAGAAATTGTGGGTTAATGATATTGATGTGGTAATATGAAAAGGGAGTGAGTGCATTATTATTAATTTAGAGAGGTGTCGATATTAGGAGATATTAACTTCTTGTTCGTATAAAAATTTAAAAAGGCATGGTGATGATGTGCGAGCATTTCTATTCCTCATTGAAATCCTACTGTTGTTTCGAGTCGGGGGAGCGCGATACTTAACTCCTACCAACCTCCTCCCTCGGCGTATGCGAGTAGTACTTTGATTTGTGATGAAACTAATATAATGTTGTAATAACTATGTGAGTTCTTTATGACTAATTTTATACCATGCACATACACAACCTGACCTCCTCATATTTGCTAGCCTATTCGATACCGTGCATTGCCCATTCTCACCTCGAGGATTGGTGCAACTTTCGCTGGTGCATCCAAACCCCGTGACATGACATGCTCTATTGCACATAAGCATCATTATATCTTCCTCTAAAAAGCCACCATACCTACCTACCATGGCATTTCCATAGCCATTCCGAGATATATTGCCATGCAAATTCTATCGTCACTTCACATGACTATTTCGTTCATCATCATATTGGTTTGCATGATCATATAAAGCTGACATAGTATTTGTGGCAAAGCCATCGTTCATAATATTTTTGATACATGTCACACTAGATCTATGCATATCCTGGTACACTACCATAGGCATTAATATAGAGTCATACCGTCCTATCATCCTTCATATTGAGTTGTAAGTAAATAAAAGTGTGATGGTCATAATTATTGGAGCATTGTCCCATTGAGGAAATAAAAATGGGGGAGGACAAATGAGCCCACCATAATAAAAAAATGAATGAGAGAAAATGAGATAAGGGACTTTGCTACTATCCTTTACCACACTTGTACCTCAAAGTGGCACCATGTTCTTCATATAGAGAGTCTCTTGTTTCGTCATTCATATGCTAGTGGCAACCACTTTTTCATAAACTTGGCATGTATATTCCGATGGAGGGCTTCCTCAAATGCCATAGGTCTTCATGAGCAAGCAAGTTGGATGCACACCCCACTTAGCTTCAGTTGAGCTTTCATACACTTATAGCTCTAGTGCATCATTTGCAGGGCAATCCCTACACATTGCATCAACATCAATCGACGTACATCTCCATAGCTCGTTGGTATGCCTAGTTGATGTGAGACTATCTTCTCCACTTTGTACCCCTTTGATACCTACCGCCATATTCTATTCCACCTACATGCTATGTCTAATGGTTCACGCTCATGTATTGCGTGAAGAATAAAAAGTTGATGCATATTGAAAAAGTATGATCCAATTGCTTGACTTGAGCACCGTGGTGCTTGAAATTTGTATTGATGTGGTGAAGATGGAGCCATGCATTCCTAATATAATAAGATGAATGGGGGTAAACATTCTTTGAGTATCATATAGTTTGGAAGATTAATGATTTTGTTGCTTATACTTATAAGTATTGCTATGTTAATGTTTGTCAATTCATCGTTTCTCAATGAGCATACATGCATAAGATTACATAATGGGTAGCATGTCACATCAAAAACTCTGTTTTATCATTTACCTACTTGGGGACGAGCATGAATTAGGCATGGGGATGCTTGATACGTCTCCAACATATCTATATTTTTTTATTTTTCCATGCTAATATATTATCATTCTAGGATACTTTTTGGGCATTTATTTACCAATTTACATTATTTTGAGCACTAACCTATTGACCCAATGCCCAGTGACAGTTGTTGTTTTCTGCATGTTTTTCACTTTTCAGGTTTATAATACCAAACGAAGTCCAATTGCCCCAAAACTTTTTGATGATTTTTCAGGACCAAAAGAATACTTGGAAACTTTGGAAGGAGTCCGGGAGCCGCACAAGGGCCCCACAAGCTAACAGGGTGCGCCCTAGGGGAGCCCTAATTGCCTATGGCCCCCTCGTGGCTCTATCGAGCTCATTCTCTGGCCTATAAATTCATTAATATTGCAAAAACACTAGAGACAGTCCCCAAACACCTTTTACGCCGTTGCAAGTCTCTGTTCCGATGGGAGGCCATTTGGAGCTCCATTCCGGCACCCTGCCGGAGGGGGTTCAGTCACGGAGGGCCTCTTCATGAACCTTGCTTCCCTCATGATGATGTCTGAGTATTTGACACCAGACCTATGGGTCCGTAATCAACTGCCCAACAGTAATCCGTATGCTTATTTTCATGAGAGATGCCGCTAAGGAAAACTATTGCCCCCAGGTCTATTCACCATATATTCACAAACACTTCAATACCTTGCTGCCATTTACTAGATTTTTTTGCAATTTAAAATTATCTACACAACCCATTTGCTTGCAAATAACAAGACCAAGGGGAATGACAACCCTCTTGCCCGCGTTGGGTGCAAGTTGTTTGTTCTTTTATTTGCGCCCGCTGAAGACGGTTGGTGATTGATATTCCTAGCTATTAGTTAGGTAAACCTTGGTTTCATAACTAAGGGAAATACTTACCCATATTGTGCTACGATAACCCGTTCCTCTTCATGGAAAACCCAACGCAGATCGCCAGTATCACGCTACTTCAAGTTCTATCATATGCGCCCTAAGACATTCAACAGACACCCATTTTTTCAATATGCATTTCATTATCTTCCCAAAACCACTTAAATGCATAGTGATTGGATTCCAAGATATAGGGGGAGATCTCCACAAATTAAAACCTACCATGTGCTTTTGCATTCAAAGCAAAATCTTCTTAAGCACATCTTCAGGGGGGAGCTCTCTATATCTTGCAGTCATAATCTCCAAGTCTTTATCTTCATATATATTATCCCTGTTGAAAACTTCAACCAGTTTTCCATCAATCACTAACAAGGGGAGAGTGTAAGTGCATCTAGTGTCACCCCTTGTTGGTTTTGGAGTATTGAAGAAAAGCGTGGTTGAGGGACTAGTGTGTTTGTGAGAGTTCACAAGCTAACATAGATAGAAGTCCATGGAGATTCGGTTTAACCATCAAATACGACCCCTAAAAATGTCCGAAGACATTGATGATGGACGAAGCCATTGGTGGTACACAAAGATAATCGCTTGAAGATAATGAAACGCAAAGACGAAGTTTGTTGGTAGTTTTGTTTCTTATTTCCCGAGTCATAGGAACCACCATACTGTTAAGTGGGGTCGATGTGATCGAAGTCAGACACTTACATGATACTCAACCCTTATACATATGTCTTCGAGTGAAGACAATAAGAGGCAATCTCTTCTAGAGTTGGTTGAGTCAACATTGCTTGTAGCCCAAGTAATGTTGCCATGCGTGTCATTGAAATCCGACCGTTGGAACACGTGTTTGTTGGCCATTGACCCAGGGTCATTTAGGTCATATCATGTTGGTCGCCTGTTGGCTATACATAGCCCACGCCCTCCACCATAAGTTGGTTGTTCCTCAAAGTGAGATACGACTATTCTCATTTTGGAGCAACCAAGCTCAAATACATTAAGACATAACTATCCCGTGAGGATAACCCAAACACCTAGAGCTAGTGTGTCTGAGCATCACTGAAGTTGTTCTGTTATGATAGAACTGAAGACTTAGTACACTTGAAGACTGTGATCTTCCAGACGGCTAGGCATCTGGGTATAGAGCATCCAAGAGTCATTGTGGATTGCCGGGTGACCAAGTTTGTACAGATTTCAAAAGTCTCCCATGAAGAGTTACCTGAGTGATTGAGAGTGCTCTAAGCGACCTCGACACAAGGGGAACAAGGTGAAGATGAGGTCTTCAGAGTTCAATCTCAGCCTCCCCAACCAGACATACAGTTGTCACAACAACTGGAACTATTCCATCAAATCTTGTGTCTTCATCGAGCAACTGGTTCTACCATCCACTCTCTTACTTCTGTACTGTAGTGTGAAGCCATTGCTTGATTGTCTCTATTCAAAGACATATCTGAAGATATTCCTTAATTGTCATTCATCTTCATACTACCTAAGTTTATCTTTGATACATCTTAGTGTGCATGATGACTTTGCTATACCTGGATGAATGTCTTCGTAGTATTCCATGCCTTCCTTAGATCCTTGATCGATATCCCTACTTGATCCTGTTTCACTTCCGCATACTTTGAATACATTTACTATTTTGAAGATTTTCATAAAGTCGCATATTCACCCCCTCTAGTCGATAGCTAGCACTTTCACATATAGTTCCTGTAAATTTGGCCATCCTGCATTTTTTTGCAGGATGTTGAATAACGTGAGTGGTTTGCATCATATCTACGAGATTCGACCTAGTTTTTGCTGGATACCATTTCCATGGCATGAACCAACTTCTTCCCGCTTCCATTCCCTTCTCTAGCGTCACCGCCGCCTCCAACCTCGCCTCCGACCTTGTTGTGCAGCCTTGCCATGCCGGAAACCTACCGGACGGAGTACTTGTAGCTTCCGTATGCCCCATATCATGTGCCTCCACCACCTCCAATGTCGATGCTCCATCCTCTTGCGTTGCCCTTGACCGTTCATGTCGACACCACCACAACACCTTCCGCCACCGACGACAAGACGAAGCGGCAGGGGTACCACATTGGGCGGAGCCGGCACAGCGCATGCTTCTTTTGGCCTTGTTCCGGTTCTTCCCGTCATGACCGTCGGTGGGAGGAAGAAGACCACGTCGATCGACCTGGACGGCTCGCTTACGAAGCCCTCGAGGAAGTAGGCGATCATCTCTATAGGACGGGCTCCTCCTACACATGCGGTCGACCTCGTTCTCCCCAATCTTGGCCACTCCACCATTCATGCCTACCATGTGTTCAATGAAACGTTCATGAGGTAATTCTTTTGCTTCATTTTCTCATGTGATCTTTCCTTTGAAATTGAAGAACTTGTTTGGCTTCGACCATTCGATTTTGTACCAAGAGTGTGGTGGATTTGAGTGCTCCCCTTGGCGATTTTGATATGCCTCACATGGATGTGGAGATGGAGGTGGATGAAGTGAATGACGGTAGTGATGAAGTGCAAGTTATTGAGGAGGCCATGTATGATGCTAGAGCGGGAAGAACTAATAACTACACCAAGACGGAGTATGTGTGCTTGATTCAAGTGTGGGAGAGTGTCTCACTTGACGCCGTGGTGAGCGAAGATCAAAGCTATGTAAACTATTGGCAACAGATCAAGGACAAGTACCACCAAATCACGACGTTCCCTTCTGGACAGACATTGAAGCCACTTCAAGGCCATTGAGACATCATCAACAAAATTTGTGGTCGTTGGAGTGGCGTCACTATTGATGATTATGTGAGTTTTTGTTTGTTTTGTAGGCTTTGGTTGAGTTGATAAGAGTTTGTGCTCATACTTGTCTCAATGTCAACGTGTAGGATCACATCTCCAATAAATATTTCAAGCAAACCACGGGATCCAACGTCCAGTCATTCACTCTTCATCATTGTTGGCAATGGCTCCGGGATAGGGAGAAGTGAAGGGTGAGCTACAAGGAATCTCCCCCGAAGAAAGGTGCCTTCTCTGAATTGGAAGATGAGGATGATGATAGCGATGATGCACCAAGAGGAGGGAGAAACAAGGGCAAATAGCATGGCCGAATAGTTAATTAGCAAATTGGTTTTGAACGCAGTATAGACGCAACCGCTCATATATATGCGCATACACTCACGCCTATGAATGCACAGACACACCCTATCTCTATAAGCATCTCCAACAAACTGAGCTGGCATATCATCTTGAGATTTACGAAGTCGCCGTACGCGCTTCCTCGTGGATGGCAACATCTCCTCCCACTAAATGCGCATCGCCGGAAATCCTGAAATAATACATGAAATAATGGGAGCACCAGAACTTGAACACTCGTGGGCTGGGGATACCACTATACCTATAACCATCCAACAATGTGGTTGGTTTGCAAATTAGTAAATCCTTGGTTGTTAGGTGAAAGAACTTTTTCTCAGGCGTGAGATTTAGAGGTTTCCTAGTAGTACTAGGAGTCATGTTTGGTTTATAGTTAGGAGAAAAAGTTTGTATTAGTTTTGCTTTGCTCGTGGCTTGGTTTGATCACGTGTGTGATGCCTATATAAAAGGCTGGCTATAGTCGGTGTAAGGGTTCAAGTTTTGTTTCGATCGTCAGTTGAATAAAAGTTAGAAAACGTCCCATGTCAAAGGACACCAAATATTGTGTTTGCTTTTGTTTATCCATGATGGAACTTTGTTGCTGCGTGTGGATTCAATCTAGTCTACTTGATGTTAGTTTTTGATCTTATGGTCTTGCATCTTCGATCGACCGAAATTTCTTGTTGATGCCGCTAGTAACATGAAAGATCGGGTGGACGAAAGACTTGCCATATGCTCAAGTCTTCATCAAGTGGCATTCAGATATAAGGTTGTTCACCGCACTGTACTGATCAAGGTGTCGAACTCCGTCAACAACAAGAACCCCGATGTTGCTTTTGATTCTGAGGAAGTTTTACATCCAGTGCATGCGGATGATATTCTTCAAAATATTCGGGATGGTTTTGACCACACATGAAACTACATCAAGCAATGCCATGATGCGTTCAAGGTGAAGCTTGGCAAAAAGGATAGATGTCTTGTTCACGCGGTTCGATGCTTTGGTGGACATCATCAATACTGTTGTCGTTTTGTCACAACAGATGCCAGGGGGTGGCTAATCGAGGTGAGAGCAAGGATGCCGTGGAAGATCCGGGACGGGATAGGGTAGTAGCATGCGGTGGTTTACCCAGGTTCGGGGCCCTCGTGTGGAGATAACACACCTAATCCTGCATGTTTGGTGTATATCCGATGTATCCGGTGGCAGTACAAAGTTGCTCTTGGAGTTGTATTTGGGGAGAAAGAAGGGAGCTATGAGAGCTCTTCCCCTTGCCTCATACGTGAGAGAGTGGGAGGGGAATGGTAGAATGAGAGGAGGCCTCTCATGGGTGAGCTCCCTGGGTCACCTTATAAAGGGGTGCCCAGGGGACAAGGGGTGGACCACATGGCCTAACTACACTATTAGAGATGACATGTGAGGGGACACATGATGCAGGCAATAGTGCACCACTATTGGCATGGTCATGCGAGGTGACGCATGACGCAGGCTATAGTGTACAACTATTGAAGCGTTGTGAAGTGACGCATGACACATACTATAGTGTCTTCGTGTCGTGTCCGATGGGATGTGGTGGTTGACCTCGCGCAGCAGGCCATCTGGAGCAGCCAGAGGGGGTCGGACGAAGCAGCCGACTGGTACAGCCGGGCAGGGAGCCGGCTGGACTTAGTAGCCGGCTAGTGCAACCGGGCAGTGAGCTGGCTGGACTCAGCACCCGGCCAGACCAATATTCCAGTCGGAGCAGCCGAACAGAGGGGCATTGGCCGCCCCGTTGTTTTAAAATGTTGAGTCGCCTCCTTGACCCTACCCGGGGGTAATCCCCTCGACAGTAGCCTCCGAGCCTCCGGGCGACTTGGGGAGTCGGGCAGAGGGTTTTCATCATTGTCATTGTTGTTGTAGAAATTGTTGATGACGGTCGATTACGGGCCGGGGACGGCGTGGCTTGCTTCCAGCGGGGGCGCGCCAGCGCGCTGCTCGGTCTAGCCTCCGGGCGACTCGAAGAGTCGGGTGGAGGGTCTTTGCCATCGCTGGAGCGGACAGTGGCGTCAATGTTGTTGGACGTGGACGTGGGGTCCGCCGACTAATGGGTGCCGGGCCCTACCGAGCGCGGACTTGTGGTACGTCGGCTGATGGGCACGGAGCTCTGCAGGGGGCGGACATGGATCCGCCGGCTGATGGGTGCAGAGCCCTGGCCGGCGTGGACGCGGAGTCCACCGGCTGATAGTTTCCAGCAGGGGCGTGCCAGCGCACCCGCTGGGTGTAGCCTCTGGGCGACTCGAAGAGTCGGGCGGAGGGTCTTTGCTGTTGCTGAAGTAGATAGTGGCGTTAAGGACGCTGGGTGCGGACGAGGGGTCTGCCGACTGACGGGCGTGGGGCCCCACCGGGCATGAATGCGGGGTCCGCCGACTGATGGGCTCGAGGCGCTACCGGGAGCGGACGCGAGGTCCGCCGGCTGTTAAGCACGGGGTCCGCCTACTGTCAAGCGCGAGGCGCTGCCGGGCGCGGACGTGGGGTCTGTTGGCTGATGAGCATGGAGCCCTACTGGGTACGGACATGGGGTCAACCGGCTAATGGGCGTAGAACCCTGCCGGGTGTGGATGCGAGGTCAGCCGGTTGATGGGCGTGGAGCCCTACCGGGGGCGGACGCGGGGTCCGTCGGGTGATGGGCGCGGGGCCCTTTCGGGGGCGGACGCGGGGTCCATCGGCTGTTGACCGCGGGGCACTACCGGGTGTGGCTTCCAAGCCTCCGAGCGAGGGGCTTCCTCATGGAAATGATCATCCAAAAGACAAGTTTAGTCGATGCAGATGTGTCAAATATCTAGTTTTGGTAGTGCAGGCTTTTTGCAAAGGGTGCCAACTCGGTTTCGTCCGAGCCCCTTTTAATCTTTTTCATGTGCTCTCTGCTCTTTGGTTTTGCTCTTGCCAGCCGGATAACCGGGAGCCGGTCTGTGGCTGAGGCAAAGAGTGGTCTGTTGAGTGGAGTGTACAATACTCGGACTCTGGGAGCAGACTCAACCGAGCAGATACTCACAAATGAAATGAGCGGGTTGCCCAAGCCATTTTCTCCCCGGACGTTTTTCGCATGTGGTGACCTCCAGCTTTTGCTCTCGCTAGGCGGACAGCCGCGATGCGGTCTGTAGCCGAGACAAAGAGTGGGCCTTCGGTACCGTACATACTACTAAGCCGTCTCGTGGGAACGAACGTATCGGGCCAAGTGGCCAGCCCCGGGCCGAGACTAGCTGGCGCTAGGGTGAACAGTAAAGTAGTTGAAACAAATGCGGGGATGGCCCCCGAGGATCGCTCGGGGTATCCGTATTTTTGTGTGCGGCACAAGGATGTGCAGGTGAAAATCTCACATTGGTTTTTGCTGTCGGCGAGGTGGTTGTTGTCAATGACAGCCGGCATGGCTTTTTGCCAGCATGGGCACGCCAGCCGCACCCACTAGGTATCGCCCTCTAGGTATAACCGGCCCTCCGGGGCGGTTGATGGAGGTGTCGGCCGGCCGGGCCCGAACGGCTGGGCCCGACCGGCCAACGTCGAAGCAGATGGGCGGCCAGGCCGGCTCTCCAACCGACCTGATGTTGAAGTAGGCGGGCATCCCTGCCGGCCAAGCGACGACGCAAGCAAGCGGGGCCCGGTGGGTCATCTTTTTCTTGTGTTTTCTTCAACCGGCTCCACTTTTTCTACCCCACCCAGGCAGCCAACTACTATTTTCTGTCTTTCTTTTTCTTCTTCCGGAGCAGGCTGGACAAGAGCAGCCTGAGCGGGGCAGGAGCCGGCCAGGGCGGAGCCGGCGCGAGGGTGTGCAGCCACTAGGGTGGGGCCAGCTGGGCGAAGCGGGGGCCGGAGCCAGCGGGCGAAGAGGCGCGGAGGCATTGCGATGAGTGGAGAAGGCGCAAGCGCTGAGCCAGTGGAGACGACGCGCGGGTTGTAGCAGTGGGTGCAATGGATCTGGGCAAAGTGGCGACCGATAGTCGGCAGGGGCGGCGCTGCCGGCGCAGGCGGCCAACGGGCACATGTGGGGGTGGAGTAGGTGGACGTGGCGGGAGCCAGCCAGCGACGCGCATGGGCGGGCGCCGCCGAGCGCCTTGGGCGGGGCAAGGCGATGCTGCGCCGCCATGGGAAGGAGGACAACAGCAGCGAGACTGCAGCTTGCTGCACGAAGCCCCGTGCGCGCGGCTAAGTGCCCGCCTGTGTTTCTTGTGGTTGAGGATGGAGTCGGGGAGGAACGCAGATGGAGTCAAGCGACGACCGCTGTAGCCGCCGGGAGGATGGCAGCAGCGAGCATGACGGCCAGGGGCAGCGCCAATGCGAGGAGGATGCGGCGGCGGCCCGTCACGGCCGCGAGCCGCTGGCGGCGGAGCACGAGGGGTTGCTGAAGCTATCAGCGAGGTGAGCGTGCCAAGGCCGGGCGCGGGCGGTGGACCGCGGGAGCGACGACGACCGGTGTCACGGTGGTGGTGATGAAACCAACAACGAGGACGCGGTGGAGCGCACATTCGCCCCGAGGGCGTGTTGATGTCTAGCCCCCAAGAACCGTCGGAGAGACGGCGGCGATGCCGCGACGGTGATGACGAAGATGGTCCCGCCCGGACCGCGGTTCTAGCAGCAGCGAGCCCCCAAGGTGGGCGCCAACTGTTGTCGTTTTCTCACAACAGATGCTAGGGGGGTGGCTAATCGAGGTGAGAGCAAGGCTGTCGTGGAAGATTCGGGACGTGATAGGGTAGTAGCACGCGGTGGTTTACCCAAGTTATGTGCTCTCATGTGGAGATAACACCCCTAATCCTGCATGTCTCGTGTATATGTAGTGTATCCGGTGGCAGTACAGAGTTGCTCCTAGAGCTGTATTTGGGGAGGAAGAAGGGAAGTATGAGAGATCTTCCCCTTGCCTCATACGTGAGAGAGTGGGAGGGGAATGAGAGAATGAGAGGAGGCCTCTCGTGGGTGAGCTCCCTGGGTCACCTTATAAAGGGGTGCCCAGGGGACAAGGGGTGGCCCACATGGCCTAACTATACTATTGGAGATGACATGTGAGGGGACACATGATGCAGGTAATAGTGAACCACTATCGGCATGGTCATGCAAGGTGACGCATGACACAGGGTACAGTGCACCACTATTGGAGTGCAGTGAAGTGACGCACGACGCAGGCTATAGTGTCTTTGTGTCGTGTCCAATGGAACGTGGAGGTTGACCTCGTTCAGCAGGCCGGCTGGAGTAGTCAGAGGAGGGTCGAACGGAGCAGCCGGGCAGGGAGCCAACTGGACTTAGTAGCCGGCTGGTGCAGCCGGGCAGGGAGCCGGCTGGACTCAGTAGCCGGCCAGACCGGGGTGCCAGCCGGAGCAGCCAGACAGAGGGGCGTTGGCCGCCCCATTGTTTTGAAATGTTGAGTCGCTTCCTCGAGCCTACCTGGGGGCAATCCCCCCGACAAATATGCCTACGTCAGATTCTACACCACCACCGGCTACTTGGTTTGCTCCATTGAGTTTTGCACCACCAGCTCGCGACGGACATGCCGACGTGGATGATCACCGTATTACGACACAACCACATGCTGGAGATGTTAGCCTCAATGATGGCGTTGACCATGAGGCGATGTACGTGCCACGACCACGGCATTATGATCCTCGTCCAGAAACTTCCGCTCATGGTGGCATGTGTGGGTCAAGATGTGTGTGTTCCTCTGGACGATGGAATTGGCCGCATAAAAATTCAATTCCTTCGTTCTCCAGCAAGTGTGAACCAGAAGGTTATTTGGAATGGGAGATGCATGCTGATCAATTTTTTGATGCTCATCATTTTAGCGAAGAGAAGAAAGTTTAACTTGCTGGAATTGAGTTCACCGGTTACATGCTTATTTGGTGGAATCAATTTTTTCATTCAAAACATTGCCCGATGTCTTGGAGAGGGATGAAAGAATTCAAGAGGCGAAGTTTTGTTCCTGAGCACTATAAAAGAGATAAGTACAACAAGTTGCAGCACCTCTCTCAAGGTAATATGAGTAGATTGATATTACAAGGAGATGGAATTGCTAATGATACGTACTGGGACAACAACGGAGGACTCGTAGGCAACCATGACATGTTTGTTTAATGGGTAAAATATTGAGGTGCATGATCATGTTGAGATGGTGATCTACTATAACATACAAGATTTTGTGCACCAAGATGTGCGTGCGGAACATCAGATTAAGAGACGGCAGGTCAACAAAGTTTCTAGTACCACTTTGAACACATGGCCACGCTCGCAACAAAAGAGTGAGGATGTCGTCCCTATCTCTAGGATGGAAACGTCAAATCACAATCATGATTATGTGCAAAAGGATGCTTCCAAATCAAGACTGACGACGGTTGATTCTAGTGCGCAGTCGACCACACACACTAGTGACATAGAGTGTTTAAAGTGTGGTGGAAGGGGGCATATAAAGCATGAATGTCCTAATGAGAAAAAAGTGTTGCTCACAAGAGATGGCTATGCATCCGCTTGTGATGAAGAGGCAGTTTCTGACATTTCTTGTGAAAAATTTGAGGATGCTAAATATGTGGTTGCGAGTTTTGAAGCTGCTGAATCATATCGAGCATTGATGGTGCAGCGAGTGCAAGGGGATCGCATTCAGGATAAGGGACAATGTTGGAATATTTTTCAAACCCAATGCGAAATCAACAACAACAATTGTAAGTTGATTATAGATGGCGGAAGCTACAACAATGCTGTCAGCAAGGACTACTTGGAAGCACCCACAACCACACTAAATCGAATATCAGTCGAGCAAATTGAAAGTTACTCACAAGATGCGACTCAGTTTTTTAGTTGGTAAGTATATTGATACAGTGATTTGTGATGTTTTACCAATGGATGCATGCCACTTGTTGTTGGGAAGACCGTGGCAGTATGACTGTCATGCCACACATGAAGGGCGGTCCAACACTTACTCCTTTTGAGATGCCGGCAGACGATGAGTGCTTTGATCTATGTTTGAAAGAGATATAAAGGTGGACCCAAATATTTTACTGGAAAAGAAGGTAATGAAATCTACCGCAAAACCGGAGACAGATTTGTTTCAAGGAGAAGGGGATGATGTGCCCATGAGTGCAGTAGCAAAAACTGATCAAATATAAATTCTAATATTTTGATGATGGCTACAATGACACTTAAAATATCATCTATAGAACCAGAGCCTGAAGAAGTCAAGCTAATTCCCGTACGCCAAGCTGGATAATTGTTGATATTAGGTCCAGTCGCATGAGGATGTGTTTACGTGCAGAAGCCGTTCTATTCCTGGATAGAAATCCAAGGTGATATTGTACGGTTAAAATTCTTTTTGAATCCTAGTGATCAGCATGGCCGAATAGTTAATTAGTAAATTCTTGGTTGTTAGGTAAGAGAACTTTTTCTTAGGCGTGATATTTAGAGGTGTCGGAGTAGTACCAGAGTCCTGTTCGGCTTATATAGTTAGGAGAGATAGTCCGTATTATTTTTTTGCTTTGCTCGTGGGTCTCTTTGATCAGGTGTGTGATGCCTATATAAAAGGCTGGCTACGGCCGGCGTAAGGGGTCAAGTTTTTGTTTTGATCGCTCTGTTGAATAAAAAGTCAGAAAACGTCCCATATCGGGGGACACCAAATATTGTGTTTGCTTTTTCTGATCCGTGATATATTTTTGTTGCTGCTGCATGTGGAGTCAATCTGATCTACTCGACGGTAGTTTTTAATCTTACGGTCTTGCATCTTTTCTCGACCGGAAATTTTTGTTGCTGCCGCTAGTATCGTGAAAGATCGGGCCGACGAGTAACTCGCCATCTACTCAAGCCTTCATCAGCCAAGAAAATAGCAGAACAGGGAGGAGAAGTTGGGGAAGAGGTGTGTCTTCGAGGAGTGCAAGATCGCCCTAGAGAAGAAGAACAGGAAGACGAGAGGACCGTCGAGGAGGAATGGTTAATGATGATGAGACCGGAGTGCATGGATGCAACAAAGAGAACTTTGGGAATTGAAAAGAATGGAGATCATGTGTCGGAGAAAGATGAATCTTCAAAATCTTATGGCTGGTGGTGGTGTCGGGTTTGGACGGGTTTTCCTTTCGACAATCATGGTGGTGGTGGTTTCGTCATGGGCGGTGGAGGGTTCGGCAATGGAGTTGGAGGTGGGTTTGGAGGTGGTGGACGGTTCGGCAATGGTGGTGGATGGTTTGGCAATGATGGTGGTGGGTTCTTCAATGCAGGTGGAGATAGTGGTGGCTTCGGCAATGGTGATGGAGGTGGGTTTGGAGGTGGTGTTGGTTTCGACATTGGTGGTGAAGGTGGTAGTGGTACTTCGGCAAACAACGTGGATGGTGATGGTGATGGTGGTCGTGGTGGTTATTCTCCGGTCCAAGTTGTTGATGATGATGGTGATCACTCTCCCGTCAAGGTGCATGAAGGTGATGAGGGTGCTAGGGTTGATGGTGGTGGCGACGATCTTCATAACAATGAGGATGTTGCTTGATTTCTCTTTGGTCGGTGCTTGTATAATCATTCTTTATTTTGCTTGATCGTGTAAACTTGCTACCTCATATGTTGCGCATGATTTTGGATATGATGGACTACTATGATGATGAACTAGTGATGTATATACAAATTTCGTGTATTCAACCACAAGAACTTGTCAATTTGTCCATGATTTTTCTTACGGTACCGCAAGGCCTCCGGCGTGTAACAGATATCATAAACTCATCTTGTAAAACATTTGCGGGACAAGTTTATGGGATCTGCTCCATAGGAGGACTCGTGGTATAGGAAAATGTCTTACAGGACGCTCGTAAACGAATTTTGCGGGACGCGGGTTTACCGGATCTGCTAGAGATGCTCTTAGGGAAACTCCAAGATTGTATCCTAAATCATGCACATGTCCGTGTACACAATCATGCGTGTTCGCGAGTAGCGAAAGGGAAGCCGGACATCCAGTCAGGTATAACAAATATCTATCCACATTTCAAACGAATACTTCACAAACCGACAAAATTCATGCAAACCGAAGGAAATTTAAGCAAGTTCAATATATTACATGCAAACTAAGGCTTTACACAATGTGGTTGCGATTGGTTGTGTCGGCATTCAGGGAATAGGGGCACTCAGACTTGCCTCCTGCGGCCCAGGGCATGGCCCACTTCATCAGCCGAGCGCAGCCCAGAGCAACCCTGCTCAAGACAAGGCCCTCGCGAGAGCCCTGAGCTCGCGAGGGGATCAGCACCAAGACCTACAAGGAATTCGCCTCCTCAGGTCCCCTCCGGAGTAGCGGAGATCTCTATGCAGTGCTTGGCCTCGGGAGGCCAAGGATGACGCAAGGTAGGACAGGCACGCGCCAGCGCGCCAAGCGGTACAGTTTCCCCTTTGGTGCAAAGGGGGCAAGGCTGTACGCAGGTTCCCAAAGCTCCACCTCTACATCATCAACAGCTACTTTGCAGGCGATGACCACCTTTCGTCAGGATAAAGATGTACCCCTTGTCCCCCTTCAAATTTGGCCGTTGTGGGAACCCTTCCCGCCATAGCGATAAGGAAAGAGGACCCGGGCCACTATAAATAGAGGCTAGGCTGCTCCATAGCAGGGGAGACCGGCAAAAGCAAGGCAAGACCACCAGAACGCCCTCAAGGGGCAACTCACCACTGTACTATTTCATCCACAAACCTACCCGTGAGGCAATCCACCAAAGCAGGAGTAGGGTATTAAGCTTTTCATCGGCCTGAACCTAGGTAAACCATCATGTGCAATCTTCTTCCTCGTCATTGTGCGAGTTCATCGTCTAAGCCATCAGGTTGAGAGCTAGGAGGGGCGAGGCTGTTGGGGATCTTCGCATAAGCCCCTGTGTTCGAACTTCCTTGGGTTTTGTAGAGCCCAATATCTGACATTTGGCGCACCAGGTAGGGGGCGTGGCGAAGCCTTCTTCAAACCTCGTTGTTTCCCCGCTTCACCGCTCCGATGGCAGATGCCCAACAAGCTTTCTCTGGGCCCGGCAGATCCGCCTTCACTGACCTCACCGCTACCGTACAAGACCCACGCCCAGTAGCGTGGCGATGGGGGGTCAGTACCAGGCCACCAGTGTCATCTCCATCGTCGTCGCTGCTAATGCCGGCCAAGCGCGCGGTGGACGGGTGGCACCCCCGGAACCGGCATCGCACATTACCTACATGGGGGACCTCAATGCGCACGGCGCACCGCTGATGGCATGCGAGATGCTTTCCACTGTACGACGCATGGAGGCTTCGACGCCTGGGCTGACCACATCGTTGATTTGACCGATGTCGCGAGGAGGGCCTTCAATCCTCACCCTTCTTCGCACCCTCTGGTTTTGGCGTCGAGGGCTCGTTCACCCTACCCGTCGCCCCTTCCACCGATGGCGTGCCCCTTCCGACCCTGGGCGAGCCCGGGCAGGGCCCGTAGCACGATGTGCTCCTTCTCCCCGGGATCCCGGTGACCGGTTTCGGGGCGCCGCCCGGCCGCGATGGTGGAGCCTTCGGAGAAAATGATGGGAAGCCCCGCACGCACATCGACATGCACATCCATGCCCCGATGGATTATCAACAACCTGGGTCAACACGGCGGGAGCGCACCAACTGGCGCAGGGAGCAGGCGGTGCAGGCATCCGAATAGGCAGGTAATCATAGCGGAGGCACATTGGATCGTCAAGGAAGCAACCCGCGCCAAGAAATGCGTGGCCCACCACACGCCGGTGACAGAGGTAAGAAACTTCGGGTGGAGGCCCGCCACGGGAGGGTCTGCGGGCTGCGTTCGCAGGGCGGCATTGCATCGCCGCCCGGAGGGGGCGTCCCTGGCGCACGAGGGGATGGCTCAGGAGGGGAGCAGGGCCCTTATGTAGAGGCCTATGTTCCAAGATACATCATACCTATGGATGGCGCGATCGATCAGGAGCCCTCCGCAGGCGCCAACACCCTCCCGGAGTAGGAGGGTGCCCCAGGGCGTCCTCCCCAAACCAGACGTGGGGGCTCCCATTGAGGAACTACTAGACCAACCTGACACGAGTGGGAGAGGGGGGACATCCCCGGAAGCGCGTGTGCACGGTGCAGCCATCGCCCTCGCGAGAAAGCAACACATGGCCAAGGCCCGAGGCCTCAAGAGCAAAGGCCTTGGGGGGGAGCGACAGGGTACGAGCAGCGTCGTCCACCCACGGCAACAGGAGCGTCGGCGCAGCCTCGGGAGATAGGGCCTCACGAGACCCTCGAGCCACTGTCCGGTTGGCGCCCCGACACTTCACGAGGAGACTTCATCAACACAACACCTCTATGGCTATGCTGGGTGCATTGTTCTCATGTTTGGGCCGCGGGAGCACAATCCCGTGGCTACGCGGGGAACAATGCATTCAGGTTTAGGCTATAGGGGCACGCAACCGAGCATAAATGCACGGGATGGCTCTTAACGGAGTTGGGAGCACCTGGGCCGTGCGCCTGGGGGCTTGCCCAGCTATCTTCGGCTGTGCCACTCTCATGTAATAATGAGTGGGTTGTATACGCCCGGAGCCCCCCAAGGGTGCGGAGGGGTTCCATCCCACGTCCAAGTGGAAGCTCCATGCTCCGCACAGGCGGTCAACACTACCCTCCAATGGCTATGCCCACGCAACGTGGATGCGATACGCTCCGCGCTGGGGGAAGACGAAGACTAAGACTAGCCTAGGTGCTAGACACGACAGTTGCTTGCTTCTTTTTGGTGTTTGAATTGCCACTCTTTGAAATGAAATTTGAAGATTTTGGAACTCTATTTAAAAAAGGGGGCGGGGACTTTTCTCTCGTCGTACTTTCCTTTTTTTGGCCTTGGAGTATCTTTCTCTGAATTGGCATTTCACAAGAGCCTACGCACTTTGGCCCTCCCCGGGGCGCCTCAAAGTAGGCCGGCAAGGATCTGTTGCCTCAGGAACTTGCATCTTTGGGCGGTCGGCTCCCGTTCTTGGGCTCCGACTGTGACGCATCACCACAACATGGAGCCTCGGGAGGCTCAGGCGCCTCCCAAGGGAGTAGCCGGCAGAACAGTATGGGGGCCACTCGGGTGTCAAGGGAGGCTCCTAAGCAATACCCCTCACGATCCTTACCGGGCATATAGCCCCCGCCCCTTCGTGACGTCCTGGTGATCCGTCCGTCCCAAGGGTGTCGAGGCCTCACCCCATAGTTGCATCCTGGTGATCCGGACGCCCCTTATGGTGGTCGAGGAATGTGTGGGACTGGGTCTTACCGACGTAGAGCGATGCTTGAGCGTCAAGGGGATTCCTAGGCAGCACGCCCCAGGAATCTCACCAATCTCGTGGCTCCGTGCCCCCTGGTCTTGTCCTGGTGATCCGGACGCCCCAATGGTGGCCGAGGCCTCGCCCCATTGGTCTCGTCTTGGTGATCCGAACGCCCCAACGGCGGTCGAGGTGTGCTCGTGATTGGGTCCCGCAGACGTAGAGTGCCGAAAGGGCCCCCAAACCGTCTCGCACATAAGGAAGAATCCCCTCGGGTGGGAACCCTGAGCTCTCAGGACGTCTTAGCTACACCTCGTGATGCACAGGATCGCCACCACCCAATAAGCTAAGTAAACCACCAAACAGAGCAGAAACTTTCTAATCAAATGGCAGCCCGAGTGCAGGATAAGAAGTGTGAGCATTAATGTGAGAATGCAGGAGCCGCGGTTCATCGTATGCTACTAGGGCTCTCGTGGCGCAAGGTGCCAAGAAAGGCGGTGCAAGAGGAGAAGCCCGTTCTTGTCGAGCGACAGTGATAGGAACCCGAGATATGAGGGAAACAAACTTCCCCTCGAAAGGGAACGCCTCGCATGGACCCTGTTGGCCGCCGTCGCCGGACCACATCTGTGTTAGGAGACGTAGTAGTAAATCAAAATTTTCCTACGTGTCACCAAGATCTATCTATGGAGAAACCAACAACGAGTGGGGAGAGATTGCATCTTCATACCTTTGAAGATCGCTAAGTGGAAGCGTTACAAGAACGTGGTTGGTGGAGTCATACTCGTAGCGATTCAGATCGTGGTGGACTCCGACCTCAGCGCCGAACAACGGCACCTCCGCGTTCAACACACGTGCAGCCCGGTGACGTCTCCTACGCCTTGATCCAGCAAGGAGGAAGGAGAGGTTGGGGAAGAGCTCCGGCAGCACGACGACATGGTGACGGTGGAGCTACGTGGTCTCCGGCAAGGCTTCGCCAAGCACTACGGAGAACGAGGAGAGGGAGGAGTAGGGCTGCGCAGGGAGGAGAGGAACTCGTGTGTTGAGGAGAGGAGGGCGCAACCCTAGGTGGGCCTTAGGCCCATCTGGACCTAGGGTTTCCCCTCCCTCCTTTTCTCTTGCGCCTTGTGCTTGGTGGGAGTGGCACACCAGCCCACCAATGGGCTGGTTCCCTCCACCTTCAGCCCATGGAGCCCTCCGGGGTTGGTGGCCCCACTTGGTGGACCCCCGGAACCCTTCCGGTGGTCCCGGTACGTTACTAATAAATCCCGAAACACTTCCGGTGGCCAAATCCTCACTTCCTATATATCAATCTTTGTCTCCGGACCATTCCGGAACTCCTCGTGACGTCCGAGATCTCATCCGGGACTCCGAACAACCTTCGGTAACCACGTACACTATTTCCCTATAACCCTAGCGTCATCGAACCTTAAGTGCGTAGACCCTACGGGTTCGGGAGACACGTAGACATGACCGAGACACTCTCCGGTCAATAACCAATAGCGGGATCTCGATAGCCATGTTGGCTCCCACATGCTCCACGATGATCTCATCGGATGAACAACGATGTCGGGGATTCAATCAATCCCGTATACAATTCCCTTTGTCTACCGGTATGATACTTGCCCGAGATTCGATCGTCGATATCCCAACTAGAGGCTCACTAGGGACATGTTGTGGTCTATGTATCCACACATGTATTACGGTTTCAGTTAACACGATTATAGCATGAACAATAGACAATTATCATGACCAAGGAAATACAATAATAACCATTTTATTATTGCCTCTAGGGCATATTTCCAACAATCTGTGACGTCACCAAGCCCCGCGCAAGGAACGAAGTCGTGTCACGACAAGCAGGCAATTGGCGGTTTAGGGCAAGGACAAAGGAGGACGAAAGTAATACGAAAAAAACTTACGCCCTCAGGGGCCGGGTTTTTCTTGCACCTTACGGGAACCAGGAAAATAAAACAGCGATGCCTAGGCAGAGGAGTCGCTGTCACCGTCAGATACGTCTCCAACGTATCTATAATTTATGAAGTATTCATGTTGTTATTTTATCATTCTTGGATGTTTTACAATCATTTTATAGAACTTTATACCATTTTTTGGGACTAACCTATTGACCCAGTGCCTAGTGCTAGTTGCTGTTTTTTGCTTGTTTTTTATACCGCAGGAAATCAATATCAAACGGAGTCCAAACACCACGAAAGTTTTGGAGATTTTTTTTGGACCAGAAGAAACCCAATGGGCTCGAGCTGCACCTGGGGGAGGCCTGAGGGGGGCACAGCCCGCCAGGGCCCCCTGGCGCGCCCAGGTGGGTTGTGCCCACCTTGGTGGCCTCCCGCACCACCTTTTTGCACTATAAATTCCCAAATATTCCGAAACCCTTCGAGGCAGCCCTAGATCAGAAGTTCTGCTGCCGCAAGGCTCTGTATCCAACGAAAACCAATGTAGACCCTCATCGACCACCACGATGAGTAGGGAGTAGTCCACCCTCAGGGCTGAGGGTTTGTACCATTAGCTATGTGTTTAATCTCTCTCTCTCTCTCTCGTGATCTATATCATGGGCTTTGTTAATATAGATGGATCATATGATGTTTCTCCCCTCTATACTCTTATTGCGATGAATTGAATCTTTACCCTTTGAAGTTTTGCTATGTCGGATTGAATGTTCAGATTTGGGAAAACATGATGTATGTCTTGCAGTATGAATACTTGAGGTGACATTGGGGTATCTTATTAATTCACTTGATATACGTTATGGCACTCAACTTGCGGATTCCCGCGGTGATATTGGGGTAATCTATGCATAGGGGTTGATGCATGTTTTTATTATCTTTTCTCCGATAGAAACTTTGGGGACCCCTTGTAGTTCTTTGTGTGGATTGAGTATTATGAATATGAATTTGCTTTGGTGTTATTCTAGTACGAACTCTTGAGTAGACCGATCGGAAAGAATAGCTTGTGTTATTTTAGTATGAACTCTAGGATACATCGAATGGAAAGAATAGCTTTGAGGTGGTTTTATACCCTACAAACAATTTCTATCTTTTGTTCTCCGCTAATAGCTCGGGAGTGATTCTTTATCGCACTTTGAGGGATGGTCATATGATCCAACTATGTTAGCACTATTGAGAAATTGCACTAGCAAAAGTACGGACCCTAGGCCTTGTTTTCAAGCATTGCAATACCATCTTTGTGCCCGTTTACTATTTGCTACCTTTCTGTTTTTATTTATTCAGATTATAAAAATATATCTCTACCATCCATATTACACTTTTATCGCCATCTCTTCGCCGAACTAGTGCACCTATACAATTTTCCATTGTATTGGGTGTGTTGGGGACACAAGAGATTTCTTGTATTTGGTTGCAGGGTCGTTTGAGAGAGACCATCTTCATCCTACACCTGTTACGGATTGATAAACCTTAGGTCATCCACTTGAGGGAAAATTGCTACTGTCCTACAAAACTCTGTGCTTGGAGGCCCAACATGTGTCTACAAGAATAAAGTTGCGTAGTAGACATCAAGCTCTTTTCTGGCGTCGTTGTCGGGGAGGTGAGTGCATGAAGGTATATATTTAGATCTTGCAATCGAATCTTTTAGTTTCTTGTTTATCACTAGTTTCGTTTATTAAAGAAAATTGAAAAAATGGAATTGAGGTTGCATCATATAATAGCTCATCTTTATAATATCTTCCTTGAAAATGATGGGTCGGAAAATTGTGCTCAATTGATAGAAGAAGAATTCAATAAAATGATTGGAATGAATGATAAGCATGATTGCAATGTTGTTAGTATGAATTCCTTGAATATCCATGGTGCTAATGATATGAAAAGCCATAAGCTTGGGGATGCTATGTTTGATGAAGATGATATTTTTTCCCCAAGTTTTGATGTGGAAATTTGTTATAATGAAAGCATGCCTCCTATTTTTGATGATTATATTGATGAGAGTGGATTTGGAGAGGTCATGATTTTATTTAATGATGAATCCACTATTTTCGAAGAGGTTACTATTGATTATGACAACAAAGTTCTTATAAATGATTATGGTGATGACATGTATGCTATAAATAATAATGATAACCATGAAACTTGTCATCATGATTTTAATTTTCAATCACATGATAGTTATTTTGTTGAGTTTGCTCCCACTACTATTGATGAGAATAAATTTGCATATGTGGAGAGTAACAAAATCTCTATGCTTATGCATCATGAAAAGAATGCTTTATGTGATGGCTATATTGTTGAATTCATTCATGATGCTACTAAAAATTATTCTTAGAGAGGAACATATGCTTGTAGGTATTGCAATAATATCAAGTTTTCTCTCTATGTGTTGAAAATCTTGAAGCTATGCTTGTTTTGCCTTCCTATGCTAGTTGATTCTTGCTCCCATAAATTGTTTGCTTACAAAATCCATATGCATAGGAAGTGGGTTAGGCTTAAATGTGCTAGGCATATGCTTCATGATGCTCTCTTTATGTTTCAATTCTTTACTTTTATGCGAGCATCATTGAAATCATCATGCCTAGCTTAAAAGGCATAAAAGAAAAGCACGTGTTGGAAGACAACCCAACACTTTTAACTACTGTTTTTGTGTGTTCACATGATTAAGCTACTCTATTAATCATGTTTATTGCTTTTGTTTCAATAAAGTACCAAGTAAATCCTTTGGGATCATGTGGGGTGATAATTCATTTGATCTTGCTGAAAAACAGAAACTTTTGCGCTCACGAGAATAATTCTAATTTTTAACAGAAGAGTGATTTTTAGTTGATTATTTTTGCAGAAGATTAATATAAAAATTTCTCACGTGGTCCTAATTTTTCAGAATTTGTAGAGTAGCAGAAGTATGGTTGGGGTACAGATTACTACAGACCGTTCTGTTTTTGACAGATTCTGTTTTCAATGCATAGTTTGCTTGTTTTCTAGTTTCTATGGCTTATATTGATCAATATAAATTGTGGAAATGATATGATACAGTAGGAATTGTTTGAGAACAATTATGTATCTTGACTTGACAGTACCTAAGTGAAATGGTTTGCTCTTTATCATACTAACCCATCTCACGAAGTTCCGTTAAGTTTTGTGTGATTGAAGTTTTCAAGTTTTGGGTGAGATGTCGATATGAGGAGAATGAGGAGTGACAGGCCCTAATCTTGGGGATTCATGATGTTTAGGGTGTAGGGGCACGCAACCAAGCATAAATGCATGGGATGGCTCTTAACAGAGTTGGGAGCACCTGGGCCGTGCGCCTGGGGGCTTGCCCAACTATCTTCGGCTATGACACTCCCACGTAATAATGAGTGGGTTGTATACGCCCGGAGCCCTCCGAGGGCGCAGAGGGGTTCCATCACACGCCCAAGTGGAAGCCCCATGCTCCGCACTGGCGGTCAACACTCCCCTCCAATGGCTATGCCCATGCAACGTGGATGCGATACGCTCCGCGCTGGGGGAAGACGAAGACAAAGACTAGCCTAGGTGCTGGACACGGCAGTTGCTTGCTTATTTTTGGTGTTCGAATTGTCACTCTTTCAAATGAAATTTGAAGATTTTGGAACTCTACTTAAAAAAAGGGGCGGGGACTTTTCTCTCACCGTACTTTCCTTTTTTTGGCCTTGGAGTATCTTTCTCTGAATTGGCATTTCACAAGAGCCTACGCACTTTGACCCTCCCCGGGGCACCTCAAAGTAGGCCGGCAAGGACCTGTCGTCTCAGGAACTTGCATCTTTAGGCGGTCGGCTCCCGTTCTTGGGCTCCGACAGCGGCGCATCACCACAACATGGAGCCTCGGGAGGTTCAGGCGCCTCCTGAGGCAGCAACCGGCAGAACAGTATGGGGGCCGCTCGGGTGTCAAGGGGGGCTCCTGAGCAATACGCCTTAGGAGCCTTACTGGGCATATAGCCCCCCACCCCTTCGTGATGTCCTGGTGATCCAGTCGTCCTAAGGGTGTCGGGGCCCCACCCCGTAGTCACATCCTGGTGATCCGGACGCCCCTTATGGTGGTCAACGAATGTGTGGGACTGGGTCCTGCCGACGTAGAGTGCCGCTTGAGCGTCAAGGGGGTTCCTGGGCAGCACGCCCCTGGAATCTCACCAATCTCGTGGCTCCATGCCCCCTGGTCTCTTCCTGGTGATCCGGACGCCCCAACGGTGGCCGAGGCCTCGCCCCATTGGTCTCGTCCTGGTGATCCGGACGCCCCAACGGCGGTCGAGGTGTGCTTGTGATTGGGTCCTGCAGACGCAAAGTGCCAAAAGGGCCCCCAAACCGTCTCGCACACAAGAAAGAAGCCCCCCGGGTGGGATCCCTGAGCTCTCAGGACGTCTCAGCTACACCTCGCGATGCACAGGATCGCCACCACCCAATAAGCTAAGTACACCACCAAACAGAGCAGAAACTTTCTGATCAAATGGCAGCACGAATGCAGGATAAGAAGTGTGAGCATTAATGTGAGAATGCAGGAACCGCGGTTCATTGTATGCTACTAGGGCTCTCGTGGCGCAAGGTGCCAGGAAAGGCGGCGCATCAAGAGGAGAAGCCCGGTCTCATCGAGCAACAATGATAGGAACCTGAGATTTGAAGGCAACAAACTTCCCCTCGAAAGGGAACGCCTCGCATGGACCCTGTAGGCCGCCGTCGTCGGACCACATCTGCAACATCACCAAGCCCCACGCAAGGAACAAAGTCGTGTCAGGACAAGCAGGCAATCGGTAGTTTAGGGGAAGGATGGAGGAGGACGAAGGTAATAGGCAAAAAAACTAATGCTCTCAAGGGCCAGGTTTTTCTTGCACCTTATAGGAACGAGGAAAAGAAAACAAGGGATGCCTAGGCAGAGGAGCCGTTGTCGCCATCGGATACGTCTTCAACGTATCTATAATTTATGAAGTATTCATGCTGTTATTTTATCATTCTTGGATGTTTTACAATCATTTTATAGCAACTTTATACCATTTTTTGGGACTAACCTATTGACCCAGTGCCCAGTGCTAGTTAGTGTTTTTGCTTGTTTTTTACACCCTAGGAAATATTTATCCAATGGAGTCCAAACACCATGAAACTTTTTGGAGATTTTTTTGGACCAGAAGGAACCCAATGGGCTAGAGCTGCACCTGGGGGGTGCCCCGAGGGGGGCACAACCAGCCAGGGCACGCCAGGGCCCCTGGCACGCCCAGGTGGGTTGTGCCCACCTCGCTGCCCTCCCGCATTGCCTCTTTGCACTATAAATTCCAAAATATTCCGAAACCCTTCGGGGCATCCCTAGATCAAAAGTTCCGCCGCCGCAAGGCTCTGTAGCCACCGAAAACCAATCTAGACCACGATCCGCCACCACGATGAGGAGGGAGTAGTCCACCCTCGGGGCTAAGGGTTTGTACCAGTACCTATGTGTTTAATCTATCTCTCTCTCGTGATCTATATCATGGGCTTTGTTAATATAGATGGATCATATGATGTTTCTCCCCTCTATACTCTTATTGTGATGAATTGAATCTTTACCCTTTGAAGTGTTATGTCAGATTGAATGTTCAGATTTGGGAACACATCATGTATGTCTTGCGGTATGAATACTTGAGGTGACATTGGGGTATCTTATTGATTCACTTGATATACGTGATGGCACTCAACTTGCGGATTCCCGCGGTGATATTGGGGTAATCTATGCATAGGGGTTGATGCACGTTTTTATTATCTTTTCTCCGATAGAAACTTTGGGGACCCCTCGCAGTTCTTTGTGTGGATTGAGTATTATGAATATGAATTTGCTTTGGTGTTATTCTAGTACGAACTCTTGAGTAGATCAATCGGAAGGACAGCTTGCGTTATTTTAGTATGAACTCTGGGATAGATCAAACGGAAAGAATAGCTTTGACGCGGTTTCGTACCCTACAAACAATTTCTATCTTTTGTTCTCCGCTAATAGGAACTCGGGAGTTATTCTTTATCGCACTTTGAGGGGTGGTCATATGGTCCAACTCTGTTAGCACTATTGAGAAAGTGCACTAGCGAAAGTACGGACCCTAGGCCTTGTTTTCAAGCATTGCAATACCATTTTTTTGCTCGTTTACTATTTGCTACCTTGCTGTTTTTATTTATTCAGATTATAAAAATATATTTCTACCATCCATATTACACTTTTATGACCATCTCTTCGCCGAACTAGTGCACCTATACAATTTGCCATTGTATTGGGTGTGTTGGGGACACAAGAGATTTCTTGTATTTGGTTGCAAGGTCGTTTGAGAGAGACCATCTTCATCCTACACCTGTTACGGATTGATAAACCTTAGGTCACCCACTTGAGGGAAAATTGCTACTATCCTACAAAACTCTGCGCTTGGAGGCCCAACACGTGTCTACAAGAATAAAGTTGCATAGTAGACATCACCGTCTGAACCGCTAGCCACATCAGCGTCGAAGCCGTCGCCTTTGCCGAGAAGGGGCACTTGGACGAACCACTCCACCAGGGACTCCATGTGCGGGCACACCTCATCCCGGAGGGGCCTCTGGAGTTTGTCGGGCACCCGTTCTCCAAGACGTAGAAGATCGAGCTCCGGGACGTGGCGGCGCATGTTGGAGAAGACGCACATCAAAGCAAGGTCCAGGTGGTCGCTGATACGTCTCCAACGTATCTATAATTTTTGATTGTTCCATGCTATTATATTATCTGTTTTGGATGTTTTATATGCATTAATATGCTAGTTTATATTATTTTTGGGACTAACCTATTAATCTAGAACCTAGTGCCTGTTTTTGTTTTTTCCTTGTTTTTTGAGTTTCGCAAATAAGGAATATTAAACAGAGTCCAAACGGAATAAAACCTCCGGAATGATTTTTTCTGGAAAATATGGAAGCCACGAAACTTGAGAACCAAGGCAGAGGAGCTCCCACGGGGCCCCAAGCCCGCTTGTCGCGGCCAGGGAGGCCATTCGCGCCGGGCAGGCTTGTGGGCCCCTGGCAACTCCCCTAACCCTAATCTTCGGCCTATAAATACCCAAATATTCCATCATTATCACAATGAGCCATGAAAACACTTTTCCGCCGCTAGAAGCCTCCATTCTCGAGAGATCCAATCTTGGAGCCTTTTCCGGTAATTTGCCGGAGGGGGATTCGATCACGATGGGCATCTACATCAACTCCATTTCCCCTCCGATGATGCATGAGTAGTTAACCACAGACCTATGGGTCCATAGCTAGTAGCTAGATGGTATTGGCGAACGTCGCATGGGAAACAAAATTTTCCTACGCACACGCAAGATCTATCCATGGTGATAAGCATCTACGAGAGGGAGAGTGGATCTACGTATCCTTGTAGATCGCTAAGCGGGAAGCTTTAAGAAACGCGGTTGGTGTAGTCGAACGTCTTCACGATCCAAATCACCGAGCGTCCCGCGATCCCATCATGATCCGTCCCGCTATCCAATCACGATCTGTCCCGCGAACTCATCACGATCCATCCCGCGATCTCATCACGATCCGTCTCGCGATCTTGATCACGGTCCTTTCGATCTAGTGCCGAACGGACGGCACCTCCATGTTCAGCACACGTACAGCTCGATGACGATCTCCGCCTTGTTGATCCAGCAAGAGGGAGCAGAGAGGTAGAAGAGTTCTCCGGCAGCGTGACAGCGCTGCGGCGATGGTGGTGGAGCAATTCCGGAAGGGCTTCGCCTAAGCGCTGTAGAAAACCGATCTAGAGGAGAAACTGTGCACTAGAGGAACGGGTAGCACGTGGCTGAAAAATCAGGTGCAAAAACCCTAATACCACTAGTATATATAGGAGGAAGGGAGGAGGAGGGGCTGGCACACAAGGGCAAGCCCTCTTGCCTCTTGCGCCAAGGAGGAGAGGAGGAATCCTCCTCCAATCCTAGTAGGACTAGGATTCCTTCTTTTCCCACTTGGAAACTCTTTCCACCTTGGACTTTTTCCTTTTTTCTTCCACTTCAACTGCATGGGCCTTTGTGGGACTTCCACCAGCCCACTAAGGGCTGGTATTAATCCTCCCACAGCCCATGTAGCCTCTTGGGTCGAAATACCTCTCCCGATGGTCCCCCGGTACACTACCGGCACTCCCGGTACACTACCGATGAGCCCGAAACTTTTCCGGTGACCAAAACAGGACTTCCTATATATGAATCTTTACCTCCGGACCATTCCGGAGCTCCTCGTGACATCCGGGTTCTCATCCGGGATTCCAAACAACCTTCGGTCACCACCATGCATAACTCTATACTACCGAAACGTCACCGAACCTTAAGTGTGCAGACCCTGCGGGTTCGAGAACTATGTAGACATGACCGAGACACCTCTACACTCAATAACCAATAGCGGGACCTGGATATCCATATTGGTTCCTACATATTCTACGAAGATCTTTATCGGTCGAACCTCTTATGTCAAGGATTCAGTTAATCCCGTATAACGTTCCCTTTGTTCTTTGGTATGTTACGTGCCCGAGATTTGATCCTCGGTATCTCCATACCTAGTTCAACCTCGTTACCGGCAAGTCTCTTTACTCATTCCGTAATACAAGATCCCGTGACTAACACTTAATCACATTGCTTGCAAGGCTTATTGTGGTGTTGTATTACCGAGTGGGCCCTGAGATACCTCTCCATCACACGGAGTGACAAATCACAGTATTGATCCATGCCAACCCAACACACACCCTCGAAGATACCTTTAGAGCACCTTTATAGTCACCTAGTTACGTTGAGACGTTTGATACACACAAGGTATTCCTCCGGTGTTAGTGAGTTGCATGATCTCATGGTCATAGGAACATATACTTGACATGCGGAAAACAGTAGCAATAAACTGACATGATCATATGCTACGTTTGTAGTTTGGGTCTTATCCATCACATCATTCTCCTAATGATGTGATCCCGTTATCAAATGACATCTCATGTCCATGGCTAGGAAAACTTAACCATCTTTGATTAACGAGCTAGTTCACTAGAGGCATACTAGGGACATGGTGTTGTCTATGTATCCACACATGTATCTGAGTTTCCGATCAATACAATTATAGCATGGATAATAAATGATTATCATGAACAAGGAAATATGATAATAACTAATTTATTATTGCCTCTAGGGCATATTTCCAACAGATGGCTTCTTCTCTCTCTTTTTGCTTCTCAATACCATGTTCTTCATGATCTTCATGGAGATCTATCCGATGTAATACTCGTTTGCGGTGTGTTTGTCGAGATTCAATGAATTATGGGTTTATGTTCAGATTATCCATGAATATTATTTGAGTCTTTCCTGAATTCTTATATGCATGATTTCATATCTTTGCAAGTCTTTTTGAGTTATTGGTTTGGTTTGGCCAACTAGATTGGTAATTCTTGCAATAGGAGAAATGCTTAGTTTTGGGTTCAATCTTGCGGTATCCTCACCTAGTGATAAAGTAGGGGTAGCGAGGCACGTATTGTATTGTTGCCATCAAGGGTAAAAAAGATGGGGTTTTCATCATATTTCTTGAGTTTATCCCTCTACAACATGTCATCTTACTTAATGCGTTACTCTGTTCTTCGTGAACTTAATACTCTAGATGCAGGCAGGAGTCGGTCGATGTGTGGAGTAATGGTAGTAGATGCAGAATCGTTTAGGTCTACTTGTCACGGACGTGATGCCTATATGCATAATAATTGCCTTGGATATCTTCATAATTATTCGCTTTTCTATCAATTGCTTGACAGCAATTTCTTCACCCACCGTAATACTTGCCATCATGAGAGAAGCCATGTAGTGAAACCTATGGCCCCCGGGTCTATTCTCCATATTATATTTTCAGATCGAAAACCAAAATCACCAAAAATACTTGCTGCATTGTTTTTACTTTTAGTTTTTGTTTCCGTTCAAGCACCCTATTATATCTATCTCTAATAGATCTCATCCTTGCAAATAACCGTGAAGGGATTGACAACCCCTTTATAGCGTTGGGTGCAAGAGTTTGATTCCTTGTGCAGGTATATCTATTGGTGGCTTGCTTGTATATCCTACTGGATTGATACCTTGGTTCTCAAAAACTGAGGAAATACTTATCTACTTTGCTGCATCAAATTGTTCCTCTTCACGGGAAACCAACGCATGCTCGAGAAGTAGCAAGAAGGATTTTTGTTGCCGTTGCTTGGGAGATACATAGCAAGTCAAGGATACCAAGTACCCATCACAAACTCATCTCTTGCATTTACATTATTTTTCATTTTCCTCTCATTTTCCTCTCCCGCACTTCTAAAACAAATTTCAGAAAATACCATAAAGATTTGCCTTTTTCTCGCCGGATCTCTTTTGTTTGCTTGTGTTGCCATGTGCTTCCTATTTGCTTGCATCTTCACTTGCTAAAAATCTATTGTTATGGATACTCATCCACTTGCTAATATTTTCAAAATACCAAATTATGATGAAACAATTGCTAGTGAGTTGAGTGTACTTGATTATCTCTATGAAGTTTTGCTTGATATTCATGAATCTGAAAATTGTGATGAAATGATTCACGATGTTTCCTTGAATGAAAAGCATGATTGCAATGATATTTTTATAAATTTTATTAATGTCAATTATGTTAATGATATGCAAAACTACAAGCTTGGGGATGCTATATTTTATGAGTTTGCCATGACCACTACTTATTTTAATGATCATGATTGGGGTGATAATGCTTCTTATGATCTTGATAATTTATTTAATACTCATGATGAATATGATATTGAAAGTGGGTTTTAAAGAGTGTCAACTTTAGGCATTATTGATCCCACTATTTTGGAGAGTGTGCAATCTTATGATTTTTTTATAAAAGTGGGTTTGAAGAGGTCATGACTTTAGTTAATGATAATCCCACTATTTTGGAAGAGTATCAACTTTGCATGCATGTGGATCAAAGTTTTGAAGTTATGCTTGTTTTTCCTTCCTATGCTAGCTAATTCTTGTTCCCATAAATTGTTTTCTCACAAAATACATATGCATAGGAAGTGGGTTATACTTCAACGTGTTTTAATGCTATTCATGATGCTCTTTTGCATATCTCAACTACTACTTTTTATGTGAGCATCATTGAAATCGTTATGCCTAGCTAGGGGCATTAAACAATAGCGCTTGTTGGGAGGCAACCCAATTTTCTTTTGCTTTATGCTTTTTGCTTATGTTTTGGTGTGTTTGGCACATTATTACTTCTGTAGTAATTGTGTTTTTTGTTTAAATTAGTGTTTGAGCCAAGTAAAACCTTTGGGGTGATCTATGATAGTTGTTGATTTGATCTTGCTGAAAAACAGAAACATTTGCGCTCATTCTAGGATTTTTATGAATTGTTTAGAGCGTAAAATTGATCTGAAAGTTTTACACAGGATTGATCTACAAATTTCCCTGGTTGTCCTAATTGTTCAGAATTTTTTCAGTTCAGAAGTATTCGAAGTATACAAATTGCTACAGACTTTTCTGTTTTTGACAGATTCTGTTTTCTTTGTGTTGTTTGCTTATTTTGATGTATCTATGGGTCGTATCGGGGGGTATGAGTCATGGAAAAGTTAGAATATAGTAGTAATTACACAAATATAAATAAGGAATGAGTTCACAATAGTACCTAAAGAGGTGATTTATTTTTCTTATACTAACAGATCTCATGAGTTTTCTGTTGAGTTTTATGTTGTGAAGTTTTCAAGTTTTGGGTGAAGTTTTGATGGACTATGGAATAAAGAGTGGCAAGAGCCTAAGATTGGGTATGCCCAAGGCACCCCAAGTCATATTCAAGGATACCAAAAAGCCTAATCTTGGGGATGCCCTGGAAGGCATCCCCTCTTTCATCTTCAATCCATCTGTAAATTTACTTGAGGCTATATTTTTATTCACCACATCATATGTGTTTTGCTTGGAGTGTCTTGTATGATATGAGTCTTTTCTTGTTAGTTTGCCACAATCATCCTTGCTGCACACATCTTTAGAGTGACACACGCTGAATCGTAAAAAAATTAGAATACTCTATATGCTTCATTTATATCTTTTGAGCTAGGCAATGTTGCTCTAGTGCTTCACTTATATCTTTGGTGTTATATTTTATAGAAATTATTGAACTCTTGTTCCTCACTTATATTATTTTGAGAGTTTCTTAAAACATCATGGTAATTTGTTTAGGTTATGAATTTAGTCCTAATATAATGGCATCCAAGATGGATATAATAAAAACTTTCATATTAAGTGCATTAACAACTATGAGAAGTTGGATTCCTTGCATATAGTTTTGAGATAATAGGGCTGGTAATATGAGAGTCATGCTAGTGAGTAGTTGTGAAATGAAGAGATACATGTGTTAAAGCTTGTGATTCTCGTAGCATGCACGTATTGTGAACCATTATGTCACAAAGTCGGAGCATGACTTGTCTAATGATTGTCGACCTTTGTGTGAGGGTCGGGAGCGCGTGATGGTTAGTTCCTACCAACCTCTCCCATAGGAGCATCCGTCTAATGCTTTGTTTGATGACTAATAGACTTTTGCAATAATTATGTGAGTTTTTATGACTAATGTGAGTCCATGGATTATACGCACTCTCACCCTTCCATCTTTGCTAGCCTCTCTAGTACTGCACAACTTTCGCCGGTACATCAAACCCTCCTGCCTCAAGACAGCCACCATATATTCCTTAAAACAGCCACCATACCTACCTATTATGGCATTTCCGTAGAAATTCCGAGATATATTGGCATGCAACTTCCACCATGTAGTTTTTCTATGACTTGCATCATCACTTCATATTGCATATAGAGTTATATCTTGTCATAGGAATCGAGTTGTAATTTCATTTTCTTTGAGTTATAAGTAAATAAAAGTGTGATGACTTTTCATTAATAGAGCATTGTCCCATGACGGAAAAAGGATGATGGAGGCTATGACTCCCTCACAAGTTGGGACGAGTATTCGAACTTTACAAAAAATAAAAGAGGCCAGCGAAGCCCAAACAAAAAAATAAAAGAGGCCAAAGAAGCCCACCAAAATTTAAAAAATGAGAGAAAGAGAGAAGGACAATTGCTATTATATTTTTCCACGCTTGTGCTTCAAAGTAGCATCATGATCTTCATGATAGAGAGTCTCCTATTTTGTCACTTTCATATAACTAGTGGATATTCATTATGCACGACCACTTAGTTTTCTTTTCGAGCTTTCATACACTTATAGCTCTAAGTGCATTTGTTGCATGGCAATCCCTACTCACTCACATTGATATTTATTGATGGGCATCTCCATAGCCCGTTGATACGCCTAGTTGATGTGAGACTATCTTCTCCTTTTCCCTTGCACCTCCTCCATATTATATTCCACCTATAATGCTATATTCATGGCTCATGCTCATGTATTGTGTGAGAGTTGAAAAGGTTTGGGAACACCAAAAGTGTGAAACAATTGCTTGACTTGTTCATCGGGGTTGTGCATGATTTAGATACTTTGTGTGGGGAAGATGGAGCATAGCCAGACCATATGATTTTGTAAGGATAACTTTCTAAGGCCATGTTATTTCGAAAGGACATGACTACCTTATTGGTGTGCTCGAACTCTTACTGTTTTTATGTCAATATTAGACTATTGTTTTGAATCTTACGGTTCTGAATATTCATGCCACAATAAAAAATATTACATGGATAAATATGTTAGGTAGCACTCCACATCAAAAATTCTGTTTTTATCATTTACCTACTCGAGGACGAGCAGGAATTAAGCTTGGGGAAGCTGATACGTCTCCAACGTATCTATAATTTTTTATTGTTCCATGCTATTATATTATGTGTTTTGGATGTTTTATATGCATTAATATGCTATTTTATATTATTTTTGGGACTAACCTATTAATCTAGAGCCTAGTGCCAGTTTCTGTTTTTTCCTTGTTTTTGAGTTTCGCAGATAAGGAATATTAAATGGAGACCAAATGGAATAAAACCTCCGGAATGATTTTTTCAGGAAAATATGGAAGCCACGAGACTTAAGAACCAAGGCAGAGGAGCTGCCACGGGGCCACAAGCCTGCTTGCCACGGCCGGAGGGCACCCGCGCCGGGCAGGCTTGTGGGGCCCTAGCAACTCCCCTAACCCTAATCTTCGGCATATAAATACCCAAATATTCCATCATTATCAGAACGAGCCACAAAAACACTTTTCCGCCGCCAGAAGCCTCTGTTCCCGAGAGATCCAATCTTGGAGCCTTTTCCAGTAATCTTCCGGAGGGGGATTCAATCACGGAGGGCATCTACATCAACTCCATTGCCTCTCCGATGATGCATGAGTAGTTCACCACAGACCTACGGGACCATAGCTAGTAGCTAGATGGCTTCTTCTCTGTGTTTGCTTCTCAATACCATGTTCTTCATGATCTTCATGGAGATCTATCCGATGTAATACTCTTTTGCGGTGTGTTTGTCGAGATCCGATGAATTGTGGGTTTATGTTCGGACTATCCATGAATATTATTTGAGTCTTTCCTGAATTCTTATATGCATGATTTCATATCTTTGCAAGTCTCTTCGAGTTATTGGTTTGGTTTGGCCAACTAGATTGGTAATTCTTGCAATAGGAGAAGTGCTTAGTTTTGGGCTCAATCTTGCGGTGTCCTCACCCAGTGACAAAGTAGGGGTAGCGAGGCACATATTGTATTGTTGCCATCAAGGGTAAAAATATGGGGTTTTCATCATATTGCTTGAGTTTATCCCTCTACGTCATGTCATCTTACTTAATGCGTTACTTTGTTCTTCATGAACTTAATACTCTAGATGCAGGCAGGAGTCAGTCGATGTGTGGAGTAATAGTAGTAGATGCAGAATCGTTTCGATCTACTTGTCACGTATGTGATGCCTATATGCATAATCATTGTCTTGGATATCTTCATAATTATTCGCTTTTCTATCAATTGCTTGACAGTAATTTGTTCACCCACCGTAATACTTGCCATCATGAGAGAAGCCATCTAGTGAAACCTATAGCCCCGGGTCTATTCTCTGTATTATATTTTCAGATCTAAAACCAAAAACACCAAAAATACTTTCTGCATTGTTTTTACTTTTAGTTTTACTTTCCGTTCAAGCACCCTATTATATCTATCTCTACTAGATCTCATCCTTGCAAATAACCGTGAAGGGATTGACAACCCCTTTATAGCGTTGGGTGCAAAAGTTTGATTCCTTGTGCAGGTATATCTATTGGTGGATCGCTTGTATCTCCTACTGGATTGACACCTTGGTTCTCAAAAACTGAGGGAAATACTTTTCTACTTTGCTACATCAAACCGTTCCTCTTCACGGGAAACCAACGCATGCTCGAGAAGTAGCAGTCGCGCGCTGGCCTCGTTGTACTTGTCCACGCGAGAGACGCCGGTCTCTAGCGCCTCCACCACCCTACGGAAGAAGTCGAGGTAGCCCCCGTCTCCGTGCGCGCACGGCATCGCAAGGGCTTCCCCGACGAACCGGCCCATCGCACCAGCTGCGTGGCGGGCAATGCCCAAATACTGCTGGGCGCGCAGCGCCTCCAGCATCCTGGTGTACGCCGCCTCATCCTGGGCAGCCTGCACGGTGTCGGGTACCTCCTTGATCTGGGTCTGGAGTGACATCAGCTCTAGCCTGGCCTCCGCTTCGCCCCTGAGGGCGGCCTGGAAGGCAGCCTCAGCGCTCGTTAGCCGGGCTTGTAGAGACTCCACCTCCTCATGGAGTTCGCTGAGCCTCCGCTTTTTGGCCGCGGGCGCCCTGGGAGGAGGAGATAATCAGGTCAGGCACGCCGGGCGTGTCTGCAAGAAAAGAAGAAGATGACAGAGCACTTACTCATTGACGATCGCTCAGTGTGGCAAGCTTGGGCCGGCCCCAAGGGCCCCTCGCCGCCGCCTCCGAAGGAATGCGAGGAGGCCAAAGGCCCCGCGCGCTTTCCCACGCCCGCAGCATGTCCTCTAGACGTCGTGAGGGGAAGGGCGGCAAGGAAGGAGAGAAGGTTTTCTTTGGAATGGAAGGAACGAGAAGGCACTCTGGGACTGCAAGGACTAACAGGGCAGGCCGGATTTATAGGCATAACTACGGCCATGGGGTGTCGTGGGGAGAGTGGGTGTCATGCGCTCCACGGGCGCTGCGGTGCCGGCTCGGGCATCGTGCTGGCTCACTCCATGTCACTCCATCTGCCCCCAATGGGTCACATCCGCGTGGCCCGGCGAGCGCAGGCCCAAGGTAGCAGCCGCATTCAAGGAAGGGTAATGATGGCTGGCACAGCGAGCAGGCATCGCATCAGTTTGACCTGCGGCGGTTCCTGACATCCTCGGGGAGTGGAGGTATCGGCGCCCTGGTGTGCGACGCGTGCAGAGCCAGGCCCGCGGCGCTTTAGGACGACGCCAACGGCTTCGCCTAGAAGCCATCTCCAGCGTGCCTTGGGCATGGGGGCTACTGTCGGCGTTCTAGGAACGAGGGTACCTAGTCTTGCCCGCCTGCGGCCAAAGGCATGGCCCATTTCATCAACCAAGTGCAGCCCAGCGCGACCCTACTCAAGACAAGGCCCTCGCAAGATCCCTGAGCTCGCGAGGGGATCGGCACCAAGACCTACGAGGAATTGGCCTCCTCGGGCCCCTCCGGAGCGTCGGAGATCTCTATGCAGTGCTTGGCCTCGGGAGGCCAAGGATGACGCAAGGTAGGACAGGCGGGCGCCAGTGCGCTAGGCGGTACAGTTTCCCCTTTGGTGCAAAGGGGGCAAGGACGTACGCAGATTCCCAAAGCTCCACCCAAAGGTTCCCATTCCGTGAAACAAGACCACGACCACGAGCCTTGCAGGATGGATGTCATCACCGAGCCCACCTTTGCATCATCAATAGCTACTTTGAAGGAGAACACCACCTTTTGCCAGGATAAAGATGTATCCTTGCCCCCTTCAAATTTGGCCGTTGTGGGATCCCTTCCCACCATAGCGATAAGGGAAGAGGACTCGGGCCACTATAAATAGAGGATAGGCTGCTCCATAGCAGGGAGACCAGCAGAACCAAGGCAAGACCATCAAAACACCCTCACGGGGCAACTCACCACTGTACTAGTTCATCCACAAACCTCCCCGTGAGGCAATCCACCAAAGTAGGAGTAGGGTATTACGCTTCGCAACGGCCCGAACCTGGGTAAACCATCATGTGCAATCTTCTTCCTTATCATTGTGCGAGTTCATCATCTAAGCTATCATGTTGAGAGCTAGGAGGGGCGAGGCTGTTGGGGATCTTTGCACACGCTACTATGTTCGAACTTCCTTGGGTTTTGTGGAGCTCGAGATCCGAGAATTGTGGAAAGAAAATGATAGCTTATTGGCTTGCAAATTCTCCTAAGAATATTATCATTATCATTATGAATGATTGTAATACCATGATCAATTGAGTAATGAAGTGCTTTCCCCTTGCAAAAAAATTATTACATGCAAACCAAACGCTATTTAACAAGTTAGACCATTTTTTCAAAACTAAACTGAACTACGTTAGACATCAGACTGCAACCTCATAGGTATGGCTTCCAAGCCATCCGCTATGTGATCGCTCTCGACCCAGGATTGTGCGGACGCATTTGGGGGTAGTCGAGAACTTTTGCCAAGCCTCCTGTTGTACCCCCTCCTCGGCCTTCTAGATAGCGATTGCATATGGCGCCGTCTGCTCCTTTGTCAGGAGGGAACACTCTGTGTTGCTTTTGATGGTAATGATCCCATTGGGCCCTGCATCTTGAGCTTAAGCTACGCGTAGTGCGGTACTGCGTTGAAGAGGGCATAGGTATTGCGACCAAGCAATGCATGGTAGCCACTGCAAAATGGGACTATGTCAAAGATGAGGCTCTCGTAGCATAAGTTGTTGAGGGAGCCGAAACAACTTGAAGTACAATGGTCCCTATGCACTAGGCCTCCATGTTGGGTATTACCCCCTTGAACGTGATTTTGCTAGGCCGAATTCGTGATGGGTCGATCCTCATCTTCCTTACCATATCCGCGTATATCAGGTTCAGGTTGCTTCCTCCATCCATAAGGACGTGGGTAAGGTGGAACCCATCGATAATGGGGTATAGAAACAAGGTTGCTGACTCACCATGGCGTATACTGTCCGGATAGTACTTCTTATCGAAGGTAATTGGGCAGGCCATCCAAGGTGTGTGCCTCGGGGCTACAGACTCTAAGGCATACACTCCCGGAGTGCAAGTTTGTTCTCCTTTTTAGGAATGTGCGTAACATAAATCATGTTTACTTACTTTACCTCAGAGGGAAACTGCTTTTGACCCCAATTGCTTGGCCTCGAGGCTCATCCTCGTCGTCCTCGCTCCTAGACCGGCCTTTTCCCGAGTCCTTGGCCAAGGCCTTACCGGCCTACCGGAACACCCATTAATTCCTATTGGTGTGGGTGGCAGGTTTATCCGGGGTGCCTTGGATCTGGCAAGGTTTTTCAAGTTTTTTGTCCAGAGTGCTTGGGCCATATTTGCCTCCTTTAAAGGATTTCTTTTTGGGTCCAGACCGTCAATTAGTGAATCCTGCGTGTACTGTTGGGTCCTTGGTGTCACTGTCGATATTCTTATTTTGGCGCTTGTGTTTGCTGCGCCTGGGCTTGCCGTTCCCATCCCGGATTTTCGAAGTCCCAGGTTCGCTCCATGAAGAGTTCTGGGCTAGCCAACTATCCTCTCTCGTACGTAAATGGGTCATCAGTTCCATGAGGGTAGCCATGGTCCTAGGCTTGTCCTGTCCAAGATGTCGGGCTAACCATTCCGCCTAGATGTTGTGCCTGAAGGCAGCAATGGCCTTTGCGTCAGGGCAGTCAATGATTTTGTTCTTCTTATTTAAGAACCAATTCCAGAACATCCGAGCTGACTCACCCTCCTTTTTAATAACATGGTTGAGGTCGTCGGCATCCAGGGGCGGACATACGTGCCCTGAAAATTGGACCTGAAGGCATCCTACAGCTCTTCCCAGCTTCCGATATAATTTTTGGGCGGGCTTTGGAGCCAGTGCCATGCTGGCCCCTTAAGCTTGAGCGGCAAGTATTTTATGGCGTGGAGATCAACTCCTCGGGACATATGTATGTGCAGAAGGAAGTCTTCACTCCATACAACCGGGGCCGTAGTGCCATCATATTGGTCGATGTCAATGGGTGTAAACCCCTTTGGGAATTGATTTTCCATGACCTTGTGTGTGAAACAAGTTGGGTGTGCGAGAGCTCTGTGCCGAAATGTATCCTGGCAGGCATTGGCAGAGGCTTGTTTATTTATTATTTCTCAAGCTCAACCTCGCCTGTCTATCCAGGCATCATATCTGCCCCGGGCTCCATAGATCGATCAGGGAGGTGATATGTTCCTGCGTATCTTAGTTTGTAGGTCATACGGCTTGACTGGGTTCTTGTCGTGCGGGCGGGGCCTCATCAGGGGCTCTTTATATGCCCCTATGGGCCGATCTCTTGATCTAGGGGCGCAGTCAGTGTATTCCTCATAATGGTAACCAAGGGGGTCATATTCAGCGACCTCGTCCTCGAATTCGGGCAACCTGACGCCATCGTGAATGATTTTGCGGTCGTGCGTTGTGCCTCTAATAACCCACAAGTATAGGGTATCCATCATAGTCCTTTTGATAAGTAAGAGTGTCGAACCCAACGACGAGCAAAAGGAAATGATAAACAGTTTTCAACAAGGTATCTACAAGTGCTATTAGTGAAAGTAGTAGATAGTTTTGCAGCAAGATAATTTGTAACAAGTGACAAGTAACGATAGTAACCAAGGTGTATCAAGGTATCTCAATCCTTTTTATAACAAAGGACGTGCCAGAAGGTATTCTTACATTAAGCAAGCGCTCCCGAGGATACATGGGAATTTCTGTCTAGTCATGTTCATCATGTTGAGTTGATTCATGTTCGCTACTTTGATAATTTGATATGTTGGTAGACAGGTGCTAAGGTGCTATTCTTACTTGAACAAGCAACCCACTTATGATTACCCCCTCTCTCAAGCATCCGCAACTACGGAAGAAAAATAAGATAAATCTAACTATAGCATGAAATGTGTGGAACCAAATCAGCCTCTTATGAAGCAACGCATAAACCGGGGTTTAAGCTTCTATCACTCTATCAACCCATCATCTACTTGTTACTCCACAAAGAATTCCCTTAGGCCTATAACATGATGAAGTTTCATGTAGTCGGTGTTCACATGACACCACTAAGAGAGGCAACAACATACATATCATCAAAATATCAAACGAATACCAACTTCACATGATTACTTATAACAAGACTACCCACATATCCTCGGGAACAATAGTAACTACTCACACCTCATCAACATGTTCAAGATCAAAGGAGTAATAATGGAGATTAAGGATCTGAACATAATATCTTTCACCATGTAAACTAACTAGCATCAACTACAAGGTGCAATCAAGACTACAAGTAATCCAGAGATACCAATCTGAGGTTTTGAGAAAAAGATTGAATACAAAAGATGGACTAGGGTTGGAGATGATATGGTGATGGTGAAGATGTTGATAAAGATTGATCCTCCCACAAAGGAAGAAGCGTCGGTGATGACGATGGCTTCAATCTCCCCCTCGTGAAGAGAGGTTTCCCCGACAGAATCAGCCTGTCGGAATGCAAAAGGGCCCCTGCCCAGGTTTCCGCCTCGAGACGACGGTGCTTCATCCCAAAAGATTGCTTATGATTTTTCCTAAGGTAAGAGGGGGGTCGGGAGGCCTGTTGGGGCCCCACAAGACATTAGGTGGCCCCCCTCTAGCATATTTTTGGATCAATAATTCTTAAATATTCCATAAAAATTCTCTATGAAGCTTCGGCTCATTTGGAGTTTGGTTATTTTTCTGCCTTTTTCTTGGTTTCCCGGTCCAGAATTCTAATTTCTAGAGATTTTCCTCTTTGTGATGTACCTTGCATATTCAGATAGAAAAGGCATAAGAATTGTATGATAATAAGGAATAATGGACAACAATAGCATAAATATACATGATAAATCATGATGCAAAATCGATATATTAGCCTCTAGATCGGCTTCGGCTGCGAGTACTTTCTCCCATTTGTCGTTAAGGGTGTCTTCATGGGAATACAACTCATGCTCCTTCCGCCTCATGCTTTGAGTTATGGAAGCTAGCCGACATTGGAAACGTACCTGTTTGGTTTGGTCCTCGGGTACCTCAAAGTCAAAAGGTCCTAGGCTGTGATCATCCTCGGATTCTGGCTTGTAGTCTGTGACAACCCGAGACCGACGCTCCAGAAGATTCCCTTTGTGTTTTCGTTCTCGTCTGTGTTTCGTCTGTTTGTTGCATTCATCATCGCATCATTCACATCATCTGCGTAGCATCGTCACCTGTTTTCGAAAACTTGCATCCGTTCATAGTTGTCGATTCTCTCCGTTCTTGTCGTTGCCCGTTTCAAGACCAACCACACACGCACGCGCCCGCGGCACCGTTAAATAAAACTGTTTTTAAGTACGTGCAAAATATTCTCGAATCGAGTTAAAACTTAACATGCGGTCTTGTTATATTGTAGGTAGACCGCTCGTCGAATTTCGTCGTGTTTCGAGTTCGTTAGTTACCCCGTCGGACAGTCGTAGCAGTGAGGTTATCGGTATTTCGTCGGACGTTTTTAGTATTTTAAAACCTTCGTGTCACGGGTCGCAAACTTCTCTCTCTCTTCCCCACGTAGCCCCTCCGCTTCCGAACGTCGAATCGTCAATCGACAGTCCAAAAACGGACAGCGACCGAAACCCTAGCCTGAAAACTATAAATAGCCCCTCCCCTTCCTAATTGGGCAGCTCCCCTGATCCTCTCGTTCCCCGTGCAAACCCTAGCCTTCTCCCTCCTCCAGCCGCCAGCCCGCCCGAGCCCATCTGGGCCCGCTCGAGCCCATCCGGGCCCGAATCGCATCTCCGAGCTCCTTCCATGGCAGCTCGAGCCCCTCCCTTCCTGCGAGACCTGGCTTCATCGCAGCGTCGTCGCGCTTGGTTCCTCCTCAGCACACCCCCCCCCCCCACACACACACACCATCATGGTAGAGGGTTTTTACTAGCGACAGCAGGACCCTCTCCTTCCTCTCTCGCTAAAGAAACACCATTATTATTGCGTCAACTCACTACACCAACTACAAGAGACACAACTACCAGTATTGTTGTCCAGGAATAAAAAACACAAGACATGTTTATTTGAAGGTTATCTATCAGAAGATGACTAGGTTCAGGTAGAAACAAATTCCCGATAGTACCCACACAGAAAGCTTAAACATTTACACCATAGCCTCACCTGAGCATAGCCATCGATGCAGTCAAATCTAGCCAGCAATATCACAGCACGGCAAAATCAACTAATTAGTCGACAACAAAAGTGTTCCGCAAGAGAAGTGATAATACGTGTCACATGTCACCTCTTCTCTAAAACCACAACTGCCGAAACTTTTCTATGGTAACAAATAATGCACAGGTTTCGAGTTACTGGTATTAACCATACTAGCAGGCAGAAGGCACGGCGGCACGCCATGCCCGTGTTGGGGACAGTGCATACATGTAGGATGTTTTTTTTCCCTGTTTGGAACTAAAAGGACAGATGCTAGTGGTATTTTGGTCGAGCTGGTCGTGTAGAAGTTCTTTTATGTTGTTAGTTAGATTTGACTGAGCAAAAGTAGACAATAACTTTAGCATTCATTTGCTGATACAATCATTCAAAATTTAGTAGAAACAGAAGCGCTTATGCAGTTGCGAATCAACCGTAGCTAATGGACTTTATAGTTCACTGTTCCTCACTGGTGATAAATTAGGCTGAAAAACTGCAAGTTCAACTTTGCATCAACCGAACTTAAGAGAATGAACTTATCAAGCATTATTAAAATACATTTTCAGTTCATCTTTTATGTAGTACAAAGCATATTATAAGACGGTAATAACCATATTGCCAGAACAAATCATTCTGTCTATTACTTGGAGGACCCAAAATAAAAATTAAAGGACATACAGCAGGGCATTCATTTCATCCTAACTTATCGAGATGCTAATTTAGCTGTACCAAGAAGAAGCAAGAAACTTATGAAGGAGAGGTAGCCGAAAAGAAAAGCATGGCATACAGATAGGAGGTGGCACGTCGACATACTTCCCTGGTGATGGCAGCCTGGTTATCCTCTATTTGCTTTGTACTTTGATATGGCTTCTGTACCTAGTTTGTTTCTGTTATAGACTCTTCCATTTCATGGCTTTTTTCAGTCAGGCTCTATGTCTTCCCTCTAAAAATAGTGCAAATACCTGCAAGAAGACAGCCTTTAGTATATGGATGGATGCCAGATCATAGAAGAATGCCTCTACGATTGCCGAACACGTCAATTTTTTATAACAGGCACATGGATTAAGTATCTAACACATCCGCCTATGGTCATTAACAGTGCAACATCCTTTTCTGAGAAAGATATTTTACAAACTCTTAATCATCTGTATGGATATGATACGAAGGAAGAAAAATGTAGACACTCCTCCGTTTGCTTCCTCACTGGCAGAAAAAGTTATAGACCCATGTACAGTGTTCTCTCGTTGAAGAAGCAATATGCATATATAAGTTTTTGAGAAAAGCCTCCAATACGATCTGAAAGTCTCTATAGAAATACAGAACCACACAGCCTAGTAAAACTGAGAATTGATGAAAAAAGTGAACTGAACATCATTATAACTATGTGTATGCTGCCGATAACTACATCATTATAACTATGAGTAGTTTGGAAGAACATGTACAGAAATCAACATAATTATGCTTTCACGTTGCACAAAATGGCTAGTTCCTTCTTCCAAGCCTATCTATTTAATATAAAAGCATATAAAATAAAGTTTAGGTTTCCTTTTTTTTATTTTACAAAAAAAAGCAGCTAAGTTGGACGAACTGATTGTGATGCATGGACCTGAAGAGCATAGCAAATAAACCTCAGAATCTCATATCCAAACACACAGATATAAGAAAAATTGACTTAATTTCATAACCGAAGTTGGAAGGTAGGAAAAATGACATGATCGCCATGCAAGAACAAAAATCGAAGTTGATCTGAGTAGTTAACCTCCCTTTTCCTATAGGGGCATGCATAATCTCATGACTAAGATGGCGAGGTAAGAAAAATAACAGAATGAGCATACGACAATCAAAAGTTGATCCAAGTGCTTACGCGTTAACTCTTAACAGAGTTCAGTTTCGCTGAATGTTTAAGTATTTGTTCTGCTATTTTTGCTGGTGCTTAGAAGCATTAGCATTCAGTATAATAAATTTTAAACCATACAAAAATGCAGATAACACTGGAATTTGTATAAATCTACCAGATTTCGCCTACTGGTAAATGTGTGTTTTTTTCCTTCCCACATTTTTTTACTCCAAGCTTGGTTTTAACTGATAACTCATACATCTCATCAATGCACTTCTAAGTCAACAAAAACGATTTCAGTGACTATACTCTTTTACTGTCTCTAACCCTGTTTTCGTGGGTTACTTCCTCTAACTCAGACCTACAAATAATCTAGCTACAGACTATTGGACAAAGTAACTGGGATGACATAAGTATCTTGAATGTAAAACATCATACTAAGCAAATTATCATGATCCTGCAGTAAACTAAGATAACAACAGTGTTATCCATCTTTTCAAATCCTAAAATGGATTGTGCCTTTCCATTATGTTGTTGAGATGTTTTGATTAATATATGTGTAAAATTATGATCAAGCACGCAATAATAGTAAACACAGACTGCGGAAAGAGGATGTGCTAGTCATGGAAAATTAGCAAAAACCTAAGAAAATCAGCATTGCCAAATTATAACCACATAATCCATGGATAGATCATTACAGTACAAAAAGAATGTATTTCTCACAGTTTGCACTCCCTGGCACCAGCAAGATCGAACCGAGATAATACATGACGCTGCAAATTGTTGCTGACTCGTCACCATGCGTAATCTGGGACTATGCAAGCTCCTCCTACCTGGTATACAAATTAAATCCCAATTGTAGAAACTGACTAACTAAATGGTAGAGTCGTACTTGGTTTATCCGGTCAATACACTACCATATAATTGGCTGATACAGTGCTTGAGCTCTCAATCTAACTTTGTTTCTTTCCAGCGTCCATGGATTCTTACATGATTGCAACTACTAAAATAAATAGCATTCAACTACAGAAGTAGATGAAAGCGGAAAATTGAAGATGAACATTTTTAATCAGACTTTGTTGTCCCCTGATAACTATTGAGTTAAAGAACAACCTTTGATGACCCTGGTTGGATATGGCAGCATGTTAACTACTGTTGTCAACATATACGATATACATATATGTTAAATAGGACAATATGCAATGATACATCTGAACCACATTTAACTTCTCACAGCAATTTCTTCAACTACACACTTAAAGAAATAATATAAACTCGTCATCGAGGACCATTTAGAATTGAACCGCCAAACAAATGCATCGCATAGATCATATTTACACCCAAGTCTACAGTTCCGAAGGAAGTCGCATGCACCGAATGAATATATGTTAATCTAAGAACGCCAATTGCAGTGCCCAAGGGATACTAGAGTTATGAAAACCCAAAAGTCTTGAACCCCCGCAGCCACCAACCTTGTCTTCCTAAAATTATAGATGAACTGAAAACTCATGGATCTACACAGTAGTGAGCAAAAAGGATAAACATTAAAGAAAAAATTCAGTGTTATGCTTAGATGGTTCGTCCTTCCTGATCAGTATGACAACATGAGACCTTGCAATTAAAACAAACGTGCCCGGATCTTCTCTGTTTGATATGTGTATATATACATACCTTGGAGGTATTGCTTCGGGTTCCTGTTCTCCATATGATCCACCATAAATCTGTAATCGCGAAGCTAATATTAATTAACCAATTGCATTAACCAAGGAAAATAGAGAAACATAATTCACACAAAAGGGGCCATCTCAGATAAGCTCTTCAATCATCCTGCTCCAAGGATGATATCTATAATTTTTTGGGCACAATGATCTCATATCTTGGATAGTTCACATTCACCCCTTTCTTGCAACAACATCTCACTTGATATATGTAATAATTTCCCATGTGCAGATTGGTGTAAAATTATAGCAAAGTCTAAACTCTAGATTTAGGACCTAAACTGATACAATAACAGAAATCTTTCACCATTTATTGTATGGATCACAGTAATACGGATCAGAGAACACCTTATCAGTCTTGCATCATAGATTCAACGGTAAAAAGATAGCCATTTTACTAACGAAGAACATAATTGCAGTTATCAGTAAGATTGGGCTTCTAAATTATTATGCACACTAACCTGAAAGTTTTGCTTGGTTCAGAGATAGCCTTTGATCTCTCCTTTGTAGAAGTAAATTTCTCCCAAGCCAATTGATTTGAGAGCATCACGTACTTGCTTCTATGCAGATAGGCTGCTGCACGTGAAACACACATTAAAAGATATGCATATACTTTGCATAACCAGATTGTGTTTCTAAAATACTAAAACCGTGGACTACAAATTGGAAAACTCGTTGTACCTAAGAAACCAATGACCAGGAATTTGATTCCCCCTCCCACACATTAACATGAACAACTAATCTGTAGTGCATTCGTTGCTTTAGAAAGCCCCACTCACAAATCTTCATGTAAAGATCCAAATTAAATTTGCAGAGATACATCAACCTTGCACTTGTCTTCCAAGCATGTAATGGATGCATCAATGATGGAGAGAAAAGGGAGAAAAGGGGGAGGCATCCCAATGGAGAAGAAACACAGAGCTGATGAATACCTTGGCCAGGGTGCCATGGTGGTTGCAGTGGTGTTCACCTCGTGCTGTCAAACGGCAGCGAAGCTTGGTCCAAGCTTGAGGAGGGGGGTTGGGAGGGAGCACCGATGGTCGTGGAAGCGACACCAGAGTACTGCCATCACCCACCGAAACACAACCACATCTGTCGAGGCCCACCAAGGATAGGAACCGGACCTAGGGTTTGTGGTTGCAGGCCGACATGCCCGAGCCGAAGTGGGGGAGCGCAGGGATGGGAGGCGAGGGAAGGGGAGGGAGCTGCAGCAGCGGCGGCGGCATGTGTGCGGGGTCGAGCGTGAACCAGTGGAAGATGCGGCGGCTGCTCCGCTCTCTTTCTCTCTGTCGTCTCTCTCTCTATGCAAGAAGGAAGAAGGAAAGGAGTGAACGTGGCTGATGGGCCTTGTGGCTAGTGGGCCTCTTAGCGGTAAGTCAGCGGCAGTAAAAAAAAAAGAAGAACACACGCGTCGTGCTGTCGATGCAATTACGCGTCGAGCGAGCAGAGCCTAGCGAGAGCACTTCAAACGCAGGAAATGGTCGCTAGCTTAGCAGCAATAATACTTTTAGATATTTTTATTACAATTTTCAGCACAATAAACTGAAAGATGATATCAGACATTGACTAGTTTCCTTAGTTCAGCATCTACACTTCATTTGGCCTAAAACCTACATCAAGAAAATTGGGCATCACATCTTCATAAATATGCTACTCCAGGCTCCCCATCAACCTTACCACACCTTTCTCCAATATTTGCTCCTTTCAATGAGATTCCTCCTCTTTTTTGAAAATTTAGTAGGAGTACCTTTCCTTACGTGCTCACATTTCAGCAAAATGGTTACGTTTATGTTTCAAGAAACAATGTCAAACTATGAGAGGATATTACCTTACATAGTCTTGACACTATGTAACCCTCTTTAAATTCAGTCTGAAACACACAAGGGTTTTGCATATGCAACAAACACACAAGTATATCCGTTAATCAATTGATGGAAAGGGGTGTGAGCCCGGATGGAAAAAAAAAACAAGTGCAGAATTACTTGCAAGAATGACTATCTTGGAGAAGTAATCTCAATGAGAGATTCACTCCATGTCTACTGTCTAAAAGAGGAACATGTCAGCACACACAGTTTTTTTTTCAGTGCTGTTTTTATCTCACTAGGTGTTGGCTGAGGCTGCACCAGGAGGTGAATACTGTCAAGATGCGCCAATAGGCAGCTCCAGAGTAAGAGCTGCAGCCACTGGAGTTGGTAGCTGGCATAGCATGTGTGTGCACCATAGGCAAATGAGTTAAGGGCAGACAGTTGTTGTTAATACCCATGGTAGCTGGCTCCACTGCAATTGTTGAAGCATGGCTGGGGTGCCTGAAATCATAACAACAACTTATAGTAAGATGATGAAAAACGGACACCTAGGCAACACGTCAAAAGTAGCACATGACAGCAGAAATAGATAAATTCATCTTTATTTGTTGTTTATTATATTCCAATGAACTCAAATAATGAATTTAATATAATAATGTGGTTGCTTTTAGACTTAATGATTAGATATTTTTAAACTTGGTGCTTATAGTTTGTTTTCCTCTTTTACTTTCAAAACACATAATTAAAAAATGCACAGAACATGTCAAGTTGGGTCCATCGGCATGACAACACATGTGAGAGAATTACTACTTAGAATATGTATGTAATTTTTAACAAGTGAAGATGGTCCGTTCTAGAGCTACATGCCAATAGAGGAGATCGCCGTATATCATATATTTCACCAATGTCTTCACCTCATGAGGTCCAAAATCACTGCTAGAAGTCAACTGCTGTTTTGATGGTGGTGGCGCGGTGGCTGGTAGTTGTGATGACCCAGCTGTACAGGGGCCAACGATGCATACCCAGGGACACATGGTCCGTCTGGCTTGTTGAAGTATTGCCACGGTGACTGGAAAGGTACATTCTAATTAACCTTGTTGTATGATGATGGAAAAATAGAAAAATGTGAAACAGGGTATGTGGAATGCAACATACCAGATTGTTTTGATGGGGCCACAAGGAATGCCCAGGGGGGTAGCATGGCGCATCCCACCTGTTGAAGCACTGTTGTTGTGGCTGGAAATGGTGCATTCTAGTTAACCTTGCTGAACGATGATGGGAAAACTGATTGGAAACAGGGCATATGGGATTGCCAACTATCGATGCATGGCAAAGCGAACAACAGCACAAGGACGAAATTCGCAAAAGCAAGTTCACACGGATCTCGGCCAATATACCTTCTGCTCTTTCTTCTGTTTCCAACCCCGCCCTAGCTCCCGCTCTATCTCCCGCTCTAGCTCCAGCACCTTGTCGTCAAGCTGTTGCTCGCATCAGAGAGAGAGAAAACAGATGAGCCGCTGATAATAAACAGATCGTAAATTGGACTGCCATCATGGAAACTTCCGCAGATTATTTTCAACAGGATGGACCTGGGAAATATGATCATTCTGCATAATACTCCCAGCAGCATTTCGTGGGCGCTTGTTTTTCTGAGCCAATTCCAATAGCCTGAGGAACAGAAGTCAATTAGACAAGAGATCCAATATGATAGTATCAGGTAAAATTAATCGGCGAATAGCTATATTATAGAATGAATTGATCTAATTAAGTCGGATCATAGGTGCCCAGGCCTTAGTAGAAGAGAGGTTCCGTAGAGAATAAGAAACTTGCCTTTGGATTTTGTTCCTTGGTTCGCAGGAATTGAGCTCACCCACACCGAACTATGCACAGAAGACATGGCAAGTTACTTGGCAGAAATGTCTGGTGCCAACAGTTAGACGAAACTGTCCGAGTCCATGTCACAGTCCTCCAGGCACCACTAAAGGACAGCTGCTTGGAGTTCCAGTCCATGGCTTTGCGCTCGAGTGACATGATCAAGTCTGAATCGTAGATAATATCATGCTTGTCGATCTGGTTTTCTGGAGCAAGATTCTCCATCTCAATAAACTTGAGCACGCCATCAACCCATGCAAGATCCCGAAACCACCAGAGATTTGGGTGAGATTCGTCCTCTAGTTCTTCTGTTCCAATTGCGGTGGGAGGGGGAATGGGACATTTTAGTTTGTATCTGTTCCCAGGCAACGGCTCCGGCAACGGGATGAAAGTGAAACTCACGTGATCTTGACGCAAGTCGCACATCAGCAAGCCGTGTGACAAATCAACCCACCCTAGTAAGCCTTCTTCTCCAAGCGTGATCACCTTGTCGGGTATAATTCTGTCGACCCCAGGACATGGATTGGGCAGGGTCCTCGTGCTCCATGATTTTCTCTCGGACGAGTAGATCCGAAGGTGATAGTCATCCGACGACGGGGCGAGGCAGAGAGCGGCGACGAGATAGTGGCCGCCGAGCTGCTGCAGGACGCCGAACTCCCTGACCCCGCGCAGATCATCGCGATCGCTGTCATCACCATACTCATCATAGGGAGAAAGAATCGGGTCGAGCAACGGCGACTCACCGGTCTTGTACAGGAAATATTCGGGCGAGTAGCGGCCGTCGAAGACGGCGCGGAAGAGGACGAAACGGCCCTCCGCGCCGACGCCGACCACGCGTGGCAAATCTTTGAAATTGGGGTACGGCCCGCCTTGAAAATGAGGGGGTCTGATACAGTGGATGGAGAAGATGGACAACTGCGGTGGGTCGGCCATCCAGAAGGAGACCGCCATGGTAAATCCAGCCTTGGATTCGGCTATGGCCGTGGTCTCGTTCCTGCTGTCGGTGAGGCGCGGTTTTCGGGAAAGGAGAATGAGGCCAGCCGACGCCGGCCGGAGGCGTTGTCAGCGTCGCCGTCGCCGTCGCCGTCGTCCATCACGACAGGGTTCCGATTTTGGTGGGGATCTGGCGGCGTCGCGGGTCAGGAAGGATTTGGAGATTAGGGCGCCTCTCTCTTCGCACGACCCAAACAGTATTTTTTTTACATGGAACACTCGTATCCAACAACAACAACAAAAATCAAGGCCCCCTTTCAAAAAAAGAATAATGGGCCGGCGTAGCATTGACAAAATTCATTTTTCAGCGTTTTTTTATGGAACGTAATTTTCTTTCTGTCCCGTTGGTTTTTAATCACTGTAGCAACCAGCATTGTAGGACGGCTCACTGTATGTACAGAGTACTGCAGCAATTATTTATTTGAAATATTTGCAAACATTTTTTGTAACAGTGAAATATTTAAAAAAACAAAAAAAATCGAACATTTTTAAAATTCAAACAAGTTACGAAACTTGTGAAATTTATTTTTAAATTTCGAATAACTTTAATAAATTTGGAATTTCCAACCATTTTAAAAAATTGTGAACATAATTTTAAATTCTGAATTTTTATAAAAATGTTTGTAAACATTTTTGAGAAAACATGTGGAAATTCAAATATTTTCTGAAAATGATTTTGTTTTGCAAACACAGACACAGTTTGAAAATCCAAACACTTTTTTGTAATATGTGAATATGATTTTAAAAAATAAGAACCCGCCTGGAACTGGCCTCGATGGTGGCCCAATAGTTGAATATGCCTCGACGAGGAGCTGCTGCCAACTTGTCTGGAAGAGCTACACCCCAGAACGGGGGGGCATGGTCCTGGCGCTGAAAAACTTTGTGAACTATAGCATTTTCGCACTCTTTGACATTGTACATCACTGTATCGCTGAAGCAGGCCTGGGGCCCAATGCTAACCTAGCTGCGCCCCTGCACTGAACCGGAACACATATGTGGTTGGGAGCTCCTCATGATGTGAACTTCATTCATGTAAACATTTCAAATATTCAATAAAGCTTAGATGTTTTTTGCTAAAAAGAAAAAAGGAAGAACAACCACTGACGACAGTCTTGTGTTTTCAAATTACAATTCTCCATCTTCTCCTCGGTTCCGGTCATGGCTCAAGCATGGTCAGTTGTCACCGACGTGGATTCAATCACATTCATGTGGCCCTCCCTTGTTAGAGGATTAGCCTCGTAGTTATCATTTTCACCTTGAGTGCATCGGGTAAACATTGTACCGAAAAAGCCATACACGAAAGAGGTCAAATTTTCTTCTTCTTATTGATGCGACTTAAAATTGCAGTATTGTCGTGGTCCGTCTTGTATGGTGTGCTATTAGTATCTAGCTTCACTAAGAGACAACGTAAGCATGGTCTTAAGTCCACCATTATTCAAGTTGATGTTTGGCAGATGCTCTAATCAGTCTGCTTTGTTTCCTTACACTTTTTCCTTCGTTTTTTTCTAAACGGAGGCAAAAGAATTGCCTCATCGATCAATTAAGAAGAAGAGAATCGTTCAGTTAATTTATGAAAAACCGGGCTAAAACCAATACAATCAACCCATAATCGGACTACTCACAAATCCTGAGATCCCACAAGCACACATGAAACCTGCCAAACCCTCCCAACACACAACATCCATAACTCCCGACACTTGTACAACACAACGGAACCCGACAAAACATCGCAACAGAAGATAGTGGACCAGACCAAAACCAAAATGACGACCAAAGCGTGAGGACGAGCCGAGGAACTGAGGGCCATTCATTAAGCAGATGTGGGCGCCTTACCTATGACGCCACTCTTCTTGCCTTTACACCTTAGTGACTTCTTCACTATGCCAGGGGGCAATCATTTGCCTCCTTGCATTTGCTGTTGAATGTCGTTCCTGTCACGAGGCAGGCAATCGCCCTTCCAGATCCATGGCTAATAGCCTCCACACTAGCAAGCAAATCAATAAGCTCTTTTGCAAAAAGAGCATTCGATTTGTGCACCTGCAGGGGTGGAGCGGGAGCCGAAGTCACATCTGAGCACTCAGGCGAGTTCACAAGACGCGGCTCACATGACAGGGTTGAATCATGTCCCTCACACATGATTGTCTGCATGTCCACCGTCGCTCGCTCCGCTGATAAAGGCGGGTCAGAGCTCACACATAACACTTCAAGCTCATGCATCACTTGCATAAGATTCCCCTTGTGTTTCCATTCTCGTCCGTGTTTCGTTTGGTTGCTGCATTCTTCATTGCATCATTCGCATCATTTACATGGCATCATCACTCATTTTTGAAAACTTGCATCCGTTCGTAGTCGTCGGTTCTCTTCGTTCTTGCCGTTGCCCCTTTCGAGACCAACCACACATGCACGCGCCCGCGGCATCGTTAAATAAAAAAACCATTTTAAAAGGGCGCTAAAATATTCTTGGATTGGGTAGAAACTTGTCATGCGGTCTTGTTATAGCGTAGGTACAGCAGGCCCAGCTCCCCTGTCCTGGGCCAGGCCCAGCTAGGTGAGCCCCCGCTAAGCCCCGCCCAGTGTCCTGCTTAGCTATCCTGCGCCCAGATTCGGCCCATGTGTTTTTTTCCTAATGCGAATTTCCTAATTAACCTGTGAATTTCAGATTTACAGAAAAACCCTTAATTAAAAAATGCTCATATTTAATTAACCGCATGCCATAATAAAATATGAAAAATATGAAAAATGCTTAGAAAAATGTGTAGATTAATTATATGACAATATCATTCATGCTTAAAATATTTAACATGTTATTTTCTGCTATTTGCATAGTTGTCATGATTTTGCATTGACATATTTATTTAACTTGCATCAGGATTTAATCCCAATCATATATTGAAAATGTTCATATTATCGGCATCGCATTTCCATGCATGAAAAACCTGTTTATTGAAGTAGTGGCATTTAACTTGCATTTATGATTGCTAGTAAATGATTAGGCCTAATACTTGCATAATTAATTGTGACTTATTTTCCCACATGAACCTATGCATATTATATATGTTCTTGGGATAGAAAAATTCATATAATTTATTGGTGCATTTAGTTTTGTCATTTGAGCATTTTTGTGTGCATATCACTTTTGCTGTGATGCTCTTTTGTTATTTTCGTGTGATTTAATACATGCATGATTAGAAATAGTTTGAACATGAGATATGCCCTTTGATATGTGTCCTAGCCCCTGGACATTTTGCTTGTTATAAAAATGCATGTATAGATGTTATTTTCTTGTTGACAACATGCTATAAAAATTGAGGGTCCAATATATTTCTAAGTCTGGATCTGTAATATTTTGTTGCTGTCTTGCCATGTGTTTTGCTAATTATCTAGAACCCTTTTGTGGTAGGTGTAATGGAGTTATTTGTAGTTGATATTTTATTTTAGTATGCTGTTAAGTTTCATGCCATAATATGACCTGTAGCATATAGTTTCACTACTGTCAATATGTCTTCGTGATAAAAACTGCACTGTCAAAAAACTGCTATTTTCACTAAGTCTGAAACTGTTTTCATGTAGCCACCTTGTGAGCTTCCTACCAAGTGATCCATGCATGTTTTGATTATGATATGTGAAGATGAAATGAAGTATGTGTCATATACTGTTGCCCCATGCTTGGTTTGTGTAATTTTAAGATCTTGTAGCTTGTTGTTTTTATGTGTGCAAAATGCTATGTTGCTGTTTTGGATAAATTTCAACTAAAACTTGTGTAGGTTGTAATTGTTGAACCGTAGCTCCGTTTTGAACATGTTGCATATGAAACTTGCTTAAAATCTCATGTAGTTTCATAATAACTTGCTGCATTCATGATTTGAAATGTTTGTGATTGTGTTTCCCATGCATTTGGATTCAAGACATGTGCATCTTGTGTTGCTCATATCTTCTAGACCGTAGCCCCGTTTGAGATGTTCTATATATGTAAATCGACTAGAATGACGTGTAAAATGACATGGTATACTTTATTCTGTTATTTAACAAATGTAAAATATGATTAGTTTAGATCTGGACCAATTTCGAAATTAACATATGAGGTCGTTTCGGAAATACTATAAGTTGTTTCCGACCTCATTTAAATTGCCTAGATAGATAGTTTACTTATGCTTCACCTCTTGCCATGTTTAACAACATTTAATATTAATGAGTACCTAAACGAGATGAACTAAATAAGTCGAACGTGGAGTTTCGTCAATATGCAACTCGTTGCTATTGAACTTCACTTTAATGTGTAGAAGTTGATTGTTGTGATTTGTCATGCCTTGCATAATTAAACCGGACATGCATCATATTTGTTTGCGCATCGTGTCATGCATATGTTGTGGTGTATCTTGTGTTGATTGTTTGTTTCGGATTGCTTCTTCTCGATAGAGTTCCGAAAGCGTTCGGAGTGTGAGGATTTGTTCAACTACGTTGGCCCGTCTTCTTCATGGACTCGTTCTTCTTTTGAGCGGGATCTCAGGCAAAATGACACATTTCCCTGGATACCACTACTATTATTGCTATGCTAGTTGTTCCGCTTTTATCGTTATGTCTCGCTACCTACCACATGTTTGTCAAGCCTCCCAACATTGTCATGAAAAGCCTCTAACCCCTCCACATCCTAGCGAAACCTTTGTTTGGCTATGTTACCGCTTGCTCAACCCTTCTTATAGCGTTTCTAGCTGCAGGTGCAATTGCTTCCATGTGCCAACATGGACATTATTTTGTTATATCACAATATTGTTATTATTTAATTTAATGCACATATATACTTGGTAAAGGGTGGAAGGCTTGGCCTTTTGCTCAGTGTTTTGTTCCGCTCTTGCCGCCCTAGTTACTTGTGACCCGGTGTTATGTTCCATAATTAAGCGCTCCTAGCATGCTCGGGGTTGTTATGGGGACCCCCTTGATTTTCGGGTTAGGATAAAGCGTGTCTGGCAAGGCCCAACATTGGTACTACATTTGCCTAATAACTAATGAACTTGCATAGGGACTTTCCGGGCCCCGTGGATAATTAAACAACAACCCAGGCCAGTGCTCCTCATGAGTGTTGGTTCAAACTAGGGCACCGTGCGGGGCCAACCCGGGGCAACTCGGGAGATGTCTATCAGGCCACCGTACGCTTCGCTTATCCGTCGTGTCCTGAGAACGAGATACACGGCTCCTATCGGGTTCGTCGACACGTCGGGCGGACTTGCTGGATTTGTTTTACCTTTCTCGAACGTCTTGAGTGAGGAATTCCGATTATTCTTCAGGCTATCCCGAGGTGGCGGATTTCCTATGGAATTGCCTAGGAAGATCACGAGATCCGTGGTCGAGGTTATTCCCGCTGCGTGTGGTTAATTTGTGATGGATGAGTTGGAGCACCCCTACAGGGTTAAATCAGGATGAGTTTGAGTATGTTGTTGTATTGATGTGACTCTGATGTAGCTTGTGGCCAGTGTAAGACAATTCCATATACTCATCTCTTTTATACATGTACTTGTAATGATATCCATTCTTGCAACACGACGAGATGCGCTTCTATCCCTATCGAGGCCCTCGTGCCGAAATAAGGATAGGACCGCATCTTGGGCGTGACAATCGACCTCCATAGGAGTGGAATGCAACACATCATACAGAAGAGAGAGCTTTTCTAGAGCAGCCTCCACCCGCTCTAAAAAGCTCCCAACGCACACCAGCATCTCAGCCTGGGCTGCTAGAGTGGATTGCAACAACACATCAGATGGGGTTGCCGATTCAACATGAGCAGAAGCGACCGACACCCGGGACTTGTGATGAAGCACCTTGGAGGGGAGCACGGATTCCAACGGACCCCCACAAAGAGCCAGACCTCGGCAATGCTCGGTGCCAAGGCGAGGCGACACGACAAGGCATGCTAATGAGCTGAGTGGACGCCAAACATTGCGACACCCATGCGCCCAAAGGTCATTCTCCAAACAACGTGAGCACTACAAAGGATTTCTGCAAGTAGCAGCTCGATGCCCAGGAGCAAGACATCTACAACACCTGCCAAAGAACCAAGCGGGGATGGGACGAGGAGGCAATGCTGGAGCAGGCGATGTTGGGTGGTGCCAAGGCAGCACCTCTTCCCATCCTTCACTCACTTCCGCCTCATGCATCAAACACTGCCCAGCCGACTGAGCTGCCGGGATAGAGCTTTTGGTAGCCGGTGGTATCAACGGGGCCAACAGCTCCCCTTCCTCATCGTCAACATCCTCGTCAGCAAGGGAAGCCCAGGACACAGGCTGGAGCAGTGGTGAGGCAAGCTCCATATGAAGACGGGCCTTTGTCGGGGACGCGTCGGAGACCGGCACAGTCGAGGACGAGACGGCAACGAACACTGCCGAGGACAACAGTGGTAGGATGGAGGCCGCACTAGCCGTAGCAGGAGCGGGAGGGCCTGTCGAAGCTGAAGATGTTGTCACCTCCTTCTCTAGGAGGGTATAGGCCACCTTTCGCCCTTGGACGGCTAGGTGGGAGCGGCGGGAGGCGATGGCAGCCACGGCAAGAACGGATGCGGGAGCTGGAGCACTGGGCGGAGGGGAGCCGATGCTCGCCACGGCTGGAGTGGCCTCCGTCGTCGCGACCGATGCTGGAGTGGGCTGAGGTTGAGGGTCGGAGCGGCGGTGGGAGGCGAGGGCGGCCGCAGGAGCTGGAGCAATGGGTGGCGGGGAGTCGACTCTCCGCATGGCTGGAGTGGCCGCCGCCGACACGACCGATGAAGCTACAGCCCGAGGTCGTGGATGAGCAGCCATGGCATCACCGCACGAGGAGAAGAATGTTGGCTGGGAGAGGTGGTGGAGAGGATGCCGGATCTAGATCGGGCAGGTGCAGGAGGGGCGGGGAAGGGAGATCAGGGCGGCACCGCTGCCACCGCACACGGGGTCGCGAGATCCATGTTCGTCCTTGTGGCAGCCCCGGGACCTTTGAAGTAGGTTATTCGCTCATGTACGTGGGATCTGCCGACCTGATCACCTGAACTTGACCACGCCTAACATCCCGAAGGTGCTGCGCCTGACGATCACCGGCAATCAGCGGGCCGGCTACAACAATGGGCCAAGCGATGTTGTTGGCCAGTGCGGCCTCAAGCGGCGTGTCCTCGTGCACCTTGACTTGGTGGAAGACTTCACTCCGGATATCAACGCAACATTCCTCGACGCCCACACTCTTCACACACGTTCTCCATCACCTTGGGGGTCATCGATGGCGAGTCCAGAATGCGCGACAGGCTGGAGGTGGTGGTGCGTTGCCGCAACGATGATCAAGACAGGGACTGGCACGATGATGATCATGGTCGCCGCGGTCGTGATGATCGCCCCTCTTCCTGGAGGGACCGCTTCTTCAGGAGCAGATCGCATGCTCCGGAGCGTCATGAAGACGATGGCCGGCGCGACTCCTGCAAGGGGCGGCGCGACAACAGAGACGATTGGAGCGACAAGCATGGTCGGGACATGCACCGCCGTCACATCGAGGCTCAGGACACGTGCCGCATCGACCCTAAGCTGGTGCAGCGGCTGCCGGATGGGGCTGCCATACCGGCCTCCGGCAGGCGTGGTCGCCGTCGCCCTGAATACTACAAGGCAAGGACTGGGCGCTTTGGAGCTCCTGCAAGCCCGGTCCGCGAGGACACCCGCAGATGCTCGCCACCTCCCTGCTACTTCTTGAGCTTGCGTTGGTTTTTCCCTTGAAGAGGAAAGGGTGATGCAGCAGAGTAGAGATAAGTATTTCCCTCAGTTTGAGAACCAAGGTATCAATCCAGTAGGAGTATCAAGATGAGGCACCAAGGAACCTGCACAAACACAAACAAACTTGCACCCAACGCGATAAAGGGGTTGTCAATCCGTTCACGATTACTTGCAAGGTGAGATCTGGTAGTGATAATAGGTGAATGTAAACAAGTAAATAAAAGTGCAAAAAGGTATTTTTGGTGTTTTCATATTTAGATCTGAATATATAATGTGTAAAATAGACCCGGGGGCCATAGTGTTCACTAGAGGCTTCTCTCATGATAGCAAGTATTACGGTGGGTGAACAAATTACTGTTGAGCAATTGATAGAATAGCGCAAAGTCATGACGATATCTAAGGCAATGATCATACATATAGGCATCACGTCCGAGACAAGTAGACCGATACTTTCTGCATCTGCTACTATTACTCCACACATCGACCGCTATCCAGCATGCATCTAGTGTATTAAGTTCATAACAAATGGAGTAACGCTTTAAGCAAGATGACATGATGTTGAGGGATAGATTCATGCAATATGATATAAACCCCATCTTTTTACCCTTGATGGCAACAACACGATGTGTGCCTTGCTACCTCTTTTGTCACTAGGTGAGGACACCGCACGGTATGAACCCAAAACCAAGCACTTCTCCCATTGCAAGAACTATAGATCAAGTTGGCCAAACGAAACCCATAACTCGAAGAGACTTATAAGGATATGAAATCATGCATATAAGAAATCAGAGGAGACTCAAATAATATTCATAGATAATCTGATCATAAATCCACAATTCATCAGATCTCAACAAACACACCGCAAAAGAGAATTACATCGGATAGATCACTGTGAAGATCATGGAGAACTTTGTATTGAAGATCAAAGAGAGAGAAGAAGCCATCTAGCTACTAGCTATGGACCTGAAGGTCTGATGTGAACTACTCACGCATCATCGGAGAGGCAATGGTGTCGATGAAGATGGCCACCGAAGATGAATTCCCCTCCGACAGGATGCCGGAACGGTCTCCCGATTGGTTTTTGGTGGCTACGAAGGCTTGCGGCGGCGGAACTTTCGATCTAGGTTTAGTTCTGGAGGTTTGGGTATTTATAAGACCGTATGGCGGCGGAAACAAGTCAAGAGGGGCCACGAGGAGGTCACGAGCCTCCTGGCCGCACCCTAGGGGGTGGGGGCGCCTCCCAGGCTCGTGACTCCCTCGTGCCTCCTCTTCGGTATCTTTTCCTTCTGGTATTTTTGATATTTTCCATAAAAAATCATGGCGAAAGTTTTATTCCGTTTGGACTCCGTTTGATATTCCTATCTGAAAAAGGTCAAAAACACAAAAAAAACAGGAACTAGCACTGGGCACTAAGTTAATAAGTTAGTCCCCAAAATAATTTTTTTTATTTGGGCTCTTTGGCCTCTTATATATATATTATTTTTTTGGTGGGAATCTTTGGCCTTTTTTTTATTTCCTCACATGGGACAATGCTCTATAATGATGATCATCACACTTTTATTTACTTACAACTCGATACTTAGAACAATAATGACTCTATATGAATGAAAGTGATGGCACATGTCATGAGACGGAACGGTGGAAGTTGCATGGCAATATATCTCAGAATGGCTATGAAAATGCCATAATAGGTAGGTATGGTGGCTGTTTTGTGGAAGGTATATGGTGGGTTTGTGCACCGGCGAAAGTTGCGCGGTACTAGAGAGGATAGCAATGGTGGAAAGGTGAAAGTGCATCTATACCATGGACTCACATTAGTCATGAAGAACTCATATACTTATTGCGAAAGTTTTATTAGTAATCGAAACAAAGTGCTAAACGCATACTCCTAGGGGAAGGGTTGGTAGGAGTTAACCATCGCGCGATCCCGACCTCCACACAAAGGATGACAATCAATAAATCAATTATGCTCCGACTTCCTAACATAGCGGTTCACCATACGAGCATGCTACGGGAATCACTAACCTCAACACAAGTATTTCTAGATTCACAACACCCTACTAACATAACTCTAATATTATCACCTCCATATCTCAAAACTAATCATGAGGAATCAAACTTCTCTTACTAATCAATGCACTTGAATATGAAATTTTTTATTATATCCTCTTTGGATGCCTATCATATTTAGGACTAATTTCATAACACACGCCAATTACCAAGTTACTTAGGGAGAGCACTCTCAAAATGATATAAGTGAAGATCAAGAGTTTTTATTTCTACAAAATATGACACCGCCATGCTCTACAAAGATTTAAGTGAAGCACTAGAGAAAAAATTATCTAGCTCAAAAGGTATAAGTGAATCACATGGGAGAAAAATTACCAAGCTCAAAAGATATAAGTGAAGCACATGGGAGCAAAATTACTAAGCTCAAAAGATATAAATGAAGCATATGGGAGAAAAATCACCAAGCTCAAAATATATAAGTGAAGCACATGGGAGCAAAATTATCAAGCTCAAAAGATATAAGTGAAGCACATGGGAGCAAAATCATCAAGCTCAAAAGATATAAGTGAAGCACATGTGAGCTAAATTGCCTAACTCAAAAGATATAAGTGAAGCTCATTGAGTATTCTAACAAATTCACGATGAGTGCATGTCCCTATCAAAAGGTGTGCATCAAGGATGATTGTGATAAAACAAAAAGCAAAGACTCCTATAATACAGGATGCTCCAAGCAAAACACATATCATGTGGTGAATAAAAATATAGCTCTAAGTAACGTTACCGATGGATAGAAGATGAAAGAGGGGATGCCTTCCCGGGGCATACCCAAGCTTAGGATTTTTGGTGTCCTTGAATTTGGCTTGGGATGCCTAGGGAATCCCCAAGCTTAGGATCTTTCCACTCTTTATCCCATTTGTCCATAAGAACATCACCCAAAACTTGAAAACTTTACAACACAAAACTTAAACAGAAACTTGTGATAGCATTAGCATAAGAAAACAATCCACCAACTTCTTAGGTACTGTAGTAAACTTAATTTGCATTTAGATTGATGTTATATTACTTTATTCTCACTTTTCCATGGATCATGCTGCCCGATACTAACCATAGTTTGATCAAAATAAGCAATCAACACAACAAAAATAGAATCTGTCAAAAACAGAACAGTCTGTAGCAATCTATATATTTAGTACAGCTATGATAACTCAAAAATTCTGAAAATAATAAGAAACTTAGGGCAATTTGCATATAAATCAACATCAAAAATAATAAACTAAAAATCTCTTTATGGATAGGAACAAAAACTAATTTCGTGAGCATAAAGTTTCTGTCTTTTTCCAGCATGATTAAACAACTATCACCAAAACTAATCATAAAGGTTCTACTTGGCACAAACACTAATTGAAACATAAAAAACACAATCATGACATAATGATGGTGGTGTGGACTCAACAAAACAGAAAGTAAAAAGCAAGAATAAATCTATTCATTGGGTTGCCTCCCAACAAGCGCTATCGTTTAACGCCCTTAGCTAGGCGTAAGGCAATAGAATCAAGTATTGTCATATTCCTTTCTTTGAAAACAAGGGGAGACCTTTGTGTCGAGAGCATCTATCTTCCTATTTTGTGAAAGTACATGACCATTTATAGTGGAAGAAAGATTAAGCACATTACGAAAGTTCTTGTCTAAACTAGCCTTCATTTCTTTTATTGATTCATTTTGGTAGAAACAGATGAGGGCAGTGGTCTCATTTTCTCCCTTGGGATGCCCAAATATAGCTTTCATTTTTTCATAAGTGTCAAAGGCATCTCCTACAAGGAAACCCTTATCAAACATAGAATCCAAGATTTGTTCAAACGAGTGGGGCAATCCGGCATAAAAGCTTTTTAAGTATAACTCGATATGTTAAGGAGGGATATGACTAGTTTGAATTCTCAGAAGTCTGTCCCAAGCGTATTTTAAGGATTCATTAAGCGAATAGTGAAAAAGTATAGGATCCCCGTCATCAATATTACTGACAGTATCCCTAGCAACCTCAGGACGTCTTCCCATAGACTCATTATTTGTGAGTTTGGGGAAGACAGAGGGGCTATCCCAGGCATTAAACCTAGGTAGAGTAATCTTGTGTTTGAATGATTCAGACATGGTGACTTAGCAAGCAGACAAGCACACAAGCAAACAGAAAGCAAGCAAAAGAAAAGGGCGAACGAAAAAGGCAAATAAAGAAAGGCAAATATTTTTGTAAATTTTTGTTTTAGAAGTGGGGGAGAGGAAAACGAGAGGCAAATGTCAAATAATGTAAATGCAAGAGATGAGTTTGTGATGGGTACTTGGTAGATATGCTCCACTTGGATACTCCCCGGCAACGGCGCTAGAAATTCTTCTTGCTACTTCTTGAGCTTGCGTTTGTTTTTCCCTTGAAGAGGAAAGGGTGATGCAGCAAAGTAGAGATAAGTATTTCCCTCAGTTTGAGAACCAAGGTATCAATCCAGTAGGAGTATCAAGATGAGGAACCAAGGAACCTACACAAAGACAAACAAACTTGCACCCAACGCGATAAAGGGGTTGTCAATCCCTTCACGATTACTTGCAAGGTGAGATCTGATAGTGATAATAGGTGAATGTAAATAAGTAAATAAAAGTGCAGCAGGGTATTTTTGGTGTTTTTGTATTTAGATCTGAATATATAATGTGTAAAATAGACCCAGGGGCCATAGTGTTCACTAGAGGCTTCTCTCATGATAGCAAGTATTACGGTGGGTGAACAAATTACTGTTGAGCAATTGATAGAATAGCGCAAAGTCATGACGATATCTAAGGCAATGATCATACATATAGGCATCACGTCCGAGACAAGTAGACCGATACTTTCTGCATCTACTACTATTACTCCACACATCGACCGCTATCCAGCATGCATCTAGTGTATTAAGTTCATAACAAACAGAGTAACGCTTTAAGCAAGATGACATGATGTAGAGGGATAGATTCATGCAATATGATATAAACCCCATCTTTTTACCCTTGATGGCAACAACATGATGCATGCCTCGCTACCCCTTCTGTCACTAGGTGAGGACACCGCACGGTATGAACCCAAAACCAAGCACTTCTCCCATTGCAAGAACTATAGATCAAGTTGGCCAAACGAAACTCATAACTCGAAGAGACTTACAAGGATATGAAATCATGCATATAAGAAATCAGAGGAGACTCAAAGAATATTCATAGATAATCTGATCATAAATCCACAATTCATCGGATCTCAACAAAAACACCGCAAAAGAGAATTACATCGGATATATCACCATGAAGATCATGGAGAACTTTGTATTAAAGATCAAAGAGAGAGAAGAAGTCATCTAGCTACTAGCTATGGACCCGAAGGTCTGATGTGAACTACTCACGCATCATCGGAGAGGCAATGGTGTTGATGAAGATGGCCACCAGAGATGGATTCCCCTCCGACAGGATGCCGCAACGGTCTCCTGATTGGTTTTTGGTGGCTACGGAGGCTTGTGGCAGCGGAACTTTCGATCTAGGTTTATTTCTGGAGGTTTGGGTATTTATAAGACTGTATGGCGGCGAAAACAAGTCAAGAGGGGACACGAGGAGGTCACGAGCCTCCTGGCCGCGCCCTAGGGGGGGCACGCCTCCCAGCCTCGTGACTCCCTCGTGCCTCCTCTCCGGTATCTTTTCCTTCTGGTATTTTTGATATTTTCCATAAAAATCACGGCGAAAGTTTTATTCCGTTTGGACTCCGTTTGATATTCCTATCTTAAAAAGGTCAAAAACACGAAAAAACAGGAAGTGGCACTGGGCACTGAGTTAATAAGTTAGTCCCCAAAATAATATAAAATAGCATATTCATGCATATAAAACATCCAAATTTGATAATATAATAGCATGGAACAATCAAAAATTATAGATATATTGGAGACGTATCACTCCCTCGCCTCGGTCGACTTCCTGCAATGTGGTGCAGCTCACCACCTCCCCTAGCGAGGCCACCTAGATGTGCTGGCTCGCCCCTGCTTCGGGTCCATCCCTCAAAAGTTGGTTGTGTGCCTGGTCTCGTCTCTACAGGCCTCGGCATCACCATGTTCCACCGGGTGGGATGTGATTGAGATCATCCCTGCTGTTGAAGATGTTTCTCCTACACCTACCCGTGCTCCCCAGGCCAGCACCGACTCAGTGTCAGCCCCGTCATCACCACGTTCCACTAGGATGAATGTGATTTAGATCATCCCTGCTATTTAAGATGTTGCTCCTATGCCTACCCATGCTCCCCAGGCCAGCGACGACTTGGTGTCGGGCTCTCCAGCCTCCCAGCCGGAGCCAGCCACTCTGATTCACATCCCAGCTGTAGAGTGATACGTCAATTTTGCATCATGCTTTTATATTGATATATATTGCATTATGAGCTGTTATTTCACATTATGGTGCAATACTTATGCCTTTTCTCCCTTATTTTACAAGGTTTACATGAAGAGGGAGAATGCCGGCAGCTGGAATTCTGGGCTAGAAAAGGAGCAAGTTTGAGATGCCAATTCTGCACAACTCCAAAAGCCGTGAAAATTGACGAGGAATTATTTTGGAATATATAAAAAATACTGGGCGAAAGAAATACCAGAGGAGAGCCACCAGAAGGCCACGAGCCTCCCAGGCGCGGCCTACCCCCCTGGCCGCGCCTGGGGGGCTCGTGGGCCCCCTGTGGCCCCTTTGGCCCCCATCTTCTCCTATATGGTGGCTTTCGTTCCATAAAAAATCAATCTACACCTCTCGGGAAGAAACACCGCCGCCACGAGGCAAAACTTGAGTAGAACCAATCTAGAGCTCCGGCAGGGCCGTCCTGCCGGGGAAACTTCCCTCCCGGAGGGGGAAATCGTCGCCATCGTCATCACCAACACTCCTCTCATCGAAGGGGACTCATCTCCATCAACATATTCATCAGCACCATCTCATCTACAAACCCTAGTTCATCTCTTGTATCCAATCTCCATCTTGCAACTCCGATTGGTACTTGTGAGGTTGCTAGTAGTGTTAATTACCTATTGTAGTTGATGCTAGTTGGTTTACTTGGTGGAAGATCATATGTTCAGATCCTTAATGCTATTCAAATCCTCTCTAAACATGAACACAATTATGCTTTGTTATTAGTTACTTTTGTTCCCGAGGACATGCGATAAGTCTTGCTACTAATAGTCATGTGAATTTGGTATTCGTTCGATATTTTGATGTGTTGTATGTTGTCTCTCCTCTAGTGGTGTTATGTGAACGTCGACTACATGACACTCCACCATTATTTGGGCCTAGAGGAAGGCATTGGGAAGTAATAAGTAGATGATGGGTTGCTAGAGTGACAGAAGCTTAAACCCTAGTTTATGAGTTGCGTCGTAAGGGGCTGATTTGGATCCACTAGTTTAATGCTATGGTTAGACTTTGTCTTAATTCTTCTTTCGTAGTTGCGGATGCTTGCGGAAGGGGTTATTCATAAGTGGGATGTTTGTCCAAGTAAGGACAGCACCAAAGCACCAATCCACCCACATATCAAACTATCAAAGTAGCGAACGTGAATCATATGAACATGATGAAAACTAGTTTGACAATAATTCCCATGTGTCCTCGAGAGCACTTTACTTTATATAAGAGTTCGTTCAGGCTTGTATCTTGCTACAAAAGGGATTGGGCCATATTGCTGCACCTTTGTTACTATTGTTACTTGCTACCCGTTACAAATTATCTTATCACAGAACTATCTGTTACCGACAATTTCAGTGCTTGCACAGAATACCTTGCTGAAAACCGCTTATCATTTCCTTTTGCTCCTCGTTGGGTTCGACACTCTTACTTATCGAAAGGACTACGATAGATCCCCTATACTTTTGGGTCATCAAGACTCTTTTCTGGCGCCATTGCTGGGGAGTGAAGCGCCTTTGGTAAGTGGAATTTGGTAAGGAAACATTTATATTGTGTGCTGAAATTTATTGTCACTTGTCACTATGGAAACTAATCCTTTGAAGAGCTTGTTCGGGGTATATTCACCTCGACCGGAAGAACAAAGAGTTGCTCCTCAACCTACTGCACCCATTGAAAATATTTATTATGAAATTCCTTCGGGTATGCTAAAGAAACTGTTGGCTAATCCTTTTACAGGAGATGGCACATCACACCCCGACTCGCATCTAATCAATGTAGATGAAGTTTGTGGTTTATTTAAGCTTGCAGGTTTGCCCGAAGATGAGGTCAAGAAGAAAGTCTTTCCCTTATCTTTGAGGGACAAAGCATTAACATGGTATAGGCTATGTGATGATACTGGCTCATGGAACTACAAACGATTGAAATTGGAATTTCATCAAAAGTTTTATCCTATGCATTTGGTACATCGTGATTGGAATTATATCTATAATTTTTGGCCTCGTGATAGATAAAGTATCACTCAATCTTGGGGGAGGCTTAAGTCAATGTTATATTCATGCCCCAACCATGAGCTCCCTAGAGAGATTATTATTATGAACTTTTATGCTCGGCTTTCTCATGACAATCGCACCATGCTCGACACTTCTTGTACTGGTTCTTTCATGAAGAGAGATATTGACTTCAGATGGGATTTATTGGAAAGAATTAAACGCAATTCTGAAGATTGGGAGTTTGATGAAGGTAATGAGTCAGGATGAATCTTAAGTTCGATTGTGTTAAATCTTTCGTAGAAACAAATACCTTTCGTGATTTTATCACTAAACATGGACTTGACTCTGAGATAGTAGCTTCTTTATGCGAATCATTTGCTACTCATGTCAATCTCCCTAAGGAGAAGTGGTTTAAATATCATCCTCCTATAGAAGTTAATGTAGGTAAACCTGTTCTAGTTGAAGAGAAAGTTATTGCTTATAATGATTCTATTGTTCCTACTGCTTACATTGAGAAACCACCTTTTCCTGTTAGAATAAAGGATCATGCTAAAACTTCAACTATGATACATAAGGGTTACACTAGAACACCTACACCCCCTGAGAAAATTAAAGTTCAACCTAGTATTGCTATTATTAAAGATCTCTTGACCGACAATGTTGAAGGGCATGTTATTTAATTCTGTGAAGCTTCTGCTAGAATTGCTAAACCTCATACTAGTGATAAACATAAACCTGTGGTTGGCATGCCTGTTATTTCCGTTAAGATAGGAGATCATTGTTATCATGGTTTATGTGACGTGGGTGCTAGTGTTAGTGCAATACCTCAATCTTTATATAATGAAATTAAAGATGAAATTGCACATGTCGAGATGGAATTTATTGATGTTACTATTAAACTTGCTAATAGAGATACTATCTGCCCTGTGGGAATTGTTAGAGATGTTGAAGTCTTGTGTGATAAAACTAAAAATCCTACTGATTTTCTTGTTCTTGCTACCACACAAGATAGCTTTTGTCCCATCATATTTGGTAGACCTTTCCTCAATACTGTTAATGCTCAAATTAATTGTGAGAGACAAACTGTTACTGTTGGTTTTGAAGGTGTGTCGCATGAATTTAATTTTTCAAAGTTTAATAGACAACCTCATGAAAAAGAATTGTCTAGTAAGGATGAAATAATTGCTCTTACTTCTATTGATGTGCCTCCTACTGATCCTTTAGAGCAATACTTGCTTCAACATGAAAATGATATGCATATGGATGAGAGGAATGAGATAGATAGAGTTATCTTCGAACAACCTCCTATCCTTAAAAATAATTTGCCTGTTGAATTACTTGGAGATCCACCTCCACCAAAGGGTGATCCTGTGTTCGAGCTTAAACAATTACTTGATACTCTTAAGTATGCTTATCTTGATGAGAAAAAGATATATCCTGTCATTATAAGTGCTAACCTTTCAGAGCATGAAGAAAAGAGATTATTGAAAACTCTAAGGAAACATCGTGCTGCTATTGGATATACTCTTGATGATCTTAAGGGCATTAGTCCCACTCTATGCCAGCATAAAATTAAAACTGATCCTCATTCCAAACTAGTTGCCGACCCTCAACAAAGACTGAATCCTAAGATGAAAGAGGTGGTAAGAAAAGAAATATTAAAGCTCCTGGAAGCAGGTATTATTTACCCTGTGGCTTATAGTGATTGGGTAAGTCCGGTGCATTGTGTCCCTAAGAAAGGAGGTATTACCGTTGTTCCTAATGATAAAGATGAATTGATCCCACAGAGAATTGTTACTGGCTATAGGATGGTAATTGATTTGAGGAAATTAAATAAAGCTACTAAGAAAGATCATTACCCTCTACCTTTCATTGATCAAATGCTAGAAATATTGTCTAAACATACACACTTTTGCTTTCTAGATGGTTATTCTGGTTTCTCCCGAATACCCGTTTCACAATCTGATCAGGAGAAAACCAGTTTTACTTGCCCTTTCGGTACCTTTGCTTATAGACGTATGCATTTTGGTTTATGTAATGCACCTGCTACCTTTCAAAGATGTATGATGGCTATATTCTCTGACTTTTGTGAAAAGATTGTTGAGGTTTTCATGGATGATTTCTCCGTTTACGGATCTTCTTTTGATGATTGCTTGAGGAACCTTGATCAAGTTTTGCAGAGATGTGAAGATACTAACCTTGTCTTGAATTGGGAATAGTGCCACTTTATGGTTAATGAAGGCATTGTATTAGGATATAAAATTTCTGAAAGAGGTATTGAAGTTGATAAGGCTAAAGTTGATGCCATTGAGAAAATGCCATGCCCTACAAACGTTAAAGGTATAAGAAGTTTCCTTAGTCATGCTGGTTTCTGTAGAAGGTTCATTAAAGACTTTTCTAAGATTTCTAGGCCTCTCACTAATCTCTTGCAAAAAGATATTCCATTTGTTTTTGATGATGATTGTGAAGAAGCATTTCAAATACTCAAGAAGGCCTTAATAACTGCACCTATTGTTCAACCACCCGATTGGAACCTACCTTTTGAAATCATGTCTGATGCTAGTGATTATGTTGTTGGTGCTATCCTGGGACAAAGAGTTGATAAGAAATTAAATGTTATTCATTTTGCTAGTAAAACCCTAGACAGTGGCCAAAGAAATTATGCTACTACTAAAAAAGAATTTTTAGCAGTTGTGTTTGCATGTGATAAGTTCAGACCTTATATTGTTGATTCTAAACTTACTATTCACATTGATAATGTTGCTATTAAATATCTCATGGAAAATAGAGATGCTAAACCTAGACTTATTAGATGGGTTCTCCTGCTACAAGAATTTGATTTGCATATCGTTGATGGGAAGGGTGCTGAGAACCCCGTAGCAGATAACTTGTCTAGGTTAGAGAATGTTCTTGATGACCCACAACCTATTGATGATCGCTTTCCTGATGAACAATTAAATGTTATCAATGCTTCACGCAGTACACCATGGTATGCTGATTATGCTAATTATATTGTTGCTAAATATATACCACCTAGTTTCACATACCAACAAAAGAAAAAGTTCTTTTATGATTTGAGACATTACTTTTGGGATGATCCTCACCTGTATAAAGAAGGAGTAGATGGTATTATTAGACGTTGTGTACCTGAGCATGAACAAAGACAGATCTTACAGAAGTGTCACTCCGAGGCTTACGGAGGACACCATGCTGGAGACAGAACTGCACACAAGGTATTGCAATCCGGTTTTTATTGGCCTACTCTCTTTAAGGATGCGCGTAAGTTTGTCTTGTCTTGTGATGAATGTCAAAGAATAGGTAATATTAGTAAACGTCGGGAAATGCCTATGAATTATTCACTCGTTATTGAACCATTTGATGTTTGGGGGTTTGATTATATGGGACCTTTTCAAAAGTCCAATGGGTATACTCATATTTTAGTTGTTGTTGATTTCGTTGCTAAGTGGGTAGAAGCTATTCCAACTAGTAGTGCTGATCATAACACCTCTATTAAGATGCTTAAAGAAGTTATTTTCCCTAGATTTGGAGTCCCTAGATATTTAATGACTGATGGTGGTTCACATTTTATTCATGGTGCTTTCCGTCAAATGTTTGCTAAGTATGATGTCAACCATAGAATTGCATCTCCTTATCATCCTCAGTCTAGTGGTCAAGTAGAGTTAAGTAACAGAGAAATTAAATTAATTTTGCAAAAGACTGTTAATAGGTCTAGAAAGAATTGGTCTAAGAAACTTGATGATGCACTGTGGGTTTATAGAACTGCTTATAAGAATCACATGGGCATGTCTCCATATAAAATGGTTTACGGTAAAGCATGTCATTTACCTCTTGAGCTAGAGCATAAGGCTTATTGGACAATCAAAGAACTTAACTTTGATTTCAAACTTGCTGGTGAGAAGAGGTTATTTGATGTTAGCTCACTTGATGAATGGAGAACTCAGGCATATGAAAATGCCAAGTTGTTTAAAGAGAAAGTTAAGAGGTGGCATGATAAAAGGATACAAAAACGTGAGTTCAATGTAGGTGATTATGTCTCGCTATACAATTCTCGTTTAAGATTTTTTGCAGGCAAACTTCTCTCTAAATGGGAAGGTCCTTACATTACCGAAGAAGTATATCGTTCCGGTGCCATCAAAATCAACAACGCAGAAGGCACTTTTCCGAGAGTTGTGAATGGGAAAAGAATCAAGCATTATATCTCAGGTACTCCTGTAAATGTAGAAAGCAATATAATTAATACCATAACCCCGGAGGAGTACATAAGGGATGTTTATCGGCCTGTTTCAGACTCCAAAAACGAAGAGGTAAGCAAACTGACCCCAAAACTTTTCCAATACCAATTTTTCTCAGTTTTGGAATATATAAAAAAATACAAAAATCTAAGGTAGTCCGGAAAGCGCACCAGGAGGCCACGAGCCTGCCAGGCGCGGGCCCACCCCCTGGCCACGCCTCCTGGGCTCCTGAGCTCCTCGTGTGCCTCCTGGACTCCGTTTTCTTGTGGAACACTCCTTATTGTCGGTAAAAAATCATTATATAACTTCCCGAAAGGTCTGACCCTCGTATCATGCAAATACCCTTTGTTTTCGTTTCGAGCCTATTTCTGCTGATTTAGAGCAAAGATGTCGTCTCAAGATTCAGAGGTGGAGAGCTATGTGGCTGATTACCTTGCTAACCCCAAGGTCTACGGAGACTTAAACCCTTATGGTTGGACCACAGATGAGGAAGGAGATTATGATCCTAAGGGGAAGGAAGGAACAAGTTCCGACGAAGAGGAAGTTCCTCTACACCAACCTGGGGACATGCATGTGGAATTCAAGAAGTCGGGTTTCCCTAACTCAAGGAAGAAGCCTAAGATTTTGTTTACCCATTCTCGTCTTTTGCAGGAGAGTAAGCAAGAATTATGTCAAAGGGTGTTGAGGCTTGAAGAGGAAGTTAACAATCTAAAAGAGCAGAACTTTGTGCTAAAAAGGAAACTGAACAAGCTCAAGCATTCTGCCCAACTCCACCACCATCACCTCCAAAGGAAGACAATTAAACACACGGGTATGGGCACTCCCCTTGGCTTGTGCCAAGCTTGGGGGAGTTGCCCCGGTATAGTATCACCATCACATCTTTTGCCTTTACTTTTATATATTAGTTCGATCCTTTTGGTAATATCTTTATCTAGTAGAATAAAGTTCTTAGTATGATCTAGGCTTGAGTTTTGCTTTGTGTTATCCCCAATGTAATCGAGTTCATGAGTTATATAATAAAGAGTGTTTTAGTTAAGGGCTTTTCTTCTTACCATGATCTAAAGAAAATGATAATAAAGGAACAAAAGCATGAAAGATCATGTGATGATCTTATGGGGAGTGATGACTTCACATATAAAAAGAATGTTGACTGAAACTTGTTGTGGGTAGACAAACGTAGACCTTGGTCATTGTTGCAATTAATAGGAAGTAATAAAGAAAGAGAGGTTCACATATAAATATATCATCTTTGACACCATCTATGATTGTGAACACTCATTAAACTATTACATGCTAAGAAGTAGATGTTGGACAAGGAAGACAACATAATGAATTGTGTTTGCTTGGTTCTGAACAATATTATATGATTATGGATCCTTTAGCATGTGACGCTTGCTTCCACCTCATATTAGCCAAAACTTCTGCACTAAGTAGAGATACTACTTGTGCATCCATAAAACCCTTAACCCAGTTTTGCCATGAGAGTCCACCATACCTACCTATGGATTGAATAAGATCCTTCAAGTAAGTTATCATCGGTGCAAGCAATAAAAAAAATTTGCTCCCTAAATATGTATGATCTATTAGTGCATGGAAAATAAGCTTTGTACGAACTTGTGATGAGGAAGACATAAAAGCGACAGACTGCATAATAAAGCTCTTTATCACATGAGGCAATATAAAGTGACGTTCCTTCACACTAAGAGATCACTCATCCAAACCTCAAAAGCGCATGGCAACCTCTGCTTCCCTCTGCGAAGGGTCTGTCTTGTACCTTTACTTTTTATCTTTAAAAGAGTCATGGTGATCAACACCAATTCCTTATTTTGCCATTATCTTGGCAAGCGTCATGTGCTAGGGAAAGATCTATATTCATATATTAACTTGGAAGTAAGTAATCATGAATTATTATTATTGACATTACCCTTGAGGTAAATCGTTGGTAGGCGAAACCATGAGCCACTATATTCCTCTGTGTCCAACTGAAACTTTGATCTCATGAGTACCACGTGAGTTTTAGCAATTGTGGAGGGCTAAAAGATGATTGAGTATGTGGATTTGCCTTGCAAGCTCTTATTTGACTCTTTTCGATGTTATGCTAAATTGCAATTGTTTCAATGACTAAAGACTATTGCTTGTTAACTCTCAATAGGATTCTTGATGCATGCTTTACATTGTGAATGAATTGTCACTTTCGCATAAGGGATTATATGACGATATTTTTGTTCTGAATATGATCATGATGCCTCCATGTCCGTGTTTTATTTTATCGACACCTCCATCTCTAAACATGTGGATATATTTATAGATCTCGGTTTTCGCTTGAGGACAAGAGAGGTCTAAGCTTGGGGGAGTTGATATGTTCATTTTGCATCATGCTTTTGTATTGATATATATTTCATTATGAGCTATTATTACACATTATGGTGCAAATACTTATGCCTTTTCTCTCTTAATTTTACAAGGTTTACATGAAGAGGGAGAATGCCGGCAACTAGAATTCTTGGCTGGAAAAGGAGAAAGTTTGAGATGCCAATTCTGCACAACTCCAAAAGCCATGAAAATTGACGAGGAATGATTTTGGAATATATAAAAAATACTGGGCAAAAGAAATACCAGAGGAGAGCCATCGAGCCTGCCAGGCACGGCCTACCCCCCTGGCCACGCCTGGGGGGCTCGTGGGCCCCCTGTGGCCCCTTTGTCCCCCATCTTCTCCTATATGGTGGCTTTCGTTCCAGAAAAAATCAATCTATACCTCTCGGGAAGAAACGCCCCCGCCACGAGGCGGAACTTGAGCAGAACCAATCTAGAGCTCCGGCAGGGCCGTCCTGCCAAGGAAACTTCCCTCCCGGGGGGGGAATCGTCGCCATCGTCATCACCAACACTCCTCTCATTGGAGGGGACTAATCTCCATCAACATCTTCATCAGCACCATCTCATCTACAAACCCTAGTTCATCTCTTGTATCCAATCTCCGTCTTGCAACTCCGACTGGTACTTGTGAGGTTGCTAGTAGTGTTAATTACCTATTGTAGTTGATGCTAGTTGGTTTACTTGGTGGAAGATCATATGTTCAGATCCTTAATGCTATTCAAATCCTCTCTGAACATGAACACAATTATGCTTTGTGAGTAGTTACTTTTGTTTCCGAGGACATGGGATAAGTTTTGCTACTAATAGTCATGTGAATTTGGTATTCGTTCGATATTTTGATGCGTTGTATGTTGTCTCTCCTCTAGTGGTGTTATGTGAACGTCGACTACATGACACTTCACCATTATTTGGGCCTAGAGGAAGGCATTGGGAAGTAATAAGTAGATGATGGGTTGCTAGAGTGACAGAAGCTTAAACCCTAGTTTATGAGTTGCGTCGTAAGGGGCTGATTTGGATCCACTAGTTTAATGCTATGGTTAGACTTTGTCTTAATTCTTCTTTCGTAGTTGTGGATGCTTGCGAAAGGGGTTAATCATAAGTGGGATGTTTGTCCAAGTAAGGACAACACCCAAGCACCGGTCCACCCACATATCAAACTATCAAAGTAGCGAACGCAAATCATATGAACATGATGAAAACTAGTTTGACAATAATTCCCATGTGTCCTGGGGAGCACTTTACTTTATATAAGAGTTCGTTCAGGCTTGTCTCTTGCTACAAAAGGGATTGGGCCATATTGCTGCACCTTTGTTACTATTGTTACTTGCTACCCGTTACAAATTATCTTATCACACAACTATCTATTACCGACAATTTCAGTGCTTGCAGAGAATACCTTGCTAAAAACCGCTTATCATTTCCTTTTGATCCTCGTTGGGTTCAACACTCTAACTTATCGAAAGGACTATGATAGATCCCCTATACTTGTAGGTCATCACAGAGCTGCAGGGCAGCACCCCTCTCTTCACTACCTACCAGCCACCACTGGTCGCCACACCTGCATCTCCATCTCCAAGGCCTCGGTTGCCAACTAGGAGAAGAAAGACTCTGGCGGGAGTGATGGGATTCAACCTAAACTGATCTAGTCCACGTCTCCAGGCCAAGAAGGGGTAGCTGCCAATTGCCAAGTTGGCCGAGAAGCTATTGTGTCAGCGAATGGGTGTCATTGACAAAGGGAGCAAGTTACCGAGGAGGCCATCAACAAGTTGCTGGCCATGTTTTAGGGGCAGCTGCCTTATATCACAGTGGAGGCTCTTCGGGCTTTGTTCAACCTCGACTGCGACCTAACAAATGTTGTTGAATCTGCCCTGCTAGAGCATGAAGAACATGTAGGAATTGAACTTCAGGACACTAGCGTTGAAGTGGCCGGCCATACGGAGTGATGGATCAGCCTACAGGCCCATGCAGAAGTAGTGAACTATCTTCCATGTTAGATACAAACCTTGTACTGGTGTGTGTGTGTACGTTGATGTCTACTACGCAACCTTCTCCTTGTAGACATTGTTGGGCCTCCAAGTGCAGAGGTTTGTAGGACAGTAGCAATTTCCCCTTAAGTGGGTGACCTAAGGTTTATCAATCCGCGGGAGGCGTAGGATGAAGATGGTATCTCTCAAGCAACCCTGCAACCAAATAACAAAGAGTCTCTTGTGTCCCCAACACACCCAATACAATGGTAAGTTGTATAGGTGCACTAGTTCGGCGAAGAGATGGTGATACAAGTGCAATATGGATAGTAGATATAGGTTTTTGTAATCTGAAAATATAAAAACAGCAAGGTAACTAATAGTAAAAGTGGGCTCGAACGGTATTGCAATGCTTGGAAACAAGGCCTAGGGTTCATACTTTCACTAGTGGAAGTTCTCTCAATAATGATAACATAATTGGATCATATAACTAGCCCTATTTGTGCAACAATGAGTCATTCCAAAGTCACTAATAGCGGAGAACAAACGAAGATATTATTGTCGTGTATGAAACCACCACAAATTTATTCTTTCTGATCAATCTATTCAAGAGTCCGTAGTAAAATAACACGAAGCTATTCTTTCCGTTCAATCTATCCTAGAGTTCGTACTAGAATAACACCTTAAGACACACATCAACCAAAACCCTAATATCACCTAGATACTCCATTGTCACCTCAAGTATCCGTGGGTATGATTATACGACATGCATCACACAATCTCAAAATCATCTATTCAACCAACACATAGAACTTCAAAGAGTGCCCCAAAGTTTCTACCAGAGAGTCAAAACGTGTGCCAACCCCTATGCATAGGTACTCGAGGTCACGAAACCCGCAAGTTGATCACCAAAACATACATCAAGTACTCACATGAATATCCCATTGTCACCACAGATAGACACATGCAAGACATACATCAAGTGTTCTTAAAGACTCAATCCGATAAGATAACTTCAAAGGGAAAACTCAATTCATTACAAGAAGGGAGAGGGGGAAGAACATCATAAGATCCAACTATAGTAGCAAAGCCCGCGGTACATAGAGATCAAGACATCTCAAGAACACGAGAGAGAGAGAGAGAGATCAAACACATAGCTACTGGTACATACCCTCAGCCTCGAGGATGAACTACTCCCTCCTCATCATGGAGATCGCCGGGATGATGAAGATGGCCACCGGAGATGGATTCCCCCTCCGGCAGGGTGCCGAAACGGGCTCCCAATTGGTTTTTGGTGGCTATAGAGGCTTGCGGCAGCGGAACTCCCGATCTAGGTTTATTTCTGGAGGTTTTTGTATTTATAGGAATTTATGGCGGTGGAATTACGTCAGTTAGGCCCACGAGGAGGTCACGAGCCTGCTAGCCCCTCCCCGAGGGGGGGGGGTAGGGCGTGCCTTGCAGGCTCGTGACTCCCTCGTGGCTCTTCTGGCCTTCTTCCAAAGCTTCGGGGGTCTCTTTTGGTCCAAAAAATCATCGCGAAAGTTTTATTCCGTTTGGACTCCGTTTGACATTCCTATCTGAAAAAGGTCAAAAACAAGGAAAAAACAGAAACTGGCACTGGGCTCTAGGTCAATAGGTTAGTCCCAAAAATAATATAAAATAGCATATAAATGCATATAAAACATCCAAAGTTGATAAAGCATGGAACAATCAAAAATTATAGATACGTTGGAGACGTATCAAGCATCCCCAAGCTTAACTCCTACTCGTCCTCGAGTAGGGAAGTGATAAAAACAGAATTTTTGATGTGGAATGCTACCTAGCATATTTATTCTTATAATCTTCTTTATTGTGTCATGAAGGTTCAGATCCATAAGATTCAAAACAATAGTTTAATATTGACATGAAAACAACAATACTTCAAGCATACTAGCAAAGTAATCATGAACTTTCGAAATAACATGGCCAAAGAAAGTTATCCCTACAAAATCATATAGTCTGGCTATGCTCCATCTTCCTCACACAATGAATCTAAATCATGAACAACCCCGGTATTGGTCAAGCAATTGTTTTCACACTTTTACTTTTTCAAACTTTTTCAACTCTCACGCAATACATGAGCGTGAGCCATGGATATAGCACTATAAGTGGAATAGAATATGGTGGAGGTTGTGAGGCAAAAAGGAGGAGATGGTCACATCGTCTCAGCGTATCAACGAGCTATGGAGATGCCCATTAATAGATATCAATGTGAATGAGTAGGGATTGCCATGCAACGGATGCACTAGAGCTATAAGTGTATGAAAGCTCAAAAGAAACTAAGTGGGTGTGCATCCAACTTGCTTGCTCACGAAGACCTAGGGCAATTTGAGTAAACCCATCACTGGCATATACAAGCCAAGTTCTATAATAAAAATTCCCACTAGTATATGAAAGTGACAAAACATGAGATTCTCTATCATGAAGATCAAAGTGCTACTTTGAAGCACAAGTGTGGTAAAGGATAGTAGCATTGTCCCTTCTCTCTTTTTCTCTCATTTTTTTGGGCTATTTGGCCTCTTTTTTTCATTTTTTTCATTCATTTTTTGGTGGGCTCTTTGGCCTCTTTTATTTATTTTATTTTAAGTCCGGAGTCTCATCCCAACTTGTGAGGGAATCATAGCTTCTTTTCTTTCCTCACATGAGACAATGCTCTAGTAATGATGATCATCACACTTTTATTTACTTACAACTCAATACTTAGAACAAAAGATATGACTCTATATGAATGCCTCCGGCAGTGTACCGGGATGTGCAATGACTCATGAGTGGCATGTATGAAAGATATGAACGGTGGCTTTGCCACAAATACGATGTCAACTACATAATCATGCAAAGCAATATGACAATGATGATGTGTGTCATAATAAACGGAATGGTGGAAGTTGCATGGCAATATATCTCGAAATGGCTATGGAAATGCCATAATGTGTAGGTATGGTGGCTGTTTTGAGGAAGGTATATGGTGGGTTTATGCACCGGCAAAAGTTGCGCGGCACTAGAGAGGCTAGCAAAGGTGGAAGGGTGAGAGTGCGTATAATCCATGGACTCAACATTAGTCATAAAGAAATCACATACTTATTTCAAAAGTTTTATTAGTAATTGAAACAAAGTTCTAGATTCATGCTCCTAGGGGAAGGGTTGGTAGGAGTTAACCATCGCGCGATCCCGACCGCACACAAAGGATGACATTCAATAAAAACATCATGCTCCGACTTCCTAACATAGCGGTTCACCATACATGCATGCTACAGGAATCAAAAACTCTAACACAAGCATTTCTACCAATCCATAATTACTCACTAGCATGACTTTAATATCACCATCCTTATATCTCAAAACTATATGCAAAGAATCAAACTTCTCATAGTATTCGATGCACTCTGTATGAAAGTTTTTATTATATCCCTCTTGGATGCCCATCATATTAGGACTAGATTTATGACCTAAGAAAATTACCATTCTGTTTAAGACTCTCAAAATAATATAATGGAAGAATGAGAGTTCAACTATTTCTATAAAATAAATTCATAGCAATGCTCTACAAAGATATAAGTGAAGCACTAGAGCAAAAGACAAACTACTCCAAAAGATATAAGTGAAGATCAATGAGTAGTTGAATAATTATTTGGCTATGTGAAGACTCTCTCATCTAATAATTTCAGAACTTAAGTACCTTATTCAAACAAAATAAAATGACTCTCCAAGGATAGCACGAATCATGTGAAGAAGCAAAAACTTAGGTTTAACCGATACTAACCGATAATTGTTGAAGAAGAAAGGTGGGATGCCAACCAGGGCATCCCCAAGCTTAGATGCTTGATACTTCTTGAAATATGTATTGGGGTGCCTTGGTCATCCCCAAGCTTGAGCTTTTTTGTCTCCTTAATTCCTCTCATATGGTGGTTTCCAATATCTTAAAAACTTCATCCACACAAAACTTAACAAGAACTCGTGAGATAGGTTAGTATAAATCAATGCAAAACTATATCATACTATACTGTAGAAAATCACTACTATTATTATTTGACATTTCACACTAAATGCCTCTGCATATTTAAAACTCCCATCATCAAGTGGAATCATTAAACAAGCGAACATATGCGAACAATGCAAACATAACAGCAATCTGCCTAAACAGAACAGTCTGTGAAGAATGCAGAAAGATCCATACTTAATTAACTCCAAAAAATCTGAAAACATTCCAAGCTGTATGGAACTTATAAGAGCATACTGTGTCCAAATTTCAAGTTATTCTGACATACATAAAATTCTAGGGAATTTTTGCACTACAAGCAAACTTTCTGTTTTGGAACAACAACTCCTATACTTGCAAATTAAGCATGGTAAAGGCTATCCTTGACATTTTTATTGAACTAAATGATGAAAAACATTAAAATTAATATAAATAGCAGAAAGTAAGTACTAATAAAATAAAATGACGCTCCAAGCAAAACACATATCATGTGGTGAATAAAAATATAGCCCCAAGTAAAGTTACCGATGGATTGAAGACGAAAGAGGGGATGCCTTCCCAGGGCATCCCCAAGCTTAGGCTATTTTGTGTCCTTGAATATGTCTTGGGATGACTTGGGAATCCCCAAGCTTAGGATCTTTCCACTCCTTGTTCCATTGTCCATCCGAACTTTACCCAAAACTTGAAAACTTCACAACGCAAAACTTAACGGAACTTCGTGAGATGGGTTAGTATAATAAAGACAAATCATTCATTTTGGTACTGTCAAGAAAAGATTCATAAATGTTACCACACAATTACTACTGTATATTATAATTTCAACAATTTATATCACTTAATATAATCTATGGAAACACTAAAACAAGCAAACTATGCATTGAAAACAGAATCTGTCAAGAACAGAACAGTCTGTAATGATTTGAATGATAACCATACTTATGCACCTCCAAAAATTCTAAAAAAATTAGTAAAATTAAGTAAATTTGTATATAAATCATAATTAAAAATAATAAACTCAAAATCTCTCTCTGTATAAAAATGAAAAATAATTTCGTGAGCACAAAGTTTCTGTCTTTTTCAGCATGATCAAACAACTATCACCCAAACTAATCATAAAGGCTTTACTTGGCACTTTATTGAAATAAAATCTATAAAACATTATTAATACAGTATAATAATAATGTGAACACACAAAAACAGTAAGGATACATATTGGGTTGTCTCCCAACAAGCACTTTTCTTTTATGCCTTTCAAGCTAGGCATGATGATTTCAATGATGCTCACATAAAAGATAAGGATTGAAACATAACGGGAGCATCATGAGGCATATGACAAGCACATTTAAGTCTAACCCACTTCCTATGCATAGGGATTTTGTGAACAAACAACTTATTGTATCAAGAATCATCTAGCATAGGAAGGCAAAGCAACCATAGCTTCAAAAAATTTGACACATAGAGAGGAAACTTGACATTATGATATGTAGAAGCATATGATCCTATCTCATAAAATTTTTCAGTAGCATCATGAATGAATTCAACAATATAACCAGAACCTAAAGCATTATTTTCATGATCTACAAGAATAGAAATTTTACTACTCTCCACATAAGCAAATTTATTCTCATGATTAATAGTGGGAGTATCGTAAAAGACGTGAGCACTACAAATTGTTTCCACATTAAAAGAGTGATGTTTAGCAAAAGGGTACTCAGAATTGTGACAAGTTTTATCATCATTCTTATTTATAGCATAAGTATCATCACAATAATCATCATAGATAGGGGGCATGCTTTCATCATAATAATTTTGATCATTCAAAGTGGGGGAACTAAAAAGATCATCTTTATCAAACATAGCATCCCCAAGCTTGTAGCTTTGCATATCATTAGCATCATGGATATTCAAAGTATTCATACTAACAACATTGAAATCATGCTCATCATTCACATATTTTATGCCAAGCATCCTATGTAATTCTTCTTCTAGCACTTGAGCACAATTTTCTTTTCCATCATTTTCACGAAAGACATTAAAAAGATGAAGCATATGAGGTAACCTTAATTCCATTTTTTTGTTTGTTTTCTTTTAATAAACTAAACTATTGATTAAACAAGAAACTAAAAGATTCTATTACAAGAACTAAAGATATACCTTCAAGCGCTAACCTCCCCAGCAACGGCGCCAGAAAAGAGCTTGATGTCTACTACGCAACCTTCTCCTTGTAGACGTTGTTGGGCCTCCAAGTGCAGAGGTTTGTAGGACAGTAGCAATTTTCCCTTAAGTGGGTGACCTAAGGTTTATCAATCTGCAGGAGGCGTAGGATGAAGATGATATCTCTCAAGCAACCCTGCAACCAAATAACAAAGAGTCTCTTGTGTCCCCAACACACCCAAGACAATGGTAAGGTGTATAGGTGCAGTAGTTCGGCGAAGAGATGGTGATACAAGTGCAATATGGATAGTAGATATAGGTTTTTGTAATCTGAAAATATAAAAACAGCAAGATAACTAATAGTAAAAGTGAGCTCAAACGGTATTGCAATGCTTGGAAACAAGGCCTAGGGTTCATACTTTCACTAGTGGAAGTTCTCTCAACAATGATAACCTAATTGGATCATATAACTAGCCCTCAACGTGCAACAATGAGTCACTCCAAAGTCACTAATAGTGGAGAACAAACGAAGAGATTATTGTCGGGTATGAAACCACCACAATGTTATTCTTTCTGATCAATATATTCAAGAATCCGTAGTAAAATAACACGAAGCTATTCTTTCCGTTCAATCTATCCTAGAGTTCGTACTAGAATAACACCTTAAGACACACATCAACAAAAACCCTAATGTCACCTATATACTCCATTGTCACCTTGATACGTCTCCAACGTATCTACTTTTCCAAACTCTTTTGCCCTTGTTTTGGACTCTAATTTGCATGATTTGAATGAAACTAACCCAGACTGACGCTGTTTTCAGCAGAACTGCTATGGTGTTGTTTTTGTGCAGAAATAAAAGTTCTCGGAATGACCTGGAAACTTACGAGGATTTTTTATGGAATATATAAAAAATACTGGAGGAAGAATCAACTGCAGAGGAGCTGCCAGTGGGCCACGAGCCCAGGAGGCGCAACCCCCCTAGGTCGTGCCTAGCAGGCTCGTGGGGCCCACGTGGCCCCTCTGGCCCCCATCTTCTCCTATATGATGTGTTTCGTCCGAGAAAAAAATCAATATACATCTTTCGGGAGGAGACGCCGCCGCCACGAGGCGGAACTTGAGCAAAACCAATCTAGAGCTCCGGCAGGGCCGTCCTGCCGGGGAAACTTCTCTCCTGGAGAGGGAAATCATCGCCATCGTCATCACCAACACTCCTCTCATCGGAGGGGACTCATCTGCATCAACATCTTCATCAGCACCATCTCATCTCCAAACTCTAGTTCATCTCTTGTATCCAATCTCCGTCTCGCAACTCCGATTGGTACTTGTGAGGTTGCTAGTAGTGTTAATTACTTGCTGTAGTTGATGCTAGTTGGTTTACTTGGTGGAAGATCATATGTTCAGATCCTTAATGCTATTCAAATCCTCTCTGATCATGAACATAATTATGCTTTGTGAGTATTTATGTTTGTTCTTGAGGACATGGGATATGTCTTGCTACTAGTAGTCATGTGAATTTGGTATTCGTTCGATATTTTGATGCGTTGTATGTTGTCTCTCCTCTAGTGGTGTTATGTGAACGTCTACTACATGACACTTCACCATTATTTGGGCCTATAGGAAGGCATTGGGAAGTAATAAGTTGATGATGGGTTGCTAGAGTGACAGAAGCTTAAACCCTAGTTTATGCATTGCTTCGTAAGGGGCTGATTTGAATCCACTAGTTTAATGCTATGGTTAGATTTAGTCTTAATTCTTCTTTCGTAGTTGCAGATGCTTGCGAGAGGGGTTAATAATAAGTGGGATGTTTGTCCAAGTAAGGACATCACCCAAGCAACGGTCCACCCACATATCAAACTATCAAAGTAGCGAATGTGAATCATATAAACATGATGAAAACTAGATTGACAGTAATTCCCATGTGTCCTCGGGAGCACTTTACTTTATATAAGAGTTCGTTCAGGCTTTTTCCCTTGTTACAAAAGGGATTGGGCCATATTGCTGCATCTTTGTTACTATTATTATTTGCTACCCATTACAAATTATCTTATCATACAACTATCTGTTACCGACAATTTCAGTGCTTGCAGAGAATACCTTACTGAAAACCGCTTGTCATTTCCTTTTGCTCCTCATTGGGTTCGACACTCTTACTTATCGAAAGGACTATGATAGATCCCCTATACTTGTGGGTCATCAAGACTCTTTTCTGGCTCCGTTGCCGGGGAGTGAAGCGCCTTTGGTAAGTGGAATTTGGTAAGGAAACATTTATATAGTGTGCTGAAATTTATTGTCACTTGTCACTATGGAAACTAATCCTTTGAGGAGCTTCTTCGGGGTATCTTCACCTTGACCGGAAGCACAAACAGTTGCTCCTCAACCTACTGCACCTACTGAAAATATTTATTATGAGATTCCCTCGGGTATGCTAGAGAAATTGTTGGCTAATCCTTTTACAGGAGATGGAACATCACATCCCGACTTGCATCTAATCTATGTAGATGAAGTTTGTTGTTTATTTAAGCTTGCAGGTTTGCCCAAGGATGAGGTCAAGAAGAAGGTATTTCCCTTATCTTTGAGGGATAAAGCATTGACATGGTATAGGCTATGTGATGATACTGGATCATGGAACTACAAACGATTGAAATTGGAATTTCATCGAAAGTTTTATCCTATGCATTTGGTACATCGTGATCGGAATTATTTCTATAATTTTTGGCCTCGTGATAGAGAAAGTATCACTCAAGCTTGGGGGAGGCTTAAGTCAATGTCATATTCATGCCCAAACCATGAGCTTCCTAGAGAGATTGTTATTATGAACTTCTATGCTCGGCTTTCTCATGACAATCGCACCATGCTTGACAATTCTTGTACCGGTTTTTTTATGAAGAGAGATATTGACTTCAAATGGGATTTATTGGAACGAATTAAACACAATTCTGAAGATTGGGAGTTTGATGAAGGTAAGGAGTCAGGTATGAATCTTAAGTTTGAGTGCGTTAAATCTTTCGTAGAAACAAATACTTTTCGTGATTTTAGCGCTAAACATGGACTTGACTCTGAGATAGTAACTTCTTTATGAGAATCATTTGCTACTCATGTTCATCTCCCTAAGGAGAAGTGGTTTAAATATCATCCTCCCATAGAAGTTAATGTAGCTAAACCTGTTCCAGTTGAAGAAAAAGTTATTGCTTATAATGATCCTATTGTTCCTACTGCTTGCATTGAGAAACCACCTTTCCCTATTAGAATAAAAGATCATGCTAAAGCTTCAACTGTGATATGTAAGGGCTACATTAGAACACCTACACCCCCTGAGAAAATCAAAGTTGAACCTAGTATTGCTATTATGAAAGATCTCTTGACCGATGATGTTGATGGGAAGGTTATTCAATTCTGTGAAGCTTCTGCTAGAATCGCTAAACCTCACACTAGAGACAAACATAACCCTGTAGTTGGCATGCCTGTTGTTTCTGTTAAGAAAGGAGATCATTGTTATCATGGTTTATGTGACGTGGGTGCTAGTATTAGTGCAATACCTCAATCCTTATATAATGAAATTAAAGATGAGATTGCACCTGTCGAGAGGGAATTTATTGATGTTACTATTAAACTTGCTAATAGAGATACTATCTGCCCTGTGGGAATTGTTAGAGATGTTGAAGTCTTGTGTGGTAAAACTAAGTACCCTACTGATTTTCTCGTTCTTGCTACCACACAAGATAGCTTTTGTCCCATCATATTTGGTAGACCTTTCCTCAATACTTTTAATGCTCAAATTAATTGTGAGAAACAAACTGTTACTGTTGGCTTTGGAGGTGTGTCACATGAATTTAATGTTTCTAAGTTTGGTAGACAACCTCATAAAAAAGAATTGCCGAGTAATGATGAAATTATTGCTCTTACTTCTATTGATGTGCCTCCTACTGATCCTTTAGAGCAATACTTGCTTAAACATGAAAATGATATGCATATGGATGAAAGGGATGAGACAGATAGAATTATCATTGAACAACGTCCTATCCTTAAGAATAATTTCCCTGTTGAATTACTTGGGGATCCACCTCCACCCAAGGGTGATCCTATGTTTGAGCTTAAACAATTACCTGATACTCTTAAGTATGCTTATCTTGATGAAAAAGAGATATATCCTGTTATTAATAGTGCTAACCTTTCAGAGCATGAAGAAAAGAAATTATTGAAAACTCTAAGGAAGCACTGTGCTGCTATTGGATATACTCTTGATGATCTTAAGGGCATTAGTCCTACTCTATGCCAACACAAAATTAAAACTGATCCTGATTACAAACCAGTTGCCGATCCCCAACAAAGACTGAATCCCAAAATGAAAGAGGTGGTGAGAAAAGAAATACTAAAGCTCCTGGAAGCAGGTATTATTTACCCTGTTGCTTATAGTGATTGGGTAAGTCTGGTGCATTGTGTCCCTAAGAAGGGAGGTATTACCGTTGTCCCTAATGATAAAGATGAATTGATGCCACAAAGAATTCTTACTGGCTATAGGATGGTAATTGATTTTAGGAAGTTAAATAAAGCTACTAAGAAAGATCATTACCCTCTACCTTTTATTGATCAAATGCTAGAAAGATTGTGTAAACATACACACTTTTGCTTTCTAGATGGTTATTCTGGTTTCTCCCAAATACCTGTTTCACAATCTGATCAGGAGAAAACCACTTTTACTTGCCCTTTCGGTACCTTTGCTTATAGACGTATGCCTTTTGGTTTACGTAATGCACCTGCTACCTTTCAAAGATGTATGATGGCTATATTCTCTGACTTTTGTGAAAAGATTGTTGAGGTTTTCATGGATGATTTCTCCGTTTACGGATCTTCTTTTGATGATTGCTTGAGCAACCTTGATCGAGTTTCGCAGAGATGTGAAGATACTAACCTTGTCTTGAATTGGGAGAAGTGCCATTTTATGGTTAATGAAGGCATTGTCTTGGGACATAAAATTTCCTAAAGAGGTATTGAAGTTGATAAGGCTAAAGTTGATGCCATTGAGAAGATGCCATGCCCCAAAGACGTTAAAGGTATAAGAAGTTTCCTTGGTCATGCTGGTTTCTATAGAAGGTTTATTATAGACTTCTCTAAGATTTCTAGGCCTCTCACTAATCTCTTGCAAAAAGATATTCCGTTTGTTTTTTATGATGATTGTGAACAGGCATTTGAAATTCTCAAGAAGGCCTTGATAACCGCACCTATTGTTCAACCACCTGACTGGAACCTACCTTTTGAAATTATGTGTGATGCTAGTGATTATACTATTGGTGCTGCCCTAGGACAAAGAGTTGATAAGAAATTAAATGTTATTCATTATGCTAGTAAAACTCTAGACAGTGCCCAAAGAAATTATGCTACTACTGAAAAAGAATTTTTAGCAGTTGTGTTTGCATGTGATAAGTTTAGACCTTATATTGTTGATTCTAAAGTTACTATTCACACTAATCATGCTGCTATTAAATATCTCATGGAAAAGAAAGATGCTAAACCTAGACTTATTAGATGGGTTCTCTTGCTACAAGAATTTTACTTGCATATTGTTGATAGGAAGGGTGCTGAGAACCCCGTAGCAGATAACTTGTCTAGGTTAGAGAATGTTCTTGATGACCCACTACCTATTGATGATATCTTTCCGGATGAACAATTGGATGTCATAAATGCTTCATGCAGTACACCATGGTATGCTGATTATGCTAATTACATTGTTGCTAAATATATACCACCTAGTTTCACGTACCAACAAAAGAAAAAGTTCTTTAATGATTTGAGACTTTACTTTTGGGATGATCCTCACCTGTATAAAGAAGGAGTGGACGGCGTTATTAGACGTTGTGTTCCTGAGCATGAACAGGGACAGATCTTACAGAAGTGCCACTCCGAGGCTTACGGAGGACACCATGCTGGAGATAGAACTGCACAAAAGGTATTGCAATCCGGTTTTTATTGGCCTACTCTCTTTAAGGATGCCCATAAGTTTGTATTGTCTTGTGATGAATGTCAAAGAATAGGTAATATTAGTAAACATCAAGAAATGCCTACGAATTACTCACTTGTTATTGAACCATTTGATGTTTGGGGTTTTGATTATATGGGACCTTTTCCAAAGTCCAATGGGTATACTCATATTTTAGTTGATGTTGATTACGTTACTAAGCTGGTAGAAGCTATTCCAACTAGTAGTGCTGATCATAGCACCTCTATTAAGATGCTTAAAGAAGCTATTTTCCCTAGATTTGGAGTCCCCAGATATTTAATGACTGATGGTGGTTCACATTTTATTCATAGTGCTTTCCGTAAAATGCTTGCTAAGTATGATGTCAACCATAGAATTGCATCTCCTTATCATCCTCAGTCTAGTGGTCAAGTAGAGTTAAGTAATAGAGAAATTAAATTAATTCTGCAAAAGACTGTTAATAGGTCTAGAAAGAATTGGTCTAAGAAACTTGATGATGCACTGTGGGCTTATAGAACTGCTTATAAGAATCCCATGGGCATGTCTCCGTATAAAATGGTTTACGGTAAAGCATGTCATTTACCTTTTGAGCTAGAGCATAAGGCTTATTGGGCAATCAAAGAGCTCAACTTTGATTTCAAACTTGCTGGTGAGAAGAGGTTGTTTGATATTAGCTCACTTTATGAATGGAGAACTCAGGCATATGAAAATGCCAAGTTGTTTAAAGAGAAAGTCAAGAGGAGGCATGATAAAAGGATACAAAAACGTGAGTTCAATGTAGGTGATTATGTCTTGCTATACAATTCTCATTTAAGATTTTTTGCAGGCAAGCTTCTCTCCAAATGGGAAGGTCCTTATATTGTCACGGAAGTATATCGTTTCGGCGCCATCAAAATCAACAACACGGAAGACACTTTTCCGAGAGTTGTGAATGGGCAAAGAATCAAGCATTATATCTCAAGAACTCCCATAAATGTAGAAAGCAATATAATTAATACCATAACCCTGGAGGAGTACATAAGGGATGTTTACCAGCCCGTTTCAGACTCCGAAAATGAAGAGAAAGGTCTGACCCTCGTATCACCCTTGGGAGTAGACCAACTTAGGCCAAAAACCTAAGCTTGGGGGAGTATGTGTTTCTCACCGACTTTATATTCATATTCACACATTCACTTTGATAGTCGGTGTTCACACTTTTTCATTATATCATCCATAGTAGTTCCTTTTCTTTTTCTCGCATTCTTCTTGTGTTTTTGATTAACTTGAGAAAATCCAAAAAAATTAAAAATGAGAAAAACAAAAAAAATTAGTTGTAACTTTACATTCTTGCATGCTTAGTAGTAACTAAAAAAGGAAACCCCAAAAAGATTTCCCGTTCTTATTTTGCTTGTTGGGAGCTTTCCCGTGTAAATAGTTTTCTTTTTCTTTGGGATGAGGTAGAAAACCATGATTAAAATGATTAATGGTCTCATATGCATTATTGTTTATCCGTCAAAAGAGCCATATTACTTTATCTTCTCCTCTAAGTTGCTTGCAGATTCCAGCTTAGTCCAATGCATGAACACTCTTATTATTATTCACATCATTCGGTCGTGCAAGTGAAAGGCAATAATGACGATATATGAAGTGACTAAGCCTGGAAAAGCTGGTATGAACTCGATCTATTTTGTTTTTGTAAATATGACTAGTTCATCATTCCTAATTCAGCATTGTTATGAGAGAAACATGTTTGCAGTGACAATGTAGAGATCATAGTTTCTTATGCCATGATTAATTAGCTAGGAGCTTATAATGGTATGTCTTGGATGCCAACATGAATTTTAAAATGATTGTGATGTAGTATGATAGGATGGTATCCTCCTTTGAATGATTCAAGTGGCTTGACTTGGCGCATGTTCACGCATGTAGTTGAAACAAAATCAACATAGCCTCCACGATATTCATGTTCATGGTGATTTATATCCTACTCATGCTTGCACTCAATGTTGGTTAATCTCAATGCATATTGATGACTGTTGTTGCTCTCTAGTTGGTCGCTTCCCAGTCTCTTTCTAGCCTTCACTTGTACTAAGCGGGAATACTTCTTGTGCATCCACTCCCATAAACCCCAAAGTTGTTCCATATGAGTCCACCATACCTACCTATATGCGATATCTACCTGCCGTTCCAAGTAAATTTGCATGTGCCATTCTCTAAACCTTCAAATAATAATCTGTTTTGTATGCCTGAACCGCTCATGTGGTGACAAGGGGCGGTCAGTATCTTCCATGCTAGGCGTGTTATCCTCGATATGTGTTTATTCACTATCACTCACGAGAAAGGGGCCGGTAATCGGAATGCCCAGTTCCATGCTCAAATAAAATAAAAATATAATTGCAAACAAACTCCCCCTGGATTGTTGTTAGTATGGACGGCACCCGAGGATTCGGCTAGCCGTGGAGTGTGATTGATCGGTGGTGGGGGAGTCAAAACTTTACTATTCTGTTTGGGAACCGCCTATAATATGTGTAGCATGGAAGATGGTGAAAACTCTTGGTCATCGCGTTGACAATGAAAGCATGCCACCCCAAAATTATTTATCTCTGTTTTAAAAAGCTTGAGCTCTGGCACCTCTGCGAATCAATGCTTTCCTCTGCGAAGGGCCTATCTATTTACATTTCTATTGAGTCACCCTCTTCTTATTAAAAGCACCAGCTAGAGAGAACCTCCATCATTTTTATGCTTTGCTATTAATTTATATTGAGTATGACTATGACTGGATCTTCTTTGCCATGAATTATAATTTCTAGTCGGCCCTGGGTCTTTGAAGGTGCTCTGCATTTATGTTTTGCGGTCTCAGAAAGGGCTAGCGAGATACCATCTATTCATATTGTATCATGATTGTTTTGATTGAAGTGTTGACATTTGAAACTTATTATTATTACTCGCTAGTTGATTATTCCATTGATATGAGTATACCATGAGACCTAAATGTCATTGCTTATGTGGTTAGCTTATGATCTTGCTGAAAATCTGAATATGAGTTAGATATAATTACAACAACAAGATCAAACAGAGTTCGTAGAAGTTTTTCTTTTGTCTCTTTCAGTTTATCAACAGAATTGCTTGAGGACAAGCAAGGCTTTAAGCTTGGGGGAGTTGATACATCTCCAACATATCTACTTTTCCAAACTCTTTTGCCCTTGTTTTGGACTCTAATTTGCAGGATTTGAATGAAACTAACCCGGACTGACGCAGTTTTCAGCAGAACTGCCATGGTGTTGTTTTTGTGCAGAAATAAAAGTTCTCGGAATGACCTGGAAACTAACGAGGATTTTCATGGAATATATAAAAAATACCGGAGGAAGAATCAACTAGAGAGGAGCTGCCAGTGGGCCACGAGCCCAGGAGGCGCAACCCCCCCTAGGTCGCGCCTGGCAAGCTCGTGGGGCCCACGTGGCCCCTTTGGCCCCCATCTTCTCCTATATGATGTGTTTCGTCCGAGAAAAAACCAATATACATATTTCGGGAGGAGACGCCGCCGGCATGAGGCGGAACTTGAGCAGAACCAATCTAGAGCTCCGGCAGGGCCGTCCTGCCGGGGAAACTTCTCTCTCGGAGAGGGAAATCGTCGCCATCGTCATCACCAACACTCCTCTCATCGGAGGGGACTCATCTCCATCAACATATTCATCAGCACCATCTCATCTCCAAACTCTAGTTCATCTCTTGTATCCAATCTCCGTCTCGCAACTGCGATTGGTACTTGTGAGGTTGCTAGTAGTGTTAATTACTTGCTGTAGTTGATGCTAGTTGGTTTACTTGGTGGAAGATCATATGTTCAGATCCTTAATGCTATTCAAATCCTCTTTGATCATGAACATAATTATGCTTTGTGAGTAGTTACGTTTGTTCCTGAGGACATGGGATAAGTCTTGCTACTAGTAGTCATGTGAATTTGGTATTCGTTCGATATTTTGATGTGTTGTATGTTGTCTCTCCTCTAGTGGTGTTATGTGAACGTCGACTACATGAAACTTCACCATTATTTGGGCCTTGAGGAAGGCATTGGGAAGTAATAAGTTGATGATGGGTTGCTAGAGTGACAGAAGCTTAAACCCTAGTTTTTGCGTTGCTTCGTAAGGGGCTGATTTGGATCCACTAGTTTAATGCTATGGTTAGATTTAGTCTTAATTCTTCTTTCATAGTTGTGGATGCTTGCGAGAGGGGTTAATCATAAGTGGGATGTTTTTCCAAGTAAGGACAGCACCCAAGCACCGGTCCACCCACATATCAAACTATCAAAGTAGCGAACGCGAATCATATAAACATGATGAAAACTAGCTTGACAGTAATTCCCATGTGTCCCCGGGAGCACTTTAGTTTATATAAGAGTTCGTTCAGGCTTGTCCCTTGATACAAAAGGGATTGGGACATATTGCTGCATCTTTGTTACTATTATTATTTGCTACCCGTTACAAATTATCTTATCACACAACTATCTGTTACCGACAATTTCAGTGCTTGCAGAGAATACCTTACTAAAAAACCGCGTGTCATTTCCTTTTGCTCCTCATTGGGTTCGACACTCTTACTTCTCGAAAGGACTACGATAGATCCCCTATACTTGTGGGTCATCACACCTCAAGTATCCGTGGGTATGATTATACGACATGCATCACACAATCTCAAAATCATCTATTCAACCAACACATAGAACTTCAAAGAGTGCCCTAAAGTTTCTACCGGAGAGTCAAAACGTGTTCCAACCCCTATGCATAGGTTCCCGATGTCACGAAACCCGCAAGTTGATCACCAAAACATATATCAAGTACTCATATGAATATCCCATTGTCACCACAGATAGACACGTGCAAGACATACATCAAGTGTTCTTAAAGACTCAATGTGATAAGATAACTTCAAAGGGAAAACTCAATTCATTACAAGAAGGAAGAGGGGGAAGAACATCATAAGATCCAACTATAGTAGCAAAGCCCGTGGTACATAGAGATCAAGACATCTCAAGAACACCACAGAGAGATATCAAACACATAGATACTGGTACATACCCTCAGCCCCAAGGGTGAACTACTCCCTCCTCGTCATGGATATTGCCGGGATGATGAAGATGGCCACCAGAGATGGATTCCCCTCCGGCAAGGTGCCGGAACGGGCTCCCGATTGGTTTTTGGTGGCTACAGAGGCTTGCGGCGATGGAACTCCCGATCTAGGTTTATTTCTAGAGGTTTCTGTATTTATAGGAATTTATGGCGGTGGAATTACATTAGTTGGGCCCACGAGGAGGTCACAAGCCCGGTAGCCCCTCCCGGGGGGGTAGGGCGCGCCATGCGGGCTCGTGACTCCCTCGTGGCTCTTGTGGCCTTCTTCCAAAGCTTCGGGGGTCTCTTTTGGTCCCAAAAAAATCATCGCGAAAGTTTTATTCCGTTTGGACTCCGTTTGATATTCCTATCTGAAAAAGGTCAAAAACAAGGAAAAAACAGAAACTGGCACTGGGCTCTAGGTCAATAGGTTAGTCCCAAAAATAATATAAAATAGCATATAAATGCATATAAAACATCCAAAGTTGATAACATAATAGCATGGAACAAACAAAAATTATAGATACGTTGGAGACGTATCATACGTCTGTTTGCAGCCATCCATGCTGATGTCTGCTCTACGCTGCCTTGGCAAGGCACCTAGAATCTCCCATGTCTGTTTGTGTATGCCACCTGGGCGCTGGAGGCTTGCGTACTATAAGCAGATCCATCTTTGTTGTAACCCAGGTCATCCATGTTAGAACAAGACCTTGGTATTCTTAGCTGGAATGTGCATGGGTTAAATTGTCCAGACCGTTGGGCAACAATTCGAGAAACGATCACTGCTACTCCTTGCCACATTGTTTGCCTTCAAGAGACAAAGCTAGAGCTCGTTGATCCTTTCCTTGCTTCATTCCTTGGCGGTAACAGATTGAAGGACTTCGCCCAGCGCCCAGCTGCTGGCACTAGGCATGGCATACTGCTGCTTTGGGATGAGAATGTCATTGACGTGAAAGATGTGATCACTGGCGCTTTCTTTCTCTCCTGCAATGTCACGATTGTCTCCTCAGCCACTACCTAATTCACCACTATGTATGGTCCGACGAGAAGCAACCTCAAGGATGCCTTCTTCCAAGAGATGATCAATGAGAGCCCCCCCTAGGTTCAAAGTGGTTGCTCGTCGGCGACTTCAATCAAATATATCGTGCGCAGGATAAGAATAAACCAAATGCCGACCGGAGCCGCATTGTTTGCTTCAGAAGCACGCTTAATCTTTGTGAGCTCAAAGAGATTTATCTGCAAAACAGAAAGTTCACATGGAGCAACGAGCGGAACACCCCAACTCTTAGTAAACTTGACTCTTTCTTCTATAATGAAGATTGGGACTTGGAATTTGTGTTGGAAATAAACCCTAGAGGCAATAATAAATTAGTTATTATCATATTTCCTTGTTCATGATAATCATTTATTATCCATGCTATAATTGTGTTGATCGGAAACTCAGATACATGTGTGGATACATAGACAACACCATGTCCCTAGTATGCCTCTAGTAGACTAGCTCATTGATCAAAAGATGGTTAAGGTTTCCTAGCCATGGACATGAGATGTCATTTGATAATGGGATCACATCATTAGGAGAATGATGTGATGGACAAGACCCAAAATACAAACGAAGCATATGATCGTGTCAGTTTATTGCTACTGTTTTCTGCATGTCAAGTATATGTTCCTATGACCATGAGATCATGCAACTCACAGACATCGGAGGAGTGCCTTGTGTGTATCAAATGTTGCAACGTAACTGGGTGGCTATAAAGGTGCTCTACAGGTATATCCGAGGGTGTCTGTTGAGTTGGCATGGATCAAGACTGGGATTTGTTACTCCGTGTGACGAAGAGGTATCTCAGGGCCCACTCGGTAATACAACATCACAATAAGCCTAGCAAGCAATGTGACTAAGTGTTAGTCACGGGATCTTGTATTACGGAACGAGTAAAGAGACTTGCCGGTAACGAGGTTGAACTAGGTATGGAGATACCGACGATCGAATCTCGGGCAAGTAACATACCGAAGAACAAAGGGAACATCATACAGGATTAACTGAATCCTTGACACAGAGGTTCGACCAATAAAGATCTTCGTAGAATATGTAGGAACCAATATGGTCATCCAGGTCCCGCTATTGGTTATTGACCGTAGAGGTGTCTTGGTCATGTCCACATAGTTCTCGAACCCGCAGGGTCTGCACACTTAAGGTTTGGTGACGTTTCGGTAGTATAGAGTTATGTATGGTGGTGACCGAAGGTTGTTCGGAGTCCCGGATGAGATATCGGACATCACGAGGAGCTCCGTAATGGTCCGGAGGTAAAGATTCATATATAGGAAGTCCTATTTTGGTCGCCAGAAAAGTTTCGGGCTCATCGGTAGTGTATCGGGAGTGCCGGTAGTGTACAGGAGACCATCGGGAGGGGTATTTTGACCCAAGAGGCTACATGGGCTGTGGGAGAGTAAATAACATCCCTTAGTGGGCTGTTGGAAATCCCACACAAGGCCCATGAGGCTGGAAAGAAAAGCCCAAAGAGAAAAAGGTGGAAAAAGGCAAAAAATAGGGTGAATCCTAGTCCTACTAGGATTGGAGGTGGATTCCACCTCTCCCACTTGATTTGGTCGACCCAATTGCTGGTCCTTTGAGGGCCAAGCCTCCTCCTCTCTTCCTCTTATATATACTAGAGGTTTTAGGGTTTTTTGGCACCAGATTTTAGCCACGTGCTACCCGTTCCTCCAGTGCATAGTTTCTCCTCTAGATCGGATTTCTGCAGTGCTTAGGCGAAGCCCTGCCAGAATAGCTCCACCACCATCGCCGGACCACCATCACGCTGCCGGAGAACTCTTCTGCTTCTCCACTCCCTCTTGCTGGATCAAGAAGGCGGAGATCGTCATCAAGCTGTACGTGTGCTGAACGCGGAGGTGTCGTCCGTTCGGTGCTAGATCGGAAGAACCGTGATCAAGATCATGAGATGGATCGTGATGAGATCGCGGGACGGATCATGATGAGTTCATGGGACAGATCGTGATCAAGATCATGAGACGGATCATGATGAGATCGCGGGACGGATCGTGATGAGATCGCGGGACGCTCGGCGATTTGGATTGCGAAGACGTTCGACTACGCCAACTGCGTTTCTTAACGCTTCCCGCTTAGCGATCTACAAGGGTATGTAGATCCACTCTCCCTCTCGTAGATGCTCATCACCATGGATAGATCTGCGTGTGTGTAGGAATTTTTTTGTTTCCCATGCATCGTTCCTCAACAGTGGTATCAGAGCTAAGTCTATGTGTAGATGAGATATCGAGTAGAACACAAAAGGTTTGTGGACGTTGATGCTTAGATTGCTTCCTCTCTTGGTCGGTTTTTGGTTCAGCGGTATTATGAGATGAAGCGGCCCGGACCAACATTACTCGTATGCTTACAAGAGACCGGTTCCCTCAACCGCAACTTGTTGCATAGATGGCTTGCGGGTGACAGTTTCTCTCACTTTAGTTGGATCAGATTCGACAAAGGCGGTCCTTGAAAAGGTTGAAAAGCAACTAGTGTATCACCATTGTGGTTTTTGCGTAGATGAGAATTGTTCTTGCTAGATACCCGTAGCAGCCACGTAAAACATGCAACAAAAATTAGAGGACGTCTAACTTGTTTTTGCAGGGTATGTTGTGATATTATATGGCTAATTACATGATGTGATATATGTGATGTATGAGATGATCATGTGATGTATAGATTATCACGACTTGCATGTCGTTGAGTACGGCAACCGGCAGGAGCCATAGGGTTGTCTTTAAATATTGTATGACCTGCGTGTTAATCATTAAGCGCTATGTAATGCTTTACTTTATTGCTACGGTAGCAATAGTAGTAGAAGCATGTTGGGCGTGACAAACTCCGATGGCTACACGTTGATGGAGATCATGGTGTTGTGCCGGTGACGATGGAGATCATGCCGGTGCTTTCATGATGGAGATCAAAAGCACAAGTTCATGGCCATATCATGTCACTTATGATTTGCATGTGATGTTAATCCTTTTATGCACCTTGTTTTGCTTAGGACGACGGTAGCATTATAAGGTGATCCCTCACTTAATTTCAAGATAAATTGTGTTCTCCCCGAGTGTGCACCGTTGCGAAAGTTCGTCGTGTTGATACACCACGTGATGATTGGGTGTGATAGACTCTACGTTCACATACAACGGGTGCAAGCCAGTGTTGCACATGCAGAACACTCAGGTTAAACTTGACGAGCCTAGCATGTACAGACATGGCCTTGGAACACAAGAGACCGAAAGGTCTAACATGAGTCATATAGTAGATATGATCAACATAATGATGTTCACCATCGAAGCCACCTCAACTCACGTGATGATCGGACTTGACTTGGTGAATTTGGATCATGTGTCACTCAGATGACCTGAGGGATGTCAATTTGAGTGTGAGTTCTTAGGTAATATGATTAATTGAACTCATTATCATGAACATAGTCAAAGTGTCTTTGCAAATTATGTTGTAGATTACTAGCTCACGCTGTAGCTCCCTTGTATTTTTATATGTTCCTAGAGAAATAGAGTTGAAAGATAATGGTAGCAATATTGCGGACTGGGTCCGTGATCTGAGGATTGTCCTCATTGCTGCACAGAAGGCTTATGTCCTTAATGCACCGCTCGGTGCGCCAACCCCTCTAGCGTTGTTTGTAGATGTTGTGAACATCTGACAGGCACGTTCTGATGACTACTTGATAGTTTAGTGCGTCATGCATTACGGCTTAGAATTGAGGCTCCAAAACATTTTGACGTCACGGAACATATGAGATGTTTCTAAGAGCTGAAATTAGGATCTCAGGCTCGTGCCCGTGTTGCGAGATATGAGATCTCCAACAAGATTCTTTGCCTGCAAGATGAAAGAGAATAGCTCAATCATTGAGCATGTGCTCAGATTGTGTGGGTGCTACAATTTCTTGAATCAAGTGGGAGTTGATCTTCTAGATAAGACAGTGATTGATATAGTTCTCCAAGTCACTGTCACTAAGCTACTAGAACTTGGTCATGAACTATAAAATGCCAGGGACAGAAATAATGATCCCTGAGCTGTTCGCGATGTTTGACACCGTGAAGGTAGAAATCAAGAAGGAGCATCAAGTTTTGATGGTTAGTAAAACCACTAGTTTCGAGAAGGGCAAGAGCAAGGAGGAAACCTTCATGGATGGCAAGTCAGTTGCTGCTCCAGTGAAGCAACCCAGAGTTGAACCCAAACCCGAGACTAAGTGCTTCGATTATGAGGAGAGCGGTCGCTGAAGCGGAACAACCCTAGATACTTGGTAGAGAAGAAGGCTGGCAACATCGACAGAAGTATATTTGATATACGTGTGATTGATGTGTACCTTGCTAGTACTCCTAGCAGCACCTGGGTATTGAATACCAGTTCAGTTGCTAAATGTTAGTAACTCGAAGTAAAAGCTACGGAATAAACGGAGAACTAACTAAGGGTGAGGTGACGATGTGTGTTGGAAATGTTTCCAAGGTTGATGTGATCAACATCGCACGCTCTCTCTACCTTCGGGATTAGTGACGAACCTAAATAAATGTTATTTGGTGTTTTGCGTTGAGCATGAACGTAATTAGATCGTGTTTATTGCAACATGATTATTCATTTAAGTTAGAGAATAATGGTTATTCTATTTACATGAATAATACCTTCAATGGTCATGCACCCAGTGAGAATGGTTTGTTGAATCTTGATCATAGTAATACACATGTTTTTTATGCCAAAAGATACAAAGTTAATAATGATAGTACCACATACTTGTGGCACTGCCGCTAAATGTCATATTGTTATAAAGCGCATGAAGAAACTCCATGCTGATGGATCTTTGGACTCATTCAATTTCGAATCGGTTGAGACATGCGAACCATGCCTTTTGGGCAAGATGACTAAGGACCCCGTTTTCCGAATTGATGGAGCGGGCAAGTGGTTTATTGGAAATGATACATGTTGATGTATGCAATCCAATGAGTCTTGTAACATGCGGTGGATGTCGTTATTTTCTTACCTTCACTGATGATTTGAGTAGATATAGTGGATATTTACTTAATGAAACACAAGTCTGAATCGTTTGAAAGGTTCAAGCAGATTCAGAGTGAAGTTTAAGATCATCGTGACAAGAAGATAAATATGTCTACGATATGATCGTGGAGGTGAATATCTGAGTTAGGAGTTTGGCATACAACTTTGGACAATGTGAAAGTCGTTTCACAACTCACGCCACCTGGAACATCATAGTGTGATGGTGTGTCTGAACGTCATAGTCGTGCTCTATTGGATATGGTGCTTGCTATGATGTCTCTTATCGATTTGCTACTATAGTTTTGGGGTTATGCATTAGAGACAACTACATTCACTTTAAATAGGGTACCATCTAAATCCATTGAGATGACACCGTGTGAATTATGGTTTGATAGAAACCTAAGCTGTCATTTCTTGATGTTTGGGGCTGAGACGCTTGTGTGGAAAAGAATGTTTTCACCTAATAAGCTCGAACCCAAATCCGACAAATGCATCTTCATAGAATACCCTAAGAACAGTTGGGTATACCTTCTATCTCAGATCCAAGTGCAAAGTGTTTGTCGCTAAAAATGGGTCCTTTCTCGAGAAAGAGTTTCTCTCGAAAGAATTGAGTGGGAGAAAGATAGAACTTGATGAGGTTGTTAAACCTTTATTCAACCAGAGAGTAGCGCAGCACAAGAAGATGTTCCTATGAAGCCTACGTTACTTGAAGAGGAAGTTAATGATGATGATCATGAAGCTTCAGGATCAAGTTACTATCGAACTTAGGTCGACAAGGATGTGTACTGCTCCTGAGCGGTACGACAACCCTGTCTTGGAGGTCATATTGTTGGACAACGATGAACCTACGAGCTATGGAGAAGCGATGATGGGCCCGGATTCTGACAAATGGTTAGAGGCCATGAAATCCTAGAAAAGGATCCATGTATGAAACCCAAGTATAGACTTTGGTAGACTTGCTCGTTGGACGGCAGGTCGTTGAGTACAAATGGATCTTTAAAATGAAGACAGACGCTGATGGTAAATGTCACCATTTGTAAAGCTCGACTTGCTGCAAAGAAGTTTGTGACAAGTTCAAGGAGTTGACTGCGATGAGACTTTCTCACTCGTAGCGATGCTAAAGTCTGTTGGAATTATGTTAGTAGTTGCTGCATTTTTCAATTATGAAATCTGGCAGATGGATGTCAAAACATCGTTTCCTTAACGGTTTAATTGAGGAAAGGTTGTATGTGATACAACCAGAGAGTTTTGTCAGTCCTAAGGATGCTAAAAGGTGAGCAAGCTTCAGTGATCTTTCTATGGACTAAAGCAAGCATCTCGGAGTTGGAATATACACTTTGATGAGGTGATCAAAGTTTTTGAAATTTATACAAAGTTTACGAGAAACTTGTATATACAATAAAGTGAGTGGGAGCACTATAGAATTTTTAATAAGTATATGTGGATGACATATTGTTGATCGGAAATAATGTAGAATTTATGGAAAGCATAAACGGTTGTTTGAAAAGTGTTTTTCAAAGGAAGACCTGGATAAAGCTACCTAATTGTTAAGCATCAAGATCTATAGAGATAGATCAAGATGCTTGATGAGACTTTCAATGAGTACATACCTTGACAAGATTTTTGAAAGAGTTCAAAATGGATCAGTCAGAGAAAGAGTTCTCACCTTATTTGTAAGGTGTGAAGTTGAGTGAGACTCAAAGCTCGACCACAGCATAAGAAAGAGAAAGGACAAACGTCGTCCCCTATGCCTTAGCCATAGGCTCTGTACAGTATGCCATGCTGTGTACCGCACCTGTGTGTGTGCCTTACCATGAGTCCGTCAAGGGGTACAAGAGTGACCCAGGAGTGGATCACTGGACAGCGGTCAAGATTATCCTTAGTAACTCAAAGACTAAGGAGATGTTTCTCGATTATGGAGGTGATAAAGAGTTCATCGTAAAGAGTTACGTCGATGCAAGCTTTAACACCAATCCGGATGACTCATACTAGCAATCTGGATATGTATAGTGGAGCAGCCATTTGGAATAGTACCAAGTGGAGTGTGGTAGCAGTGTTTACGGTTTGACATAGAGATTTGCAAAGTACACACGAATCTGAATGTCGCAGACCCATTGACTATAAGACCTCTCTCACATGAAAAGCATGATCGAGCCCTAGAACTCATTGGGTGTTACATTCATAACAATGTGAATCACATAGGGATGTGAACTAGATTATTGACTCTAGTGCAAGTGGGAGACTGTTGGAAATATGCCCTAGAGGCAATAATAAATTAGTTATTATCATATTTCCTTGTTCATTATAATCGTTTATTATCCATGCTATAATTGTGTTGATCGAAAACTCAGATACATGTGTGGATACATAGACAACACCATGTCCCTAGTATGCCTCTAGTAGACTAGCTCACTGATCAAAAGATGGTTAAGGTTTCCTAGCCATGGACATGAAATGTCATTTGATAACGAGATCACATCATTAGGAGAATGATGTGATGGACAAGACCCAAACTACAAACGTAGCATATGATCGTGTCAGTTTATTGCTACTGTTTTCTGCATGTCAAGTATATGTTCCTATGACCATGAGATCATGCAACTCACAGACATCGGAGGAGTGCCTTGTGTGTATCAAATGTTGCAACGTAACTGGGTGGCTATAAAGGTGCTCTACAGGTATATCCGAGGGTGTCTGTTGAGTTGGCATGGATCAAGACTGGGATTTGTTACTCCGTGTGACGGAGAGGTATCTCAGGGCCCACTCGGTAATACAACATCACAATAAGCCTTGCAAGCAATGTGACTAAGTGTTAGTCATGGGATCTTGTATTACGGAACGAGTAAAGAGACTTTCCGGTAACAAGGTTGAACTAGGTATGGAGATACCGACGATCGAATCTCGGGCAAGTAACATACCGAAGAACAAAGGGAACATCATACGGGATTAACTGAATCCTTGACACAGAGGTTCGATCGATAAAGATCTTCGTATAATATGTAGGAACCAATATGGGCATCCAGGTCCCGCTATTGGTTATTGACCGTACAGGTGTCTCGGTCATGTTTACATAGTTCTCAAACCCGTAGGGTCTGCACACTTAAGGTTTGGTGACGTTTCAGTAGTATAGAGTTATGTATGGTGGTGACCGAAGGTTGTTCGGAGTCCTGTATGAGATCCCGGACGTCACGAGGAGCTCCAGAATGGTTCGGAGGTAAAGATTCATATATAGGAAGTCCTATTTTGGTCGCCGAAAAAGTTTCGGGCTCATCGGTAGTGTATCGGGAGTGCCGGTAGTGTACCGGAGACCATCGGGAGGGGTATTTTGACCCAAGAGGCTACATGGGCTGTGGGAGAGTAAATAACAGCCCTTAGTGGGCTGTTGGAAATCCCACACAAGGCCCATGAGGCTGGAAAGAAAAGCCCAAAGAGAAAAAGGTGGAGAAAAGCAAAAAAATAGGGTGAATCCTAGTCCTACTAGGATTGGAGGTGGATTCCACCTCTCCCACTTGATTTGGTCGACCCAATTGTTGGTACTTTGAGGGCCAAGCCTCCTCCTCTCTTCCTCTTATATATACTAGAGGTTTTAGGGTTTTTTGGCACCAGATTTTAGCCACGTGCGACCCGTTCCTCCAGTGCATAGTTTCTCCTCTAGATCGGATTTCTGCAGTGCTTAGGCGAAGCCCTGCCGGAATAGCTCCACCACCATCGCCGGAGCACTGTCACGCTGCCGGAGAACTCTTCTACTTCTCCGCTCCCTCTTGCTGGATCAAGAAGGCGGAGATCGTCATCAAGCTGTACGTGTGCTGAACGTGGAGGTGTCGTCCGTTTAGCGCTAGATCGGAAGAACCGTGATCAAGATCGTGAGACGGATCGTGATGAGATCGCGGGATGGATCATGATGAGTTCACGGGATAGATCGTGATCAAGATCGTGAGACGGATCGTGATGAGATTGCGGGACGGATCGTGATGAGATCGCGGGACGCTTGGCGATTTGGATCGCGAAGACATTCGACTACACCAACCACGTTTCTTAATGCTTCCCACTTAGCGATCTACAAGGGTATGTAGATCCACTCTTCCTCTCGTAGATGCTCATCACCATGGATAGATCTGCATGTGCGTAGGAAAATTTTTGTTTCCCATGCATCGATCCCCAACACTTTGGCACACATATCCTGCATGCGCTCTCGTCATCAGTCTCACTCCACTGCCCTCTCCCCCTTGCAAACGACAAAGGCCCGAAGAGATCAAAGCCCTTCCGCTTCGAAAACTTTTGGATTAAAATGCCAGGCTTTGAAGAGGTGGTTCGGGGAGTGTGGACTATCAATTCTTGTCACCATGACCCTTACCTCAACCTCTTTCACAAGCTTAAACAGACTAGCAACAAATTAAGAAATTGGAGCAAGACAATTCTCGCACATTCAAAGGTGCAGCTTCACATGGCCTTGGAAGTTATTTTGCACTTGGATGTGGCCCAAGAGCTTCGCCCCCTCAGCACAAGAGAACATGACCTCCGAAAGAGGCTCAAGCGGAAAGTGGTTGGTCTTGCTATTCTGGAGCGTGCACGGAAGAGACAAAGCTCCAGAATCACGAACTTGAAGGATGGCGACGTCAACACTCGTTTCTTCCATCTACGCGTCAACAACAGACATAGGAAGAAGTTCATTCAGCGTCTCAAGCACAACAATGGATGGGTTACTTCCCACGACCACAAGAAAACAATTATCCAGGACCACTTTTCTGAGGTAACGAGACGCAGTCAACCGCAGAGCACCGACATAAACTAGGAAAACATCCTAGTGCCTGCTTGCGACCTCACGGATTTAGGAGCTGCCTTCTCGGAGGATGAGGTGAAAAAGGCGATCTTCGACCTTCCTAGTGATAAAGCACCGGGCCCGGATGGCTTCTCTGGGGCCTTTTTTAAGGCGTGCTGGCCGATCATAGAAGATGACATTTTGCTGGCGATTCACCACTTTTCTAATCTGCGCTCTACGAACTTAAGCTGGCTCAACTCGGCAAAAATTGCTCTCCTCCCGAAAAAGGAGGGGGCGGAATGCATCTCGGATTTCCGCCCCATTAGTGTAATCCACTCCATTGCGAAGATCATTGCTAAGATTATGGCTAATTGACTGGCTCCTCACATAAATGACCTTGTCTCCAATGCGCAGAGTGCCTTCATCAAAAAGAGAAGCATCCCTGACAACTTTATGTATGTTAGAAACTTGACGAGAAAGTTCCACCGCAACTGTTCCCTGACACTACTGTTCAAACTAGACATCAAGAAGGCGTTTGAATCGGTTCGTTGGGACTTTCTCATGGATTTGCTAAAATACCTAGGCTTTTCGGACAGATTTCGTGACTGGGTTTTAGCTTTGCTCTCTACCGCCACCTAAAGGGTGTTAACCAATGGGGTTTTGGGTGACCCGCTGAAGCATGGATGTCGTCTTCGGCAGGGGGACCCGTTGTCTCCACTACTCTTTGTCCTGGCAATTGATCCGCTACATCACCTCCTCTGCAAGGCCACGGCCCAAGGGCATCTCCACCCTCTGTGTAGTAGATCTTCTCCTATTCGGGCCTCGCTCTATGCTGATGATGCCGCTATTTTTGTGAAGCCCATCAAGGAAGACGCTCAATTTCTTGCGGCTACCCTGGCCTCCTTTGGAGTGGTAACATGCCTTGTCACTAACTGTACTAAGAGTTTGGTTGCCCCCATCTGATGTGACGATATCAACCTTGATGATGTCCTTCACGCTTTTCAGGCGGTACGCACATTGTTCCCGATGGGCTACCTTGGACTTCCACTTTCAGTCAGGCGTCTCAAACGGATCCACTACCAGTATCTTGAGGATAAAATTGCAGGAAAGCTCCCTCCCTGGCAGGGAAGACATGTGGCATATGCTAGGCGTGTGGTTCTCGTCAAGGTCGTCCTAACTGCCATTGCTATCTACCATCTTACGCCTCTCGACATCCCGGTGGAGGTCCTCAAGAAAATTGATAGTATCCACCGTGCTTATCTTTGGGAAGCCTCGGACAAGGTATCTGGAGAAAAATACAAGGTTAACTGGGAGCTCGTTTGCAAGCCCAAGGACAAGGGAGGGCTTGGAGTGCTTAACCTGGAAAAATTCGCCACTGCTTTGCGGCTTAGATGGCTATGGTTCGAATGGACTAAAAAGAACAAGCCTTGGATTGGCATGGGGATGCCGTGCACGGAGAATAACCGTCACCTCTTTGCGGCGGCCACTTCTGTGTCTGTTGGGAATGGACAAATTGCACATTTTTGGAACTCGTCATGGCTCAATGGCTTGCACCTCCGGGAAATCGCGTTGGGCCTCTTCGATCTTTCACACAAGAAGAACTCCTCGGTCCTGCAGGCTATGACTAACAACTAGTGGATCAACAATCTTGATAGCACCAATGGTATGTGCCTTACGCATATCGAACAGTTCGCCGATCTTTGCGAAAAGTTAGCATTAGTTGTCCTAGAGGAAGAAGTTGAAGATTCAATTACTTGGAAGTTCACCAAGGATGGGACATATTCCGCTTCTTCGGCATACAAGGCACAGTTTGAAGGCCTCACCTCCTCTGATCTTGTTCACTCCGTGTGGAGGGTGTGCCCCCCCAAGGTGCAAATTCTTTGCCTGGCTGGTTCTACAAAATTGATACACGGTGGTTGGCCTAACTGTGGCTTGTGCCCCCTTTGCAAGCAAGTCCAGGAGTCAGCTGCTCACATGCTTTTCCAATGTCGTTACACGCAGCGCATTTGGAACGACATCCTTCCATGGCTTGGTATGCACCACATTTCTACTACTTCATGGGCGGCGAGCGTCTCGGTCATAGAATGGTGGTAGGGTATCCTGCAGATTCGCATTGGCTCCCCTAATGCTCTTGCCTCCTTGATGATGCTCATTTCTTGGGAGGTTTGGTCCGAGAGAAACGCTAGTCTTTCGCAACGTCGTGGTACCATCGGCGGTCATCATTAACAAGATCAAGCAGGAGATGTCGCTTTGGGTCCGAGCGGGTGCCACACACCTGGGTATTGTAATGCCGCGAGAGTAATCTTTTTCCTTTGCCGCTAGCGGCCTATGTCTAAAACTATCTTCTTAATCAATGAAAAAGCAAGTCTTTTGCCACATTTCAAAAAAAAAAACATCCTAACTTGTATCAAGAACTGGCACTAGTACTCCCATGCCCTTGTATGTTCAGAAAAATAAAAGGTGGTCATGTATGGCACAATTTGAAATGTCAAGATTGGGCAACAAGGTTTAGATTGGTGGTATTCTGGATTTTGATATCCTTGTCTTGGTGAAGAGGTGCACCATATAGCCACAGAAAGTCAGTTTGAGTGTTAACGGTACCTACCGGTATATCTGACACGGTGCACTGGTTTTAAGATTCGTGCTAATTTGTGGATCACCATCACGTATATTCTGTGTATTAATATCTCAGAAGTCGGTATTCACTTTTAGTCAAATCACTTTCTGGTACTATTACCGGGCCCTCCACACATCTTTCTATCTCTATCTCTATCTCTCTCCTCTACATCCATGCACGGCAGAAAAATATCAGATTCACACTCTCTCCCCCTCTACAATAAACCAACTCTTTTATTCTACCATGGCAAAGTTAAATCACGCATATCTTTTAAACTATAATTTTGTTTTTAAAACATTTTTTATATTTGAATTCCTGGCGCCGAGCTCTTTAGAACAAGCTCAAATTTGGACACATTTAAAACATGTTTAAATTTTGATATTTCACATTTCTTATGTGAAACAAACCTTTTTTGATTGGAGTGAAATTTGTTTTCAGAATTACCGAAATGGTTTGTTTTGTATGTGTGAAATCTGTTTTGAAACAAGTGAAATATGTTTTGCAATGTTTTTTTAAATGAGCATAATATGTTTTTAAATGTGAAATGTGTGAAATACTTCATATGAAATGGGTGAAATATGTGTTTGCAAATGTGAAATATGTGAAATATGTCATATGCAATGAGTGCATAAGTTATTATGAAATGGGTGAATTATCTTGTTAAGATTTTTTATAAATGAGTGGAATATGTTATTATGAAATGAGTGAAATACGTTTTGCAAAATGTGTGAAATCTTTTTCCAAATGAGTTAAACATATTTTAAAATGTTAAATATGTTTTTGTGACATCTTTTTTCACACACATGTAAATAGTGAAATATGTTTTGCAATTTTTTTAAATGAGCATAATATGTTTTGAAATGTGAAATGTGTGAAATACTTCATATGAAATGGGTGAAATATGTGTTTGCAAATGTGAAATATGTCATATGCAATGAGTGCATAAGTTATTATGAAATGGGTGAATTATCTTGTTAAGATTTTTTATAAATGAGTGGAATATGTTATTATGAAATGAGTGAAATACGTTTTGCAAAATGTGTGAAATCTTTTTCCAAATGAGTGAAATATATTTTAAAATGTTAAATATGTTTTTGTGACATCTTTTTTCACACACATGTAAATAGTGAAATATGTAATTGTGAAATCATTTTTTAAACTCGTGGGAAACATATTCAAGGCCGGTCTTGTTTTAAAGGTCTTCGCGACAGGAGTTCAAATATATATATATATATATATATATATATATATATATATATATATAATTGAAATCAAAATATTGGTTTAAAAGTTATGAGCCATTTAAAATGACATGAGAAAAAAAATGCGTTTTTAGTTGGACATGCAATGTTATGTGTATGCCGTGCGTTTCTATCACACTATCACCTCACAAAAAGTTGATGTTGTGGTCCTCTCTTCCTTTTGTTGATGTATTTTCCAAGCGAAATGACTTTGTTTTATATACGGAACAGTGTCACGCTCATTTCAGAATAGCAACGAGCGGCCGTGGAACTGCCGATATGTAACGGTGTAATTTTTCATTTCACATATAGCCGTGTGTAGACTTTTTTGCAAAAGAAAGCCTTAAGACATCGTAGTGCTGCCATTGGTAGAAGAACATCCTCTTGTTCCTTAACAAAGTACGACAAGAGTTCATTACATTAAGGAAAAATACCAAACTAACGTTTAAGTATTAAGCAGCTATAAAAGGTTGTCAATAGCAATGTTTGACCAGCTGCCGGGACGCTCTCTTCTACTCCCTCTGTACCATAATATTTGTAGTTGGGAAAAACGTAGTCTAGTTTTCCCCCAACAATATTTAGGAACAGAAGGAGTACTGAGTAAATTCCTGTCAAGCTTCTGTTGTGCGTCCATCTTTACCAAGATATTTGGAGACCTCACTGGTGCAGTTACGCGTAAAAGTGAAGTCCTTTCCGGTAACAAGCTTAACACCTCCTTGCACCTTCTTCTTCCTCATGTCAATAGCAATCACCACTTCCATGAGACCCTTGAGGCAGCCCTTAGACAGCAGGTAGACAACATCATCGTCCATGCTCAGGGTGGGGAAGCCAACAATGAGTTATGGCAGCAATGTTGCCTCGGCAGGCTTGTCGCCGATGCCGTGCGGCGGCCTAGGCAGCAGCTCAGAATGCATTGGGTCCACGGTGATGTCAGACAGATGGAAGGTGCACTCAGAGCTCCAATTCACTGATGGAACAGTCGACGTCGATAGGCTCCATGTGGTGGCCTTTGTTGGGGAACGTCGCATGGGAAACAAAAAATTTCCTACGCACACGCAAACCTATCCATGGTGATGAGTATCTACGAGAGGGAGAGTTGATCTACGTACCCTTGTAGATCGCTAAGCGGGAAGCGTTAAGAAACGCAGTTGGTGTAGTCGAACTTCTTCGCGATCCAAATCGCCGAGCGTCCCGCGATCCAATCACGAACCATCCCGCGAACACATCATGATCCGTCCCGCGAACTCATCACGATCCGTCTCACGATCTTGATCACGATCTATCCCGCGAACTCATCACGATCCGTTCCGTGATCACATCACGAACCGTCTCGCAATCTCGATCACGGTCCTTCCGATCTAGCGCCGAACGGACGGCACCTCCGCGTTCAGCACACGTGCAGCTTGATGACGATCTCCACCGTCTCGATCCAGCGAGAGGAGGTGGAGAGGAGAGAGAGTTCACCGGCAGCGTGACGGCGCTCCAGTGATGGTGGTGGAGCAATTCCGGCAGGGCTTCGCCTAAGCGCTGCAGAAAACCGATCTAGAGGAGAAACTATGCACCGGTGTAACGGGTAGCACGTGGCCGGAAATTCTGTCCAAAAACCACCCAATCCACTAGTATATATAGGAGGAGAGGAGATGAGAGGCAGCCAAGGCCTTTGGGTCGGCCGAAATAGGAGGTGGGAAGCAATCCTACTTCACCTCCAATCCTAGTTGGAGTAGGATTGCCTCCTATTGGCTGATTTTCCACTTTTTGCTTTAGGACTTTCTCTCCTGCGCCATGGGCCTTTGTGGCTGTTTTCCCAGCCCACTAAGGGCTTGTTATTATTCTCCCACAGCCCATGGACCTCTTGGGGTCGAAATACCCCTCCCGGAGGCCTCCCGGTACACTACCGGCACTCCCGGTACACTACCGATGAGCCCGAAACTTTTCCGGAAACCAAACTGGGACTTCCTATATATGAATCTTTACCTCCGGACCATTCCGGAGCTCCTCGTGACGTCCGGTATCTCATCCGGGACTCCGAACAAACTTCGGTCACCACCATACATAACTCTACACTACCAAAACGTCACCGAACCTTAAGTGTGCAGACCCTGCGGGTTCGAGAACTATGTAGACATGACCGAGACACCTCTACGGTAAATAACCAATGGCGGGACCTGGATGTCCACATTGGTTCCTACATATTCTACGAAGATCTTTATCGGTCGAACCTCTATGTCAAGGATTCAGTTAATCCCGTATAACGTTCCCTTTGTTCTTCGGTATGTTACTTGCCCGAGATTCGATCGTCGGTATCTCCATACCTAGTTCAACCTCGTTACCGGCAAGTCTCTTTACTCGTTCCGTAATACAAGATCCCGTAACTAACAATTAGTCACATTGCTTGCAAGGCTTATTGTGATGTTGCATTACCGAGTAGGCCCCGAGATACCTCTCCGTCACACGGAGTAACAAATCCCAGTCTCGATCCATGCCAACTCAACAGACCCATCGGAGATACCTGTAGAGCACCTTTATAGTCACCTAGTTACGTTGCGACGTTTGATACACACAAGGCACTCCTCCGATGTCCGTGAGTTGCATGATCTCATGGTCATAGGAACATATACTTGACATGCAGAAAATAGTAGCAATAAACTGACACGATCATATGCTACGTTTGCAGTTTGGGTCTTGTCCATCACATCATTCTCCTAATGATGTGACCCCGTTATCAAATGACATATCATGTCCATGGCTAGGAAACCTTAACCATCTTTTGATCAACGAGCTAGTCTATTAGAGGCATACTAGGCACATGGTTTTGTCTATGTATCCACACATGCATCTAAGTCTCCAATCAATACAATTATAGCATGGATAATAAACGATTATCATGAACAAGGAAATATGATAATAACTAATTTATTATTGCCTCTAGGGCATATTTCCAACAGTCTCCCACTTGCACTAGAGTCAATAATCTAGTTCACATCACCATGTGATTCGCATTGTTATGAATCTAACACCCAACGAGTTCTGGGGCTCGATCATGCTTTGCCTGTGAGAGAGGTCTTATAGTCAACGGGTCTGTAACATTCAGATCCGTGTGCACTTTGCAAATACCTATGTCAAACTGTAAACACTACTACCACACTCCGCTCGGTACTATTCCAAATGGCTGCTCCACTATACGTATCCAGATTGCTACTACGAGTCATCCGGATTAGTGTTAAAGCTTGTATCGACGTAACTCCTTACGACGAACTCTTTATCACCTCCATAATCGAGAAACATCTCCTCAGTCTCTTAGTTACTGAGGATAATCTTGACCGCTGTCCAGTGATCCACTCCTGGTTCACTCTTGTACCCCCTGACGGACTCATGGCAAGGCACACACAGGTGCGGTACACAACATGGCATAATATAGAGCCTATGGCTAAGGCATAGGGGACGACGTTCGTCCTTTCTCTTTCTTTTGCCGTTGTCGAGCTTTGAGTCTCACTCAACTTTCACACCTTACAAATCAGGCGAGAACTCTTTCTCTGACTGATCCATTTTGAACTCTTTCAAAATCTTGTCAAGGTATGCACTCATTGAAAGTCTCATCGAGCATCTTGATCTATCTCCATAGATTTTGATGCTCAACAATTAGGTAGCTTCATCTAGGTCTTCCTTTGAAAATCACTTTCCAAATGACCATTTTATGCTTTCCAGAAACTCTACATTATTTCTGATCAACAATATGTCATCCACATATACTTATCAGAAATTCTATAGTGCTCCCACTCACTTTATTGCAAATACAAGTTTCTCGTAAACTTTGTATAAACATCAAAACATTGATCACCTCATCAAAGCATATATTCCAACTCCGAGATGCTTGCTTCAGTCCATGGAAGGATCACCGAAGCTTGCACACCTTTTAGCATCCTTAGGCCTGACAAAACCTTCTGGTTGTATCACATACAACCTTTCCTCAAGTAAACCGTTAAGGAAACGATGTTTTGACATCCATCTGCCAGATTTCATAATTGAAAACACAGCAACTGCTAACATAATTCCAACAGACTTTAGCACCACTATGAGTGAGAAATTCTCATCGTAGTCAACTCCTTGAACTTGTCACAAACATCTTTGCAACAAGTCGAGCTTTACAAATAGTGACATTCACCATCAGTGTCTGTCTTCATTTTAAAGATCCATTTGTACTCAATGACCTGCCGTCCAACGAGCAAGTGTACCAAAGTCTACACTTGGTTTTCATACATGGATCCTATCTCGGATTTCATGGCCTCCAACCATTTGTCGGAATCCGGGCCCATCATCGCTTCTCCATAGCTCGTAGATTCATCGTTTGTCCAACAACATGACCTCCAAGACAGGGTTGTCGTACCGCTTAGGAGCAGTACACATCCTTGTCGTCCTACGAAGTTCGATAGTAACTTGATCCTGAAGCTTCATGATCATCATCATTAACTTCCTCTTCAACTAACGTAGGCTTCACAAAAACAACATCCTGCGCTGCGCTACTCTCTGGTTGAACAAAGTTTAAAGAACCTCATCAAGTTCTATCTTCCTCCCACTTAATTCTTTCGAGAGAAACTTTTCCTCGAGAAAGGATCCGTTTTAGTAACAAACACTTTGCACTTGGATCTGAGATAGAAGGTTCACCCAACTGATCTTAGGGTATTCTATGAAGATGCATTTGTCCGCCTTGGGTTCGACCTCATTAGGTGAAAACATTTTCCACACAAGTGTCGCAGCCCCAAGTATTAAGAAATGACAGCTTAGGTTTCTATCAAACCATAATTCACATGGTGTCATCTCAATGGATTTAGATGGTGACCTATTTAAAGTGAATGTAGTTGTCTCTAATGCATAACCCCAAAATTATAGTAGTAAAACGACAAGAGACATCATAGCACGCACCATGTCCAATAGAGCATAACTATGATGTTCGAACACACCATCACACTATGGTGATCCAGGTGGCGTTTAGTTGTGAAACAACTTTCACATTGTCTTAAGTTGTATGCCAAACTCGTGACTCAGATATTCACCTCCACGATCATATCGCAGTCATTTTTATCTTCTTGTCACGATGATCTTTAAACTTCACTCTGAATTTTCTTGAACCTTTCAAACGATTCAGACTTGTGTTTCATTAAGTAAATATACATTATATCTACTCAAATCATCAGTGAAGGTAAGAAAATAACGATATCCACTTCACGCTACAAGACTCACTAGATTGCATACATCAACATGTATCATTTCCAATGAATCACTTGCCCGCTCCATCCAACAGGGTCCTTTAGTCATCTTGCCCAAGAGGCATGGTTCGCATGTCTCAACCGATTCGAAATCGAATGAGTCCAAATATCCATCACCATGGAGTTTCTTCATGCGCTTTATACCAATATGACATTTTGCGGCAGTGCCACAAGTATGTGGTACTATCATTATTTAACTTTGTATCTTTTGACATCAATGTTATGAACATGTGTACTACTACGATCAAGATTTCAACAAACCATTCTCACTGGGTGCATGACCATTGAAGGTATTATTCATGTAAACAAAATAGCCATTATTCTCTAACTTAAATGAATAATCGTATTGCAATAAACATGATCTAATCATGTTCATGCTCAACGCAAAACACCAAATAACATTTATTTAGGTTCGTCACTAATCCTGAAGGTAGAGTGAGCGTGCGATGTTGATCACATCAACCTTGGAAACCTTTCCAACATATATCGTCACCTCACCCTCAGCTAGTTCTCCGTTTATTCCGTAGCTTTTATTTCGAGTTACTAACATTTAGCAACCGAACCGGTATCCAATACCCAGGTGCTACTAGGAGTACTAGCAAGGTACACATCAATAACTCGTATATCAAATATACTTCTGTCGATGTTGCCAGCCTTCTTTTCTACCAAGTATCTAGGGTTGTTCCGCTTCAGCGACCGCTCACCTCATAACAGAAGCACTTAGTCTCGGGTTTGAGTTCAACTTTGGGTTGCTTCACTGGAGCAGCAACTGACTTGCTATCCATGAAGTTTCCCTCCTTGCTCTTGCCCTTCTCGAAACTAGTGGTTTTGATTAACCATCAACACTTGACGCTCCTTATTGATTTCTACCTTCGCGGTGTCAAACATCGAGAACAGCTCAGGAATCATTATTTCTATCCCTGGCAATTTATAGTTCATAACCAAGTTCTAGTAGCTTAGTGACAGTGACTTGGAGAACTATATCAATCACTATCTTATCTGGAAGATCAACTCCCACTTGATTCAAGCGATTGTAGTACCCAGACAATCTGAGTACATGCTCAACGATTGAGCTATTCTCCTTCATCTTACAGGCAAAGAATCTTGTTGGAGATCTCATATCTCGCAACACGGGCACGAGCCTGAGATCACAATCTCAGCTCCTAGAACATCTCATATGTTCCGTGACGTTCAAAACGTTTCGGAGCCTCAATTCTAAGCCGTAATGCATGACGCACTAAACTATCAAGTAGTCATCGAACATGCCTGTAAGATATTCACAACATCTACAGACGACGCTAGAGGGGGTGGCGCACCGAGCGGTGCGTTAATGACATAAGCCTTCTGTGCAGCAAAGAGGACAATCCTCAGATCACGGACCCAGTCCGCAATATTGCTACCAACATCTTTCAACTCTATTTCTCTAGAAACATATAAAAATTTAAGGGAGCTACAGCGCGAGCTAGTAATCTACAACATAATTTGCAAAGACACTTTGACTATGTTCATGATAATGAGTTCAATTAATCATATTACTTAAGAACTCCCACTCAAATTGACATCCCTCCGATCATTCGAGTGATACATGATCCAAATTCACCAACTCAAGTCCGATCATCACGTGAGTTGAGGTGGCTGTAATGGTGAACATCATTATGTTGATCATATCTACTATATGACTCATGTTCGACCTTTTGGTCTCTCGTGTTCCGAGGCCATGTCTGTACATGCTAGGCTCGTCAAGTTTAACCCGAGTGTTCTGCGCGTGCAAATCTGGCTTGCACCCGTTGTATGTGAACGTAGAGTCTATCACACCCGATCATCACGTGGTGTCTCAACACGACGAACTTTCGCAACGGTGCACACTCGGGGAGAACATAGTTCATCTTGAAATTCAAGTGAGGGATCACCTTATTATGCTACCGCCGTACTAAGCAAAGCAAGGTGCATAAAAGGATTAACATCTCATGCAATTCATAAGTGACATGATATGGCCATGAACTTGTGTTTAAGATCTCCATCTTCGAAACACCGACATTATCTCCATCGTCACCGGCACAACACCATGATCTCCATCATCTTGATCTCCATCAATGTGTTGCCATTGGGGTTGTGGCGCCAGCCCTGCTTCTACTTCTATTACTACCGCTTAGCTATAAAGTAAAGCATTACATAGCGCTTAATGATTGACACGCAGGTCATACAATAATTAAAGACAACCCTATGGCTCCTGCCGGTTGCCGTACTCAACGACATGCAAGTCGTGAAATTCTATATATCACATGATCATCTCATACATCACATATATCTCATCATGTAATTGGCCATATCACATCACAACATACCCTGCAAAAACAAGTTAGACATCCTCTAATTGTTGTTGCATGTTTTACGTGGCTGCTACGGGTATCTAGCAAGAACGATTCTCACCTACGCATAAACCACAACGGTGATACATAGATTGCTTTTCAACCTTCTCAAGGACCGCCTTTGTCGGATCCGATCCAACTAAAGTGAGAGAAACTGTCACCCGCCAGCCATCTAGGCAACAAGTTGCATCGAGGGAACCGGTCTCTCGTAAGCGTACGAGTAATGTTGGTCCGGGCCGCTTCATCTCACAATCTCGCTGAACCAAAATACGACCAAGGGAGGAAGCAATCTAAGCATCAACGCCCACAAACCTTTTGTGTTCTACTCGAGATCTCATCGAACCATCAACCTAGCTCATGATGCCACTGTTGGGGAACGTCGCATGGGAAACAAAAAATTTCCTACGCACACGCAAACCTATCCATGGTGATGAGCATCTATGAGAGGGAGAGTGGATCTACGTACCCTTGTAGATCGCTAAGCGGGAAGCGTTAGGAAACGCGGTTGGTGTAGTCGAACTTCTTCGCGATCCAAATTGCCGAGCGTCCCGCGATCCAATCACGAACCGTCCCGCGAACACATCATGATCCGTCCCGCGAACTCATCACAATCCGTCTCACGATCTTGATCACGATCTATCCCGCGAACTCATCACGATCCGTTCCGTGATCACATCACGAACTGTCTCGCGATCTCGATCACGGTCCTTCCGATCTAGCGCCGAACGGACGGCACCTCCGCGTTCAGCACACGTGCAGCTTGATGACGATCTCCACCGTCTCGATCCAGCGAGAGGAGGTGGAGAGGAGAGAGAGTTCACCGGCAGCGTGACGGCGCTCCGGTGATGGTGGTGGAGCAATTCCGGCAGGGCTTCGCCTAAGCGCTGCAGAAAACCGATCTAGAGGAGAAACTATGCACCGGTGTAACGGGTAGCACGTGGCCGGAAATTCTATCCAAAACCACCCAATCCACTATATATATAGGAGGAGAGGAGAGGATAGGCAGCCAAGGCCTTTGGGTCGGCCGAAATAGGAGGTGGGAAGCAATCCTACTTCACCTCCAATCCTAGTTGGAGTAGGATTGCCTCCTATTGGCTGATTTTCCACTTTTTGCTTTAGGACTTTCTCTCCTGCGCCATGGGCCTTTGTGGCTGTTTTCCCAGTCCACTAAGGGCTGGTTATTATTCTCCCACAGCCCATGGACCTCTTGGGGTCGAAATACACCTCCCGGAGGCCTCCCGGTACACTACCGGCACTCCCGGTACACTACCGATGAGCCCGAAACTTTTTCGGAAACCAAACTGGGACTTCCTATATATGAATCTTTACCTCCGGACCATTCCGGAGCTCCTCGTGACGTCCGGGATCTCATCCGGGACTCCGAACAAACTTCGGTCACCACCATACATAACTCTACACTACCGAAACGTCACCGAACCTTAAGTGTGCAGACCCTGCGGGTTCGAGAACTATGTAGACATGACCGAGACACCTCTATGGTCAATAACCAATGGTGGGACCTGGACGTCCACATTGGTTGCTACATATTCTACGAAGATTTTTGTCGGTCGAACCTCTATGTCAAGGATTCAGTTAATCCCGTATAACGTTCCCTTTGTTCTTTGGTATGTTACTTGCCCGAGATTCGATCGTCGGTATCTCCATACCTATTTCAACCTCGTTACCGGCAAGTCTCTTTACTCGTTCCGTAATACAAGATCCCGTAACTAACAATTAGTCACATTGCTTGCAAGGCTTATTGTGATGTTGGATTACCGAGTGGGCCCCGAGATACCTCTCCGTCACACGGAGTAACAAATCCCAGTCTCGATCCATGCCAACTCAACAGACACCATCGGAGATACCTGTAGAGCACCTTTATAGTCACCTAGTTACGTTGCGACGTTTGATACACACAAGGCACTCCTCCGATGTCCGTGAGTTGCATGATCTCATGGTCATAGGAACATATACTTGACATGTAGAAAACAGTAGCAATAAACTGACACGATCATATGCTACGTTTGCAGTTTGGGTCTTGTCCATCACATCATTCTCCTAATGATGTGACCCCGTTATCAAATGACATCTCATGTCCATGGCTAGGAAACCTTAACCATCTTTTGATCAACGAGCTAGTCTATTAGAGACATACTAGGGACATGGTTTTGTCTATGTCTCCAATCAATACAATTATAGCATGGATAATAAACGATTATCATGAACAAGGAAATATGATAATAACTAATTTATTATTGCCTCTAGGGCATATTTCCAACAGCCTTCCAGCCAATACAAGACGCTTCGCACTGGTGCTCTTGGCGGCGCTTTTGGAGAAACCAGTCCACATAGGACTCCGGAGGGTGGTGGTCAGGGGCTGCCCGTGGGCAGACCTCGATCTTGACGTACTTGATGGAGCCTTTGAGAGGGCTGATGGTGATGTCTCGGATGAGGTACGGGCAGGTTTGGCGGTAGAGTCCCCAGTTACCCCTCGCCGGCAGCAGCGGTGGCACGTCGTGGAGGACGGGGTCCTCCTGGAGCACGTCGCAGACGAGGATGCCACGCCAGAGGTCGACCCAGCCGACCATGCCGTGCCCGAGCGTGATCACCTTCGTTGCCTTGTGATACCGGCCACGGCGCACACGCTGTCCCTCAGTGGCTCCGCCACTGACACCACCCTGGAGGTCCACCCATCGTGGGCCTTGGAGGAGCGATACAGGTGGAGGTGGAACTCCGTCTCTTTTATGAGCGTGTCGTCGTCCTCCTCGTCGCACCTGCTCGTGAGAGCGGCCACGGCATACCCATCGTCGTCGTCGAAGCTCAGGAGGGCGACCTCCTGGTCGACGAAGGAGTTGGGGTGGGGATGCGGAAGGAGGTCGAGCGATGGGTTCCGGGCGTGCGCCCGGTAGAGGATGTAGTCACGGTAACGCAGGTTGAAGCAGGGATGGGGGCGCGGGGAAAGGCAGAAGAGGATGAGGTTGGCATCCCCGCTGATGACCTAGGAGCCATCAGGTAGTTGGATGGTTCCACGCCCGGGATGTGAACGCAGAAGTGGGAGACGTGCGGCGGGCGGGCGGTGCAGAAGGACACTTGAACGCGGTAGCAGGCGCCGGCACCGGTGGAGCTCTCGGCGACGGTCGCGTTGGGGCATCTGGCGATGTAGCCCCGGGTGTCGAGGAGGACCCAGTCTAGGGGGTCGCCCTCGGGGAGTGGAGGCGGACTCGGGTCGGCGGCCATGGCGGCCGGAGGATTAGGCGGCGGGTCAGATGGTAAACCCTATTCTACTTCGATTTTCTTTCACAATGCTCTCGTAAACCGCAATCAAGAACCGGCGTGTGTAGAGATTTTACGTACCGAGATACTGCTACTTTGTGTGGTGTGGAGATTGCTCCACATAATCAACTCCATGCATGTTCTCTATAATCGTCTTTACTCTTCTTCCTCGTATGCTTACCCAGTAAATATTCGACATTTAATAATTAAAAAATGAATGCAATTGTAGAGGTCTTGTAGCTCAATTGGTCAGAGCATCGCTCTTATATGGCGCAGGTTGAGGGTTCAAGCCCCTCCGATCGAGACCAATATTTTTAAAATTATATTCGTAACCTTGCAATAGCTATTTCAATATTTAAAAGTTGAATAATATACATGGTTGTCTAGGTCTTGTAGCTCAATCGGTTAGAACATCGCTCTTATATGGCGCAGGTTGAGGGTTCAAGCCCCTCCGAGACAAAACTTTTTTTCAAACAAAATAAATATGCAGTAAACCTGTAATACATATTTCAATATTTAAATGTTGAATGCCCCTCCGAGACAAACCTTTTTTAACAAAGTAAATATGCCGTAAAGCTGTAATACATATTTCAATATTTAAATGTTGAATGCCCCTCCGAGACAAACCCTTTTTTTAACAAAATAAATATGTCGTAAAGCTGTAACACATATTTTAATATTTAAATGTTGAATGCCCCTCCGAGACAAACCTTTTTTTAACAAAGTAAATATGCCGTAAAGCTGTAATACATATTTCAATATTTAAATGTTGAATGCCCCTCCGAGACAAACCCTTTTTTTAACAAAATAAATATGTCGTAAAGCTGTAATACATATTTTAATATTTAAATGTTGAATGATAGACGTTATTGCTGAGGTTTTGTTGCTCAACTTCTTACAACATTGATCTTATACTAGATGACCCGTTGTGCCAATGACACAAAGGGCGAGAGGAAGCCAAGTATTGTGAGAATATTCAGACACCTAGGTATTTACTGCTGGTACATAGATGCTTAGTTACAATGTGATACCCAAGGAAAGTAGATAGGAAGAGGTATATTACATAGGTGGTATGAAGCAATGAACAACAACTATAGGTTAAGGAAGCTTTTCATAGATCTTCATACAGCTGCATCTATTTCATGAATGAATTTGTTCAATAGCCAAAAGACTGCAGTTTTTTAGAGGCACTGTGCTGCTTCTTGTGCACCTTTTCTTGTAGAACAGAAAATGAGTGCAGACTTTCCTTTTGAATGTTGCAACAGCATAGCTGCCTACATTCGACAATGATAAAACAATTTATGATTTTGTATCATTGGAGCAAATCAGGAAGCATGCCTTTTGTAACTTTTAGGTGATCTCAAAGTTCTATCAACTTCTGAGTATATAAGTTCTCAAAATAACAATATACATAAAGTGATCTAAGCCTAAGTTCCTGGAGTTGCAACATCTTTAGTTCCTTGTTTGTCCAATTCAGCTTCTGAGTATATATGTTCTCAAAATAACAATATACAGAGATCTTATGTAACTATTACATCCATGTACATAAAGTGATCTAAGCCTAAGTTCCTACAGTTTGACACATGCAGATGGAAAAGGAGATGGATTCATACCTGGGTGACCGCACCGAGGTGGAGGAGGGCGTGGTCGTCTTACCGCCGACGACCAGATCTACTCCCGATGGCGCTTCTACATGGGCTCACCATCTCCCTCTCCCTCCTCTCGTCATCTCGTCCTCTCCCTTCCCCTTCTCTGCCTGATGACGATGACGCCAACGGCCATCTCCGCGGCCGCGCAGCTCCGGCCGCCACCCAACCCTGCCCGCCAGAACTGCCTTGCCGCTCTTCCTCGTCCTCGGCACCATCGAACTTAGGCCCCCTACCAGCCACCGCGGAAAAGAAGAGGGCCAACAGTTTAGATACGTTGATCCTGTAAAATAATTAAATGGGTGGTCATTATTAAGTAATGCTTCCAGGGGCCTGCTAATGAATGGAAAGCTATAGTACATAGGAGTGAAAATGCTAAAAATGTTTCTTTCTTTGGGAACAACAGATGACCACAAATGGTATGCTTTTTTCCTTCAGTCTACTTGCATTTTCACCCCTAGTGTGGTACCACGGACCGGACAATACTCTTGTTGTTTCTGTTTATCCAGGAAATTCAGGTATTGCATTTGCCACAGTCAGGTATTAATAACCACATAAGAATGACACACAAATATAATATCTTGGTTGCATCATACATTTTAAAAGTTAGGTACCTATCAACGTTCTAGTGGGGAGTGCTGATTTTGATTCTTTATCAGATGATACAAGAGATTCCTAAAGGATCAATACCAAACAGTTTGGAATCAACAAACCATATAAGAGGAGTACAAACGAACAAACAGAAGATACCTCTTGTGGCAGTGTCTTGGCATGCCGTTGATTGGTGAAGGTGTCACTGGAGTCCGAACAATTCCATCTCTCTGCATAATTGCAATACATCTTTTCAGTTGAAGTGAGCATGTTCCAGAAATCCTGGATATTTGTAAAATAAGCAGAACACCGTCACAATGGATATTAAAGCGCAAATAGATAGCCCTACAGTGGCATATCTAGAAGGCGTTGCAATTAATAGAGAAACCTGAACATCCATCGGCTGTGTCAGACCACGGTATCATGAATAGTTGCACTCAAAAAATATTTATTTGGTGGAAGAACTTCATATGGTGAGTATTGTTCCCTCTTATAAACAATATTTTCTTAAGAAACAACATGTTTCCCTCAAAAGAAATGGAAAGGTAAAAGATGCAAACATTGCAAGAAAATATTACCTTGCATCACACAGAACAACTAAAGGAAAATACTGGAATTGATGTTGCAGAGAGTGCTTCCGTTGGACAAATAATTTTAGGAGGGTGCGCAAAATATGGCAGACAAGCAGAGTTTGCTTGCAAATAATTTTATCTTCCGTATATTTAACATATTCCTCTTCGTACCCGGCTTGCAAAGAAAAGTGTGTTCTAACCGTTTCTATAAAATTTGAACAATCAAAGCAAGTGTTTAATTTATTTTTCAACATATGTTCATTGGATCCTACTCGAGCGGTAAGGAGTTTGTAAAGTATGAATCATATTTAGCCAATAACATGTCTCATATATAATAACATCTTAGGCCAACAATGCCTTTTTGTAGATCAATATATCAACATATCCATGATAGATGAGAAATACAAATAATTTTTTCATATTCACAGCTAAAAAGTTTTATTCTATGATTAATGAGCAAATCGAATTGGAATAAGTATGCAAAGATGCAATCTTTACGAGCTAATTTCATTAATATTGTAATCTACTCCTGTAAAGAAATAACCTCATCAATATTGTATTTTGATTCCCGCAGCCGTTCACTCCAAAAGTTAAGGTCCTAGTGTGTTAGATCATTGGCTTCTGCAGAACCAAAATCTTTCACAGAGGCTTTTAGATCTTCCACATCTGCATTAAGAAAAGCAACAACTAAGACATCTGTGTATTTCAGCCTAGTTCCTAGCCTTCATAATAAGAAATATGAGAAAATAATTGATGTAGGAGATATAATGTTGATGGATAGGCCAAGGGACCATGGCACGCGGTTGCTTGTACCCAGCCGCAGGCTGCCGATCAATGCACACGCCAACGACCGTGAGTGTGTTTGATCCAGCGTCGTGCTTACGTCACATGTTCGTCGGGCTGACCGGCGCTCCCCACGCTACATGTACGCCCAATAGCCATCTCAGTATGGGTATCTACTTCTATTCCCATGCTTGCTGCTGCGTGTGTCCGCTCATGCTTGTTTTGTGCATTTATGTTGGATTGCTGCTACTAGGCGCTGGGTGCTGGGATGCTTATGATCTCCATGGTGACCTTCTAGATCGTGACACCGCCATTTCACATTAGCAATCCCCAACTTTAGGTCAGGATTCCCACAACTATACCTCATATGGGCGAGTAACAAGAATTACTATTTGCATATGTATACAGCAAAAGGTGCTCTGCCAGATTCTGAAACACATATATTACAGCAGCATGGACTGGTTTGGGCATATATAAAAATGATCACCTAGTCTACTGGATCCTAGAATCAAGAATTAGTAAGACGCTAAGAAAACTTGGCACGCCCTACAACACATCAGAGATGAACTAACATGCTTTTATCTGTCCCAAAGCAGTAGGCAGGAAGCAAACCACCATCACAAGCATAAGCAAACAAGGAGGTCCTTTATTAGGACGCAACAAGCCTTCCTTTTCTTGGGAGCTCTTAGAGAGTTAAATTAGAGGTACTGGTACAGAAACAAGAAGAACAGGCTCCAACATAAATAATAGGATAGGAGGTCAAACTTGAAAATGAATCTCCGGCTACTACAACTCTAAAAGATTGTAACAGAATAGAACTTTGCTAGAAACATGATTTGTATTAATCTAATGCAAAGAACATCAAAGAGAACAACTTGTCTGGTTTTACCTTGAACAGCGCGATTCCACGAAGCAACACATATTTTTTGGCTCCCTCGAAACAAATCAGCATATCAAACACAATACACTGTATCTACCCTTGCAGAAACATGAGAAGAGATTGAATTGTAATGTTCTGGTACCTCTAGGCTCATCCTTCTTAGGAAACATTGCAAAAGATCCAATGAAATTGGACACCCTCACCCAAAACTGGTTCTTGACCTGCACAACACAAGCATGACTTCAGGTTGTCTAAAGAAAAGCAGTTTTTCAGAGCATACAGAAACAACGGCAAACAAGACAACAAATCCATGAATAGTGGTCTAAAATAAGTGATGCGACGGCTATAAAGATGAAGAGAAAATTGTATGATCGCAATATCTTTTTTGTTCTCTGATCAGTCACACTGTGGGCCTGGTACTTCTGATTGCTGAAATCCGTTAGGGACCTGGTGCTGCTGATTGCTGAAATCAGTTAGGGACCAGTTTGCCAAGTTGCCCAAATAAAATCTCTAGATTCCCCAATCAGCATCACGGCGCGCGGCGCATGATGGCCGCGACCTGCGCCCGACCCGGCTGGATCTAGAACTGGCGCCCCCGCTGCTGCACCTCGAGCACCAAGGAGAGAAGACGGCGGTGCGAGCGTAGGGGAGGCGAGATGGCGTGGAGAGAAGAAGAGGGGCTCGAGGATGGAGAGGATTGGCCCTAGCGCGCAGCCACCACGGATAAGAAGCCACGCCTCCTTGTCAACCGAAGCGCGACGTGAGCCGCTCCCTGCCCCTGCCGCCGGCGCCATCGGCCGAGGTCGGATCGAGGCAGAGCACGGGGCGGCCAGGGCGACGAGGTGGAGCAGGAGGGCTGGGAGGTCACCA